>CM028137.1:865275000-865875000 GCA_016271365.2 Neoceratodus forsteri | reverse complement strand
ATATGACTGACTTGGATTCACTAACCTTAAGCAACTGTTTCTCCTTGATGAACTCTCTTTCACCAGTACCTCATCTTCAAGGATTAACTGCTGCAATCAAACTCAGGATATGCCTTCAACCGACTCTCTGGATCCATTTAAGAAATCATTAGTAATATTTTGCTCATTTTAGGATTACCTTCCTTTAAGCATGCTCAGAAGACAGGCAGGTCAGTAGCCATGGGTCCTCGGAAGTTCCCCCTAAAGGGGGGGTGTTCCTGCGTGCCCCTGGCCACACTCTCCAGAGTTGGAGGAGGTAATCACATCGGTAACTACATTCTCTTTGGGTCTCAGTCCTACACTTATGTAGCATCTGCTAAAGGTGGGATATAGAGAAAGGCCAAAAAGATAAAGTTCTAACAACAACCATATCTCATCCAGTTCACAGTTCTGGGCATCAATCATATCTCATCCAATTCCTAAGTACCATAAGCACTGACTTGTGTACCAATCCAGTCAAACGTACCTCAGCACTAACCATATCTACCCAAGCACTAACCATATCTACCCAGCTCTTATGTACCTCAAGCACTGAGCTGTTTGTCACATACTGAAGCAGAGAGCTTGGCCTGTAGTTCAATGGGGGGAAGAGCTCCTCCCCTCCATTACCAAAGCTTTCTGCTTCCGCTCCCTCTGCTTAGTGAGTCAGACTCGCCCTCCATTCTCCCCTTCCTCCTCCTCCTGATCTCCAACACTCTTATCTCACCTTGTGCTGGGCCTCAGTCCTTGACTTATGTAGCATATGCCAAAGGTGGGATATAGAGAAACGCCAAAAAGATAAAGTTCTAACAACAACAATATCTCATCCAGCTCACAGTTCTGAGCAACTGAAGCACTCCACGCAGTGCAAGAAAGCAGCAGCAAAAGCAAACAAGATGTTGGGATGCATATCTAGGGGGATCAGTAGTAGGAGAGAGGAGATTATACTGCCCTTGTACAGGTCACTGGTAAGGCTGCTTCTAGAGTATGGAGTTCAGTACTGGTGCCCACAACTCAAAAAGGACATTAACCTGCTGGAGAAGGTACAGAGGAGGGCTACAAAGATGATAGCCAGTCAGCAGGGCAAGGCATACGAGGAGAGGTTGAGGGCACTGAACATCTACTCCCTGGAAGACAGGAGAGAGAGAAAGAGGGGACATGATCGGGACATTCAAGTACTTGAAAGGGATAAATAAGGTTGATAATGAGAGTCTCTTTAAGCTGAGCGGCAATCATATCACGAGAGGGCACAGTCTTAAGCTGGAGAGTGGGAGGTTTAGGAGGGAGGTCAGGAAGCACTTCTTCACAGAGAGGGCGGTGGACACTTGGAATGCGCTGCCAGAAGAGGTCATCTCATTGAAGACAGTGGGCAGCTTTATGAGAGGCTGGGATAGGCATAGGGGAAGGTAAGAATCACGGGTAGGGAGGATGAGAGGAGTGGGGAGGGCAGGGACATTAGCTCAAGGTGTGGACCCTGCAATATGAGCAGACTTGATAGACCAAATGGTCTTCTTCTGCTGGCTTCTTTGTATGTTCGTATGCTCGTATCAGTCATATCTCATCCAGTTCCTAAGTACCACAAGCACTGACTTATACGAACATACAAATGTGCCAGCAGAACTAGACTATCTGGTCTATCTAAGTCTGCTCGAGTGTGCAGCTAGCACCCCATGTTTGCAGCTGCCCCACCTCCCCTCCCCTTCCCTTCGTCATCCCACTGCCACCCCCCACCTGCCTCACCCTGACTCTCCCCTGTTCCCTGTCCCATGCCCTTTTGAAGCTGTTCACATATTTACATGATACCACCCATTCTGGTAGTGCGTTCCATTTTGCTACCACCCTCTCTGTGAAATAGTGTCTTCTCATTTCCCTCCTAAATCTTCTCCCCTCTATTCATGGCCCATGCCCCCTGGCGTCCCTCCCCCTCCTTAGCTTAAAGACCCTGTCTGCCTCATCCTTATTGATTCCACTCAGATACTTGACCGTCTCTATCATGTTCTCCCTGTCCCTTCTATCCTCCAGAGTGTACATATTCAGGCCTCTCAGTCTACTCTCATAGTCTGTCCCCTTCATTCCACATATCATCTTTGTTGCCCTCCTCTGCACCCCCTCCAGTAGCCTGATATCATGCTTTAGGTATGGCCTCCAAAACTGCACACAATACTTAAGTGTGACCTTACCAGCGACCTGAAGAGGGGTAAGATCACCTCTCTTCGTCATGATGAAAAAAACCCTTGCTATGCACTCCAGCATTTTGTTCGCGTTTGCAGCCACTCTCCTGCACTGGGCAGTGTTGTTCATTTTCTCTGTTATCATTATCCCTAGGTCCTTATCCTCTTCAGTGATCCCCAGCTTAACTCCCCCAACCAGTATTCTCTCCTTGGGTTCTTCGCCCCAAAAAGCACAACCTTACACTTCTTTGCATTGAACCCCAGCTGCCACCTCTCTGAAACTCCTCTAGCTTGCTTAGGTCCCCCTACAGCTGCTTCCATCCCTCCCGTCCACCCACCACTGCTCCGATTTTGGTGTCATCAGCGAACAGACTTACCTTGCTCACCACACCATGTCCAATGACTGATATGAAGAGCTCAAATAATACTGGCCACAGCACAGAGCCCTGTGGCACCCCATTTGTCACCGGCCTTGGAGTTGAGAGCTCCCCTCTCACCACCACCCATTGCAGCCTCCCACTCAGCCAGCTTGTAATCCAGTTTATCATTTTTGGCCCTACCTCTATACCAGCTAGCTTCCCCCCAAGCCACCCATGAGAAACATAACATAGAAACATAGAATTTGACGGCAGATAAGGACCGCTTGGCCCACCCAGTCTGCCCATTTCCCTACCTGATGGATAAGCTGCAGATCCTAGTTAACCAGCAGCCTACTTGTTCCTACCCCCACTTCCTAGAATTGCCTTATGACTGTCCCATGCATGCTTGAATTCCACCACTGTTTTTGACTCCACAACCTCCTCTGGAAGGCTGTTCCATACATCCACCCTCTCTGTGAAAAAATACTTCCTAAATTACCTCTCAGCCGCCCCTTCTATCTTCAAATTGTGCCCCTTGTTCTTGCACACACTCTTTTGAAAGATGCTACCTCCTGGACTTTGTTGATTCCCTTGAGGAACTTGAAAGTTTCTATCATGTCCCCCCTCTCCCTCCTTTCCTCGAGGCTATACATATTAAGCTCCTTAAGTCTCTTCATATGTCTTCCGGTGCAGACCCTGCACCATTTTAGTTGCCCTCCTCTGGACAGCTTCCATCCTGTCTATGTCTTTGCGGAGATTGGGTCTCCAGAACTGCACGCAGTACTCCCGATGTGGTCTCACCAGCTGTCTGTACAGAGGGATAATAACTTCCTGTTTTCTACTGGTGATGCCTCTCCCTATGCATCCCAGTATCCCCCAGCCCTCCTTGCTGCCCTCTCACATTGCTTGCCCACCTTTAGGTCATCTGATATGACTACCCCCAGGTCCCTTTCCATTTTTATTGTTGTTAGTATCTCACCCCCCATTGTGTACTCTTCCCCTGGGTTTTTGTTTCCCAGGTGCATTACCTTGCACTTCTTAGCATTGAATCTAAGCTGCCATACATTTGACCATTCCTCTAACCTGTCAAGTCCCTTTCTCATCCTTTCCACCCCACCTTGTGCATCAACTCTGTTGCAGATCTTTGTGTCATATGCAAAGAGACATACTTTTCCTTCCAGTCCCTCTGCAATGTCGCTTATAAAGACATTGAAGAGGACCGGTCCTAATATTGAACCCTGCGGTACCCCACTGCTAACCCCCCTTTTTTCAGAGTGGATTCCATTTACCATTACTCTCTGTGTCCTATTCTCCAGCAAATTCTTTACCCAGGCTGTCATCTTGGGATACCATGAGGCACTGAATCGAAGGCCTTGCTGAAGTCCAAGTAAAGAACATCCACTGGATGACCCTTATCCAGCTCACCTGTCACCCAGTCATAATATTGTATCAAGTTGGTTTAATAAGGCTTCCCCAAAATGAACCCATGCTGCTCACGTCCTGGAGGCCATTGTCCTCCAGGTATGACACCAGTCTTTCCTTTAGTATCATTTCCATGATTTTGCACACTATGGAGGTGAGACTTACTGGATAGTAATTTCCCAGTTCATCCCTTGGCCTGCTCTTGTGTAATGGTACTACATGTATCATCCTCTAGTCCAGTGGCACATATCCCGACTCCAGTGAGGTACTGTACAGATCCACCAGCAGCTCCACCAACACCTCCACCATCTCCCTCAGCACCTGGGGGTGGTTACTATCCAGCCCTGGTGCCTTGTCTACCTTCAGTGCCCTCAGTCCCTCTAGGAATCTTCTTGCCTCAATTCTTCCATCTGTTGCCTTCTCTCCCTCTGTCCCCATCCTCCCAGCCCATGGTGGTAGCGGTCCCCCCACCTTTTCTTCCATGAACACTGAGCAAAAGTGTTCATTCAGCATTTCTGCCTGCTCCTCCCCTTTTCTGTCCACTCCCCACCCCTTTTTATCCACATTATTGTCTCCTTGCACTTCCTTTTCTCCTGGATGTATCTGAAAAAGTCTTTCTCCCCCCAATCCAGTAAAACGTACCTAAACACTAACCAGTTCTTATATACCACAAGCACTGAGCTATGTACCACACATTGAATGTCTGTTAATGGGACTACTAATTCTTTTTGAAAGCATTTTTAAAATTCTGCCGGAAATCCACCCAGTCCTGGTACCTTCCCACTGACAGGGTGTGAATAGCTTGTTCTACTTCTGCACTTGGATGGGTCTCTCTAAAAGTGCTTGCTGGACATCATTCAAGTGAGGCAGAGAAATATCTTTCAGGATTGCCTCAATGAGAACAGTAGTAGTTTAGTACAAATGGTCAGGGGTATATAAATTCTGGTAAAACTGTTTGAAACAAGCAGCAATCTGATGCGAGTTTATTATTAATGGAGACTGAGCAACCTCCCAAATCTCTACAATGTTACGTCAGGCTTCCATCTTCCGGAGGTGAAGTGCAAGCATCTGACCTGCTTTTTCTTCTTTATCCAAATCTCAAAACTTAGCCCTAAAAATCGTGAGCTCAGCTTTTTCACTGATCAACTCTGCATATTTTGCCTTTAGGGAATTTAGCCTTCTGTGTGTGTGGCCAGGGGAAGTACAGCTAAGGTGCTTCTCAACTGTGTGAATTTCTCACAAGAGAGCGGATGAAGCCTGTTCCTGCCACTTCATCCTAATTGTGGCAAGCCGAACAGAGTTGACACGTGTATAAAATTTAGCCACAGACCAGAGCACATCCACTCTGTCCACTGAGTCCAAGTTATCCTCCAGAAAGTTAATAATACCTTCTTTGAGGTTCTCTATTTTAGAATCTCACAATAGTTAGGAACTGAGCCTCCAAGAATTATGTGACTCCACTCCCTGAGTTAGGTCAACCTGCATGAGAATAGGTGAATAGTCGAAGAGTACTTGGACATTACGTTCACATAGCTGGACATGAGATAAAATTTCTTGTGGTATGAGAAAGTAGTCAATTCATTAAAAGGAATTGTGACATGGAGCAAAAAGTGTACTGCTGATCTGCTTGGTGCATCAGATGCCAATGATCAAGCAATCCCATGCCATTCATGAGTTCCTGAAAGGCTCGTTGTCCGGGAGACAGACCCCAACGATTGAAACATGATCTGTCTAAATCAGGTTGCAACATCAGATTCCAGCCCCTGGCTAAGACAGGTAGATGCCCATATAGTGCTAATTTAGAAGCCAGACTAATAAGAACAGAAGGGATATCTTGATTTGGCCTATAAATTGAGCCCAAAATGAACTCTGTTTGTTCTATTCTTCCATGGAGAATAATAAAACATCCCTCTGTGTCCCAAATATCCTGTATTAAATGAAAAGTGATAAAATAGGAAACTAAAATGGCAACCCCCTTCTAGTGTTATTTCTAGCCCTGTAAAAAAAATCTGGCTAACCCAGACTCGCCTGAAGAGCATTGCTTGCTTTCTGGGGAGATGGGTGTAGCAACTAATTTTCATAGACGCTTTAGAATTCTGCATCTCTTGGAAGTGGTTTGATCCCCTTTGATATTTCAGGATATTATATGGGAGACACTAGCCATTGTCAATACTAAAATCCAATCCAGGTGTTTTGAAATTCATGACAATAGAACACATTAGACCACAAAGAAAGGGTGGGAACAGGATGAATCTATTACTCAGAAAAGAGTTTTTCTGGATAATCACTTTAAGCAGTGCCAAACCTCTTGGTTTAAATTTTCATTTGGGTATGAAACCAAATCTAAGAAACAAGATACATTTGTCTTTTGAGTGAGACACTACTCTGTGTATGAATTAAGGGGATTTGAATTAGTACCCCTTGTTTTATCTCAACAATATTAAAATCCTTAGCACAATCACTGGATATTAAACTATATCTATGAGTATCCCATGACTTCGGCAACCACGATTGGGCATCTATAAAAACGGCGACTCAATCGCTGCACCTGTCATTGGGGCTACCAGGGAAGGAGGGCAACTGGATGGGAGGGTTTGCAAAAATAGCATCATCCTGTTGCTACATGTCTATGCATGGGGGAGAGAACATGCTGAGTGAGGGGTGGAAGGGGAGGGAGGGATTGTGAGGGGTGGTGCCTCAGCAAACTGCCGAGCTGCTCCCATGGCATGATGGGTGGGCACAGGGCTGGGCTGCATAGGGTACCAGGTTTGGGGGTGGGCACAGGTACCTTTGCTGCACCTGGCCCAAAATGTTTTTTTTTACTTTTCACCCCTGACATCACCCCCGGAGTTGAGAATCATAAGTAGGGTGCGGGGGCAGCCCCCAATTTACATGTAAAATCTAAGTCCCTGGCACCCTTTTGCTATGCGCTTGGGAGTACGTCAACAAAAAAAAAATTTCAGCAATGTGCAGTTCGCTCTAACAGCGATCGCTATTCTGCGATTGCCGTTATCACATAAATCCATATTTATGCAGCAAGACACTCCTATATGTTCTTTGAGTGTGACACCTCACCACTCATAGAAACATAGACTTTGTTAGCAGATAAGGACTGCTTGGCCCACCTAGGATGCCCATTACCCTACCTTTTGAATAAGCTGCAGATTCTAGATAAACAGCAGCCTACTTCCTCCCACTCCTACTAGAATTGCCTTATGTCGGTCCCATGCATTCTTGAATTCCCCCATTGTTTTTTTTTTTGTTGTTGTTTTTTTAGTTGTTTAACCAGGAGTAGCACACTAAGCTGAAAGCATTTTTACAGCAGCGACCTGGGAGCACAGGGAAGTTAAGTGACTTGCTCAGGGTCACACAATATACAAGTGGAAGCTGTGGGATTCAAACCCAGGTCTGGTCTGCTGGATGTCATCAGATTTGTAGCTCAGAGCCTTAAACCACTGTGCTATACTAACTCCTGTTTTTGACCTCACAACCTCTTCAGGAAGGCTGTTCCATGCATCCACCACCCTCTCCATGAAAAAATACTTTCTTACATTGCCTCTGAGCCATCCTCCCTCTATTTTCAAATTGTACCCCTTGTTCTTGCGCATCTCTTTTTCTGAAATATGCTACCCTCTTGGACTTTGTTGAGTCCCTTGAGGTACCTGAACGTTTCTATCATGTCCTCCCTCTCCCTCCTTTCCTCAAGGGTATTTTTTTTTAAATTGAATTAATTTTATTATTTTAGAAGAAAAACAAAATATTCATCCACAGAACAATACAAAGCACTGAACTAGGAGCCCTAACCCCCCCAACTCTCCCCCCAGCCCCCCTCCCCAATGGACTGTGTTTTACCACCCAACAAAAAATAATCCAAGAAATAGTACATAAATGAGAAACCCTGTATTACAGATGTCTATGTGGGAAACCAGAGAAAGCCCAGAATGAGTCAATTCAAATAAAGGGTGCAGAGTTTGCCCTATTTCTTATTAAAAGGTGGCAGGTGATGGTGGAGACTGGCAATCAGATGCTCAGTCCAGACAGAAAAGGAAAGCTCATGTAGCCATTCACAATATAAAATACATGATTGATCCAGCCAGTGTCTAAGAACCAGTTATTTGACCACCAAGGAAATGAGAGCCATGTGATATCTCCTTTCCCTGGCCGGGATCTGGGAGTAGTCACCAACAATACATACTTTGGGGGAAAAGAGACCTCCGAGCTCCAGGAGGGGGGTCGATCTGTTCCTCAGTTTGTACCCACAGGGAAGATACCTTCTTACAGGACCATAAAATATGCAACAGGGTACCATCCGCTTTGCCACATCTGGTGCAGGTAGGAGAGGGGAGGCGACCCATCTTAGCCAATTTGACAGGGGTGTAGTACATATTATTTAAGATATGGTATTGGGTAAGTCTTAACCGATCCTGAGTTAGGTAAGTGTAGCGATCTTTCCAAAGACGTGACCAGTTGAGGGTAAAATTTGGCATCAAAGATTCCCATATATTGGAGCCAACCGGGGAAGAGGAATAGGAGGTGGTAAGCAGCCACAAGTATAAACAAGAGATGCCATGGGGTTTGAGTGCTAAATCTTGAATCTGAATAAGAAGGTCACTGAGTACAGAGGTTTTCAAAGAGGAGCCAAATTGTTGCAATATCAGATGCCGCAGTTGATAAATTTTGAAGATGCTTGTTGGGCCCAGTCGGAATTTCTCTAGTAACTCCGGAGAAGTAAGCAAAGAGGTTTGGGAGTAGAAGCCTGATACTCTAAGTTCCTGAAGAATAGGAAGCCACAATGGCGTTAGTGGGTGTTCCCCAATCTAAGTTAGAAAGAATAGGTTGTGAGAAGTCTTTAGAGGGAGACACCTTCAGATAGGTGCATCTTTGTGAGAAGACTTCGATAGAAACACCAATTGGAGAAGAACCCAGTAGATCAGAAAGAGATTTCCAAGGAGAGAAAAGAAAAGAAAAGCAGTGGGAGAGAGACTGTGAAAAGAAATCAGGTGAGATTCTATATGTAGCCAGATGGGAGTATAGTCCGCTTTGGATATAGCTTGAGGTGTGGAAAGCCATTTACCACATTTGTAAAGGTGACTGGCCCAATAATAGAGTAAGAAGTTAGGTAGTTGAAATCCACCTGATTCTTTAGGGAGCCTCAGTTTAAGGCAAGAATGCCTGGGAGACTTATTTAACCAAATAAAAGAGGCGGTAAGTGAATGGATACTTTTAAAAAAGGATACAGTAAGCCAGATATTGAGCATATTTAAGGGATAGAAAAGTCTAGGAAGAATATTCATTTTAGTAATGTTAATTCTACCCCATAGTGAAACTGGAAGATCCTTCCATTGTGATAAGTCATGTTGTAGCACAACCAGTAGATCCTCTAAGTTCAATTTCTTCATTAGAGAGGGATCGGTAGTTAGGAATATTCCAAGATATTAGATGGATCAGGGAGACCATCGCATACCAAAAGAAGTGAGTTCCTGACTACAAAAAAGATGGCTAAGGGGGTAGATTTCAGTTTTATTGAGATTTAGTTTGTAGTTAAAGTAACAGCTAAACTGGTCAATCACTTTCAAGGTCTAAGCAAGAGATGA
The DNA here is from genome assembly GCA_016271365.2 of Neoceratodus forsteri. Taxonomy (NCBI): domain Eukaryota; kingdom Metazoa; phylum Chordata; order Ceratodontiformes; family Ceratodontidae; genus Neoceratodus; species Neoceratodus forsteri. The sequence goes on along the minus strand of CM028137.1, from coordinate 865,865,436 downwards.
AATGGTTAGAAAGATGCTATAAGATATCATCTGCATAAACTGAAAGAGGTGGTGTCACATTATCAATGGGGATGCCTCGTATGTTAGAAGAAGACGGTGATCAGTACCATTGCTCGAGTACAAACTGCCCAAGAATTCTACTGTCACCTATTTGCTGACATTACATATTCCCCGGCAACAAACTCACTGACATTAATAATCCCAACAAGCGTCAGTAGCATTACATGCAGGAGGACCCATTTTGGACTGGAGCATTTAAGACTACAACAGCACTGAGACATGAGCCTTTGTGTGTTAGGACAAAAACCTAGTCAGAAAGTCATAAATTCACATGCTGGGGATCCCTGAATGAAGCAAGGGATAAGATATAAAGCCCATTGCTGCAACATGGCTAGACTCAGAGCTGAGTCTAGAAGTGGGTGCTCAGGTTGAAAAAACATACTGAGTCACACCATGAAAGACGAAGGAGCCTGAGTCAGCAGAATGAAAGATGGGAAGGTGGATGATACGGCTGGACCTGCTATGAAGGAGCACAGTTAAGTACAGCTCTGAAAATGTTTATAACTCTAGGAAATTGTTTTCATCAGGACCAAATGAGGACTGCTTCAATATCAATATTAAATTGCTGGACATGCTCCTCTGGAGTGATATTCACTTTAGTGGTCACAAAGATTTGGTACAAGAACCTAGGGGTCAGGTGCCTCAAGCACAGACAAGATCCATGTAATTAGTTTTCTTACACTATATATTTTTCAATCAGTCATTAGTCTTGCTGCAAAATGTTCCTGAAATGATATGCGTTACTAAAGGGATTTTATACAAAAATGGGATTCACCTTAATGCTGTACTCTAGAGGGGTGAGCGACTAACATTTCCTAAAGTGGGTATACTGTAAAGTCGAAATAAAAAAGATTATCAAGTAAAATTAAGGCAAAACAAACAAAAAAATTGTAAGAAGAATTATCGACGGTATGAAATTACAGGTGGGAAGGTTTAAATCGGGAAGTAAAATACAGGTGTTTTTAAGTCGGGAAGATTAGCATCGGGAGATCATACTAGACCCAGAAGATTTAAGGCATCGAATGAGTGGTTCAACGTATAGGTTAAAAAGGAAGGGGGAAAGAGGACAGCCCTGATGGGTGCCTGTGTGCAGGGGGAAGGAAGAGGAGAAGACTCTTTTACAATGGATTTTAGCAGATGGGAAGGAGTAGATCACTTGATGCCATTGTAAAAATGATGGGGGAAAATCCATCTTCCGTAAGGTTAGCCTTAAAAAGGACCAATCAACTCTATCAAAAGCCTTTTCAGCATTGAGAAAGAGATTAGGGTCATAGGAAGAGGAGAAGCTTGGGCTACTTGAAAGAAGTGACAAATCTTGCAGAGGTGATCAGCAGAAAATCTCCCAGGAACAAAACTGACTTGTTCTGTACTGAGTAAACATGACCACACCTCCCTAATTCTCATAGCTAGGATTTTGGTTACGATTTTAATGTCACAGTTTAAAAAGGAAGTAGGCTGGTAGCTCATAGGATTAGAAGGGGGTTTATCTGGCTTAAGAAGAAGAAGAACAATAGTGGCTTCTGGAAGTGAGGGGTCTAAAGATTCATCTGAAACCATGAATTGGTAAAGGCAAAGTAAGAGAGGGGACAGGTCTTTAAAGAAAAGTGTATAGAAGTTTTAGGGAAAGCCATCCAATCCAGGAGCTTTGTCTACTGCTAAACTGTTAATGGCAGCTTCCACCTCTGCCGGGGAGATAGGAGTAGAAAGGAAGGCTCGATAATGCTCCAAAAGATGGGGTAGTGGAGTGGAGTCTAGGTAGGATGACATTTCTTTGGTGGTTGGTGGGGATGGACACTGACCATATAGAGTAGAAGTTTTCAAAAACTGATATAATCTCCCTGGGGAGTGTTTTTATAGAACCATCCAGGGCAGAGATAGAGGGGATGACCCTCGAGGCCTCCAACTTTCATAGATGGAGAGCAAGCAGCCGCTCTGCCTTTTCTCCCTGTTCAATATATTTGGATTGGGTCTTAAGAATGGTATATTCTGCTTTTTCCTGCAAGAGATTAGAATATTTATCCCGAAGGAACAGTAAGGCCTGTAAAGACTCTGGGGAGGAAGTGGGAGAAACAGATTGCTTCAGTGCAAATATTTGGACAAGTACCGACAGGGCTTCAGATTCTCTACCATGCTTCCGACTGGAATCCAAGCAGATAAGTTCACCCCACAAAAAGCATTTTAAGGCACACCATTCATGGTTCCCCATTGGTACAATGTTCTGATTAGATGTGGTGAAGGACTGAATGTGAGTTGATGTCCTGGAAATGACATGGTCATCCCTGAGAAGTTGAGTATTAAGTTTCCACAGAGTATTTCGCTGTAGCTCAGTATCAGGAGGTAAGTAATAACCAAGCCACTGCATGATCAGAGAGCACAATGGTTTCCAGGCCTGTACTGCACAGACCGGGAAGAAAAGAAAGGCTGGTGAGAACATAATCCAGCCTAGAAGAGGTGTGGTGTACCACTGAATAGAAGGAGTAAGTGTGGGACAGTGGGTTGAGAACCTGCCAGGGATCACAAAGACCCAGTAAATCCATAAACTCCCACAGGGCACACTGTGCTGATGAGAGAGATTTGAGGGGGTAGTTGGAATTTTCTCAAGGGTATACATAGTAATCTCTTTTAGTTTCCTTTCATATGGCTTCTGGTGCAAACCCTGCACCATTTTGGTTGCCCTCCTCTGTACTGCCTTCATCCTGTTTATGTCCTTGCGAAGATTGGGTCTCCAGAACTGCACACAGTACTCCAGATGGGCTCTCGCCAATTGTCTGTACAGAGGGATAGCAACGTCCTGCTTTCTACTGGTGATGCCTCTCTCTATGCATCCCAGAATCCCCCCAGCCCTCCTTATTGCCTTCTCACATTGCTTGTCTACCTTAAGGTCATCTGATACAAGCACCCCCAGGTCTCTTTCCACTTTTGTTGTTGTTAGTAACCCCCCCCCCCATTATGTACTCTTCCCTGGGTTTTGTTTCCCAGGGCATTACTTGCACTTCTTTGCATTGAAACTAAGCTGCCATACTCTTGACCATTGCTCCAACCTTGCCAAGTTCCTTCTTATCCTTTCCACCGCCCCTTGTGAATCAACCCTGTTGCAGATCTTTGTGTCGTCTGCAAAAAGGCATACATTTCCTTCCAGACCCTCTGCATTGTCACTTATAAAGACATTAAAAAGTACCGGTCCCAGTACTGAACCCTGCAGCACCCCACTAGTAACTCTCCTTTGTCCTGAGTGTGCTCTATTTACTGTTACCCTCTGTGTCTTGTTGTTCAGCCAATTTTTTATCCAGGTTACCACCCTGGGACCCACTCCCAGGCTGGCTAACTTGTTTATTAATCTTTTGTGTGGTACAGTGTCAAATGCCTTGCTAAAGTCTAAGTAGGCCATATCTACAGCCCCTCCTTGGTCTACTACTTTAGGCACCCAGTCAAAGAAATTGATTAGATTTGCCTGACATGACCTTCCCACTGTGAATCCATGCTGCCTTGGGTCATGTGCCCCGTTGGCCTCTAGGTACTCGACAATTCTTTCAGAAGTGATTTCATCATTTTCCCTGCCACTGAGGCCAAACTAACAGGTCTATAGTTTCCAGCCTCTGCCTTGCTCCCACTCTCATAAAGGGGGATCACATCCACCTTCCTCCTCTCGTCGGGTACCACACCATCTTCCCACGATTTGTTAAAAAGCGTAGTCAGTGGTGCCACTAAGTCTCCCCTTAGTTCTTTTAGAATTCTGGGGTTAATCCCATCAGGTCCCATTGCCTTATCCACCTTAAGTTTTGAGAGTTCATTCAGGACCCTTTCTTCTGTGAATGAACTGGTATCAACCCCCGCCAGAGTGCTTCTCTTGTTTAGTTTAGGTACCTCTTTTTTTCTTTAGTGAATACTGAGCAAAAATATTTGTTCAGTATCTCTGCCTTCTCACTGTCAGTCTCTGCACTCCTCCCCCATTAACCCTCACTATCCCTCCCTTGGTCTTTATTTGCTTCCTAATTTATCTATAAAAGGTTGTATCCCCTTTCTTAACTGAGCTGGCTATCTTTTCCTTGGTTTGGGCCTTTGGTTTCCTGACTGCCTTCCCTGCTTCCCTCTGCATTAACTGATACAGGTCTCTATCCTGCTCCTTCTGCGATTCCTTATACTTCCTGAATGCTATCTTTTTCTCCCTGACCTTCCTTGCCGCCTCTTTTAAGAACCAGATTGGTTTTCTACTTAATTTTGTTTTCTTTATTTGTTTCATGCAAAGGTTTATTGCCTCTACGATGGCAGTTTTGATTTTTCCCCATTGTTCTTCCACCCCACCTTCCTACCCATTTGCTAGTGCATTCCTTAGGCATTCTCCCATTTTGCCAAAGTCAGCCTTTCTAAAATCCAGTACCCCTACTTTTGTATGACGTGACTCCATGGTTGTGTTTATCGTGAACCACATTGTGTGGTGGTCATTTGTTCCCAGATGGCTACCCACATCCAAATCTATGATCCTCACTCCATCCCCATTTGAGAGTAACAGGTCCAAGATTGCTCCCTTTCCAGTGGGTTCCACCACCAGCTGTCTGAGGAATGCCCCCTATAGGGCATCGAGGATGGCCCTACTCTTGGATGTGGTTGCAGTAAATGTGCTCCAGTTAACATCCGGCATATTCAGGTCCCCCATTTACAATATCTCCACTTTTTCTGCCCTTCTGAGGATGTCTTCTATCATTTCCTTGTCCATTTTCTCCCCCTGAGATGGGGGTCTGTATACAACCCCTGTGTGGATTGTGGTGCCAGTACCTGTCTCCAAGGTGCCCCACAATGCCTCCCCGCCTCCCCATTTACCCTTTAGTTCCATTGCTTTGATCCCTTCCTTTATGTAGAAAGAGTAGCTCCTCCTCCTCTTTTACCCTCACTGTCCCTCCTATAGAATGTGTATCCTGATATGCTGATATCCCAGTCATGGTTCTCTGTATAGTATGTTTCCCGTCACTGCCACAATATCCAGGTGTCCCTATTCCATCAAGGCCACTAGCTCAGGAAGTTTTTTACCCAGACTACTGGCATTGGCACTCATTGCTCTCCATTTTATGATGGCCTTACCCTTTTTTGCACTATCCCTACCCTTTATGCATTTGCCTTTTTCTCCATTTACTCCTGTCCAACACCCTAACAATCCCTGTACCTTGGTGTTTTCCTCAGAAACTACCCGGTTTTGTGGGGGGAGGCTGGCAATTTCCTACTTTTGGGGCTCTGAGCTGTACAGAATTGTATAATGTACTGTTCATAGCCTTGGTGACTCTATGTATATATTTTGTTCCTATTCCAACTGTGTTTACTGATTGCTTGTGTTATGCTCATCTGGTTCTACCTGATTCTGTGCAATGCCTAACTTGTATCATGTTGTCCTCTGTATGAACTTGAATTTCATTGTACTCTCCCGGGTCATACCTGAAAATAGGCAAATGTCTTGTCTAGTGTACTTACCTGGTCAACAAAAGCTAAATAAATAAAATAAATAAACCTTTCTTGACTAGTTTAAAAGCTTGCCAATAAAGCATTAAAACCTATCACCTAGGAGGCTGGTTCCCCTCCTGGACAGATGCAGACCATCATGCCAGTTTAGGCCTACATCCCTCCGGGTGAAACCCCAGTCCCCAATGAAACCAAAGCCCTGTGTGTGGCATCAGTTTTCAACCATTTATTGAATCATATGGTGCAGAGTACCCTAACCTCACCCATGCCAGAGACAGGCAGCACCTCTGAGAAGGTTTCTGTGTGTGCTACCTGTCTTAGGCCTCTCCCTAACTCCCCAAGCTTCCCCAGCACTGCTCTGATCCCATGCTCAGGTAGGTAATTTGTCCCGAGGTGGACAATGATGTCTAGCTCTCTGTCCTGCGCTGCTGCTTTTGCAATCCTAAGGATTCACTTCTTGTCCCTCCAAGCCATGGTGCTGGACAGGCACCTTACCCCCCTCTCTCCTCTCCGTCCCCCAGTTCTACCCCCTCAATGATAGAGTCCTCTACCAGGAGCCATTCCTTCCCCTGTGGTGTCCCTCACCTTCCTCCTGTAGGTCTCCATTGTGAAGGTTCCCAGCATCCTCCTTGGTCACCACTGTGGGTGCCTCCATACAGGAACCATGCTGCACCAGAACTGCATATGAACTGTGCATGAATCAGGGGATTTGTAATAGTTACCTGCATTTTTATTTCATTAATTATTCTATTGAATTTCTTTTCAATTGTAGTACACATTCTTTCAGAATGCTCATGTTATGCTGAATTTTGTCTTTAATAATGTGGACATAGTTATTTAATTTGTTTTCTTTGTGTTCTCTTGTAGCTGCACAACTGTATGTGTCTACCATTTTCGAGGTTTATGAGCTGATCACAATTAGGGGTGAATTGCACTTAGCTCCTAATTGATTTCAATATATGTTTTTGCCGCAAAGAAGTTGACAGTAAAACCATGCATTGCCATTCTAGTTGAAACTGCACAATGCATAAACATCTGATAATATACGTTTACACTGTGATCTGATTATAGTTTTTAACTAAAGATATTAGTTTATGAATGGTTCTGCCATTAACAGTTCATTAGTTAACTTTAAAAAGGTCTGAAGAAAAAAATTAAAAAGGAAACAAAGCCTGATTTATGAATTTTTTTGTATGTATAACATTATTTTGTATGTTTTTTAATGAACTACAAGAATTATCTGAGAGTGTTTCTTTAAGCCTGGTTGATGTTAATTGAGGACCCATACACATTAATGAGCTGTATGTGTATAAAAGTATATGCTGTTGTTTCTTCCACAACCATGTCCCCTGACAAAGAGCTTTTGCTTGAAGCACTGGGGTTTGATGTGATGTTTATCTCTGTATGTGGACATTCCATGCTTATTTTGGCAATAAAGCCCTTAAAACTTTAATTATCTGTTTGGGGTTCTGTTTGGTTCTTGAGTGCAGTACAGATTTGGACTGTTGTAATACTAAAAGTAACCAGGACAATTTTAAGGAACTGGGAATCTACAGTTCTGTCCAATTCTGGTGCCCTCCAGTCTTGTATCTCTCCCTCCTCCTCCACCACCACCATTCTCTCCAGAAACAATCCCAATAAACAAAAAACAAATAAAATAAATATAACAGGTCATTAAAAAATCCAAAGAGAAAGCATCAAAAACAGTGCACCATCTGAACATACTAAACTCCCCTTGTCCCACAGACCATCTCCCATCCTCATCAGTCTGTGATTGGCCAGTGACATCCATAAGCCAGCTCCAAAAAAAAAAAAGGAATAAAAACTTAAACAACAATGAACACAACCCCTCCCCATATGTATAGGAACAAATTCAAAGATCATCTTAGAAGAGCATAACAATAAAAGACAACACACTTTAAACAATGTTACATGCTTGCTGTTCCTCAAAAACAGTTCTGTAAGCATGTACTGTCCCTTACCCTTGTAATTCACATATATATGTACAATAGAAAGGAAGACAGGGTACAAATACCATCATCCCTAAATCTGAATTATAATACAATAAATAAATAAATAAATAAATAAATAAATAAATAAATAACCCAGCTCTGCTCCTAATAAAAAATAACCAATGCATCATCCCACCAAAGGAAAAAAATATATATTAAAAAACAGTAGCCATCTTACACATATACTAAATATACTGATATACTAAATCATATGAACTAAACCAGAAAAAGGAGAACCTTCTCATGCTAATGGGGCTAAGCTAATAAGCTTAAACACTAATACTTTTTACAATAAAAGAACTGCTAGAAAACTCTGCAACTACATGAGTTCACAAATAATTCAATTTCAGTATAACAAGGAATATCAACAATCCAAACTGTAAGTTGTGTCAGTTATCAAACATGCACAGAACTACACAAAACTTTCAGATTAAATATGAGCTATGAGGTCTCTTCTGAGCAGAACCAGCCTTGCAGGTCAGCAAAGATCAATGTGGGCTTAACTGAAACAACTTAAAATCACACTCGGTAATAAATGCCAGTTGGCATAGCCATATAGAGAAATAGCCACCATACAAATATTATAGGATACTAGCAAAAACTGGTTTAAACAAAGTTGAACATCATACTAAGTAGGGCACTCTTGCAAGAGCAGAGCAATTAAGTGTGATGTCCATAGCATACACAGAGCTTACTTACTACAGGATCCAAAGAAGAAATCAGTAAACAGGGAAGGACACTCTGATGTGGCTTAAGTTGCTGACTGAAACCATCTGTGAACCTGTGGCATCCCAACAACTAGTCAAGCGGGAAGCATACAGAAGAGAATCTGTGCAGGTTAGAGTCATCTCCTCATGTCCCAAAAGGCTACCCTTTAGAACCTGTAGAGTGAGGTCTTGAAAAATATATCTATGTCGGCCTTCCCAATAAAGTTCCTTTATGTTTCACAGTTTAGCCATGATGTATGCTTTTTGCAGATAATTAAGCAATCAAAAAACCTTGAAATGGGGCCGGTCTCCACCTTTGTTGGGGGGGTCCTTCAAGAATGGTGGGTTCACTCCATAATTTAAACAGGGTTGTGTAGTTAAGGGTCAATTAATTTAAGCAACAACTTCTGTATGAGAGAAATGGCAACAGTCCCTTCAGCATGCTCTGGCAAGCTCACCAGCACTAAATTATTTTGTCAGCTTCTTCCTTCTAAATCTTTTATGCGGTCTTCCAGCTTAACAATCCTTTTGTGGAGGGATGTAACTTCTGGTTCAAGCTGCTCAAAGTGGTCTTGGATAGGGCTTACTCCCACCTCCATACAGTATCTACAACCATTCAAAAAGTTTGTCCAGGACAGGCTGCTTAGAATGAACCTCAGCTGCAATGTCCAAGATAGTGATTAGAGGCTGTCCACCTCCTGCAGAAATCAGTCCCTGGTTAGAATTTCCAAGGAAGAAAGATCTGCCTGAGATTGCATTTTATTAGTTTTCTGTCTTTTAGGTGCCTTGTGTCCCACAGCTGGCTCCCGATCCTCTAATAGACTCCGGAGGAGTTGATGGTGCATTAACTTCAACCTCCATAACTGACATGTACAGGAGCCACAAAAAACACTAAGAAGAATGCCCGAGTGTCAATAAGGTGAAAAAAAATGCTAAACATTCAAAAAAAAATATGATAGGAGGGAAAGGCAATTTTATACTACTACTACCATGGAGCTGAAATGGAACACCGTCACTCAAAGAAGCACATTATGTGACTCTGACCTCAATCTTCTTAAACAGCAGGTGCACACTTTAATTATTCCAGCCCCTCCCAAACATATATGGTAACAGACCTGCTCCATTGTTGAGGAGTATTAAAAATACCATGCGGTTCAGGCCAGTAAAAAAGTTACGGAGCACCTAATTTGTACCCCAGGAAAAACAGAGCTACTTCCTGAACCTGCTGACACCCCGCCAGGCAGGCACCTGTAGCCCCCTTTTGTGATGTCAGAAAATGAAAGCTGTGTGTGTGCTCCATTGACCTGTATGAGTGTGATTTTGCTATAGCTTTTAGTAATATTTAGAGGTGCGATTTAGAAAACCCAAAGTGACCGCTTGAGTTACAATGACTGCTACTCCAGTGGTTACTTTGATTTGTTTATATCACAGCTCTAAATATTGCTAAAAGCAGTAGAAAAAATGTGTTCCTACAAGCCAATGGAGCACACACACAGCCCTCATTTTCTGACATCACGAAAAGGGTCTCTGGGCATCTGCCTGGGGGCATGACAGCAGGTTCAAGAAACAGCTCTGTTTTTCCAGGGGTACACATTAGGGGTCCTGTAACATTTTTACTAGACTGAACTGCATGAAAGTTTTAATACCTCTTGACACTGAAACAGGCCAGCTATCATATGTTTGGGAGGGGCTTTAGGAATTACAGTGCACACTTGATCTTTAAGAGAACTGTCCACAGGAGATTACCCCACCCCCCACCCAACCTAATGTTTTATGGCTTAACAAGACAGACAGAATGTTCTGTATAGCTTAACAAGGCAGAATGTAGTGTTAAATAAATCTGCCCAGGCAAAGACATCATATAAAAACAGCAGTGTTTTATTTTTTCAGTTGGAGATTTGGAGGTGAAGATGTACTCCCACAAGGACTTTAGCTTGGACTACCTGTGTTAAAAGTTATCCTTTACTGCTCCTGGTTTACTTATGCTTCCTGACTTTTGCCTGTTCAACAGGCACAGCTATGAGAGAGAAATCTGCAAGTCTGCTGATCAGTTTTGGTATACATCTATGAATTAGTGAAAAACTGCACACTCTATAAATGAAAACAAACTTATAAAATGTACCCAGCTGCATTCACCTGAATAAATTAAACTCTGAACAGGATATGTATTTTGTTTTTTATTATCTATGTTTTTTGCATAAACTCATAAATAAATATTTCATACAAAAATGACCAAACTAGACAAGTGGTCAAAGACATCCATGCAACAATGTAAATGACACAACAAGGCAACCAAAATGTTGGGGTGTATTGGGAGGAAGTTCGACAGTAGGAGGGAAGAGGTGATACTACCCCTCTGTAGCTCATAGGAGAGGCCACATCTGGAACACCGTGTCCAGTTCTGGAGTCCTCACTTAAAAAATGACAGACAGACTAGATAAAGTGCAGTGTAGGTTAACCAAAATGATTCAGTTTCAGCAGGGCAGGTCCTATGAGTATTGGCTTAAGACTCTGAGCATGTACTCACTAGAGGCCAGAAGAGAAAGTGGTGATGTGATATGATAGACCTTTCAGTTCCTGAAGGGAATGAACAAGTTTGATTGCAAGGGAATATTCAGCAGGAATGGTGAATCAGGAACACAGGGACATGAGTGGAAGCTGGCTGAGGAGAGATTCAGGAAGGACATGAAAGTGTTTTATTTTACAGAGAATGATTGAACCATGGAGCAGCCTAACAGCAGATGTGGTGGGTGCGACAATGATTACATTTGTAACACAGCTGGGACCAAGTAAAAAGCTTAATATTTACACAGGGGGAAGCAATTGGGCAGGTGGCACGAAGTAGGCATGGGCAATAATGCTACTCTTGCTAAACTAACTACCTGAATCCTCGGTAAGCCTTCCAATCATAGCCCAGTTCAAGGCACGACTAAGAAAAGTACTCTCAGAATGCCATAGTTGTTACTACTATGTAACCTAACAAGGCGGCCTCTCAAAGCTATTTAGTACAGACTACATGTGCACTCTGGAACTTAATGTAATAATACACTTGGCTGTTCTTGCCATTTTCTGTTATTTTGTCCATCATTGTAGTTCCTATAACTCTTGTGAAAAGGCACAACTGGTTCTGCTGAAGGTACTCTACCTGTTTATACAATGTAACAAACATCTTTGATGAGGAACCTTTGAAAATGATCCTTTAGCTCAAAGGTGTATTGCTAAAATAAAAAACCCCGACTAGATAATAGGTATCTGCCATAGGACAGGATGAAACAGAGTAGACTGGATTGACCAATGGTCCTTTTCTGCCAGCATCTTTTGTGTTTCTATGATGGCATCAAGCCATCTACAAGACAGGTGAAAGCAGCAGAGTAATGCATCTCTGGATCAGTGAAGAGAACACAGACAAACCTGAAACAGGTCCACTAATAATGCCAGCAGGTACCAGTCGAGAAATATGGCATGGAACAGTCTAGTCTAGTCTTAATACTAGTTTTTCCAACAAAAAATTATCGGCCTGTGATAGTACTAGAGCAGGAACCAGCCACCAGTGAGTCCTAGTGACATTTTGCCTATAGAGCAGTCAAAGATGCAACCAGTTGCATTACCATTCGAAGATAATGGTTCCCAAGCTGCAGTGGTAAATGTAAATGGATCAAGGAAGCATAGACAGCTTCAGCAGCAATCACAGGGGCAGAGCAACAAATACAGCAGTTTCTAGAGCAGCACATCATGCTGCCAGAAACCTCCTGTCATAGCTGTAATGATGACAGAGGGCACCTTTAAAAGCATGGGTGAGGTAATCCCAATAACAGTGTGGACTAGTGGCAGCATCTTGTCTACGATAATAATTAAAAAAATAATAATATTCTTTATTTCTAAAGCACAATTCAAAATATCAAAATGCTATACAAATATAACAATAAAACATAAAAAAGATAAAACAATAAAACACAGTGCAGTCCAGCTTTTGCACCAGTTTGCATTAAAACAATATATTGCATAACATCCCCAAAGGCAAGATGAAACAGATGGGTCTTTAATGCCTTCTTAAAGCTCTCCACGGTCTGGCACTCTCAAATTCAATGAGGTAGAGAGTTCCACAGGGTAAGGGCCACATACATAAAAGCTCATGACCCTGAAGTTTTCAGTCATACTTTTGGAACCTCTAGCAATCCCTCGTCGGCTGAGCAGAGAGGTTGGAAGGGACAGTAAGGAGCCAGGAGCTCTTGCGGGTAGCCCAGACCCTGCCTGTATAGGGCCTTAGAGGTCAGTAAGCCAACCTTGAAGGTGATCCACCACTGGACAGACAGCCAGTGCAGTTTGCACAACACAGGTCTGATGTAACTCACATGAGAGGCCCCTTTCAGTAGCCTGGCCACCACTTTCTGCACCAGCAGCAAGTGATGGATGTCAACCCCCAGAAGCCCTAGGTAGAGGGAGTTGCAGTAGTCAAGGCGTGAAGTCACAAAGGCTTGGATCAATGTTGGAAGGTCAATAAACAGAGCAAGATGCTTAATCTGGGTGCTGTTCCTCAGATGATAAAAAGAGGACACAGTGTCAGCCCGTCATCAAGAATCACCCCCAGATTCTGCACCTCTTCAGAGGGCGGCAGCTGGCTACCTCCAAACCAAAGCCCAGAGGAAAGCCCTGCTCCCACCATCTCTATCCAGTGGCCTGGATCCACCACCAACAACTCAGTCTTATCAGAATTCAACTTCAACCAGCTGGCCTGCATCCAATCCTGGATTTCTGCGAGGCAGCTATTAAAGATTGAGACCACACTATCCTGGTTGTGCACAAAAGACAGGTAGAGCTGGGTGTCATCTGCATAGCAGTGAAACCTCAGTCCATACTGTCTCACAATGTCTCCCAATGGCAGTATATACACTGAGAACAACACTGGGGACAGCACAGAGCCCTGAGGAACCCCACATGGCAGGGAGAATGAGGCTGAGGAATAAGACACCACCCTCTGAGACCTGCCAGTGAGGAAAGATTGAAACCATCTGAGGACCATACCTGACAGACCACAGTTGTCACTCAGGCACTCCAGCAATCCCCCATGGTCCATGGTGTCAAAGGCTGAAGAGAGATCAAGAAGGACCAAGATAGAGCAGCACTTCTGTTCTCTTGCAATCAGGTGATCATTGAGCACCCAAACCAGAGCAGTCTCAGTGCTATGCCTCTTCTGAAAACTGGATTGGTGAGGATCATAGATGTCATAGATGGTCAAGTGGTTCTCCAGCTGCAGGGCACATACTTTCTCAATCACCTTCCCAGCAAAGGGAAGGTTAAAAATTGGCCTGTAATTAACAGGGCAGTTTGGGTCCAGAGAAGATTTCTTAAGGAGCAGTGTCACCACGGCCTCCTTCAGGGAGTTAGGAAACTCGCCTGACTTCTCTAAAGAGCACCAAACTATCTCTGCCAGGACAGGGCCGATGGTATCAACACACCCAAATATGATGCGTGTAGGACCCGGGTCCAGACTACAGCAGATTGACCTCATGCTCTGGACAATCCACATGACATCTGAGATCTCTGGCTGGTCAAAGTGTGCCCAAGAAAACCGAATAGTTACCATGCACAGACCACTGACAGCCCCCATAGACTGGGCTGACGGAGCAAAAACTGAAATCAGCAACTGCTGCAAGTGTGCCAAAGACTGCCTGAACAATCACAGTAGGTTATGACATTGCCACAAGCCATGAAACCCAGGATGTGATGACAGCTTGAAAGGGACAGAGTCAATGACAATATTAATGGCAAGGATAGCAGAATGCTCTGGAAGAACACAGAATGGTATGTCAACAGCATGAGTAGCATCAGTGCAGCACAGCCAGATGACAGGTGCTATGTCTGAATGCTGCATTTTGTGGTGTAAGTAACTAAGCAAGAACCAGCAATGGTGTCATACGATTCAGTACAGCATATGCAGAGCCAACAATGACAACACAGGTGACAAGGACTGCAGTACTCTCTAGAGTGCTGTAGACAACCAGAGCCAAAACTGCTGCAGTATCAGTGAGGCAAAGCCTGATGACCATCAGAAAGCAGAAAGCTGCAGGCCTGGAATAGGATCTGGAGTCAGTGCCTACAGCTGACCTAAGAATCACAAAGACAGTTGCAGTGGCAGTGGAGGCAGAGGACATGGACTGAATGCACACTCCCAAGGAATCAATCGCAGCTGAAAAGATTATCAACAGCATTCCGCAGAGAAAGATGGCACCCCAGAAAAGATGAATGCCTCTCTTTGGCATGAACAAGAGACCAGTGATGTAAAGGCACAGAAGTAGAGACAGAAGTGTGGTCTAGAAGCAGGAGGAAAGCCAAGAAATGTTCTGAGACTCTACTTGGTTGAGCAGAGCACAAAGAATGTGAACAGTGCTTTATGAAAAGTTATCAAGCTGCACCAGAATAGAGAGGGAAAAAGTGGCAGCTCATTTTGAATACTGCAGAGACGGGAATCATCTGTGTTGAAGAATAAAGTCTATTAACAAAGAAACACATTTTAGCAATAGAAAAATCAAAGAATGTGTTTCTTTGGTCTGAGGTACCATCAATAACAGGGAAAAATTCAATGAAGCATTATGGGGCTACCTGCATTGCATAGACACTATAGATGTGTGTGGAAGCGTATCAATGCCTGCTAGGCAAAAGTTAGTTACCCTGATACCAATAACACACTGTTCAGTTTGTGTGGCCCTAAGAAAGGGATTCCATCAATTAATATCCACTAAATGCAGTTCACGGAGGGGTGGGTGACTTTCAAATGGGAATCAGTGTTCTGGAGAGGGTATGGTGACAGCCCACAGTGCAGCTAAAGCAACCAGATAAGAGTTAAGGTTGGGGAAGGGGATTCACTGGACACCAGAGAATGGGAACAGAAAGCGAGTTCTTTAGGGGGGAAGGGATGGCCACTAGATTATCTGGGAGATCGATGATTACTAAGAATGGTGTGACTACAATGTGGGTACAGTATATACTGAGCAACAGGCTATGACAAGCCAAGGCCTGCTCTGCTGGTGGCAAAAGCACATCAGTTCATGGATGAAAACTGTATTTGTGTCACTGGATGTATTGCAGCCACATCTGCATTGCAGCATAGTTGCTGGAAACACATTCACCAGTTGGAAAGGGTTCCTTTGGTCTATGGTGGTTTTTGATGGTGGAGCATTTTGCACCTCAATTTTGCACCCCTACCAACTGTAACCCCTGGTTTTGTCAACAAAAGAACTAGAGAAAGGGAAATGCAGAAAAGGATAAACATAAGATGTATTATATGGAAATAGTAATTTTTCCAAAAATCTTCAAGTCTAATCTATATTATAACATCAGCAGAAAATAAAGATCTTCTAAGATCAAATATCTTACCTGTTTTATCAGTAGATGTTTTCAGTCGTTTGTTTAAAGAAATGGATCCTAATGCAATAACAAGAAGTTACTTTTAGTTTTAGCTCAAGTAGGATATTTAACATAAAAGTGTGGCATTTTATATAATTATATCATATAAACATAATAAATAAATATGAATAATGCTTCACCAGATGATTGCTTTTTTATATTTATACTTGTATTGGTAAGCTGCAGCTACAATAACATGGTAGAGATGAAACAGATTTAGAAATCCATGACCAGGAGTGCAACACAGAGCCAAGGCTAGTTTCCACGAATGACCCGATGAAAGTGGGTAAAAAATTGGGAAAGAGGATCCCAACCAGAGCACATTATTACAGTGTAAACAATACAATATGCTGTTGCCATCCCTATTATCTACCTCTTCAACCTTTCCTCCTTGCCTACTGTCCCTGATGTCTGAAAACAGATGTCTGTCATCCCATTTCCCAATGGGGGTGATCCCTCTTTTGGAAACTATCAATCATTCAGTCTCCACCCCCCCCACCCTTGGCTAAGCTCCAGAAATACCTTGTTTTCCTTCAACTCTCCTTCCTTGGCTCCTCTTTCTCACTGTTTCATTCTGACTTCTGAAGTCTCACTTCACCTCCCCTCTTCCAGCTCACTGACTCCCTTCTATCCAACATAAACCATGGTCAGGTCACTCTTTGTTGACTTGGCCAACTTGGCCAATCCTCCAATACTCTTGTCCACCCACTCCTCCTGTACAAGCTTAAGGTGGCGGGGCTCTGTCCTCTTGGTCTGTTTGTTCACTTCTACCTTGAAGGCAGGTCTAGCCGTTTGTGTTTGAGACACTGACTCCTTCCAATCTGCTTAAGCATATCCGTCCTTGGCCCACTGCTCTTAGTTTTCTCAGTGACTTCCCCACTGCCTCTTCCTCTGCATATGCACCTGAGTACTCAGATAAGGTGCCCAATGCCTCTTGCACCTCTGTTCCTGACCTCAATTCCCAACTCCAGTTGGACTTTGTCAACATCCAGCACTGGTTCCTGACAAATCAACTGTTCATCACTGCCAAGAAAACCATCTCCATGACTTTCACCATCAGGCAGTGTCTTACCAGGATCACCTCTCTCCCTTCCTCCATACCCTTGATGGTTCAATGATTGAGGATGCCTCCTTCTTTAAATACCTTAGGGTTTAGCTAAGCCATCTCCTTGATTTTTCAGTGCATGTGTATGCCATCCACGAAAGAATAAAGAGAGTATTTTGCTTCCTGTCCACAGAAAGATAGTCTTGAAAATTATTCTTGCCATCTTCAGCTATGGTGACACCAGATACATCATCATAACCAAGTCCACGCTAGTCAGACTTGAGCTTTTATTTTACCCTTGCTTCCTTTTTACCCAGAACTGTTCCGTTTGCATCCACTACTGCTTCCTATGCTCTTCCCTCTTCATTTCTTCCCTGGAGGCCATACACCTCACCCACTGTGGTTCATTTCTCAAAATTCTGGCTTACTCCCCCCCCCCATGCCTATCTTTTCATCCCCACCTACCATCTCGTATTTTGCAACACTGACTCATCAATTTCCTCCAAGGAAATAAACTGCAGGTCAAGATGCCTTCTCCTTTCATTTTCCATAACTCTGGTCCTCTCTTTTCCTGACCATCTACTCTCCCACTTCCCTTTTCTCTGTCAAGTATCTCCTCTGAGACTTGAGCATATACACTTGCAGCTGCTCCCAATCCTGTGTCATGCCATATCATCCTCCACCTTCCAGCCACTGCTGTCCTTTGATCCACATTTGCACTGCTGCAGTCCCCTCATCCACCTTCCCCTATTTACAGCTGTTGTTACTACTCCGTAGTTGCATTGCCTTTGCACATTTGCAAATTTATTTAATACACCTTACTGTATTGGTCTTCTCTACACCTACAGTAACTGCCTTTCATACAATTTTTTATTTATTGTACTTATTGCACCTTGTTATATAGTTACTAGTCTGGTCTCCCCCAGGATGCATGTGGAAATGAGCTTTACTAGTTCAGTACTTCTGTCCTGGTAATCAATCAAAATGAATGATATTTATAAACTGTGATATATAGATGTCATTGGAAAATGGCTGGTCTTCCAGGTTATGAAGCATAGAGTATGAGTAATCATGACTAAGAGGTGAGACTTGGGAGAGGTGGAGGCAGTGGAAACTCCAGAGACTCCTAATGAACAATGCCATTAGACATGGGACAACTGAGGGTGAGGCAAGATGGCAGTTTGGCAGCAGTAGCTGATGTTTTAGATCTTGAACTATAGGCCTTACTATACAGTAAAAATGAAACAAAGTGCTTTGTCTCCTTAAAAGAAAATCAAAGCCAGCAGCATGGCACCAAGGGTTGCGGTGCTCCATGCATTACCTCCTACCACACCCGCTATCTAAGTTCCAGAATGAACCTGGGTTGCTGGAGATCAGCCATGGGGAAGAGGATTGAGCATCCACTGGACAGCTCTCATCCCGAGGTGGGGAGGCATGCTGTTTCAACCTTGGCTGTCACCTGGTGGAGGCTGAGTGGTAGTGTGGTAGTGCAGGAATTACAAACAGTACAGAAGAGAGGGACCACAGTTCTGCAGCATGTGTACACCTCTTTGCACATACGCTTATGTGCTGCCATGGCTGGGGAACATGGGGGAAAAAATGAAATGTTTGGTGTCTGCTGACCTCCATCCCTGCACTGTTACCTGGACCACTGACCCTGTTTCTAGATTAGAGACATCAGATGGGTTAAGGATGGCTCTCACCTTCCTGGTCTCACCATAGGGGCTGTAATCCAATGGAAAATATGGGTAAGGTGAGTCAGGGGAGTTAGATGCCAGGTGGGGGGAGGTAGGGACAGGATTAATCACCCACCTGTGACAACCATGGCAGAAAAACCTTTATGGCAGAAAAAAAAAAATTCCTAGAAGCAAACTGAGAGGTCAGTCTCTGATGAAACTTTGCATGTCTAAGGCCCCCTCCCCCAATACACTATTTTACCTTTTGCAACTTTTTTTCCAGGAGATTGTAGTGCAGAGAAGGATGCTGCATTTTGGGAAATACCAATCTAGAGCACAATATTTGATCCTACTGCCCACTGTAAGCAGAAGCCTAACAATCAAATACATTCCTCGGTTTTCAGACCTTGCAGCAGTAATTACTAAATTTAAAACTTTTTTGTGTTGTACTGTAAATAGTAAGCAACTGGACTCCTCAGCCATGTGAATTTCCTTGAATCTAACAATATGGTCTACAAGAAGGAAACCTCAAAACTAAAAACTATTAGTACAGTGTTGGACACTTGTACTAATGCCCTTGCAGCCAAACATAAATGATTGTATTGCTATTTGCTGAAAACTTGTGAACATGGAAAACCAACATGAAAGATATGTTGGGTTACCTGTTGAATTGGATTCAAATTTTTTAAAATGTTAAACTTGCTAAAGGATGTTTTTGTTAATGCTTTATCACTTCCTGATAATTTACACTTTGTTGTGAGACTACCAAATAACCTTAAAGGGACTGCAAGGAAAAATGTGCTTCTAAATGACCCAGAAAAATCAGCATTCTGTATCAGATAAGAAAATACCAGCCCCCCCCCCCCAAGTACCTGTACCTCGGCTTTTGGATCAGATTTGAGATGTTTCAAAATAAAAATTAACCAGCATAATTGCTGCTAAATCAGCAATTTCACCAAGTGAAAAATTTTGCAGAATTTGCACATTTTATGAAATATTTAACTGGAGTAAAATCGAAATTTCGCATGGAAATTGTGAAACTTCACATTTCTCTGTGAAATTTTGCAGTTTCCTGGTGAAATTTCACCATTTTGGGGTTAAATTTTACAATTTTATTGCACAATTTCACCATTTTTAGGTGATATTTTGCAATTCGCACATGCAAAATATTTTGTGAAATGCGTGAATTTTATGAAATATTTCACATAACAAATTTCACAGTTTCACACAGCACTAGATCAGATACTGTATGCTGATAAGTATTTCCCACAAGTTGTAATAATAGCAGTCCTGTACTGAGAAATAAAGCATTTTATGTGTTTCCTGAACTGTGGTAAAGTTCAGATGTGTAAAGAGATTTTGGAACTTTCATTCTGATATTATGAAAATGAAAAACATCAGCTGTATACTTAAACCTGCACATCATAGGGTTAGACTGGATGGTGAACCTCATCTATTTGAGACAGAACAGTTGACTGATTTATCAGAAATAACCACAACCAAAGGGGCTCTTCAGGGCAGGAAGGTGCAGAATATTGAGCATCAACTCTATTCCAAAAAATATACAAAGTCAGATATGCAAACAAGCATTTGTCAATGCCGAATGTTGTCTTGCTGGTGTTGGCATTGGTAGTGCAGGAGTTAGAGAGACACATAATAGGAACAACAGTGAAGTATAGAACCGACATCAACCCCGCCCCTCCCTGCAGAAAGTGACAGGGATTGGGGTATGCTTTTGGGTCACTGGCCATACGCTCATGCCATTTCAGCTCACCCTACTCTGCAGAGTCGGACAAGTGTAATTTGGCCTTATGCTCACCCCATTTCATAAGGAGGTACGTTGAGATGGGTGCAGCATAGGAGAATGGGTTGCACTTTGGGGCTGAAGAGTCCAAGGCACACCTCGATGCCTGTCAGTGACTGCAGGGTGGGGGTGGAGGAACAATGGCGTGAGCACTACAGCAGACAATCCAAAGACACACCCCTGATGCCTGTTAGTCTGTACAGGGTGGGACGTAATGGTTAGAAACCCTAACGCCCTGGGCGTTTGTTGGTGCTTGCACTCCAAATTTTAAAACATGGCCTTTTTGTGACCCCACCTCATGAAAGCATTTGGGACCTCTGTTCATTAGCAGTGTGCCTGTGATTTTGTTAATCTGTCTCGAATGTTGATTTCCCAAAGTGACTGCGCCATTCTACACTACATTAAAATGTCAGCTGCACCATTGATAAGGAGGTGTGAAGAGATGGCAATGTTGAAAATCTGGAGTGAAAATATTAAACATTCTTGAAGTTACAAGTGCGTGAAAATTGTGCATCGCACGCACTTAACACAGTCATTTAGTGGAATTATTTCACCAAATTTTTAACATAGCCATTTTGGGACCTCTGATCATGAACAGTGGTAATATGATTATCTTAATCTGCCCCAAACATTTATTTCCCACAGCGACCGAGTGATTGGGCACCAGATGTGCAAAACTACATTTCAGGCAGGATGTGACAAATGACAGCTGTACTGTTGATAAGAAGGTGTGCAAAAATTACAATGTTGAAAATCTGGAGTGAAAATATTACAGATTCTCGAGGTTATGACTGTGCATGGACACTGCGCAACACATGCTTGTAACATAGTGATTTTATGGAATTTTTTCACCAAATTTTCAGCATAGGCATCTTGGGACCTCTGCTCATGAACAGTGTCATTGTGATTTTCTTACTCTGTTCTGAACATTGTTTTCCTACAGCGACTGCAGCACTGTGTGCCAGATGTGCAAAAACACATTTTGGGTAGGATGTGGAAAATAACAGCTGTACTGTTCATAAAGAGGCTTGAAAAAATGGCAATGGTGAAAATCTAGAGTAAAAATATTAAAAATTATCCAAGTTACGAGTGTGCGTGGAAACTGCACAATGACGCTTGTAACACAGTCATTTCATGGACATTTGTCATCTATTTTTCAACACTGGCATTTTAGGACCTCTGCTCATAAACAGAGTCACTGTGATTTTCTTAACCTGTCCCAAACTCTGATTTCCCACAGCAACTTCACTATTCTGCGCAGGAAGTGCAAAAACACAATTCAGTCAGGATGTGAAAAATGACAGCTGTACTGTTCATAAGGAGGTTTGAAAAAATGCCAATGTTGAAAATCTGGAGTGAAAACATTATGAATTTGTGAAGTTACGAGGGTGCATGGAAACTGCGCAACGCATGCTCATAGCAAAGTCATTTAGTGGACTTTCGTCACCAAATTTTCAACATAGGCATTGTAGGGCCTCTGCTCATGAACAGTATCACTGTGATTGTCTTAATCTGTCCTGAACACTGATTTCTCACAGCAGTTGCGTTATTCTGCATGAAAACACATTTTGGCCAGGATGTGAAAAATGACAACTGTTCTGTTCATAAGGAGGTGTGAAAAAATACCAATGTTGAAAATCTGGAGTGAAAATATTGCAGATTCATGAAGTTAAGAGCATGCATGGAAACTGAGCAACGCACGCTCATAAAACAGTCATTTTTTTAAATTTTTTTTTTACTGAATTTACAACATAGGCTGTTTGAGAGCCCACCTCATGAACAGTGGCACTGTCATTTTGTTAGTCAGTCCTGAAAGGTGATTCCATGCAGTGACCTCAAAATCACCTTTCAAGACTGAATAATGCCATGACAGTGACTGAATTCATGAGAAGGGGTCCCAATAACTCCATTTTGAAAATGTGGTGCCAAAATTCCCAAAAAATGTCCGCGATATGCACCAAAGTTGAAAAAAAAAAACTATTTATGCCATTATACTGCTTACCAGCATTTCTTCAGTTCGCGGTCTGCTTTGAAGAGCGCAGATGTGTTACCGGTCCACAAAGATCATTGCACTGGGCTCTGGAGGTAAATATGGGATGGGGTGTGTGGGAGGGGCTATGCAGTGGTGGGTGCAGGTTGAGGGAGGGGCTGCAGATAGCGAGGACCTTACTACTTTACAGGTTAAAAAATAAACATACTGGAAGGTTTTTTCTTTTGACAGGTACATTTGGCATGCTGGGGTGGGCTCCCAGTGAGCCACCTGCGTGTTTTGGGGTGGGGGGAACTGGAGCTGATGGGGATTGGGCACCCCGTCGGCAAATAAAAAAGGGTGTTTGGTGGGGGGGAATGATGCCAAGGGGCATTGGGCACCCCACTCAGCAAACAACTGACACGGGACATGATGCCAATGGGGATTGGGCTCCCCCATCAGCAAATGAACTGAGGAGGCATGATGATGCATACAGGAGGATTGGGCACCCCCGACATCAGCTTTTCTGGGGACTGTGAGAGGCGGACAGCACAGCCACTGCCATGTCTCATTAAAATGTTACACCAGGGAAGACACATCCTGCAATTAGGTGGAGCTCCCTCATTGCAGCGGCTAAAACATTTTGAGCTGGTGGCATGCTTTGCAACTGCTGTCATAGACAGTGTGCAGTCTCATTCATGCCACACAGCCAAGCCCAAAAAAGCAGTGATGCCACCAGCCACAACACAACCACACCTCCAAAACTTGCTCTTCCTCTTCAGGCAACCCCAATATGTTGTCTGCGCTGTGCACGCACGACAACATAATAAGTACAATCAACCCACTTCCGTTAAAGTACCTTTAACAGGCTGGTCTGCCGGAATAATGATAAAATATCTGCCTATGATGCAGAAGGTTCAGGAATGGGCCTGGGCTCTTGGAGGGCTGGCCAATGGGGAGGATGATGAAGCATTCTGGGGACTGCTGTCCTCCTGTGGAGGTGGGGGGTTGGGAACAGCATCTGAAGCATGACTGACCCCTCATGGAGGCAAGGAGTATGGCAATGCAAGAAGCTTGACAGTATGGGGAAAGCAGGGCAGATGTAGGCAGCCATGCCGTGATATCACTGCACACCTTGACTTCCAGAGGGAAAAAATGGAAAAAGACCATGACTGCACAGTATGGCTCTCACCACTCACACCAGCTCCTGCACCATTGTCCAAACTGCCTTTCCTCAACCAACACTTTAACTCCGGTCAGAGGGGATGGGGCTCTGCCTCCGAGCAGCCCTTCCAGTGAAGGGTCATGCATGGGAAAACACGGGAGCAGGAATGTTCTGGGGCAGATGACAGGACCGGGTTTTAGAGGCAGTGCCAAAGAGGGCGAGTAGGTGATTGAGCAAAATAAAAAAAGTACCATTAGCAGAGTTAGACTGGGTCGGGGGGGGGGCAGTTGCATTCTAATTATGCTTTTGTTTTACTTACTGGAAATAATAATCCATCCTTAAGACCAATAGAAGGAGAAGGAAAGAAAATGGTGCAAATATAACAAAAGAAGTTCTCCTAAACTGCAGTTGTCTTGTTTCAGTCTTATGAGTTTATCATTAACACTAGCATAGGTCTGTTCCAGACTCTGCTATGGGGAATGGGCATTAATTGTTATATTCGTGAATGAGTGCTACGCATCTTACTCTGCCCAGTGGTGCTACTGGCCTCTAAGGAACACTGGGCTGCAGTAGGTACACTAACTGCAGAGGACTGTCCTGCACTGGGACACTTATTGTTTTATTGGGAAAGGATATCTACAGTATTAGGAGGGCATGCCCCTGCTCTGCATAATATTACAGATTGTTCTGACTGAGTCATTGCATCTCCTAACTCATTTTGAAATTAAATATAATATTCATCTTATCATTAGTGTATTATTCAAGCTTGATTTTACTAAAGTACTATACAGTTGAACATATTAACAAAGAGTTAAGTAAAAAAAATCAATTGGACCTTTCTTTCTATCAGGACAGCTACCAGAAATAAGTGTTCATCAATGCTGAATGTTCACCGTCTGGCCTTACTCTTGTTTTGGTTGTACACATTTTTATTATAAGTTTATGCAGAATAGACCAGAAGAGATGCAGCATCTAATTTTCAGTGGTGTCCTGCTTTTACACATTGTTAGATTGTATTTACCCAGGAAAGGCCAGCTGAGATGCAATATCTAATTTTCAGTGGGCTCCCACATTTTGGCCCCCTAATTTCCAACTCTATTTTTATGACATGACATTACAGAAAATAGAAACACAGACAATGGCAGCAGAAAAAGATCAGAGGTCCATCCAGTCTGCCCAAGTTCCCTATAATCTCTGGAACCTACTGTTCCTCCTGGGTACTAGCCATCCCCGTCCTTGCCACTCCTTGGTCCTGTTGCCCCTAGTAACCACTATTCCCTTCATTATGTCACAGCCCTGCTTGACTTCCCTGATTGTTTTCACACCCACCACCTCAGCTGACAGACTGTTCCAAGGTTTCACCACCCTTTCTGTAAAGTAGTACTTCTTCACATCTATCCTGAACCTACCTCCTGTTAATTTCCATTCATGTCCATTTGACTGCAAATTGATATTTACGCTAAATAGTTCCCTGCAGTTCACTTTGTTAATTCCTTTAAGGAACTTGATGGTCTCTATCGTATCTCCCCTCTCCCTTCTGGTCTCCAGTGAGTACATATTTAATGCATTGAGATGCTCCTCATAGGACCTGCCCTGCTGGTCCAGAATCATTTTTGTTACTCTGTGCTGCACTGTTTTATTTATTTATTTATTTATTTATCAAGTCTAGGATTACAAATACCTTTGAGCCATGGCTCTTTTACAAAGGTTCCACATCAGAGAAATACAAATTATGGGGAACATTAAAACAGGCATTACAACAATGTGGACATTGCAAACAGAGTACAGATTAATACAGTTCAAGGGTATCATTGTAACAAGGCAGCCAGTGGCATTTGTCAGAGAAAATAGACAACAGAAAAGAAGTGCCAGAGTCATAGGGAGAGGAAAGAGGGTGGGGGGGGAAGGAATGTGGGAAGGGTGGCAAGAGGGTGAAAAGTGTAGCATTGGGTATACCAAGATGTGAGGGTAGAATCCAGTGAGAAGGGAGGGGAGGGGGGCGGACAACTAGAGCAGAAAGGGAAGTGGAGAAACAAGGTTAAGTTGGGCAGTCACAGGAGCTGTTGGTAGTGAGATAGTCCCGGAGTCTAGTTTTAAACATACCAATAGTTGGGGCAGAGGAGATGGTTGGGCTGAGGCCATTGAACCAGAATGGCGCTCGAAAAGCAAAAGACTGTCTCCAACCTATCCTTACTGTTTCTCAGGAGAAGACTCCAGAGCTTGGCATGGTACTCTAGGTTATGACCAAGACAGGTGGAATGATTTTAAATGCCATCCAAAAGGTGATTTTGTAGTGCGACTGCAAAAGAAAGTTTCAGAGGGGATTTGAAAAATGACACCTGTCATGTCTAGAAATGGGGTAACACGAGGGATTTGTTGAATGTTAAGGGTCAAAATGCAGACATAAATGTAGTGCCCTAGCGTATGGGTGCACCACAGAAAAATTTAAAAAAGTAAGGTGCCCCTTAGACTCCTGAACAGGTGGGCATCGGGAGGGGTCTGAGGGGTGACATAGAGGCCCATGTCAGTGCCCCCCCAGTCAGGCAGCAGTATAAATAAAAGAAAAGAGAACATTTTCCCTCATCTTCCCTGGCTGTCTTTTTTTTTTTTTTTTTTATTTAGTTGTTTAACCAGGTATAGCACACTAAGCTGAAAGTTTTTTTACAGGAGCGACCTGGGAGCACAAGGAGGTTAAGTGACTTGCTCAGGGTCACACAGTATGCAAGTGGAAGCTGTGGGATTCAAACCCAGGTCTGGCCTGCTGGATGTCACCAAATTTGTAGCTCAGAGCCTTAGACCACTGCAATATACTGCTTGCTCCTTCACAGCCCCCACTCCAAGAAGCCAGCATAAGACAGGGAACCCACATGTAGGGACTGTTGTCCCTGCCCAGGGCATGGTGATTTTGTTTAAAAGTAAAGCAATGGCTGGTGGCACAGGCTCGGGGTTCCAATCCAGAACCCTGAGTGTAACTTTTCAAAAATGGCTCTTTTTCTATTGGTCAGTTGAGCATGGAGCTAGGAGTGGACAGCACAGGACTGCAGCATTGACCAAGAAAGCTTACCTGGGTGGTTGAAACTGGTCTGCTGACTCCATCTCCTCTCCCGAGTCTGCGTGGGTCATCAGTGAGTCATCCTGTTCATGGTCACCTATTCCAGTGTGACAGCAGTCAGCAGAATATGTTTGTAGTGAGGGCTCTGTTCAGCCCCATTTTTTTATTTTAATTAAAGTTGGTCCCACAGAGTTGAAGTGTTCCAGAGCCTCATCCTGAAGTCCATAGGGATGGTGGAGTGTCGGGTGGAGCACAAAGAAGCAAGAAGGCCTATCAGAAGACCCACCTGTCATACCTCCCTCTGCAGAGACCTCCCTCCTCCTGTACCAGTTCTCTTCACCCTGGGCCATGTGGTGAGTTGGTGGCAGCACCAACAGCCAGGTGCTGACCACCTAAATTTTATTTGAAAAAAAAAACTGGTTTTAAAGTGCTCAGGGCACTTGAGAAAATGGCTGATGGCCGAGAGAGGGAGTGGGCAGAAGAGCAGAATTTTTTCATAAATGAATATTTATTGGGTGCAGTGACACCCATGGGAGGGGACAGGGCATAAAAGTCCATAGTAACAATTATAAATATTTATAAAGAGGTGGAGCTAAGGCACAGCTAAGGGCAGAAAGCCCTTACTGAAATAAAGAATTATTTAAAAGGGGAAAATCCTTGCGGAAGTTTAAAAGGGCAAGGCAAGCCCTGTAATTTAGAGGTGGCCCAGAAAAGAAAACCCTGCAGTATCAAGGGGGCCCAATAAGAAAAGTCCTGCAGTGTAAATGGGGCCCAGCAAGAAAAGACCTGCACTTGAAAGGGGGCCCAGCCATGTTAATTTAAGAAAGGGCTAGCAAGCCTAGGTGCCCTGCACTTTTCCTGATCATGCCCTAGTCCCTGAGCTACTGCAAAGGGGTCTAGCAGCAAGATTTAGAATGGCTGTCTTTGGGACTACTGTTGGTTTGAAAACTTTGGGACACTGACTGTGGTTGCATTGGTGGGGAAGGGGGTTTTAAATATTTCCACTGTCAGACCATTTATAGAGATGGCCGAGGAAGGAGCTGGCTAGTGGCTCTCTAATTATGTTAGTGAACAGGTCTCCTACCCCATGGACCAGTAGGATGGACCCATGAACCACATTTTGGAGTCCTTCTGAATCTCTCTCTTAATGTATGTAAACAGACATCTTGTAGAAAAATGACCCCCACATGTAAATAGGTGAGAAAGGGGAATACTGCTCTCCTCATTTCTAATCTCTTGATACCATTAATGTTTACAGAATGAAAAGAGAAAGGCTCAATCATGTCATTTTTATGTTGATTACGCTGATGCGCAACAAACATATTGCGGCAGCTTTCTCCAGAAACAGGTTGTGGAGGCACGGCACTGTTGTAGCCAATGCCCCCACAGCCTGTAAGGGCTTGGCCTGCTTCCCCCAATGCCATGGCACGCTGCTGCTGACACTAGTTCAGCCAGCGTGCCACCAACTTGTAAAAAATTAGCCGCTGCCATCAGGGGCCACCTCGTCATTGCAGCATCAGCCATTCACTGCAATGAGGGAGCGACCCATCATTGCAGGGCGGAACTTAAATATTGATATTGTTTGTGAACATGGCAGCAGCTTGTCGCCGCTTCCACAACAATATCTCCGCCCCCGGGGTGCCTTAATCCCTCTCGCCGGGCAGCATGTGCCCTCTCCTGTGCTTGTTTGCCTATTGGGGCCCCAATCCCAGCTGGCTTCAGTGCCATAATGTTGCCGACGGGGAGCCCACTCCCCTGTTGGCATTATGTAACTCCCCCGCTTATGTTGTTCGCCAACGGTGCTCAATCCCATTGGCATAACGTAACACCCCCGCATTCCTTTTCTTGTGTGCCGATGGGGGTGCCCAAACTCTGATGGCTAGCAGGTGCCCCCCAAACAGAAGATCCGGTTGGCATGCTGAGAGCCCACCCCAGCATGCCACACACCCCTGTAAAAGTAAAACGGTCCCGATATGTCATTTTTTTTACCTGTAAAATGGAAACGGTCCTCAGCAGTCTCCCTCCCTCCCACAACCCGCGACCACCAACTGCGCACCCTGCCTCCCACACCCCCACCCCATACTTACCTCTGGAGTCTGGCATGACGATCTTTGTAGACCGGGAACACGCTGCATTCTTCAAAGCCAACCGCGAACCGAGGAAATGCTGATAAGCTGTATAATGGAATAAATAGGGTTTTTTCAACTTTGATGCATATCTCAGGCATTTTTTGGAATTTTGGCACCAAATTTTCAACATGGGGTTTTTGGGATCCCTCCTCATGAATTCTGGCACTATCATGGTATTATTCAGCCCCAAAAGGTGATTTTGTGGTCACTGCGCGGAATCCCCTTTCGGGACTGATTAACAAAATGACAGTGCCAGTGTTCATGAGGTGGGCTCTCAAAAAACCTATACTGCAAATTTGGTGGGAAAAATCCAAAAAATTACTTTTACAAGTGTACATTGCGCAGTTGCTATGCACACTCGTAACTTTGCAAATTTGCAATATTTTCACACCGGATTTTTAACATTGGCATTTTTCAGACCTCCTTGTGAACAGTATAGCTGTCATTTTCCACATCCTGGCCGAAATGTGTTTTTTCACTTCCAGAGCAGAATAGCGCAGTCGCTGTGGGAAATCAGTGTTCAGGATAGGTCAAGAAAAAGACAGTGGCACTGTTCATGAGCAGAGGTCCTCAAATGGCTATGGTGAAAATTTGGTGATGATACTTCATAAAATGACTGTTACGAGCGTGCGTTGTGCAGTTTGCATGCATGCTCGTAACTTCACAAATTTATAATATTTTCACTCCAGATTATCAACATTGCCATTGTTTTGCACCTCCTTATAAACAGTACAGCTGTCAGTTTTCACATCCTGGCCGAAATGTGTTGTCGCAGTTCCAGCGCAGAATAGCGTGGTCGCTGTGGGAAATCTGTGTTCAGGACACATTATGAAAATGACAGTGACACTGTTCATTACAGAGGTCCTAAAATGCCTATGTGGAAAATTTGGTGACGAAAGTCCATAAAATGTGCATTGTGCAGTTTCCATGCATGCTCGTACCTTTGCAACTTTGCAATATTTTCACTCCAGATTTTCAGCATTGCCATTTTGCCACACCTCCCTGTGAACAGTTCAGCTGTCATTTTTCACATCCTGGCCGATATGTGATTTCGCTCTTCCCGCCCAACTGTGCAGTCGCTGTGGGAAATCAGTGTTTGGGACATACTAAGAAAATCACACTGACACTGTTCATGAGCAGAGGTCCTAAAATGCCTATGTTGAAAATTTTGTGATGAAACTCCATAAAATGACTGTGTTACGAGCGTGTGTTGTGCAGGCTCCACGCACCCTTGTAAGTTTGTAAATTAGTAATATTTTCATGCCAGATTTTCAGCACTGGCATTTGTTCACGCCTCCTTATGAACAGTACAGTTGTCATTTTTCACATCCTGGCCAACATGTGTTTCCACGCTTCTGGTGCAGAATACCGCAGTAGCTGTCAGAAATCAGTGTTTGGGACAGATTAGCATCAAGCGACTGGGGATAGTGACAGAGCTCAACTGAGTTCTGTCAGGACTGCTGCAGATTTCTTTGTGGGCAGGAAAAGGTGACAACGCAGGCAGGAACCCAGTACAAAAAGGCAGCCTGTAGCGCTGGGAGACACAGAACAAGCGAGTGAGGGAGGGGGAGTGAGTAAGGTCAATGGAGCTCAGTTGGGACTGCTGCGGATTTCTTTGTGGGCAGGAAAAGGCAGCAATGCACGCAGGGGCTGAGTAGAAAAGGGCAGCCTGCAGCGGTGGGAGAAACAGAATGAGCGCGTGACAGAAGGGGAGTGAGCGAGCTCAATGGAACTGTATTGTAACTGCTGCGGATTTCTTTGTGGGCAGAAAAGGGTGGCAACGCAGGCAGGAGCCCAGTACAGAAGGGCAGCCTGCAGCACCAGCAGAAACGGAATGAGCGAGTGAGACAGGGGGAGTGAGTGAGGCCAACGGAGCTCTGTCGGGACTGCTTCAGATTTCTTTGTGGGCAGAAAAAGATGCCGACAGAGGCAGGAGCCCAGTACAAAAGGGCAGCCTGCAGCGCCAGGAGAAACAGAATGAGTGAGTGAGACAGGAGGAGTGTGCGACCTCAACGGAGCTCTGTCGGGACAGCTGCAGATTTCTTTGTGGGCAGAAAAAGGTGCCAATGCAGGCAGGGGCCCAGTACAAAAGGGCAGTCTGCAGTGTTGGGAGAAACAGAATGAGCTAGTAGGAGAGGGGGAGTGACCAAGCTCAATGGAGGTGTATCATGACTGCTGCAGATTTCTTTGTGGGCAGGAAAAGGTAATGCAGGAAGGAGCCCAGTATAAAAGGCCAGCCTGCAGCAGCAGGATACACAGAATGAGTGAGTGCTGGAGGGGGAGTGAGTGAGCTCAATGGAGCTCTGTTGGGACTGCTGCAGATTTCTTTGTGGGCAGAAAAAGGTAGCAATGCATGCAGGAGCCCAGTACAAAAGGGCAGCCTGCAGCAGCAGGAGAAACAGAACAAATGAATGAGAGAAGGAGGGAGAGTGAGTGAGCTAGCTCAATGGAGCTGTATCATGACTACTGCAGATTTCTTTGCGGGCAGAAAAGGGCGGCAATGCAGGTAGGAGCCTAGTACAAAAGGGCAGACTGCAGCACTGGCAGAAACATAATGAGTGACTGATACAGGGGGAGTGAGTGAGGCCAATGGAGCTCTGTCGGGACTGCTGTAGATTTCTTTGTGGGAAGAAAAAAAATGCCAACAGAGGCAGAAGCCCAGTACAAAAAGGCAGCCTGCAGCACCAGGAGAAATAGAATGAGCAAGTGAGACAGGGGGAGTGAACGACTTCAACAGAGCTCTGTCGGGACAGCTGCGGATTTCTTTGTGGGCAGGAAAAGGTGCCAGCACAGGCAGGAGCCCAGTACAAAAGGGCAGCCTGCAGCGCGGGGAGAGACAGAACGAGTGAGTGAGAGAGGGAGAGTGAGTGAGCTCAACGGTCTATTGTGACTGCTGCGGATTTCTTAGTGGGCAGGAAAAAATGGCAGTGTAGGCAGGAGCCCAGTACAAAAGGCCAGCCTGCACCCCAGGCAGAAATGGAATGAGCGACTGAGAGAGGGGGAGTGATCGACCTCAATGGAGCTGTGTCAGGACCGCTGCATATGTCTTTGTGGGTAGACAAAGCCGGCAATGCAGGCAGGAACCCAGTACAAAAGGGCAGCCTGCAGCTGCAGCAGACACAGAATGAGTGAGTGAGGGAGGGGGAGTGAGTGAGCTCAAGGGAGCTCTGTTTGGACTGCTGCGGATTTCTTTGTGGGCAGAAAATGGCAGCAATGCATGCAGGGGCCCAGTACAAAAATGTAGCTTGCAGCAGCAGAAGAAACAGAATGAATGAGTGAGAGAGGGGGAGTGAGTGAACGAGCTCAACGGAGCTCTATCGTGACTGCTGCAGATTTCTTTGTGACCAGAAGAAGGCGGCAATGCAGGCAGGAGCCCAGTACAAAAGGGCAGCCTGCAGCGCCGACAGAAATGGAATGAGAGAGTGAGAGAGGGGGAGTGAGCGAGCTCAACGAAGCTTTGTCGGGACTGCTGCAGATTTCTTTGTGGGCAGAAAAAGGCGCCAACAGAGGCAGGAGCTCACTACAAAATGGCAGCCTGCAGCGCCAGGAGAAACAGAATGCACGAGTGAGACAGGCGGAGTGAGCGACCTCACCAGAGATCTGTCGGGACAGCTGCAAATTTCTTTGTGGGTAGAAAAAGGTGCCAATGCAGGCAGAAGCCCAGTACAAAAGTGCAGCCTGCAGCGCCAGAAGAAACACAACAAGCAAGTGAGAGAGGGGGAGTGAGTGAGCTCAATGGAGCTCTATCATGACTGCTGTGGATTTCTTTGTGGGCAGAAAAAGGTAGCAATGCAAGCAGGAGCCCAGTACAAAAGGCCAGCCTGCAGCGCCGGCAGAAACGGAATGAGAGAGTGACAGAGGGGGAGTGAGCTACCTCAATGGACCTGTGTCAGGACTGCTAGAGATTTCTTTGTGGGCAGGAAAAGCCGCCAACAGAGGCAGGAGCCCAGTACAAAAGGGCAGCCTGCAGCGCCGACAGAAATGGAATGAGAGAGTGAGAGAGGGAGAGTGACCGAGCTCAACAAAGCTTTGTCGGGACTGCTGCAGATTTCTTTGTGGGCAGAAAAAGGCGCCAACAGAGGCAGGAGCTCACTACAAAATGGCAGCCTGCAGCGCCAGGAGAAACAGAATGCACAAGTGAGACAGGCGGAGTGAGCGACCTCACCAGAGATCTGTCGGGACAGCTGCAGATTTCTTTGTGGGTAGAAAAAGGTGCCAATGCAGGCAGAAGCCCAGTACAAAAGTGCAGCCTGCAGCGCCAGGAGAAACACAACAAGCAAGTGAGAGAGGGGGAGTGAGTGAGCTCAATGGAGCTCTATCATGACTGCTGTGGATTTCTTTGTGGGCAGAAAAAGGTAGCAATGCAAGCAGGAGCCCAGTACAAAAGGCCAGCCTGCAGCACCGGCAGAAACGGAATGAGAGAGTGACAGAGGGGGAGTGAGCTACCTCAATGGACCTGTGTCAGGACTGCTAGAGATTTCTTTGTGGGCAGGAAAAGCCGCCAACAGAGGCAGGAGCCCAGTACAAAAGGGCAGCCTGCAGCACCAGCAGAAATAGAATGAGTGACTTAGAGAGGGGGAGTGACCCACCTCAACTGAGCTCTGTCATGACAGCTGCAGATATCTTTGTGGGCAGCAAAATGTGCCAATGCAGGCAGAAGCCCAGTACAAAAGAGCAGCCTGCAGCACTAGGAGAAACAGAATGAGTAAGTGAGACAGGCGGAGAGAGCAACCTCAACAGAGCTCTGTCGGGACAGCTGCAGATTTGTTTGTGGGCAGAAAAAGGTGGCAACGCAGGCAGAATCCCAGTACAAAAGGGCAGCCAGCAGTGCTGGGATAAACACAATGAGCGAGTGAGAAAGGGGGAGTGAGCGAGCTCAACAGACCTCTATCGTGACTGCTACGCATTGCTTTGTGGGCAGAAAAAGGCAGCAACGCAGGCAGGAGCCCAGTACTAAAGGCCAGGCTGCAGCGCAAGCAGAAACTAAACGAGCGAGAGAGGGTGAGGGAGCTAGCTCAACAGACCTGTGTCAGGACAGCTGCAGATTTCTTTGTGGGCAGAAGAAGCCGCCAACAGAGGCGGGTGCCCCATACAAAAGGGCAGCTCCAGTGGAAACAGAATGAGCGAGTGAGAGAGGGGGAGTGACCACCTCAACAGAGCTGTCGGGACAGCTGCAGATTTCTTTGTGGGAAGAAAAACCTGCCAACGCAGGCAGGAGCCCAGTACAAAAGAGCAGCCTGCAGCACCGGGAGAAACAGAATGAGTGAGTGACACAGGGGCAGTGAGTGAGCTCAATGGACCAACGCAATAAACATTCGGCATTGACAAATGCTTGTTTATTAATATTCAGGGCCCCTACTTTTCTGAGGCAGAGAGGGACTAAGTTCTGCGGCAAGACTACCATTTGCCACAGAACTTCAACGGCGGTGACTTGTAATTTCTGCGGAAGTTCTGCAGCACTAACAAACTACTACATCACAGTGTCAGCTTGTCATCCTGACTTCACTTTCATGGCAGTGGTTATGGCAATCAGAATGGTGGAAAGCACAATAACACTAGTTCAAACAATAACAGACTTATAAAAATTATTTTATGCCTAAAAAAAGCAAAACAAATGTCTCTCCCTTAAGGTCCTAGCCTGTTGCATAAATGACATATGCAGAGGGGATCTTACGTGATAAATGAGGCATTTCTATATGTATGTTATCTATCCCACTAATGAGGTTTCCACTGTCTGTCACTTATATATTTGTATGTGCTTTCTACACCACTCATGAGGTTCCCACTGTGTATCATTTGTATATTTATATGCAGTCTGTAACATACATGCAAATATGCGTGTGTGTGGTGAGAGAGACAGAGATATTGTGTGTGTGTATATATATCTATTTTTTTTTTAATTTCCATGAGCTTGCATCCTCATTCATACAGGTCCCATTGGAAATGGAACAGAGGAGTTATTGCAAAACTCATTCTTCATGTCAACCTGCTTTCCCTGATGCACTGGGTAACACCATCAGGCCATGACATGCATGTGAACCAATTGTGAGATACAGCTGTCCGGCCCATCACAGTGTGTCCACTATGTGACAGAACTCTGCACCATACCTTCCCAGGCTCTGAGCAATGATGTGTTTCACCAATCCTTGTGCTGCCCAGCCAGCTCCCAGAGCTAATCTCTGAACCTGAGTTACCGGCACAGAAAGACAGCATGCTACCCTCTGGCCCAACAGCTGTCCCTGCATGCAACATTTCTCAATAACCTTTAGCTGATTCTATCAACCAATGACAATATGTAACCAATAACCCTGGCAAAAATGCATACAGTGCGATTATTTATTTAACAGGTCTATTCTTTCAACAGGTCTACACATTATTATATTTCACTTTTCTGGGCATAATTACTTTATTTTTCTTAAAAATGTAGACAGTTAAATTCATTTTACCAGTTATTCATTTTAGATAGCATCTCTCTACCTCAAAGGCACAAATAGGTTTGTGCAAAGTGAGGTATGGACTTAACAGGTCTGTGCTATTGACAAGGTTTTGTTCAAGTTGGCCATAGTGCAACAATGTAAGACTGAAAATCATATTAGGCTGTAGTGCAGGATGAGCAAATATCACCATGTATGATGTGCTGTGCCATCGTCTCTGGCAGTGGGAGCTGTGGTAGATAAGTGACTGTTCATTTCTGTTGCAGAATGCAGCCATTTCATTAGCTAATGTATGATGTTACAGCAATGATAACATCACATTCTGAATATATATGGGGGGTTTGAATATAAAAAGAGGGGAAGGGAACCAGATTCTATGTATAAACAGAAATATTAATAAAAAATCACCAAGAAGAGTGAATTCTGCGGCACCGCAGAAGTTCTGCAGTAGATTGCAAGTTCTGTGCAAAATTCTGCTGCCGCAGAATTCTAGGGGCCTTGTTAATATTTCTCCTTCCTACTGGAATGTTCTTTATTCTTTGTTTTCATCTTTGCCTTCCTTTTCTGCTGCCCTCGGGGTCAATCTTGTATTTCAGTGTCAGTGGTACCCTCAGGTATAGAGGACTCCACTGAGGAGTTATCCTACTCTTTCTCAATGTTTTCTGATTGTATTGTATGAAATTTGTTTGTGGTAATCACATTACTTTGTGTCCCTAATGTCCTTGCAGGGGCTGCTTTAGCTTTTTGTCTGGTGACCCTTCTACCTTCATCTGTCCCAGGGGTGGGGGTGGGGGGGCATGATGGTGTCTGACGTTTCCCTTCTTGAGATGCAACATTCCTCATTGTACTCCTGAGGTTTCAGGTCTTTGAGGGTCTATTTGTAATTGAGATTGATTAGACGTGGTGGAAGGGGAAGCGGAAGGGGAAGGGGGGAAGGGGAATCTTTCTAGGAACCTCAGGTTCTTGTGGTCGTTGCACCCTTTGATTTCCTATCCTGTTTTTTTGTGTTAGAGTAATGAGGAGTCTTTGCTCCTTCCCATCTGTTTGATCAAGGATATTGTGTGACGCCCATTTACAATTTTGAAATGTATGTCCAACCTCCTCACATAAGTTGCATCTACATTCATTTATGCAATTCATTCCCACATTTCCCAGTTACCCACATAGAGTACATTATGGCTTGTCACAGACACTACTTAAATGCTCTGTTGAAGCACATTTATAACACATTTTAGGTTGTCCTGAAGAGAATAACATCCCACTGTCCCTTCCTAGAAAAAATGAGTTCAGTAGATGAGCTACCCCAGTATCTCATGTTTTCAACATCACTTTTACCCTCCAGCCTCCAGTCCAAATATTCTCTGAGTCCAGTATGGCCTCTGGATCTTCAATAATTGCACATCTTAGTTTGAGCCAACAACTTAAGTCATTCATGCTGACACCCTCGTTCCAAAATAAGACTGTGAGTGTTTTGCGCAGGTTTTGTTAGAGGGATCGCTACAAATGGTGACCACAAAGATCATTTTTTTAAAGCATTATACTTGATCCAGAACCGTTCTAGGCCATTCAGTGTTTTAAAACTTACATCAAAGGTTGTCTCCCCCGATATATGAATCAGTGCATAAATTTAATTGGAAAAAAACTTAATGGAGTCTTTCAGTAGATTCTTAGCCAAATGAAGTCTATCCGAGGGCTCTGGCATCCCTCCTGTATATGACAATCTTACAGCATTGTGCTGTTTTGCCAGAAATTTTGGTGTTCTAAATAATGAAGAAAATGTTTTAGGCACCGTTTTATTTATGATGTTCAATGGCCTTTGAGGCGTATCTACTATAGCACTGGGGCGTCCCTCAGATTGTTGTCTCGGTAAAGGCATCGTATTTAATTGCAGGCAAGGATTCTATGTAAGAACCAACTCTGGAGGTGTTTCTAAACTCTAACATATTTCCTGGGGGTATCTTTTGTGCTCCTAGTCCTGCACAGTTTCAGCTGTTCCATTAATCTCCCCAGAGCATCTTAGGCCAGGCTGTGTGTTGCCTGTGTCTGCCATTCCTGATGCTGTGTTTGAGGTTTGTTCACCAGATTCTCTGTTTGCTGCTCACTCAGCATTCTCTACGGCCACCACCCAGCTCAGGGCCACTCCCTTTGATGATGCTGCATCTTTGCAGCTCAGCTGTGTGGATTTTATAGGCTCCTTTCACTTGTCAGATTGTAACTCTCTCAATCTCTTTTCCAGTTGCATTTTCTTTATAAAATATTGTCTTTCATCGAGTTCAAATTGTTTTTTAAGAGCTGCGACTTCAGCAATGTTGGAATCTGACTCACCCAAGTGCAGAAGTTCGTTTCCATCTGTGACACAATGTTCAGAATCACTTTCAGCAGGTAGTTCTGGCAGATTACTTACATCCATTACCTCAGTATCTTTCTCAATTGTGGCTTCAAGAGTAGGTCTACATTCTCTCATTTGTTTGTCCTCTGTAGTTCCATTCTCTGTGCCCTTCAAATTTTTCTCAGGTGCCTGTTCTTCTGTCTCCATATTTTCTTCTTCCTTCTCAACTTCTGGCTCTCGGTCGACCATCTCGGCAGACTGCCAAAATGGACAAAGTCTCCCCGTACTGCAGAGTAGGGGAATTTCCCCCAGTGCCGTGGCCAAATTTCCCCCCATTCACTAAAATACCACCAACAGCTTAATCTGGCTCAAAGTTAGTTGGCATTCAACTGTATCCCTCTCCCCTGGGTCATGCCTGAAAATAGGCAGAATTTGTCTAGTGCACTTACACCGGTCAACAAAAACTAAATAAATAAATAAATAAAAATAAAGAAAGAATGGCGCAGGATGTGGTGGAGAGTATGGCTGCAAATGTTAGTTATTTTTTACCATCCCCCAATGCACCATTGTGCTGATTGTAGTCACTCTTCTGTATTCACCCATAATGTGTTCGCCCATTAATCCTTACTGTAATGATGTGGAACCCAGGTCATCTTGTCCTTGGCAGCCCTTCAGCAGGATTGTGACAAAGTATCCTCTGCAGTTCTTCTGTTTTCTGGCAGCCCACCAGCAGGTGTGTGCCAGAATCTTGTTCCATTGTAACCTTCTTTTTTCTGGCAGCCTACCAGCTGGTTTGTGCCAGACACTTGCTCAGTTCATTCTTCTGTTCTGGCAGCCTTTGAGAGTTGATTTTATACTGGTGAACCTATGGTCTGTTAAAAACACCTCTCATAATCCAGTGGCTTTCCCTAGGCCTGCACTGAAGAGCCAGTTTTGTGCTTTCCTGGATCCCTCATCTTCATTCCCACTTCTTCTTCATCTCATCCTCAGCTTGTGAACATAAAGATTCCCACTGAACGTGGACTCTGATGTGTTCTCAACTGACCGAAATAGTGGTAACCTTACTGCATGTTAGAGTACTGCAAGAGCCCTTTGGGACTAACAGTTGCCTCACTGTGATATGTTAGAGTACTAAGCTTCACATAGAAATATAGAAATCTTAGTCAAATGTTGTTTTGGAGTTACGTTAGATATTTATGCACATTTTAGAGCTTATGTTAGTTATTCTTGTGTTATTATTGTCTAGATAATAATGCTGTCTGTACTCTCTGTCATTTTTACCATTAGTGTGTTCCTCTATGACCATGTCCTACTTCCCCTCCAGTCAAATAAACATCTTTGTTTCATTAGACCTCTGTGCATGACTCCTGCCTCTCCTTGTAGGGTGCCTCCATTCACCCACTTAGAAACCTTTAGTGCCATCCTGCCATAACACGTGCTGGGGAGTGACACTGATGCTGGTAGTAAGACAGTTACATCCACATCTCAGAGTTAAGAACCCTGAAGTCTAGCAGAGCACCATCACTAAAAGTTATGAATAAACATAGGAACAATTCAATGTTTCTTCATAACTTAGTTGTTTTTTCACATTTTGACCCAAAATTTGACAGCCTTTATGATCACTCCTGAACATGACAAGTATCATTATGTTTGCTTGTGCGCATGCGCAAGAAACATGATGTGACAGCTTAGGAGAGAAGCGGGTTGTGGAGGCGTGGCACTGTTACAGCCAAAGGAGGCACAGCATTTGGGGGCTTGGCAGTGATGGACCAATGGAGGCACAGTGTGCCGATGACACTGGTCTCCAAAAATGCACCAAGTACAAATGTTTTTGCCGCAGCAATCAGGGGCCACCTTGTCTTTGCAGCATCAGTCATTCTGCTGCAATGAGGGAGAGACCCGACATTGCAGGGTGGAACGTTAGCTAGCCTCATACGGTTTGTGAACATGGCGGGTGCCTTGCCGCCGTGTTCACAAGCAGTATTATACATCCCCCAAACATTCTTTGTTTGCTAACGGGGGCCCCAATTCCCACCGGCTTCAGTCGATCCAGTACCCCAGCCACAATTAATGTACCGACGGGGGGCCCCACCGGGCCGGGCATAATCCCCCCCATACTACACACACACGACAACCTATGTTTTGTGCTGAGGGGTGCCCAATCCCCTGGGCTATTATGCGCCCACCTATATGCTGATGGGAGTGCCCAATCCCCATCAGCTACAGTCACCCCCACCAACAAA
The DNA here is from genome assembly GCA_016271365.2 of Neoceratodus forsteri. Taxonomy (NCBI): domain Eukaryota; kingdom Metazoa; phylum Chordata; order Ceratodontiformes; family Ceratodontidae; genus Neoceratodus; species Neoceratodus forsteri. Next base: position 865,825,959 of record CM028137.1, on the reverse strand, counting down.
AAACTAGGTGGGCACGCTGTGAGCCCACCCCATCATGCCAAATGTCCAGTTAGATGTCTTTGTGAAGCACAAACCGTCCCACAATGTTTTTTTTTTTCCCCTGTAAAGCAGGAAATGGTCCCTCGGTGGTCTCCCTGGCCCCCCAACCCACACCCACCCACCGCGCACCTTGCTTCCCCACACTCCCTTCACCCCATACTTGCCGCTGGAGTCCAGTGCAATTATCTTCGGTGGACCGGGAACACGTCTGCACTCTTCAAAGCCAACCGCGAATTGAGGAAATGCCGGTAAGCTGTATAATGGAATAAATAGGGTTTTTTCAACTTTGATGGATATCTCAGGCATTTTTGGGAATTTTGGCACCAAATTTTCAACATGGGGGTTTTTGGGAACCCTTCTCATGAATTCTTTCACTGTCATGGTGTTAATCGGCCCCAAAAGGTGATTTTGTGGTCACTGCGCGGAATCACCTTTCAGGACCGATTAATGAAATGACAGTGCCAGTGTTCATGAGGTGGGCTCTCAAAAAGTGTATGTTGCAAATTTGGTGGGAAAAATCAAAAAAATGACTGTTTTACGAGCGTCTGTTGTGCAGTTGCTACGCATTATCATTACTTCGCGAATTTGCAATATTTTCACTCTAGATTTTCAACATTGGTATTTTTATGCATCTCCTTAGGAACAGTGCAGCTGTCATTTTTCACACCCCGGCCGAAATGTGTTTTCGCAGTTCCGGTGCAGAATAGTGCAGTCGCTGTGGGAAATCCATGTTTGGGACACATTATGAAAATCACAGTGACACTGTTGATTAGCAGAGGTCCTAAAATGCCTATGTTGAAAATTTGGTGAGAAGAGTCCATAAAATGACTGTGTTACGAGCGTGCGTTGCGCAGTTTCCACACACGCTCATAACTTCGCACATTTGCAATATTTTCACTCCAGATTGTCAACACTGCCATTTGTTTGCACCTCCTTATGAACAGTATAGCTGTCATTTTTCACATCCTGGCCGAAATGTGTTTTTGCACTTCCGGCGCAAAACCTTGAGCTCGCTGTGGGAAATCTGTGTTCGGGACACATTAGGAAAACCACACTGATGCCGTTCATTAGCAAAGGTCCTAAAATGCCTATGTTGAAAATTTGGTGGCAAACGAACATAAAATGAATGTGTTACGAGTGTGCGTTGTGCAGTTTCCACGCACGCTCGTTACTTCGCACATTTGCAATATTTTCACTCCATATTTTCAACATTGCCATTTTTCTGCACCTCCTTATGAACACTACAGCTGTCATTTTTCACATCCTGGCCGAAATGTGTTTTTTCACTTCCAGCGCAGAATAGCGCAGTCGCTGTGGGAAATCACTGTTCTGGACACACAAAAATCACAGTGACACTGTTCATTAGCAGAGGTCCTCATGTGCCTATGTTGAAAATTTTGTGATGAAAGTCCACAAAATGACTGTGTTACGAGCGTTCATTGCTCAGTTTCCATGCATGCTGATAACTTTGCACATTTGTAATATTTTAACTCCAGATTTTCAACATTGCCATTTTTCCACACCTCCTTATGAACAGTACAGCTGTCATTTTTCACATCCTGGTCGAAATGTGTTTTTGCATTTCCGGCACAGAATACCATGGTTGCTGTGGGAAATCAGTGTTCTGGACACATTAAGAAAATCACAGTGACACTGTTCATGAGCACAGCTCGTAAGATGCCTATGTTGAAAATCTGGTGACAAAACTCCATAAAGTGACTGTGTTATGCGCATGCATTGCGCAGTTTCCATGTATGCTTGGAAGTGCGAGCATTTTTAATATTCCCACTACAGATTTTCAGCATTGCCATCTCTTCATACCTCCCTATGGATGATACAGCTGTCATTCTTCACATCCTGCCTGATCTGTGTTTTCGTACATGTGGCGCAGAATGACACTGTCACTGTTGGAAGTCAGTTTTCGGGACACATTGACAAAATCACACTGCCACTCTTCATGAGGAGAGGTCCCAAATGCTTTCCTGAGGTGGGGTCACAAAAAAGCCATGTTGAAAATTTGTACTGTAAATACCAACAAATGCCCGAGGCATTAGGGTTTCTAACCATAACGTCCTACCCTGTACAGAGACACAGGCATTGGGTGTGCCTTTGGATTGCCGACTGTACTGCTCATGCCATTCCACCCCAACCCCTAGCCACTGACAGGCATCGAGGTGTACCTTGGACTCTTCGGCCCAAGACTTCACCCCATTCTCCTATGCTGCACCCATTTCACCATCTGTCCTTATGGAATGGGGTGACTGTAAAGCCAAACACCCTAACGCACACCTCAACACGTGGTCGATGTCTGCAGAATACGGGTGAGGTGACATATTTTGACCATCATGGGCGACGACCCAAACACTTACCCCAAGTCCTGTCCGTCTCTACAGGATGGAGGTGGGGTTCACGTGAAGTTCAATACTTCACTGCCGTTCCTATTCTGCATCTGTCTAACTCCTGCATTTCTAATGCTAATACCAGCAAGCAAACATTCGGCATTGACAAATGTTTGTTTATAAAATACTGGCTGAAATGTCAATTTAGTGCCAAAGTGTGAACTCACACTTTGGCCAGGATATGAAAAACAACAGCTTTCACATTCATGAGGCAGTCAGAAAAAAATGGCTATGTTGAAAAGTTGCAATCAAATTATTTAAGACTTAAAGTTATGAGTGTGCATTTAAAAATGTAAACATACGCTCATAACTGTTTTTTATGTCAAATTTTCAACATAGCCTCCAACTCTTGCTCCTCCGCCGCCAGGGAGCATTTCAGTTCGGGAGTCAACCCTTAAGGTAATCCTGCAAGAAGAGAAGGCCTCCTTCCAACATTTGCTGCTGCTGTTTTTGTTAGGGGTGTTAGACCAATAATGCTTCATGTCAACTGCCCTGCCCACCCCAGCCACCCAAGGTCAACCTCAGATTTATTGGCAGTTGTGGTTATGTGATTGGTCACATGACCCCCTTCCCCATCTGTTTTAAAGTCACCACTTTTCCATTTTCAGGTTTTATTCTCTGATCACTACGAGTCAGTCAATTGCCACTATCTCTCCCTCTATCTCCCTCTATTCCTTATCCTTCTGGATTCATCTCTGCTGACCTCCGCTGCTCTGTCCTCTACTTTTTCCTCTTATCTGCCTCCTTTTCACCTCTCTACAGACCCAGAGTTTGAATCTCTGACCTTCTGTGCAGTAGGCAGCCACCCTATCTCTTCATCATTGCTTCTGGCGTATTACTACTTATCTTTTCTATAATCTATTATTTTTATCTGCGCTGCATCCTGTGATAATTTGTCACTGCCCTCTCCCCCCATCTTGTAACCATGGAGCTCTCCTTTTGGCTACTTTACCACTTGTTATTTTGGATACTATCCTCCTCCCACGTCCCTCCTCCTTCTTGCCCACTGCCCACTATCCCTCAACAGCAACTCACTTGTGAGGTTGGGGGACACTAGTAGTGACTTTTCTCACCTCGCCATACATCCTCAAAGTATAGTGTCCTGTTCTCCCAAACAACACATCTACCATTCCTTACTCCTTCTGCCCTATGTCCTTTCCCTAACAATTTCCTCCATTGGTTCCAAGCCCTCCCATTATATACCAGTAGTCAAACCAAAACTAGTGAAATGTATACTCTTTAGGCTTGCCCATATACATCTGCTCCTATCCTGCAACCTGCACCCTAATCCACGGCCCATTTCATTGCCCAAACCCACTAGCCTTCATGCTGGTGGCCTCATACTAGCTTCAGTTAACATTTGCAGCCTTCTACTAAAGCATGACCTTCTCCAAGGCTGGATTTTGCAACACAATTCTGATATCTTGGCTGTGGTTGAAACATGGCTCTGTCTTAAAATACCTGACTCTGCTATCACCCTGAATGGCTTCATGCTTTTCAGAGTTGATAGACTGGGCAAGAGGGGTGGAGGATGTGCCATCTACTTTCATGACTCCCTCCAAGGCCATGTACTCCAGACCACCCTCCCAGGCAATGGAGCCCAGGCCCTAACTATCAAAATATCAGTTGATACCTTGGCTAAGTCACTCATAGTTATGTCCGTCTATATCCCACCATGAAACCCACAACCTGCCTTCAACTCCATACTTGACTATGTCTCCTAATTGCCCAATAATGCTGAGGTGATCATTCTTGCTGACTAATATTAACTGGTCAGCCCCCTCAGCAGTACCTCATCGGGATACAGCTGCAGTAGTGTTGTGTGAAATTGAAACATTTTACCCTGCAAAATATTTCGTGGAATTCACACTTTTTGCAAAATGTGAAATTTTGCCTGTGGAGCGAGTAAAACTTTGCTCATGAATTCCACAATTTTGTGCCAGCTTGGTGGCACAGAGGGTTGAGGCACTGGTGCCTTACCTCAAACCACACCAGCGACCCTGGTTTGGGAATGGACTCGGGTGGCGGGGGGTTGGCACGGGAAGGAGAGGATCAAGCATCTGGAGGACTGCTTTCCTCTCCTAGGTTGGGCTAGGGAGATGCCTCACTCTGTAGCAGCCCCAGGTGGAAACCAGGAGCACTACAGATGTGGTGCAATTGGGGAATCAGTGGAAAAACACAAGAAAATGGTGCCTCAAACTGCCTGATGATGGACGCCCGGACCAACGCCTCCACGGTACTCCGATGTGCTGACCCGACCTCAGCAGCACCAAGGGCCACTGCTGTTGGCCGCCAGGCCCTTTCTCCTTGGAAGGGGTGGATCCACCTATCGAAAGGGATATGTCGGATTACCCTGAGGTGGCTGCGATTTGAGGTCAGGGATGGGCGATGGAGCCTTGGAAGGAGGAGTCCTTGGCAATGGCTCAAAGAAGTGGCAGGATGAGGTGGGGGAGATAAACAAATAATACCAAAACAATTCACAGTTTTGTCACTAAGTATTCCTCCCTGATGTCTAGTGGTCCCCCTAACCCCTCAATGGCACAAATTTATAAAAACAAATTCTCCCTAGTGTCTAGTGGCCCCTCCAGTTGATCACTAGCTGAAACTGAATAAACCCACCCCCATGAGTTATCCTCATGTCCCGAGTCCTGAGTCCCAATTCCTTGTGCTAAAACAAATAAATAAATAAATCAAATGCCTAACTCCTTGGTGTCTAGTGGACCCCCCACCCTGTCAGCAGATAGCGCCCATACCGTTCCCCACCAATACCCCAAACGGGCCACTGGCACAGCCCTCCACTTACCTCCATGGCCGGCAGCACGACTGAGCGCTGCAATGAATGAGCACGTTCGTGTACAAGTATTTCCTCATTCACTGGATTCAGACAGACAGCGATCTCACTACTACTGGAATATAGTGAGAGCATTGGCTGTCTGAATCTGTCAATGAATGAGCACGTGCTTGTACAAGTATTTGCTCATTCACTGGATTCAGATAGACAGTGATCTCACTACTACTGGAGTATAGTGAGAGGCGTTGGCTGTCTAGATCTGTCAGTGAATAGACGCGTGCTTGGCTCTGACATGTGCTCATTCATTGAAGCCGCTCAAGTCGGGCTGCTAGCCATGGAGGTGAGTGGAGGGCTGTGCCGTGGCCTGATCGGGGTACCGGGGAGTGAGCAGGGTGGGTGCTATCAACTGACAGGGTGTGATGTGGAGATCACTAGACACCGGGGAGTTGGGCATTGATTTGCTTGCCTGAGGTGAAACTCAGTACTTGGGACATGAGGGTTACTCAGGCTGGGGGGGGGTATTCAGTTTTGGGTGATCTACTGAGAGAGACAACTAGATTTTGTAAAAAATTTCCTGCGGCAAAATTGCAGATTTCAAGGCAATTTCACTAGTGTAATTTTATTTCACAACATCTCAAAGCTGCAGCCATTAACTTCACACAGGTTGTGTCACCACCCACAAGGATCAATTAAAGGATGGGTACCAGTACTCTGATTGATCTCGTCCTTACTAATCATCCTGAGAGACTCCATGCACCTGCCCTGCAATTGGAGGAAAAGGCTGCAGGTGCAGCTCCTGTAGTTCTAGCCACTGGGGGTTGGATTTAAAGGCTGGGAGAGAGGAGCTTAGGGAGTTGTTCATTTCCCTTATAAGTTTACTGTGTTGTACTGCACCTAGTAACAGGGTTACCGGTGTACTGTGGGACTGTATCTAAGATTAGTGGGTGACCTGATTAGGCAGTAGGGGTGTATCTTGGACTGGGGGGAACCTGGTGGCTCACCCAAGGAAATCTACTTGGAAGGGGATGGAACCACTTGGCATTAGGGCCGGCATCTTTGGGAGGGTGGTGGGGTGCACAGGGTGTGGAGCAGCCATGATACTGGACTGGGCTTGGAAGTTTGGTGGTTGCCCAGTGTGCTACCAGCTGGCATAGCTTAGGGAGGAGGCTGCGGGGATTAGGAGACAGCTGGGGGAAGGGGGGAGGTATGGTTGGGGAAGGGGCGGGATCTCCACAGGGTTACACCAAGCACTGGGGCAGCAGCATAGGAAAGGAGTGCAGGAGAATACTCAGGGTCACATAGGGACCCTGGCAGAGGGGGTCCAAAAGGACACTACCAAGGAAGCAGGCAGGTAACTGAGGACCCTCACAAAGGAGGGACAGAGGGACAACATTCTCAGGGAAGTAGGCAGATGGCCAGGGCTGGACAGAAGGAAGCAAGGTGGGGAGGTGGATCAGATCTTACACTCAGTAACCGCTTCAATTCTCTTCTTCTGCTCGAGGATGAGGGGGGTGATGTAGCCATGACAGGGGTGGTTAGAGATGGAAAGGGAGTGGAGGGCAGGAGGCAGGGGCCAGATAGCAAGAACAGGGGAACCTGGAATGCAGGAAAATGGGGGAGCAGTGAATCAGAGCAGGAGGCAGGGGAAGAGGAGGAAGCAAATGAGAAGGACCAGTTGGGAGGAAAGGTAAAGAGAAGGACCAAAGTACAAGGAGGATTTAGTAAAGGGAGCTGAAGGTTTAGGCCAGGGAGCACAACAAGCAAGGAGGGACTAAATGGAGACAGCAAGGAAAGGAGGCAGGCAGGCTAGTTTAGCAGATGGGAGAAGGACCAGTGCGAGCAGTGAGGGAGTTGCAAGGTACAGAAGGATACTCAGGAGGAGGAGGGCATAGGATTGGAGGAGGGGTGGTCAGGGTAAATAAGGAGGGTGGCATGTAGCACCCAGATGAGGAGGAACAAGGAGCCGGCTGGGTGGAGGGCCAGTAGAAAGGATGAGGACATGGAAGGGAAATGGAGGAAAGGAGCGGTCAGAGTGCTCTGTTGGGATTCTATGATCAGGGGTATCAAATGGGATAGGGAGGGAGAAGCCTGGCCAGTTAGAACAAAATGCTTCCCTGGACTAACGGTGCACAGGGCTAAGCACAAGGTATATCAGCTGGCAAAGGATTGTGGGGGTTCCCCAGACGTACTTGTCCACCTGGGTACAAATGACATTGAGGGAAATAGCGAGATAGAGATACAGGCAAGATTCAGGGAGCTTGCCAGGGTCTGTCATGACATAGGATGCACAGTTTCCTTCTCAGAAATCCTGCCGGTGCCAAGGGCTAGTGGGGAACACAAAAGGAAGATTAGGGAGATAAACCAGTGGCTCAGGGAGTGGTGTGAGGCCAGAGGTATGGGTTGATGGGGATTGGGGGAGACCTGGGAGGATAAGGAGCTGTATGCTAGAGATAGACTCCATCTCAATTTGGAGGAGTGGAATCTTGTTGAAAATAGAGGGGTTCATTGGTGAAAAGTGGGTTTAAACTTGTGAAGGGGAGGGATGGGAGAAAAGGCTGTCAAGGGTGCGATAAAGGAGACTTGTCTCCACCCCCTGGGGAGCTGGAGGATTGCGGGAAAGGCTGACTGGTAAAGTGCAGACCAGGGAAAACAGAATCCCCATGGGAACGAGCAGGGAAATGGAAGTATAGGAAAGGGTGGAAGGTGGTCCTGCTAAATGCCAGGAGCTTGGGCAATAAAATGCCTGAGCTCCAGGCGATGCTAACTGAGGGAGCAGTAGATGTGGCGGTGGTCACTGAGACCTGGGCCACTGCAGGACACAACTGGGACCTGAACCTGGAGGTTACACTATGTTCAGGAAGGACAGGGGAGGGAGGAAGGGAGGAGGGTGCAATGATAGTCAAAAACTGCATTGGCATAGGGGAGAGGGAGGCAGGAGGAACCGTGGAGCAATTTGGGTCCTTGATAACAAGGGGCAAGAGGTAAAAATAGAGTGGTGTATAGACCCCTGCCCTGGCGGAGGAGCTGGAGGAGAGTCTGGTGGCAGATGTTGGAGACACTGCAGACTGGGCAGAGGAATGGTGGTGTTGGGGGACTTAAACATGCCAGGAACAGACTGGGAGACTATGACATCTTCTGTGACCAGGAACAGAGGTTGTTGGATGTCTTTCAAGCGCGTTCCTAACTCAGCAGGTGGGGAACTGACCAGGGAGGCACGGGTACTGGATGTGGTCCTGGCAGACAGTGACCAGATTAGGGGCCTGGAGGTAAGGGACCGTTGGCGGGAGTGACCATGCCACGGTCTGGTTCTGCCTGGACCTAGGAGAGGCTAGAAAGCTGCACAAAGGCGGAGGTAACTGACTCAGGGAACAGATTTTAAGGAAATGGGAAGGATCCTAGGAGAATTTGGATGGGATTGGGTCTGACATGGACGCTGATAGTAGGTGGGAAATCATCAGGAGAGGGGTGCAAGGTGCTACCAGCACCTATGCAAGAGTAAGACAAAAATGCGGTAGGGCCCGAAAACCCTGCTGGTGGACCAGGGAGGTCCAGGAGGTGGTGCAGGGAAAGAAGGCAGCCTATAGGCAATTCAAGTGCTCAAGGAGTGAAAGGGATCAAGGGAGTATGAGCTGATTGCTAGAAGGGCCACTAGGGTGGTGAGGGCGGCTAAGGCAAGGAAGGAGCAGAACCTGGCCAGGGAAATCAGGAGAGGGAACAAGGGGTTCTTTAGATACATTGGGGAAAAACGAAGGGTGAAGGGGCAGATTAGCAGGATTAAATCAGGGGAGAGATGGGCACAAGACCCGGGGGAGCAGGCTGAGGTACTAAATGAGTACTTCACCTCAGTTTCCACCAAGGAAAATGGGGGTGCTGCATCATACATGGGAGGAGACAGAGATACTGAGGAGGGCCCTACCAATCGGCGGGTCTGGGGAGGGAGGCATCACTGGCAGGAGGGGAGGGCTAAGCAGGAGAAGAGGTACTGGAAGTGGAAATCACAGCAGAGAGAGTGAGAAGCCCTCAGCTCCTTAAGACGGAGAAAGCACCGGGCCGGATAAATTACATCCCAGAGTGCTGAAGGAACTATGGATCTCCTGGCAAAACCCCTAGCGAAGCTTTTCACCAACTCTCTGAGGACAGAGTCGGTGCCCCAGGACTGGAAGGTGGCACTTATAGTGCCTATCCACAAGGGGGGGATCAAGGGAGGTGGCTGAGAACTACAGGCCTGTCAACCTGACATCGGTGGTGGGCAAGGTGATGGAGGGCATTGTCAAGGAGAGGCTAGGGGGGGACCTGGAAAAGTCAGGGTGCCTGGATGATAGACAGCATGGATTCGTCTCGGGGAAATCGTGTCAGACAAACCTTGTGAGAGTTCTATGACTGGGTGACGAGTGCCTTGGACCTTGGTAGACCAGTGGGACGTCCTCTTTCTAGACTTCAGCAAGGCATTTGACTCTGTTCCTCACATGGGCCTGTTGGATAAGCTGGGAGAAATGGGGGAACAGATGATCAAATGGATGAGCAATTGGCTCCATGACTGGACCCAGAGGGTCGTGGTTGGCGGGATAGTCTCATCCCCAAAGAGGGTCATTAGTGGGGTCCCACAGGGATCAGTCCTTGGTCCCTCTGTTCAACGCCACATCTCTGACATAAGGACAGGAATCAGGGTGAGATGAGTCTCTTTGCAGATGACTCAAAACTGGGGAGAGTGGTGGATGGGGAGGGAGGGTGGCCCTACAGGGGACCTGGAGGCTCTGGAAAGATGGTCTAGAAGTGGAAGCTGAGGTTCAATGCAGAAATGCAAGGTACTCCACCTGGGGCCAGAAACCAGGGCCAAGTGTACACCCTGGGGAATGCTCAAGTCTCGATGGCTGAGAGGGACCTGGGGTGGTGGTGGATGTCAAAATGAACAACTCTGAGACTTGTAGGAGGGCAGCAGCCAAGGCCAACAGGATGCTGGGATGCATCGCTAGGGGATCACCTCCAGAAGGAGGGAAGTGATGCTCCTCTGTATAACTGCTTGGTGAGGCCACACTTGAGTACTGCATGCAGTTTGGAGGCCACACTTAAAGAGGACATTAAACTCCTGGAGAGGGTCCAGAGGAGGCAACAAAATGATTTGGGGCTTGGGGACAGAACCTATGAGGAGAGCTCAAAGAGCTAAATATACACATTGGAAGAGAAGGGACCGGGAGGACATGATAGAGGTCTTTAAGTACATGAAGAGGGTAAATAGGGAGGAACAGTCAGGGTGCTGAAGGAAGGAGGAGGGGCCACTAGAGGGCATGGGTGGAAGCTGGAGGGGGGAAGATTCAGGGGAGAAAGGAGGAGGTGCTACTTCACTGAGAGGGTGGTGGAGCCATGGAATGCACTGCCTGGGGGCTGGTGGAGGCAGAGACAGTGGAGGGGTTCAAGAGGGGCTGGGACAGGTACAGGGGAAGGGTTCTGGAAGCAAAATCCAATGCAGCAAGAATATCCGGAACTGGGAAGGGAGAAGCCAGAGAAGGCGAGGGGGGCAGCAAGGTCAGCACCCAGGGTGGGGGCTGACCAATCGAGCAGACTCGAAAGACCGTTAGGCCTAGTCTGCTGACATTTTAGTATGTTAGTATGTCACAGTCTTATCTGACTCACTAAATGACCACTTTTCTGTTCTCTGTAGTTGGTCAAACTGCTCTTCAAAACCCTGCCCTAAGATTTCTTATCAGCGCTCCCTCAAAAAAGGTTCCCTAATGCACTTCAAGGCCTATCTCCTTAACTGCAGTTGGATCCCTCTAGGTACTGCCTCAAATGTAGACAGTGCAATATCATTTTTTATCTCCATTTTTAATTTCGTCTGTGACATTTTCACCCCGTACTCTAAGTGTATGAGGAAAGACCCTGAAACCCTTTGGGTTACACTGGCTATCTTTGATCTTATGTGCACCCGTGACATTCTCTGGCAGAAAACAAGGGCAACTGGTCTCCCAGCAGACTGGCAATGCTATAGGACTGCCAGAAATACTTGTACCTGAGAAATTCACTGTGCTAAGGCTACCCATTTCCAAGCCAGCCTCTAATCCACTTGGGGACTGGGGAGGAAGTTCTGGGACAACATAAAGAACCTGACTGGTATACCCAACTCATCCCCCACCTCCTTGCTGAATATGAATGCTGTGATTACACAGGACCCTCAGCTCATTGCAAATGCCTTCAATACAGCACTCTCTGACCTTAGTGGGGTTCTCCCCCCAAGATTTCTTCAACAACACTTCCACTTCCCCCAAAGCCTCACCCAGGCATCCCCTCTTTCCATTTCCAGACCATCTATCCTCGTGAAGCTAAATCATACCTTATCAAGGTCCTGGGTAAATCTAGATTTAGTTGGGACTCCCTGGATTTGAAGCTTCTGCTATTGGCCCTCAACGCTGTCCTATCCACTTACCAAAATTCTCAATCTCTTTCTCCACCTAGGTCAATTTCCTTCACAATGGTAAGCAGCAGTGGTTACACCTCTACTTAAGATTGGTGACAGAACTTCCCATAATAACTACTGCCCAATCTCTATCCTCCCCCCTATCTCCAAAGCCCTCAAAAGGATAGTATCCAATCAACTATCCGACTACCTCTCAAAATGCAACCTCATTTGTCATCAGCAACACAGGTTTAGGATGGACCACAGTGCTACCACTGCCCTTCCTGGAATATTCTGATTTCATCCATAAGGCCCTAGACTGTTGCCATTTAGTTGGGTCTTTGTACATAGACCTAACAAAAGCCTTCAACACGGTCAATCACACATTCCTTCAGGACTCCCTTCTGTCCCTGGGCCTCTCTCACAATGCCATATCCTGGTTCACCAACTACCTTAATGGAAGATCTCAGCGGGTAAAAATCAGTGATACTCTCTCTTCCTGTCTACCATTTCTTTCAGGGGTCCCCCAAGGCTCAATTCTTGACCCACTCCTGTTAAGTCTTTTTCTCAACAGCCTTCCCAGTGCCTGTTCTGGGCAGATGTAAATTTAAGCGGATGATGCCGTAATCTTTTGTAGCTATCCCAATCCCACCCCACTTCAAAGCAATCTCCAAAGCTTCTTTTCAGAATCTGAATCATGGTTCTTCCATCATAAACTTATTTTAAACTATAAAATAATGAAAGTGATGGTGTTTGCTAACCCTCAAAACAAATTTAAAGGCTCCCCTCTAACCATCCTTATCTGTGGGCATGTGGCCCTGGGACAAGTACATAGTTCAGATGTCTCGGCATCACTCTGGACTCCACCCTCTCTTTCCATGAGCACTTAAACCTGGTCTGTATAGTGGTAAATACCAGGACTGGTCTTCTCTTCAGACACAGGTCATGCATGCCAGTTGTTGCGCTTCGCCTGACTGTAACCAGTTCAGTCCTGTCCATAGTCGATTATGGCATTGTTATCTATGGAACAGCAGCTGACATAGCTTTAAGCAAGATTAAGGTTGCATTGAACAAAACGTGTTGGCTTGTGGCCGGTTGTGATTGTTTCTCGTACACCTGTGACCTGTCCAAACAAGCCAGTTGGCTAACCTTTGATGGAAGGCTTGTGCACCAGACCAGCCTGTTAGCTAAAAAGAAAGCCACTGGTTTCTCTCTTCCTACTGCCCATCATCTCCTAGCTCCTGCCCTACTATTTGGACTAATAGAAGCTCCTCTAAAACCACCTTCCTTATCCCATTTTGTAGGATGTCTATGGGGCAGAGGGCTTTCAAGTACAGGGCTCCGATCTGGTTGAATGACTTGCCCACCAAGGTATCTTCTAAATAAATTAGGCCCTTTCAAACATAAACTATGGTGACACTTCTTTGCCTCCTGCCACCGAGAATGTTCCTAACCCTCCTGTTTCTACTCCCTCTTCTTCTCATCCCCCCCATCCTCAGGCTATGTTGACAATGTCAATTTGACTACTCCAAGAACTACTCCCTCCCCACCCTCCAGTCTCTTTCCTCTGCTGGTCTCCTTCGGCCTTTCCCATCTTCTGTTCTATCTCCCGTACTCTTCACCCAGCTTATTGCTTCATTAAGCCTGCCTGTCATTTAATTTTCTGCCTTGCAGCTTGCATTTGTATCACCTGTTAACTTGCTGCTATGTTGTTTATTTTATGTATACTTTGTATGTTTTACGTATTCCGTTCTTGCACTTTGTATGCTTGTGTTGCACCATTCTATTTTTCTGTGAACCATCTGACATGAAGCCTTTTAAAGGAATCTCTTACTCAAAGGTTGTAATTCCAAAAATTCAATAAATAAATAAAATGACATCACCTCATGAATAAGAGTAAAGAAAATTTTTAAATCCTGCCAGAAACATGATTTTGCACAGTGACCATGAGATCACCCTTTAAAACAGATTTGCAAGGCCGGCCCAGTGGCTGTGAGGGCTGAGGCGCCAGACATCTTACCTCGCGTCATGCTGGTGAGCCATGTTCGGGAACAGACATGGGACACCGGGGGTTGGCAGGGAGGAGAAGGACCGAGCGTCCCCAGGACTGCTCTCCTTCTCCGGGGAGGGGGGATTGCAGTGCTCGGTGAATGCCTGCCACCTAACGGAGGCTGGGGGGTGGCACATCAGCTCTAAGACTGTGGGTGAGAGTCTACAGCAGGCACTTGGCGGGGATGCACACGGGAGAGTTCGCACCGCCGCCCCTGGTGCCATTGCACGCCGAGACCTCGGGGAAAAAAAAGGAAAGCAACGAAAATGGGAGTCCTCTGTGAGGATGATGATGGTCTCCCTTTGCTATGGACCGGGAAGGCACCTCCCTGAACACTAAATCTAGTCCGGTGGGTTGAGTCGCTCCCCACCCCCTGCCATGAAGGGTAAGTCATGGGGTCAAGAGGAGGGGGTCTTATACTTGGTGCCAGGCACAGGGGGATGTCAGAAGGATGCAGAGGACTCTGGGAAAAGAAAGAGATAACTGTAAATAAAAAAAATTAAAAAAACAGATTTGTTTAATGTCATTACCATTGTTCGGGGGTGGGGAGAATATTCAGAAATGACTATATTATGAGGACAAGTTCAAAACCCTTTGAAATACATTAAACCACATACCTGATTTCCTTAGTTCTCATTCCAGTGTTGAAGAGTGAAGACATATCTTTGGTCCAGAGATAATTACAGCGTTGGACCCCCAGTAGGTAAGTCAGGTGTGGGAGGGTCAGGTGGGGGGTTAACCCTTTTCAGCCATCTGTGCACTGGCAGCAGTGAGCCCATTATTAGGGCACCACATTGTGGAATTCCCCACCCCCTCATCGAGGTTCACCCACCCTGGAGTTAGAATATTTAGAAAGGGGTGTGGGGGGCACAGCCCATGCAAAAAGAAAGGATGTTGACATCAGAACATGGCACCCTAATGACAAGGCACACTGCTGCCAGTGCCCTGTATAGGTGGAACTAAGGGTAACTGCAACTGCAGACATCGATGGACAATTTTCTTTTTTTTCACAGAGTGTATAAAATTAAAGTCTGTTAGGGATGATTTTCTTTATTTCAGGTACTGACACTGAGACTGGGCACCCCAGTGTCAGTGTTATGTTTGGCAGCACTGGGGATGGACTCCCTGATGTTGCACAGTGACACATGGCAGGGCGAGGGGTAATAGCCAGCATCATGGATTGGGCATCTTGGTGTAAAAAAATTAAGAAAGGGGTGGGAGGGATTGATGGATGATTTTCTTTATTTTAGGTTACATGGAGAAGGACCACAGCAGGTTGATCAGAATGCTAACCAGCTCTGCTTGCTGGACAGTATTATGCAGATCAAAGGAAAGAGCCAACCTATGATTGGGCTGACTCTTTCCTTTGAACTTCTCAAAGTTTCCACACAGCAAGACCAGAATAGTGTCATGATCAGTCTTGTCGATTAGCTCAAGTATCATTTGTTCCCATAGTGCAGTTCTTGGGGCAGAGCTGTCCCCGGGGCAGCACCCTTTAGCTCCTCCTCCACCTTACTCCTATTGATGGATTTTGCCCCCTGGTAGCACTGCCCCGAGGCAGCACCCTCGTGCTCCGCATCCCACCTGTCCCTATTAGTGGATTTCATCTCCTGCCCCCAGGGCATCTACCTGTAGCTGTGACTTCCCACAGATCTGATTGGTGCAAGTCTGATGAATTGAGGGTTTTAAGAGTAGATGAGAATGTGATGGAAATGTGCCCCTCAGCAATGTGCACTGTTTCTCTTTGAATTTTGGTGGCTCAAGGTGTATGTCTGTCTGCATTCAAAAGACCAAGACTTCAAGGGTTCAGATCTTAACCAGGGACATTTTTTGTGCTTTGTGTCCAACTCAGTTATGAGCATTTAATCATGCAAGTGTCACAAATCATTACCTTTTTTTTAATATTGCTAAATTAAGACAGATGTAAGTGACAGTAAATACTTTATTTATAAATTGTAATAAATGGGGCAGTGCCATGACAATTGGTTACTGGTGCTGCCCTGGGTCAGTGCCAAGATGGTTGGTTTCTGTTGGCTTCCCCTGGGGCAGTGCTCTTGCTGCCCCTGGGACAACACCTGTGTAACTGGTTCTGGTGGGCTGCCCTTGGGGCAGCACCTATGTATTTGGTTCCCATCAGCTGCTTTTGTAATAGCGCTCATTTCAACAGGAGTCACATGACCCGGGAGACTTCTGGGTCACACACTACAAAGCTGCCAGCCCAGAGCAAATGTGCAGTCACCACATGCGAAGGACCAGGACTAAAACTTCTGCTGCCTTACTGAATGTAAGTTTGATTTGGTGTATAATAGCAAGTGCTTGTATATAAATAGAATGGACTCACAGACAATGCATCTTGTAAGTGAGGAAACTGGCATTAGGTGTGCATTTTGTGGTTTGTTTAGCACAAATCCAGATTCAAACTTTGAAACGTTCACCTGTGGGGGTTGTGTAGAATTAAAGGAGATTAAATCTGTGTTGCTGCTCAAAGAAAAGGAGTTCAGTCTCTTAGGTCGAAATTGGATAGTCTCAGGACAACTATTAACAAAACGATAGTCAGTAAAGGAGCAAGCATAAGAAGAAACTGTTCAGATAGAAATGAAGATAAGGAATTTCAAGATGATTGGATACTGGTAGAAGACAGAGCTAGGACAAAAAAATAAAGAGCTTTGGGATCTATCCCTGAACATTCTAACCGATTTGAGCCCTTAATAAATTTAATGGACAACTTAGTGATATAAACTGAGGAACTATTCAGCCTGGATAACACTGATGTAAATGAGGGAATAGAGGGAACAAGCACTAGTCAACCAGGACAAACTGAAAATAGGGAAATACCACAGGAACAAAACATGCCACAAGTGGAAGTGGTATCTGAGGAACAAATATTTGTATTGGGGGACTCAATTGTCAGATTTACAGACAGTTATTCCACAAGGGGAAATAAACTTAACATAACAAGTTGTTGCTGTGGAGAAGCAACAATAAAAGATATAACAGGTTGGAGGTTGGCAGAAGTAGGCTGTTGGTTAACTAGGATCTGCAGCTTATCCATTAGGTAGGGAAATGGGCAGACTGGGTGGGCCAAGCAGTCCTTATCTGTCATCAAATTCTATGTTTCTTTGTTTCTATGTAACAAAAATGATACCAAATATACTGAAAAACACACAGGCGCCAGAAACTGTTATTCTACATGCAGGCACCAATAACCTTGGTAGTGGCACAGTTAAGGTTACTATAGCAGAGACCCTAACTATGTATGAGGCAGTCAAGGCATGTAACTCTAAAATCCTATTCTCTGAGCACTGCCAGTGCCAAGGCAGGAAAAGCAAGGGCAGATCGCATAAAAAGTTATAACAATTGGCTGCACAATGGTGCCCAGAAAATAATGTTATGTGCCTAAACACATATGAAGATTTTATTTGTTTGTTGGGGCCTATATAGATATGATGGACAGCATGTAAATAAAAAAGGGATTAGGAAATTGGGAAATATATTTCGTGATATAATTTATGCAAAAGGTTTAAACTCAAAAATTGAAATTATATGGGGCGACGGAACCCATGTTTGAAAAGAACAATCAATCCCTATAGTAAATAAAAAATTCACTAAGTGCAAGAAGGGGCCAATAATAGTTCTTTTAGCTAATGTTAGAAGTCTGAACTCTGTCAAAAAAGCTGATTTAGAAATGTTAATGTCGGAAAATGAAGTAGGTCTGGCAGCTATTATATAAACTTGGTAGACTGGGGAGAATCCTATTGGTAGGAACATAAATGATTAAAGATACGTTTGCAAAAATCGAGAAGTTAGAAATGGTGGAGGGGTTCCTTTGTATATCAAAGAAATGTTTTATGCAAACAAGCAAATGACGAGGTAAATACAGTATACTCAAAGCCACTGACAGTTTGTGGATAGATCTTTGTATGAAAAACAGAAAGAAATCATTGTTAGGGGTTGTACACAGGCCATCTGACATCAATATAATTGAACATTTACAACTAATGGACAGTATTAACACCACAGTAACATTTAAAGACGTCCTGTAATTGAAGGATTTCAATGTCCCAAGCATAAACTGGGATTTGAGTATTGTGTTGAATAGCCAGGAGCAATATTTCTTGGAAACCTATCTAGGAAATGCGCTAACCCAACTAGTAAATAAGCCTACAAGACAAAATCATATACTGGGCCTGATATTAACTCACAAGGCAGATGATGTAGGGAATATGCAGATTTTAGAGCCACTCCTTGGAGGTGGCCATAATGTTATAATGTTCAATCATAATACCATGCCAAAAGTCATTCACAGCAGAACCACTGTCAGGAATTACAATTGGGTTGGCTTCAAATCCATAACAAAGACATTAAATGAATGGAAATAGACAAAGGAAAATTATTCCACTAATGCATTATGGTTAAGGATCAAAACTAAGCTATTCGAGTTGAAACAACAATATGTTGCTGAAAAAGTGGTCTATAATAAGAAAGGAAAAATGGCTCTCTGGTGCATACAAAAATTGAGGTACCACATAGCTAAGAAGTGACAAGCATTTAGAGCCATGAAGAGGAAGTACAATTTATATAACATCCATAAGTATAAGCAGCAACTGAAAACAACAAAAAAATGATTCAAAATGTAAAGAGGGCTTTGGAATTCAAAATGGCACACCTACATGACAGTGGTAAATCTTTTTTTCATATATAAATAATAAATCATTAGATAGCTTTGTCAGCCCAATCAGGATCCAAGGTGAGGATAATTGTAAGCCAGAAGCAATGGCTGAAGCATTTAATGGCTATTTTTGCTCAGTTTATGACACATCTTAAAAACCTGTTCAACTTAATAACATAACTTCTAGAACTGATCCTAATGAGTTTTTTTCTTACTGGGGAGGACAAAATGGATAAACTAAATAAGCTAGACACCTCTAAATCTGCTGGCCCAGATGGACTACACCCTAAACTCTTAAAAGAAGTCAGATCATGGCTCCTCAACCCACTGCATTTGTTATTTAATCTGTCACTAAACATGGATGAGGTGCCTCAGAATTGGAGATCCACCATTGTGGTCCAGTATACAAGAAAGGTAATAGGGCCAAACTGGAAAATTATAGGCCTATAAGCCTTACATCAATTCTAGGGAAAATACTAGAATCACTTATAAGAGGGATCCATATGATTGCCCAACATATATGGCCCAACACTTTTTTCCCGACAATAACTTCCCGTCAGGTACACTTTCCCAGTCTTTAAATGACTGCATACAAAAATCCTGACAGTTGGGCACTGGAAAGCAAATGTACGTCGGGCGCACAGATGGCCATTGTGAGTGTGCTGGCCAGAGAACAATCCGTCAAAGAGGCTGCAACAAAGTAGTCAACAGTATAACCAGATCTCTAAGGCAAACTTGATTATCCTTTCCAGAGTGGCATGGAGTCCTTGGGAGGGTTCTGGGGGCTGTGAATTCCCAGGCAGGCATGGTAAACTAGCATGTAAATTCTGGGGGGTTGTGGAATGTACTGTAAGCCTAATTCCAGTGGCACCCTGGACATCTCCCTCTACAGTTTGCTTGCACTGGCACATGTGCATTTGTGACCATGGGAAGGCATATCTGGGACATAATAAGACATTGTTAATGTATTGGACTCAGAAGTCCTCAAGCTAGCCCCAGCTGCCCCTCCCGGTTTGGTTTCTCCAGCGCTGCAGCAGTAGCATGTTGTCCAAATTGAGTGTGACTGTTTGAACATTTTCCTCAGGAGATCAGTCTGGCTTTTGCTTATGGATTGAGGGTGTTCACACAGTCCGGGTCCTCCCAGGGCCAGATTGGGAACAATAGGCTGGACTTTGTGTTTGCTGCAGATGACCTAGTTATTTGGTGTGTGTTTATTTTGAGAGGCCGGCTAGAGTTTGAAGCATGAGATGCTTTAGAATCGGCATCTCACTTTGCTCTTAGAACTGTTGGTGCTGAGCTACTTGCATATTAGCTCAGTACAAACGCTGTGATTAATTGCATCAGTTGTGCTGTCAGCGGTAGTCTCAGGCTGCTGAAGATTTTGCTGGGACTGCCTGCATTAGCTCATTTGGCTTACTGAGTGTGGCATGCTGAAATCATACCCCCACCCTCGATTCTGGAAGCAGGTGTTGCAGTTTTGTGCCTCAACCCAATTTAGAGTCGGGACTATATATGTTGGTAAATTGTACCAATCGGGCAAATTAAAGTCGGGAAATGGGAGTTGGGCAAATGTATGTTGGGCACATACATGTCGGGCAGTCATACCAGACCCTTACAGTAGAAGAGATAAACTAGATACTGAGCTGTTAGATGGTATAGTTGACAATACCCAGCATGTGTTCAAGAAAAAATGTTCATGTTTGGCAAACATGCTAACCTTTTACAACAAAATAAGTGACATAGAAACATAGAATTTGATGGCAGATAAGGACCGCTTGGCCCATCTAGTCTGCCCATTTCCCCTACCTAATGGATGAGCTGCAGATCATAGTTAACCAACAGCCTACTTCCTCCTACCCCCCCACTAGAATTGCCTTATGTCTGTCCCATACATTCTTGATTTCCCCCACTGTGTTTGACTCCACAACCTCCTCAGGAAGGCTGTTCCATGCATCCACAACCCTCTCCATGAAAAAATACTTCCTCACATTACTTCTGAGTCATCCCCTCTCTACCTTCAAATTGTGTCCCCTTGTTCTTGCACATCTCTTTTTCTGAAAGATGCTACCCTCTTGAACTTTGTTGATTCCCTTGAGGTACTTGAACATTTCTATCATGCCCCCCCTTCCTCCTTTCCTTGAGGCTATACATATTAAGCTCCTTTATTCTCTCTTTGTATGTCTTCTAGTGGAGACCTTGCACCATTTTGGTTGCCCTCTTCTGTACTGCCTCCACCCTGTCTATGCCTTTGCGGAGATGGGGTCTCCAGAACTGCACACAGTACTCCAGATGGGATCTCACCAACTGTCTGTACAGAGGGATAACAACTTCCTGTTTTCTACTGGTGATGCCTCTCTCTATGCATCCCAGTATCCCCCAGCCCTCCTTACTGCCTTCTCACATTGCTTGGCCACCTTTAGGTCATCTGACATGACTACCCCAGGTCCCGTTCCATTATTTATTCATTTATGTATTTATTTATTTATTGCATTCTTGGATTAAACCTTTGAGCTAAGTGCTCTTTACACAGGTTCCACATCAGGAAATTTCAAGGTAGGTGAATTATACAAAGGATTGCAAAATACAGGGTAAACAGCAGGGTATATAGCAAACACAAAACAAGTCATGACAAAGGAAGAAGGGCTTAAGCAAACAGACAAGATATGGAGCACAAAGGTGATACCTGTCAGTTGTCAGTGAAAAAGAAAGAGTTGAAAAAGTTGCTATGTGATAAAGAAAGGGGGGAAGGGTAGATCCCCAAGTGCAGTGTGCATAAATAGAGAGGTGAGATTAGTTCAGCATTGGGGGGATGAATAGAGTGGAGGCAGACGGTGTGAGTGCAGGGTGTGTAAGGGGAGTAGGAGGGTGTACTCAAGAGAGGGAGGGTTAGGAGTGCAAGACAGGAGAAGGAAGTAAAGGGGAGATGGAAGGTGGAGCTAGTGATGGCAGTCACATTGGGATTCACATATCATAAGTTGCTTGAGGTTCACTTTCAAAGTACCCAGCATAGGCAGGCGCACAATGTTCTCATGTAGGGAGTTGAACCACAGCGGAGTTCGGTATGCAAAGGACCTTTGTCCTTGGGATGCTCAACATTTCAGAGTTAAGAAGAACTGGTGCTCGGAGTTTCTGGTGTGTCATGGGTTAATGCAGGGGACCAGAAGTTGTTAGATCCTTGGCGGTAGTTGACCAAGGCAGATCTTTTTGGCCAGGAGGCAGGCTTGGTATTTTATTCAGCCATTGAGCGGGAGCCAGTGCGCCCTGGCATAGAGGTCACAGGTATGTACCAGCCAGTGCGCACCTGTAGTGAGCCGACAGGCTTTGTTGAATGCAGTTTTTATACACTGGAGGGCAGTATCTGTGGCAGAGCCATATATAGGCAGTCCATAGTCCACCAGGGAACAGACTGAACTGTGAACAGCTATGCTTAAGGCTTCTGGGGTCAGGCTATGCTTGTGACGATAAAGAAGCCTAAGCACTTGTTGATCACTTTGGCCATGTTATCAATGTGGAGGTTATAGGACAGCGAGTTGTTGATACTAATACTGAGGTATTTAAAGTGTTGAACAAGTTCAAGGGAGGCCCGCTGATATTGCATATTAATGGTGAGTAATTTCTGTGCTTGTTTTGTGGGCTGGTGAACAGCATGGTTTTTGTTTTCTTGTAGTTCATTATTGACTTTTGATCTTTGAACCACTTCTCTACATTGGAGAAGGTGCTTTGGAGTTGCTGCTCCAGTGCACTGGGGTCAGAGCCATTTGAGAAGACAACTGCATCATCTGCGTAAAGGAAGATGCAGCACTGACTGGCTTGGGGGAGGCTATTCAGGAATAAACTGAATAGGAGGGGACCCAGTATTGACCCCTACAGAATGCCTGAGCAGACAGGTTTGCTGTCTGAGAGGACAGTACCTATCCTAACTTGCTGGGAATGGCAGTGCAGGTAACTCCGGAACCATGCAACAGCATCAAGGCGAGGCCTGTAGCAGTTAGTTGGTCAGCTAGGGCATGATTAACCATACTGAAGGCCTTTGTTAAGTCGATAAAGATTGCCCTAGCAAGTTGTCCAAGATCAAGAGATTTGTGGATGAAGCCCGTAAATACCAGGAGGGCTGTAGTGGTGCCGTGCCCAGCCCTAAAGCCATGCTGTTCAGGGCATATAAGCTTGTGTTTATTCAGGTATTTGATGAGTTGGTCCACAACAATTCATTCAAGGGCCTTTGTGAGGGGTGGAAGTAGAGATATAGGTCTATAATTCTTAGGCAGGGCATGATCCCCACTCTTGTGCACAGGAGTAACTACTACGGCTTTCCATTTTTGAAGGAATTCTGCGAACTGGAGTGATAGGTTGAGGATGTGAGTGAGAGGAGACAGGATTTCTTCTAGGGAGAGAGAAATTAGTTTCAGATCAAGGGTATGTCCACTGTAACTTTGTATTTTTGTTGTTACATCTCACCCCCCATTGTGTACTCTTCCCCCTGGGTTTTTGTTTCCCAGGTGCATTACTTTGCACTTCTTTGCATTGAATCTAAGTTGCCATACATTTGATCATTCCTCAAACTTTGGCAAGTCCCTTCTCATCCTTTCAACCCCCCCTTGTATATCAACCCTGTTGCAGATCTTTGTGTCGTCTGCAAAGAGACATATTATTCCTTACAGTCCCTCTCCAATGTCACTTCTGAAGACATTAAAAAGGATCGGACCCAGTACTGAACCCTGCAGTACCCTACTAGTAACCCCCTTTTTTTCAGAGTGGACTCAGTTTACTATTACCCTCTGTATCCTGTTGTCCAGTCAATTTTTTACCCAGGCTACCACCCTGGGATCCACTCCTAAGCTGGCTAATTTATTTATTAATCTTTTGTGTGGGACTGTGTCAAATGCCTTGCTAAAGTCTAGGTAGGCTCTGTCCACAGCCCCTCCCTGATCTACTACTTTGGTTACCCAGTCAAAGAAATCGATTAGATTCATCTGACATGACTTTCCCGCTGCTGTGAATCCATGCTTCCTTGGGTCATGTGCCCCACTGGCTTCTAGGTACTCAACAATTCTTTCCTTCAGAAGTGATTCCATCATTTTCCATACCATTGAGGTCAAACTGACAGGTCTGTAGTTTCCTTCCTCTGTCTTGCTCCCACATTTGTGAAGGGAAATCACATCTTCCCTCCTCCAGTCTTCAGGTACCACTCCATCCTCCCAAGATTTGTTGAAAAAGGTAGTCAGTGGTGTTACTAGTTCTCCCCTTAGTCCTTTTAGAATTCTGGATTGAATCCCATCAAGCCCCATTGCTTTGTCCACCTTCAGTTTTATGAGTTCTTTCAGAACCCTTTCTTCTGTGATTAGGACTGATATTGATCCCCCAATCTAGAGTGCTTCTATCGACTAGATTAGGTACCTCCCCCTCCTCTTCTTTTGTGAATATTGAGTATTTGTCCAGTATCCCTGCTTTTTCACTGTCCCTCTCTGCCCACCCACCGTCCTCTTTAGTCAGCCTTTGCCTTTCTTCACTCCCTAACATACCTATAAAAGGTTTTATCCCCCTTCTTAACTGAGTTGGCTATCTTTTCCACAGTTTGGGCCTTTGCTATTCTGACTGCCTTCCCCGCATTCTTTTGCTTTAACTGGTACAGTTCTCTGTCCTGTTCCTCCTGTGTTTCCTTATATTTCCTGAATGCTATCTTTTGTCTCTAATCTTCCCTGCCACCTCTTTTGAGAATCATAGTGGTTTTTTTTCTTTCATTTTAATTTGTTTATTTGCTTCACATAAAGGCTTGTTGCCTTTGTGATGGCAGTTTTGATGTTTCCCCATTGTTGCATTGTGACCTCATAGATAACAACAAACCTGCGGATGTGATTTACTTAGATTTTTGGAAAGTGTTTGATAAAGTACGTCACATGGTATTTGCATATAAAATGCTACATCTTGGAATTAATATCAAAATAATAAAATGTGTCAAAAGATGGATTTCTGCTAGAACCCAAAAGGTTAAGGTAAGGGAATATTTATCAGAAAATGGTCAGCTCTCTAGCGGAATGCCACAAGGTTCAGTCCTTGGGCCAGCCCTGTTCTCCCTAGTCATCTCTGATATGAGAATAAAAATCCATTGTACCTGCATTAAATTTGCAGGTGTCACCAAAATTAGTACAGAAGTGACTACAGATTATCAAGATGAAACACAACAGCAAGATTTACTGAGATTAGATGAATGGGCTAGTAGAAATAGAATGGAATTTAACATTGACAAGTGCATAGTTACGCACCTTGGGGCTAAAAATAGTGGGCACAGATATACACTAAACAATATACAGTTAAAAATAGTTGAAAAAGACCTAGGCATCCTTAATACAAATGACCTGTCCTTCACTAATCATTGCATCGAGGCTGTAAATAAAGCTAACAAGATTTTTGGAGCAATCAGGAGAGCATTTTAACAAAACATAAATCATGCCTTCTACCACTATATAGAAGTTTTGTTAGACCATTTATGGATTACTGTAGTCCCTGGTGGAGCCCTTACCTGAGGCCTACCAGGTTATAATGTTTGCATGCTTAATAGCATATGACATTAAGTCTAACCCGGGATAGTGCCATAGGCAAGAGCAAATGGTGCAATACCGTGTATACTGCTGTACGTGGTATTGCACCATTCGCTCTTTCCCAGGCAGAGGATAAGACTGCTGCTGGGAGTGGGTTCTGCTGAGCAGCTGCCATGGCTCACTGGACTGAGCCACAGTAGCAGGAACCCAGGCACTGCGTCTGGGACCGGATTTGATTCCTAGTCCCAGAAACTTTTATTTTTATTTTACTTTGTGCGCTCCCCATGGTAACCCCCCCAGAGCTGAGAATGTTTAGTTGTGGGATTCGGGGGCACAGCCCCCCATAAGAGAGGTGTGAGGGGCACAGTCCCCCACATAAAAAGACTTATGCCTCATGGCAGAAATTGCGCTGTATTGGCAGCGCGATTTTGTCATGCAACATAATGTCTTGCAACATTATGACCCCATGCCTACTTTAGGAAGGATATAAAGCTGTTGGGGAGGGTGAATCAGAGATCAACATAAATGATCTCTGGACTGGAACATCTGACATATGAGGAGAGACTGACAACCATAGGACTATATTCACTTGAGTTGAGAAGACTTAGTGGGGACTTGCTACTTATGCATAAA
Organism: Neoceratodus forsteri; assembly: GCA_016271365.2. NCBI lineage: Eukaryota > Metazoa > Chordata > Ceratodontiformes > Ceratodontidae > Neoceratodus > Neoceratodus forsteri. The sequence continues at coordinate 865,800,451 of CM028137.1, read as the reverse complement.
GCAAGCAAAGATAAGGAATTGATGGCAAGTCTTGACATACTGCCTACAAATAGGGATATAAATCTAAGATGCCAAAGTTGTGTCCAGTAAGTGAAATGCCTGCTTGTATGCCTGTACGAACCTGCCTAGTTGCATCTGTGCCTCGAAGGTCTGTAATAATAGACTGAATGTGTGGAGACTGCTGCTTTACTGCACTTTAGGACCAAATACTGTCTACTGTGACTGTCTTGCTGACTATTATAGCAACATTATTGCTGAGAACTTTAGTGAAAGCGGCTATAATCTACTAATTGCTTGCTGTAGTGTATACATCTGAGTCCATCTTTCAATATAATCTAGAGCCAATCGCAGAGGTGGCAGCACCGATTGATTCAAGGAGCCTGCAGTTTAACTCAGCATCTTAGGTGGGAGCAGCATGGATTCAGCAGCAGCAAAGTGCAGAGGGATAGTGTGAGCACTGGAGTCTTACCAGAGTCATACCAGGGGATATTGTGGAACAGGACCCTGTGTAATATAGGACTGTTATAGTAAGGCCTGGAGACCTGAGATATTGTATAAGCGCTAATATGGGGATCATATTGGGGATTGTATATGTGCTGTACATGTTGGGGACAGATATTGCTCTTGTTAAGTGTAATCTAAATCAGTTTACACATACATCTAACCCATGTAATGTAGGTAATATGCAGATACCAACTGAAAAAGGTTTGCAATAAAGTCATCTATAAGGCATATGTTATAAGCATGTGGGCTACAATATTGGGTTTGTAATTAAATCTTCTTGTGGGTTATTAGGATTGTTAACTCTAGCAATGGGGGTTTTAATTGCCAATCTGATACTGAGAGCTGGGGATACTGAAAGGAACCCCGGTCCGATGGATAATGATTTTGCAGATATGGACTATTTTACTAGCATTCCTAAAAGTATGTGAATAATTCACTTTAATGCTTGTAGCTTAGTATTTAAATTTCATGAAGTTGAGGCACGGGTTGCAAATTATCAGCCAGACATTTTGGCAATCAGTGAAACATGGTTGCAGAATCAATAACTAACAGTGAAGTAGAAATCCCAGGGTTTAATGTGTATAGGAAAGACAGGCCCACAAGCAGGGTGGGGGGAGTAATGTTCTATATAAAGGATTGTTATACTGCTTATGAGATAAGCATTATGAATAACCCTCCCAAATACTGTGAAATCCTAAAAGTTCAGGTTGCCATTGGTGAGGTTAAAAAACTGTTAGCTGTGTGTACATACCCCCAAATGTAAGCAAAGAAGGCCTACTTGAGTTTTCTGAGTCATTGTCCTTCAGTACTGTGGATGAAGCCATTGTGCTGGGGGACTTCAATTTGGATCGGTCTGGAAATGAAATTCTCAGGCTGATGGATGTTTTGGCATGCACTGGCTTACCGCAGCTTATTAACGTGCCCACAAGACTGAATTTAAAAACAAAGAGGCACACTGTGCTTGACTGGCTTCTCACAAACAAGGTGAACCATATTTTAAAATGTGGCCTGATTTTAGATTCAGACTAGTGATCACCATCCAACATTTTGCATGTGGAAACATTCATACAGAACAACACTTAAACCTAGGATTACAGAATTTAGGAACTTCTCTGGATTTGATGTTTATAGTTTTAGAAATAGCCTAAAAAGTATTGACTGGTCTTTTCTTGAATTAATACCAGATATAAATTGTACACTGGATTATTTTATTACAGAGTTCACTTAAGTTTTGGATTTTCATGCCCCTTTTATGAAAATGGTTAACATCATCTCTGTTTAGACTTATGAAAGAAAGGGACAAGTTATGAAAGTTATATAGGAAATGTCAAACACCTGTGGACTTTCAAAACTACAGGTGCTTGAGAAATAAGTGCAAGACTGAGGCCAAGAAAGCAAAGGTACAATATTTAAGGCAACAACAGAATGGGGGACTGACAAAAATGCTAAATTCTGGAAAACAATCAATAAAGTGATTGGCCTTCATCTAACTCAAAGGTTATTACGGCCAAGGGCAATGAAAAGTTAAGAGATCTGCTGTTAATTGCAAATGAGTTTAATAGACCGTTTACTAGTTTGAACAATCATAAAGCTGATCATGGCATAAATTTGACTAAGAATAATTTGAAAGGTCATATGAGTCAACCCTAATTTTAGATTAAGGCAGTAACATTTCAAGAGGTGTATTAACTCCTGAAACAACTAAAAATAGACAAATCCTGTGGATTTGGTGGTTTATCTCCCAAATTGTTAAATGTGGCTTCAGCAGAGATAGCATATCAAGTAATTTTAATTTTCAGTTTGTCCTTTTGTCTGGGAGAAGTGCCTGACTTATGGAAGCACTCATTTGTGATACCAATTCATAAAAAAGATCCAATGTGTGAATTGACTAATTACAGACCAATCTCGATTTGGTTAGCTTTGTCCAAATTGCAAGAGAAAATTGTATTTGGACGGTTAATTGAGTACATAGAAGCACATGGCTTGTTATCACAATGTCAACATGACTTTAGGAGGGGAAGGGGAACTGAGAGTGCCTTGGTCGAGTTTACAAGCGCGGTCCACCAGGGCATGGAGGGTGGTTGCCTGACGGGGGCCACGTTTGTGGACTTGACCAAGGCATTCAACTTGGCAGACAATTCTCTTCTTATTCAGAAACTTGTGTTTATTGGGGTGGGGACACCAGTATTGGGGTGGGTATCTAATTATCTATCAAATAGGTTTCAAATGGTAAAGATCAGAAGACGTGTATTCTGAGAAGGCTCTAGTTAAGTGTAGAGTCCCACAGGGCTCCATACTGGGACCAATTTAATTTTCTATTTTTTTTTATGCTGTAACAACATCCATTAATAATGCACACCTTATTATGTATGCAGACAAATGCTTTTGTTTATTGTCAAGGAGCAGTATTGCCTGAGCTTAACAGCACTGACCAAGGAACTTAATGCCATGCAAGAATGGTTGACAAATAACAATTTGGTGTTGAATAAACAAAAAACTAACCTATGTAACTTAGTACTTCAGCTAAGCTGAAAGAAATTGGTAATGGATTGTGAATTGAATCATTGGATGGCACTGTATATGAAAATGCTATTAATATTATATATCTGGGGGTCATTTTAAACCCTACATTACATATGATTTGCATACATAGGCAATTACAGCTAAAATACATTCTAAAATTGCACTGTTATATAGGCTATGCAGTTTTCTTACCAATGATGCATGTTTGGCAATTGCAAATCAGTGTCTGTTGCCCGTATGGCATTATGCCTCTTTTGCAGTGGACAATGCACCAATTAATATTGTGAAATGAAAATCAGTGTTATTACACAAGATAGGTAGATTTTGCACTTATATTACCTAATAATGTGCATCACTGTAATATAATGGAAAATCTTGGGTGGTTACCAATCAAACAATATCATAAGTCTGTTATGGTTAAATTCATTTATAAAATACATCAAACAGGTGTGCCTGTCAGTTTAAAAAATCAGCTGTGGCATTTTGTACAAAATCTTATACAAGATCCTCAGGGGATTTAACTCTGCTGAGAATCCCATTTAAGCATACATTAAGTGGCCAGCATTCCTTTGCATTTCTTGCACCTACAGTATGAAATCAGAAGTATAGGTAACCAAAGGTCATTTGCTAAAGCATTGAAAGTATATCTCAGAGATTTGTCCAAGTGTAACTGTTTTTAGTTAGAGATCTTTAACAACTGCTACACTAATAGTATTGAATAATATCCCTGCAAACCAGAAGTAGGGAAAACTAAAAACTGTCCTAAAATGTATTTAAAGTATATTTCAGGGATTTATTTAGTGTGCCTGTTATTAGGATCTATTTTAATGATGTGGAATTTGCATTCCTATTTATGTAATTGTATGTAAAGTTTGATTATGGTGTTGTGTGTATGTATATTTTTATTGACCACGGGTCGTATCTGTAAAAGGGATTGCATCCCAGAGTGCATACCCATACAAATCAAATCAAAACAACTGAAACTAACCTATGAGAGATCCAAGAAAAACCTCTATACAGAAAACATTATTCCTCTGTGGAATAGACTTCCAGCTCAAGTAATTGAGTCAGAAACCATAGAAGTGTTTAAAAAAAAAGACTGGACCCTTACTTGTTAAGTACATATTTAGGTAGCATACAGCCCAAAGAGGGAGACAGGGTCTATGGGCTTTAGCCTTCTACTTGTCTGAATAACCGAGTATAGTACCAAGTATATTCTGACAACACAAGCTTTATCTACCACCACAAAGCTGATACAAGAGAATAGTCAGCTTTGGTATCACCTGGAGTCACTAGAGAATGCTAATCGAGCCTCTAATGTGTGGTTGGTCGGATTGCCTGAAGGGGTTGAGGAGCCAGACCACTTAACTCTTCTGAAGGACTGGTTACCTGATGCACTTCACTTGGATCCAGAATCGGGTGCCCGTTTTCTGAAACAATATCGGATTGTCTCTCGTTCTGCAGATGCGCGAGAGACTTTCCGTACACAGTTCTTTTAATTACTGACAGAGCTGTGACCAAGGAATTGATCATGAAGTCTGCTCACACCAAGGATCACCTAAATTATGAAGGACATACCTTGCATCCTTTTCCAGACATTGCATGTGCTACTTTGGTCCGACGTAAAAAGTTTAATGGAGTTCAGGCAAAGCTGAAAAGTCTAGGAGTCACGCACTCATTATTAATGCCAGCACACCTAAGGTTCTACTATGGCGGACACACATTTCAGTTTAATGACCCAGTGGAGGCCGGTAAATGAGTTGAAAAGATCCAACAGGAATCTGAGGCTTCCCAGGCTGGGGAATAGAATCTGGATCAGAGGATGAAATGAACACTTGAATCTGGCAAACTGCAAAATGCCAGCCCTCAAGTTTGAGACTGAACTTTGCAAAGTGGGTTTTGTTTCGAATTTCAAGTTTTGTATTGTTCTATACTGTTGAGTATTCATCCCTGGATTAGGGATAATCACCACACTTTTCATTCATTGTAACCTATGACGGGGTCTGTACCTAGTACATACTAGCCAATTGGCAACTGATATTTTTGGTGACTCCATATAGTGTCTAATTCTTATTTTATTATATAGTTTTCAATACATATAGGGCCAGATAGTCAAAACTTTGTGCTGGGCGCAAACCATTTGCGCGGGTCCCCTATATTCAAAAGGCCAAATAATGTGGGCAAACTGCATTAGCATCAGGCAAAGGAATAGTATATGCAATGTGCAATGAGAGGGGGTGTATAAATGAACACAGATGCTATGCTATATTCAGTGCATTAGTCCTGTGCAAAGTGTGTTTGTGTGACTTTGCATGACACTTTGCACGGTGCAAATTAACGCCCAGGAAAAGCTAGTCTTAACTTTGGGCAAACTAAGAATAGGGAAAGTGGACACTGCAGCAACAGTGAACAATGCTGTATGCAGCCAGTGAGGAGGCAGTGTGGGCAGTCGGCCAACCTAGGCCACTCCAGATACACAGGTAGCCAAACTGCGGAATACAGTGCAGGAATATTGCTTAGAAGCCAAACATTCCATCATTGATAGAACTGCGATGAAACAGTACCTGCAGCAGAAATGGTTTGCAATGTGACACTATGTTGCACATTGTGAATTGTGTGTTGTTGTTGTTAATGGTATGTATTTAGTGTACTTCGTATCATCTCAGCCACACATGTAGTGGTTCTGGGGGTTACTGACAATGTGCCTTGGCCCAGTAAACTTACCTGGACAACAAGGTGATCAGATATAGAATAATACATGGGGAAGTGTGGTTAACATACACATACACAATAATTGATGGGGAAGTATGCTTAATGAGAAATTAATGGCTGCCCAAGGTGTGGGATGCTGGGCAAACATTAATTTAGAATTTAAGCATACCTTCCCATCATTTATTATTTATAATTGCTGGACAGCAATTTTTCCCCAACATTGACTTTGGTACTGTCACACACACATACACAGTGTCTGTCACAGACACACACACACACACACACACACACACACACACACACACACACACACACACACACACACAAGGTCTCTGTGAGAGAGCCTACTCTTTTTACAGTTGGTCTTTTTTTTGTGTGAAAAAAATTGTACATTTCCTTTTTGTGGAGCATTGTTTTTTCTGTATTTAGGTCACGGTAGCTATCGGAATTGATTCCTACCTTCATTTGAGACTTTTTGGCCTTTCTTCCTGGGATTTGTGCTGCGCAGTTTCAGAATGGTTGGATCAACTGGATATTTGTTAAAACTGCAGAAATCTGGTTTTGTTTTGTAGGGGAAAAAACAACAAACCGAGTAGGTGTCCCTGTGTGGCGCCTCGCCCCTTTGTGGGATGACAAGCCACCATGTTTGCTGTACTGTTTTGCCCACCTACAAGGAGTGCAGAGCCAGTCGGGATGTGGCTCTTATTTGATTGATTTGTCGCGTGTTTGCCGTTATAACCCATGGGTTATAATGGCAAATTATAACTCGGTCAGGCAATGAGGTGTGTGATGCCCCATAAACCCCAAGGGCGAAGCCCGAGAGGTTTGTCTCTGAGCATCACACACCAAGGGTGTTCATAAAATCTGAGTTTCAAGACTTCCTCATGTTTTATTTTTTATATAGTGCATGGTGGAATACTGTGATGCATGGAATTCCATTCCTGAACTGTGCTTGTTCTGCTGCAGTAGTGACATCATTATGTTGTTCTGTTGCAGTAGTGATGTCACTACTGCAGCAGAACAACTTGGAATGCTGCCACATACTTGATTTCCTCTATCCAATTAAGCTGGAAGTTGTTGATTTTTAAACTTGAACTTGCAGAAACATCTGCAGCACACTGTCAGTAATTTGAGCCTACCACCAACCCTCAAGTGCCCCCCCAACCTCCAGTTCACTGAAACAAAGGGCAGTGTTTGTAATAGGCATTGATGCCCGTACACTATATAAAATACTGGATGGGCAACTCTGCACAACCAGTGTGTTGTGCCACCTAGGGGAACTGATTCCCATGGACCTCTAGAGCTTCGCTCTTGAGGTCACAGAGAATCAGTACCCCTCAGTGGCAAAACACATTGGTTGTGCATGGTTGCTCATCCACTATCCTATATATTTACTGATGGTTAGTACTGTGCAAAAGTGAGCTGCGTGACCTTTTGCGACATAGAACCATGGTTTATGGAACTTTGTAATTCACAAGTGTGAATTATGGAGTTTGTGAGGGTCTGCCAGCAAGGGTTTACTGACCCTAACCAGTAAATATTAAACATAGAAAGAAACCAGACATGGAAGAAACATGCTGCACATGGATGGCACCTTCTATGTTGCCATCATCTAGCACTGGTCCCAACCATACCAGACATTATTGGGTGCCCCAGCACCCAGTGGACACCACAGTGGTGTGTCCATACAGCACACACACATCCAGTCCCCCCATTGGGGTACACCAACACAATCCAGCACACACATGCAGCACTGGGGGCATGGAGAGTGTTGAGGGGAGGGTGTACAGGTTTCCAGGCTGCACCATATACTGGGATCTGCCACAAGGCTGGCACAATCCATGCAGTGCAAATGGTCCAGTGTAGGAAATATCCTGACATCACTGTGCCTGTCTGATGGTATGTGCCCCCCTTCCCAGGCCACATACTGCATATCTGTATGGATACCACAGCACACACAGCCAGCCATGTGTAGATCACTGTGAGTATCCCATGCCAGTGGCACAGCATCTGTGAGTCACACGACAGCATGACAGTGATGTCCACTGTCATCACACACCTGCCAGATGGTCCTATCACTGTATGGATTGCAGCAGTCATTGGTGTTCTACACATTGTAGACACTGCTGTGTCCCTCACACTACCAGCCACTTTGTTACTATATCCTCTGTTACATGCTGTAGCAGGAATTACAGTTTGACTATTGCATGCAGCACCACCACCTGTGCCTGTGCTGTGTAGTCCCCTGGGGCTCAAAGGTCTATGCAGATTTGTACAAATGTAGCCTTCAGCTACCACCATACTCTTCCAGACTGACATGCAGGTGGAGCTCTGAGCAGACCCAGTCTGCCCATATATTTTCAGACTGACCTACAGATTGAGCTGTGGGACCCTATATTGTCTCTGGGCAATTTACATGCAAATCAGGCAATAATAAGATGCTAATATGGATGTTTGGCCATGGACTGCCTAAGTAGGCTCATTTGCATGCCACTTTTGAATAAAGTACATTTTTGTCCCGGGCAACTGTGTTAGCACTGTGCAAATGCTGCACAAATGTATTTGCACCTCACTGACTTGTCTGAACCATAACACAGTTTGGTAGTATTTGGCCTGCACTGTTGTTTGCAGCTTTAGTGCATCCACTTCTTTGCTAGCACACACGTTGGCCATGTAGTTCATCTTTACTTCCTCCACATCTCTGTGCAGTGCTCTGCTGTTGTAGCTTACACTTCCCAGACGCTATATTCAGAGCTGTCTTATTTGCCAGGCTATTATTGCAATGCACTCCTAGCCCTGTTTGCACGGCTTCATTTGCATGCTATATTCAGCTGATTTAGCCCTGGGGCTATTCCTTTGAATATAGCATGCAAATGGTTCTGGGCTAATTTAGCATACCGTGCAGTGCTAATTTTGCCCCAAGGCTAAGTTCTGAATATCTGGCCCTTACTGTTTCATCGGAGCTTCTCAGGGGAGATCAACCTTTTCAGACTTTAAAGATGATTGGAAATAGGATCAAATCAGCATAAGTTGTTGATTTTCACATTGTATCTATAATATTATGATCTGGACTGATCACCTTCTCTTGTAGAGTGCAGCTATCCATTCATTTCTGCTGTTAGAATACATATACTTATAGATATCCCCCAGATCCATAATCTATATGTTAAGGGTAATGATTTTCTGTACCGCTGAATGGCTCCTTATTCAAAGAAATGTTATGTTGGGCATATGGTAACTTAAACTGTATGTTTATTTGCAAATTAATAAACAGAAAGTTAAAAAAAAGAAAATATCTGTATACATGAACAGGTTACTGAACTGCATTTTAAAAGTGCTGGCAATAGTGGTGGGCTTGTTTCAGTTTATATAGTTGATATTCATACCAGGGGGCATGAGGTATTATTTTGAACTACAATATGTTTTTATGTTTCCAATATTGTTGTGGGGATTCTATAGTGGCAGAGAGAAGATTTTTATAATAGCTGCTTTTACTTAGTTTAATGGCTTTTTCACACTGGTTGTGGAGCGGCCTGTATTTTTCCAACTCTGCAGCACTGCCGGTGGCCTTATATAGTCCCCATTGTTTATCTCTATTGTTTAGCAGTGCTAGGAGATTATGATTCATCCACTTGTTGGTGAGTCCCCTGATTTTTCTAGTAGTAAAAGGCACATATTTGTCCTGAAGTTACCTAAATATCGTAATGAAATATTTGACAGCAGCACTGACATTGTCAGTGACCTAAAGATAGAAACTTAGAAACATAGAATTTAATGGTAGATAAGGACCACTTGGCCCACCCAGCCTGCCCATTTCCCTACCTAATGGATAAGCTGCAGATCCTAGCTAACCAACAGCCTACTTCTTCCTACCTCCACCCGCTAGAATTGCCTTATGCCTGTCTCATGCATTCTTGAATTCCACCACTGTTTTTGACTCTATAACCTCCTCAGGAAGACTGTTCCATGCATCCACAACCCTCTCCGTGAAAAAATACTTCATCACATTACCTCTGATCTGTCCCCCCTCTCTAGCTTCAAATTGTGACCCCTTGTTCTTGCACACCTCTTTTCTGAAAGATGCTACCCTCTTGGACTTTGTTGATTCCCTTGAGGTACTTGAAAGTTTCTATCATGTCCCCCCTCTCCCTCCTCTCCTTGAGGATATACATATTAAGCTTCTTAAGTCTCTCTTGATATGTCTTCTGGTGCAGACCCTGCACCATTTTAGTTGCCCTCCTCTGGACTGCCTCCATCCTGTCCATGTCTTTGCGGAGATTGGGTCTCCAGAACAACATGCAGTACTCTAGATGGGGTCTCACCAGCTGTCTGTACACAGGGATAACAACTTCCTGTTTTCTACTGGTGATGCCTCTCCCTATGCATCCCAGTATTCCCCCAGCCCTCCTTACTGCCCTCTCACATTGCTTGCTCACCTTGAGGTCATCTGTATGGCTACCCCCAGGTCCCTTTCCATTTTTTTGTTGTTAGTATCTCACCCCCCATTGTGTACTCTTGCCCTGAGTTTTTGTTTCCCAGGTGCATTACTTTGCAGTTCTTAGCATTGAATCTAAGCTGCCATACATTTGACCATTCCTCAAACCTGCCAAGTCCCTTCTCATCCTTTCTATCCCACCTTGTGTATCAACTCTGTTGCATATCTTTGTGTCGTCTGCAAAGAGTCATACTTTTCCTTCCAGTCCCTCTGCAATGTCACTTATTAATATTTATTTATTTATTATTATTATTGCAATCGTTTCACCAGAAAAGGCACACTGAGCAACAAGATACTCGTCTGCTGGTGCAACCTGGGGGGAGGGTACACATGGATATGATAATATGCAGGTTATCAAGTGAACAGTTAACAGAAGCATTAGAAACATAAAGACATTAAAGAGGACCGGTCCTAGTACTGAACCCTGCGGTACCCCACTAGTAACCCCCTTTCTTCGGAGTGGACTCCATTTACTATTACCTTCTGTGTCCTGATCTCCAGCCAGTTCTTTACCCAGGCTACCATCTTGGGACCCACTCCCAGGCTGGCCAACTTGTATATTAATCTTTTGTGTGGGACTGTGTCAAATGCCTTGCTAAAGTCTAGGTAGGCCATGTCCACAGCCCCTCCCTGAGATACTACTTTGGTCACCCAGTCAAAGAAATCTATTAGATTCATCTGACATGACCTTCCCACTGTGAATCCATGCTGCCTTGGGTCCTGTGCGCCTCTGGCCTCTAGGTACTCAACAATTCTTTCTTTCAGAAGTGATTCCATCATTTTCCCAATCACTGAGGTTAAACTAACAGGTTTATAGTTTCCTGCTTCTGCCCTGCTCCCACTTTTGTGAAGTAGAATAACATCTGCCCTCCTCTAGTCCTCAGGTACCACCCCATCCTCCCATGATTTATTAAAGTGGATAGTCAGTGGTGTCACTAGTTCTACCCTTAGTTCTTTCAGAATTCTGGGATGAATCCCATCAGGCCCCATTACTTTGTCCACCTTCAGTTTTAAGAATTCCTTCAGAACCCTTTCTTCTGTGAAAGGGCAGGTATCAACCCCCATATCCAGCGTGTTTCTATTGTTGGTTTAGGTACCTCCCCCTCTTCATTTTGTGAATACTGAGCAAAAATATTTGTTTAGTATCTCTGCCTTTCACAGTCACCCTCACCCACCCCCCACCCCCATGAAGCCTCACTATCTCTCCTTGGTCCTCCTTCACCCCTGATGTACCTATATAAGGTTTTATCCTCCTTCTTAACTGAGTTGGCTATCGTTTCCTCGGTTTGGGCCTTTGCTGTTCTGACTGCCTTTCCTGCTCCCTTTTGCTTTAACTGATACAATTCTCTGTTCTGCTCCTTCTGTGATTCCTTGTACTTCCTGAATGCTCTCTTTTCCTTGCTAACCTTCCCTGCCACTTCCTTTGAGAACCATAGTGGTTTCTTACATCTTTTTGTTTTGTTTATTTGCTTCACACAAAGGCTTGTTGCCTCTATGATGGCGGTTTTGATTATTCTCCATTGTTCTTCCACGCCTCCTTCCTGCCCATTTGCTAGTGCATTCCTTAGGCACTCACCCATTTTGTCAAAGTCAGCCCTCCTGAAGTACAGTACCTTTGCCTTTGTATGGCTTGACTCTACTGCTGTGTTTATCGTGAACCATACTGTTCGATAGTCACTAGTTCCCAGAAGGCTACCCACTTCTAAATCTGTGATCCTCTCACCATCTCCATTTGAGAGTACCAGGTCTAAGATTGCTCCCTCTCAAGTGGGTTCTGATACTAGTTGTCTAAGACATGCCCCCTGTGGGGCATCTAGAATGATCCCACTCTTAGAAGTGGCTGCTGCAAATGTACTCCAGTTAACATCTGGCATATTCAGATCCCCCATTAGCAATATCTCTCCTTTTTCTGCCATTCTAAGGGTACTTTCTATCATTTGCTTGTCCATTTCCTCCCTCTGAGATGGGGGTCTGTATACAACCCCTGTGCGTATTGTGGTGCCATTGCCTGTCTCCAAATTGACCCACAGTGCTTCCTCTCCTCCCTGTTTACCCTTTTGTTCTCTTGCTTTGATTTCTTCCTTTAAGTAGAGAGCTATTACTCCTCCTCCTCTTTCACCCTCCCTGTCCCTCCTGTTGATAGTGTATCCTGGTATGTTTACATCCCAGTCATGGTTCTGTGTGTACCAAGTTTCTGTGACTGCCACAATATCCAGATGTTCCTCCTCCAACAAGGCCACTAATTCAGGAGGCTTGTTACCCAGACTATGGGCATTGGTACTCATTGCTCTCCATTTTTTGATGGCTTTACTCTTCTGGCACCATCCCTGTTCTCATTGACTTTGCTTTCTCCATTTACCCCTGTCCTGCTCCCTACTGACCTTTCTGCCTTGGTCTTTACCTCATTTAGTACCGTGTTTTGTAGGGGGAGGCTGGGAATTCCCTGCTGCTTATCAGTGCCTCCCACCTTGACTAGTTTAAAAGCTTGCCAATGAAGCACTTAAACCGATCGCCCAGAAGACTTGTTCTCTTCCTGGACAGATGCAGACCATCCTGCCAGTATAGGCTGGTATCCCTCCAGGTGGAACCCCAGTCCCCAATGAAGCCAAACCCCTGTGCTCTGCACCATTTTTTCAACCATTCATTGAATCGCATGGTGCAAAGTACCCTCGCCTCACCCTTGCCATAGACAGACTGCACCTCTGGGAAGGGTACCCTGTGTGCTACTTGCCTTAGGCCCCTCCCCAACTCCACAAACTCCTCCTGCACTGCATTACCTCATGCTGAGCCAAGTCATTCATCCCTTGGTGGACAATGACGTCCAGCTCAGTCTCCCGTGTAGCTGTAAGACCAGTTTATGTGTGCAATTTCTGATTTAAAGGCCAGGTGGTCAAGTTTAGAGTAGTCATGGAAGCTGATTAATCCGGGGGGGGGGTCAGGAACTTAGCCTTCCAAACAAAGCAGGTAGGAGAATGGTCACTGATTATGTTAGGGAGAATGCCAGACTGGAGGATTCTGTCCTTTCTGGGTGTAATGATCCAGTCTAGTAAAGTAACAGTGACATCACCCTTTGTCAGCCTGGTGTGTTCGTCAATAATTAGGATAGCATTTTGTTTACTGAAGTGTTGTTTCACAGGTGCCCTATTTTGTCCAAGCAAGACTAAATTAAAACCATCCAGAATGATGACTTGCTCATGCACTATAGTGCATATTCCCCCGCCCCTTACCAAGGGAGTTGCCAATGCTGTTTTAACACTTTTTTTTATTTTTAAGATTTAAAAAAAAAAAGGTTTGTGGTCATGTTGTATTCTGGGAATTAGGTCTAGTTGCTAGGGTGTGATGTGTTATTGCTAGGAAGCAAATGCCTCTACATTTGTAGTGCAGCCTTCTACTGGCTATCAATCGGGTGTGGGAGGGATTTAAAAAAATGGTGGCTGTATCATTCACTCAGCCAGAGGATATGGGCAGTGAGGAATAGACTTTCATTCTATGAGTAAATTTAAAGATCTGGCTGATTCTGCTTTTCAGTTACCATTTTTTTTTTGTGCTGTTCTTCTGTTTTCCTGTTCTTCTATGAAGTTTTTCCCCTCATCAGCCATTTTCAAAAATACCATCACTACCACTGTGCCAGTTGCATTTCCCTAACTGCTTGAGAAGCATGTGGTAGTGCTGTGACTGAATGCTGGTGTTGTGCTTACAAGATTGCACACGGAACCTCTAGAGGTTTTCAAAATGTTGTTGTACCATAGTAGGGTACAATCATGTTCTATGAACTTTTGAACTGTGGTACAACAACATTTTGAAAGCCACCAATTTCCATATATGACAAGGGCTCACTATACACTATAATTACAAAAGAACATCATGGCAGTAGCTCATAGAGGAAAAATCCATTAGGCCACACTTTTGAACTAAGCTGTCAGCATCAGAATAACTCAGAAACCTTTTGGTAGCTGGGGGCTGCCCACGTTGCTGTGCATCATCTACGCATATACTGTTGTAACCCCCCCCCCCACTGGCCCCTTATTTAACCAGCAGACACACCTCCCATAGTCTAGGGGAAAAGAGAGGGGTTGGAGTTACATAGTGCCACCATAGATAAGGTGGGATATGCAGATGGAGTAGACATTATAGAAACAACAAAATACAAAAATCACACATGCCCCCACAATGCAAAGCATCATGGGCTGCATATGCAAATCACCACAGAACAAACCAAGTGTGGCTACTAGGCACACACCTGGTGGGACCAATACCATGGCCATAACCCAGGTCCTGGGGAGAAAACATTTGCTCAGGGCTATGCTAGGTTTGCTCTTCTGGACAGGAGTACCCAAGTAACTCCATTGGGAAGCAATAACATAAATGTCCATAGCATGTTGGGATTCTAGAGTGTGACTTTATTCTTTAATGAAGTAGGACCACACAAAGCAAAGATGGACCTCCAAGGGTTTACACACATGGTAAATGTAGACATCTGAGGTACTGAACTCCAAATTTCCCATATAGCATAGGATGATTTGAAAATGTGTAACTAGCCACCAAAACACACCAAGCAAATTCCATCGACTAGGCACACACAGCCAGTATTTGGAAGTCCCATATGGCACAACATTACTGTGAAAATGGTGGAACTAGCCACAGGTGAACACACATACATTCTTCTGGACTTGGCACACATGGCCAGTACTTGGACACTTCCCATATAGCATTGGATTTATTGTGGCACACTGACCACGTCAGAGCACTAAAGGTTCAAAATGTAGAAAACCCACTCATTGGGGTAGAAGTTTCTTCAGGCATTGGCCCCATGCACTGACAGAAAACTCAGGTGCCCTTCAGAACTCACAGTGCTAAACTGGTCACTCCAGATGGGGGGTCTCCCACCTTTTCTTTCCAAGTTCATACTCGGCCATCACTCTGGAGAATACACCTCATATTTATCCAAAATGTCACTGTTGATGCTTTCTAGAAATGTATTTCACACTTAACATCAGCAAAACACCTCAGGGGTGTCAAAGGTAAAAGTTCTGCTCACATGGATGGTCACATACTGGACTCCACTGTGGTCAGCCAACTTTTAAATGTCTTAGGTGACAGGGTCCCTTTGTCAGAGAAATTCACCTTAAATGAAGGTACTCCTGTGCTGACTCAGAAAAACAAAGTACTCACAAGAAGTTGTCACACAAGGCAACTTCACAATGTCCTGGTAGGATCAAGGGATTGCCCCTAACATCCTAGCAGCCTGCTCCATCCCTCCTGGGATGAAGAATAGGAAAACCCTGGAGACGGTTTCCATCACTTCACTAAAGCTGGAAAATGCTGTACTCCACTAGGGTGAGAAAAACTGGAACACTCATCAGAGCCCACACTGCTCACTCTCTGAGCTCTGGCACTGAACTCTGCACTCTACAGACTCTGGTGCAGAATTGCGTCTAGAATTCTACAGTCTCCACTCACAGCAACTGCTGTGGCTTATGCTGCTGTGAGAGTTCTAAAGTGACATCACCTCTCCAGCTCCCACATGAGACCAGAAGCAGAGAGGGACAGAGTGAAATCCAATTACTGGAAACTCACTAGCTGCCTTCCCTGCCTACCACTGATTCTAAACGGATTCTTGTAATCCCTGGGAACAAGGGGGTTACACTGTATAATGTGGGCAGCCATTTCTCAGCTGCCAGAGATTAGCCTCAGGAGACATCCAGTTGTGAGGAACCAGGAGATGAGACCAGCAGCATGGCAGACAAGGAGAGACATTGGTCTGCAGACAGGATGCACAGAGTAAGGTTTTAGGCACAGCATCTGACTTGACCCACACTGAAAGCAAAAAGGAGGAAGGATGGAGGTTATGGCATGTCCTAATGGATGAGATGCTTGCAAAGATCTACTGTTAGGGTAAATTCCTGTGTAACTGTTCTATCTTCAAGGATATCTCCTCCATTAGGCTACACCACTGAAACAATTCCAAAGTACTACACAGTAAACTCAAAGGATGGCACAGTCTCATGTGTAATCAAGACAGAAGGCCTTGTAGTACAGCATGACCCAGCCAGCATGTCTATGGGAAACAATGTCCAGACTGTTATGTTTATTGAAAGTACTGTACGAACAGTGCTCCATGTGACTGCAGTGCATGTCAGCAGCAGGGACATGAAATAGGCAACAAAAGTGACCATACCCCTTTTGGAGTGACCACAAACAGTACCAGGAAGTTCCTTATTGTACTTCTACAACAGAACATAATACAATGTGCCAGCTATTTGGATCGGTACTGCTTAGACACATAGAAACACAGAATTTGATGGCAGATAAGGGCTGCTTGGCCCACCTAGTCTGTCCATTTCCCTACCTAATGGATAAGCTGCAGGTCCTAGTTAACCAACAGCTAACTTCCTCCTACTCTCCACTAGCATTGCCTTATATCTGTCCCATGCATTCTTGAATTTCCCCACTGTTTTTGACTCCACTACCTCCTCAGAAAGGCTGTTCCATCTATCCACAACCCTCTTCATAAAGAAATATTTCCTCACATTACCTGTAAGCTGTTCCCCCCTATATCTTCAAATTGTGCCCCCTTGTTCTTGTACATCTCTTTTTCTGAAAGATGCTACCCTCTTGGACTTTGATTCCCTTGAGGTACTTGAAACATTCTATCATGTTCCCCCCTCTCCTCAACAGTATATTCTCCTCAAGGGTATACATATTAAGCTTCTTTAATCTCTTTTCATATGTCTTCTGGTGCAGACCCTGCACCATTTTAGTTGCCCTCCTCTGGAAAGCCTCCATCCTATGTCCTTGCAGAGACTGGGTCTCCAGAACTGCATGCAGTACTCCAGAAGCACACTCTTCCCTAGGGGTGAATGAAACAAAAAGTTGAGATGGCTTTCTGCAGTTCTTGTTGCAAGCAATGTAGTAAGGATAGTTTAGGATATTATACAGGTAGGTATATTGTTTGGTTCAGTGTAAATTCAGATTTGTGTGGAAAGAGACTTGGTCTCTGTGAAAAATTAAATAGGGTGCTCAGACTTTAGAACTAGAAGCTCGCAAATCCTTTGAACAGAGGTCATTGCAACTAGAAACATTTTCCATGACAGGAAACAAGCCATAACTCATGGCAGGCTCAAAAAAAGCCAACATCAGTTTCTAAAGAACAAAATTCAAGTCCCAAGAAGGGACTGGACTATATACAGGAGGCTTCATATGAAGAACACCTCTCATAAATGTATGGGATACCTCTAATTGGGAAACTGTATGATGATCAATTGAGGCATAGAAAGCTTATGTAGCAGCCAAATGTACCTTAACGAAGGAATACTGCTTGCCAGAGTCAGAAAAGAAAAGCAAGTATTCCAACATAGTATTCATGGGACATACAAAGTGAAACACTTCCATTTCAGTGAATATGTCTAGTAGAAGGCTTCCTATCTGTAAGCAGGACATCAGCACCCTTAGGGAATACCTCCAAAACATACAATGGCTATGTCTTCAGCAGCCATGCATACAAATGTAGGGACTTCAGGTCCAGATGCACCAGAGATGCTTTGCCCTGTGACAGACTCAGACACAGAGGTAAGGGTAACAGGAAGCTCCACTGCCAGATGTTGAAAGGAATGGAAACCATATCTGGTGAGAAAAAATGTTGCACTCTCCATCCTCAGCATGAGCAGAACCCTCTCTATTACAGGAAGGGGGGATGCATATAGGAATTTCCCTTTTCAGGACAGGACAATGCATCTCACAAAAAAATCTCCATGCCCTCACCAGCCCGGTAACACTGAGGCACTGGACGCCACACCTTGTGTCATGCCAGCGCCCATATTCAGAAACGAGCATGGGTTGTTGTGGGTTGGCAGGGGAGAAGAAGGATCGAGCATCCCAGGGACTGCTCTCCTTCTCTGGGGAAGGGGTGCTAGTGGTTGCCATATGACTGGCCCCTAGCAGAAGTTGGGGTGCAGCACTTCAACACTGAATATGTGGGCAAAGATGGGCGCAGATGCCTGGAGGAGTGCATATGGGAGCATGCATGCTGCCGCCCCTGCCATTGCATAAGCCATCTCCAAAAGGGGAGAAAAAAGAAGAGGAAAAAGGTTGCTGTGGTGCATGATGGAGGGGGTCTTGCAGGTCCTGTTCCTGGCTAGCAACAGCACTGAGCATACTGGATCCAGTCTTCCACATGGATTGGGAAACCCCTCCAGCCCCTCCAGTCTGGGGGTAAGTCCTGGGGGTGAGGGTCAGCACTGGCTGGTGGGTGCTGGGGAATGGGGCTGGAGGCTCCCTCCAGAGGTAGGGGCCACAGCAACAAGGAGCAAAAAAAGATATAAAAAAAAATCCATGCCCTGCAGCAAGTGAGGAGAAACGCTGCAATTTTACATTGTGCAGGGACACAAAAAGATCCAGCTCTGCAAAGAGGTACTTTACCATGAAGGACAGCAGTTCTCATTTGGTGAGCCTTCAACATAGACTTGCTTAACCTGTCTGCCAAGACATTCTGGAGACCAGGGAGAAGCATGGCTGACAGCTGAAGGCTGCAGGACAGAGCTCAGTACAATATCCTCATTGTCTCCCTGCATAAGGGATAGGAGTGAGTGCCCTCTTGCTTGTTGATGTAATGCATCACACTGATTTGTTTATCTGGATTAGAAGGGGCCTGGGGCACAGATGATTCTGAAAGGCCTGGAGGATGTTCAGAACAGCTCACATTTCCAGGACATTTGCATGCAGCTCACCCTCCACTTTGGTCCATGACTTCTGTATCTGGTAAAGGCAGAGATGAGCACCCCAGCCCCAGCTTGAGGCATCAATGGAGAGGATCTGTGCAGGATCTGGTACAAAGAATGGAACATCCTTCCACAGGTTGTCACAATCCATCCACCACAACAATTCTGCAAAGAGAAGATTCAACAAGAACCATTTTGTCCAGCCCACATGTCAGCTGGTCCCACTGGACCCAGAGTGTCCACTAAAGGATTCTCATATAAAGATGTGCCAGTGCCCCAGTCACTGTGGTCACAACCATGAGGCACAGGTGACTTAACATGTCCTTGCAGAAGCAGAGTGGCTTCTGTATACCAAGTGTGCCTGAGAAACCAAAGTGTCTGCCCTGAGTTGAGTCATGATAGCACATCCCTTCTCCATATCCAAAACTGCCTCATTGCAGCCTTTGTTGCGTAGTCAAAGACTTTGACACATTCATTGTGCCCCCCAAGTTGAACAACTGACATATCCAAGACTGGGTGTGTAACAGAGCTTCCTTGGAGCTGGCCTTCAAAAACTAGTCATCCAGATAGAAAAAAAACACACCAGGCCTTTACTTGCAAAGAGCTGCTGCAACTACTGCCAAGCATTTGGTAAAGACATGTGGTGCAAAAGAAAAGCCGAAGGGCAATACTCAACTGTTAGTCCCTCCAGCATAAAGCAGAGGTATTGCCTGCAGGATTTTTTGCTCTGTACATGAAGGTATGCATTCTTCATATCCAGAGTACAGAGTCAGTCCCTCTTTTGCAGAAGGGGAATAGAAACTTGCAAGAATATTATGAGGAAACAGTTACATACTTACAACAGTAGATCCTCAAGAGAATCTCTTCCATTAGGTCACATCTTTGGAACATCAGCGGTTAAGCACTAGGATAAAAAAAACCTTTGCTAGCTGGGGCCATCCACATCAATGTCATGCATTAGCATGTATATATCTGAGTGGCTCTATCTCTTCTTAGTTCCCTGCCATAGATTAGCTTCTGATGGCTGACATGCCTGGGGAGCCAGGAATGTATACCAGCACCAGGCATACAAGGTGAGGGAAGGTGCTGGAGGAACCACCATGTCAAAGACCAAAATGAGGAGTGTGTTATGTCATCCTAGGGGGAAAGAGGGAGATTTGGCATGACCTAAGGGAAGAGATTCTCTCAAAGGTCTGCTGTTACAATAAGTACAGAACCATTTTCTCTTCTTTGAGAATATATCTCTTCTCTTAGGCCACACGTTTGGAATGAGTCCCAAGCATACCAAAACGAAGTTGGGAGGCAGGTACAGTCTGAAACAAGAAAGGAGGCCTTCCAATACAGCAAGTCCAAAACCAGCACATCTGCAAGATGCTGTGTCTAGACTAGAATGTTTAGTGAAGGTTTGGACAGTGCTCCAGGTGGCTGAAGCACAGATGTCAGCAGAAGAGAAATTTTTTGGAAAAAGGCAATACAGAAGACATCATACCTCTTGTGAAATGACCACAAATACCACCAGGAAGTTCCTCAGATACTTCCTATCACAAGACATAATGCAATGTTCCAACCATTTGAGGAGGCACTGTTTGGATGAAAGAGTGCCCTCTTTCCCAGGGGCAATGAAACAAAAAGCTGAGAAGAGTTCTGCAGTCTTTCATACTATTTATATAACATCTCAGAATTCTGTGTACATAGAACTAGCCCAGTGCTGGTGAGGGTTGTGGCACTGGATGCCACACCTTGCACCACACCGATAACCCGTGTTCAGGAACAAGCCTGGGTCATTGGGGGCTGGATGGGGTGAGGGGGCACAAGATAGATTGAGCAGCCATTAGCCAGCTGTCCTGTCCCAGGCAGGAACCTTTTAGCTTTCATCCTACACCTGCCCCAGGTGGAGGCTTCATGGTAGCACTAGACAGACAGTGGCACAAATGGAGGTTGTAGTGGGGACTGCAACTTGCACATGCCTCCTCATGAGTACATGCAGACCCAACATGGATGAGAGAAAACTGGAGCTGGCTGGGTCCATGATGGTCCCAGTGGCATTCCCAGTGACAGGGATGTCATCCCTGGACAGATATGATCATATGAGCCTCCCTGTGGTGGTGGTGGGGGGGGGGTGTTGGAGGCTTCCAGTCAGCTCCAAAAACAAATGAGTGATAAAAACCAATAATACAAATAAAAAGAATTTTGTGTACATCTAATGTATGGAGCAATGCTGCACCATGACTGGCATGCTCAGGATAACAGCAAAGTTGATGGACTGATGTAATGGAAATTCAGACACCACCTTTGGTAAGAATTTAGGATTAGTACACAAAGAAACTCTGTCTTTGTAGAAAACTAAATAAGGAGGCTCACACGCGATAGTCTATAGCTTGGAAATCCTTTGAGCCAAGTGATTGCAACCAGAAACAACTCTTTCTATTATAAAAAGTGTAAGGAACAACTCGCAGATGGCTCAAAGAAGCCAAAGTAAGTTTCTCCAGGACAAAATTCGAGCCCCAAGGTGTCACCAGATGTCCAATAGGAGGACTGAGATGCAAAATACCTTTGAGGAACAGATGGGAAACCTCCAGTTGTGCAACCGTATGTACGTCAATAGAGGCAAGGAAAAAGTACAGTTGCGTAAGAACTTACCATAACAGTAGATCTTCAAGAGAATCTCTTGCAGCAGGTCATAACACATAGGAATGTCCAGCTGCAAGTCTAATTTCCACTGGATGATTTCTCAGCAGTTGACCTGGGATCACCCCCAACAACACCATGCGTTGTGCCCTGGCATGTATGAAAGAGGGCGCTCCCATAAGCTCCTCGGTTCTTTTCCACTTCAGTGACTGAAATTAGATTATCTAACTGGCCTTAGAGGGGAACCAAGGAGGAAAAGGGAGCAGCCTAATATCTTTTGGAGAGAACTGAAACATATCACTCTACTGAAGCAGAAAGCATGGGGAATGGAGGGAGGGGCAGCATGATCTACTGCAAGAGATCCTTTCAGAGATCTACTGTTATGGTAAGATTTTATGCAACTGTACTATCTTCATTGAGGAACTCTCTTGCAGTAGGTCATAACACATAGGAATGAGGCCCTAGCAGTTGGGATGAATGGGGAGGAGGTATCAAAAATAAACTTAGGACAATGGGTCTTGGAGAATGGCCTATCCAAAATGTGTTCACTTTTTGGAAGCAATGTCCAGGCTGTAATGCTTAGTAAATGTACGTACAGTAGACCAGGTAGTGGCTTCACAAATTTCAGTCACTGAAATGCCTGTAAAGCATACCACTGAGGCAGCCATGCCTCTTGTGGAGTGAGGTTTTATCACCCCAGGGAGTGGCTTATCATACATTTTATATCAAAAAGTAGTGCAGCTGGCTAACCAAGTGGACAAGCACTGCTTGGAAACAGGAACGCCCTCTTTCCTAAGGGCAAAGGAAACAAAAAGTTGTTCAGACCTGTGTACTTATTTTGTGTGAGGAAGATAATATCGTAAGAATCAATTTACATCAAAAGTGTGGAGCAAAGATTCTCCTGGATTAGTAGGCTCCACATAATACACAGGCAAGTGTATGGTTTGATTCAAGGTTAACTCATATACCACTTTTGGAAGAAATTTAGGGCTGGTACGTAAAGAAACTATCTTTGTTGAAATTCAGGTAGGGTTCCTTGCACATTAGTGCATGTAACTCTGATATACATCGACCAGACATAATCACCACCAAAAAAAGAGTTTTCCAGGAGAGATAAAGTCACTTGCAGGAGGCTACAAGTTCTACAGGATCTAGTGTCAGGTTTTCAAGAACAAAATTCAAGTCCCAAGAAGGGACAAAGTCCCTAATAGAGGGAGTGAGATGAAAAATGACTTTCAAAAAGGTCTTCCTAACTTGTAGTTGAGTCAAAGGTTTGTCATCCACAGGCAAATTAAAGGCTGAAATGGCTGATAAAAGGACTTTTACAGAGGAATTCTTGAGACCACCACTAGACAGGGAGAGCAAACAGTCCATAATGTACTGTGGACGGAAAGTATATGAGTCCAACTTGTGACTTTTAGTCCATAAGGAAAACCTTTTCCATTTCATGGAGTAGGAAGATCGGGTAGATTGTTTACGGACTGTACAGAGGACTTCTGCAACTTGTGGGGAGACCTGAAACCTGGAGAGGACTACATCCTCAGGAGCTAGGC
Source organism: Neoceratodus forsteri (assembly GCA_016271365.2). Classification (NCBI taxonomy): domain Eukaryota; kingdom Metazoa; phylum Chordata; order Ceratodontiformes; family Ceratodontidae; genus Neoceratodus; species Neoceratodus forsteri. The sequence continues at coordinate 865,777,319 of CM028137.1, read as the reverse complement.
ATGGAGATGCAGGGATTGAAGATCATGGGTGCAGTAGAGAATCACCGGCCTGGGATAATAGAGCTGGGCAGATGGGAAGAGGTAGAGGGTCCAGGACTGTTAATTGTAGTAACAATGGGAGCCAGACTTGTTTTGGCCACAGAGGCAAGATGATGATCATGGTAGCCCTGTCCCTGAGAAGTTTGAGTAGAACTCTTTGAACAAGAGGGAAAAGATGGAAGGCATAAAGAAATTTTCCTGTCCAAGAATGAGATAATGTGTCCAGCCATAAAGTTCTAGGACATGGAATGAGTTAGCATTAGTGAGGCATTTTGACGTTTAGTGGAGAGGCAAACTGATCCAACTCCGGGTAGCTCCAGTGCAGAAAGATGTGTTCTAGAACTTCCTGGAGGAGTTCACATTCATGTTTTTGAGAAGTGGATCTGCTTAGAGCATCTGCTAGAGTATTGTTGGCTCCGGGGACATGTACTGCAGTAAGGTGGATACAATACCTTTTGGGATTGCCCAGTACCATACTCTCATAGATTCCTGATAAAGGGGGTAAGAATGGGTTCCCCCTTGTTTGTTCAGATAGTGAACCACCACTGAGCTGTCTGACTGGATCTGGATACAGCCTCAAGGTAGGAGAGTCTCAAAGGCCTGCAGGGCATACAGGACCACTCTCATTTCTAGGATATTGATATGGAGGTGTGCTTCCTCCATGGTCCAAGTCCCCTAGGTGCAAACTTCTTCTAGATGGGCACCCCAACTGAGTAAGAAGGCATTTGTCATCAGAATGGAGCAAGGGATCGGGGACTGGAAAGGGATGCCGCACAACAGATTGTCCATGGACATCCACCAATGGAGTTCTTGGATGGCTGGAGAGGACACAAGGACTGTAGCTTCAGAATCATTTTCTCCATCTGGTCTGACTGGACCCTCAAAGTCCACTGAATGACGCTCATGTGTAAATGCACATGAAGGACCATGGAAATGGCAGCTGCCATATGACACAGGAGGCAGAGGTAGTCCAGAGCCGAGACATACCGACCAGCCCCTAGTTGAGTTTCTAGTGTAATCAATTTGTCTGCTCAATCTCTGGGAAGAAAAAAACATCCCTTCAGAGGTATTCAGGCTGCCCCTATGTACTGAAGACACTGGGTGTGATCCACTTTGGATGTTGGTACATTGATTGTTATTCCCACAGAGAACATCTGAAGTGTGCATGACAAAGTGGCAGTCAACTGAGGGCTGGAAGGAGCTTTAAGAAGCCAATCATCCAGGTAGGGAAAGATGTATAGGCCTTTCCTGTGGAGAGTCACTGCCACTACTGCAAGGTACTTCTTGAAGACCTGGAGGGCTGAGGACAAACCAAAAGGGAGGGCTCTGAACTGATAGTGATGATCTACAGTAGAAAACAGAAACAGAGAATCCATCTGTGAGCTGCATGTATCAGGACGTGAAGATAGGCATCTTTCATGTCCAGAGAACAATCAATCAATCAAAATCTTTATTTAACCAGGCGGACATCGTTGAGCAATGCTCATTTGCAAGATGGACCCGGGTACAACATAGAGTACATAACAATACAAGGTAGTGCAATTAAGTACATATATATATTGATAACTGGTCAACAAGAAGCAATGGAATGTACAGGCCTGTGGCAATTCAAGTCAGAAGTGCAAAAAAGGAGCAGGTACATATATTCAACCTGAGTTCAGTAAGGTAGGAGGGGGAAAGAGAAGGAGAGGAGGAGAGGGAAGAAGAGTGAGAAGTAAGAAGGACAGCTGGAAGTAGGAGTGGAGCGGAGCGGGGGGAGGATGAGATAAATAGGGATGCAGGTGGAGGGAACAGGTAGGATAGGAGAAGGGTATAGACAAGGGGTAGTGAAGGGAACCATTAGGGAGGAGAGTGAGTAGCAAGGGAGGATGCGCAGAGATAATCTCAACCAGGGGGTACGAGCAATCCCTACCCTAAAGATGGGAGACTTAGACTGGGGATGAGGTGGGGAAGCAGGTCAGGGGGGTGGTGAGGAAGATAATGGAGTGTCTAGTGCTAAGGAAGGCGGAGGACAGAACTAGGGGGTCTTAAGGTTTTGAGTACTGTGCAGGACAGGAACACTGATGCAGATCTAGGGAGGGAGAAGCCATTGCATGCTTCTTTGAAAGAATGGGAATATAGAGACTTGAAGGCAGAAAAGCAGACAGGGATATGCAATTTAAGATTTTTTTGAATTTTGTTCCATAATGATGGCAGCACGAAGTTTATGGCTGCTCTGCCTAAGCGAGATTTAGCAATAGGTACCTTGAGCGAGATATATGAGTAACTTCGTAGTGTGTAGTTACCTATTGAGCTTAGAGTAAGACAATTGGTAATAGAATGTGGCAATTTTTTTGAAATCGCTCTGAAGGTCCAGAGTGCAGCATTTCTATCTCTCCTGGACTTAAAGGAGGTCCATCCTACAGCCATATACAGAGAGCAGTGGTGCATGCTGAAGGGAAGTCCCGTTATAAACCTCAGAGCTCTGTGATAAAGTGTGTCCAATTTTGTCAAGCAAAAGGTAGGACACTGACTGTATAGGAAGTCCACATATTCTACCAACGATACAAATGTGGATTGGACCAGCCATGTCTTAGCATCTCTGGTTAGAAATTGACTAATTCTAAAGAAAATTCCCAGCCTCTGCCTTAGTCTTTTTAGTAGATCCTCAGCATGTTCCATGAAGGAAAGTCTGTAATCTAGCCACACTCCCAGGTACTTGAATTTTGTGACATATTCCAGCTTTTCTCCTAACAAGGTGGTGATCTGAGGAACTGAACCAGTAGTTGCAGGATTAATTGAGAGGGTAAGTGGAGAGAGAAGCATCACTTTCAGTTTTTTTTGGTGTTAAGGAGGTGCTTGTTATGAATTAGTTGTCTCTGGAGGAGATTGGATTCGGATTGGAGGTCCTCACGGGCAGCTTTTGGCATTGGGTGGCTTAAGTAGAGGACAGTATCATCTGCAAACAGATGAACATTGGCCTTGTGCATGCAGTTATCGATATTGTTAATGTATATCGCAAACAGTAAGGGACCTAATATAGATCCCTGGGCACACCTTGTTGGAGAGGTTTAAAGGGTGACAATTTGCCTTCGGCTTTGACTTGCTGAAAGCATCCTGTTAGATAGTCAGCAAACCAATGCAACGAAGGAGATTCCATGCCTATAGTTTGCAGGGAGTGGAGAAGCAGGCTATGATCAACAGTGTCAAAGGCCTTACTTCAATCCAGAAATACAGCGCAGACATAATTATTGATGTCTAACTCCCCCTACCAAATATTGGTTACTTTGGCAAGGGCCGTGATAGTGCTATGGTTGGCTCTGAAGCCAGACTGCATTGGGTTTAGTAGATTCTTGGTTTCAAGATAGGACTGCAGCTGAGCATTCACTATTTTCTCCAGTAGCTTAGACAATACAGGAGGGAGGGAGATCGGCCTGTAGTTATTAAGATCACATGGGTCCTCTGATTTAAACAGGGGAATGACATGGACAGTCTTCCATATAGGTGGCAGAATGCCCTGAGACAGAGATGGATTAAATAGGTGGATAATTGGCACGCCAGGTACATGGTGGGCAATCTTTATAAAATAAGGGTCTAAGGAGTCCGCACCAGCAGTTTTGCTGGTGTCCAACTGCAATAGGAGATCTTCCACCTCTTTTAGTGAGGCAGATTGGAATGAGAATGCCGAGTCTGAGGCAGGGGGATCAGGGTAGGGGGTACCAGTCTGGGTGCATAGGGAGCAAGCTGTAGAAATATCAAATGCTAGGCCTGCTGTGGAAAAGTGGTCATTGAACGAATCTAAGATCTCCGACCTATCAGTGATGTTTAAGTTCTCAGAGTTGATCTTACACAGAAGGGGGTTGTCAGGGGCATGGCCGGACAGGTCTTTGATAGTTTTCCAAAATTTAGCTGGGCTTTTGGCAGCAGAGTCGAGTTCCGAGCGAAAGAAGGCAGCCTTTGATTCTCTGACCATTTTTGTGCAGACATTTCGTAACCTTCTAAACTAATTTCAGTCTGAAGGGGTATTGAATCTACAAGCTTTTTTCCAAAGTTTATCCCTTATGAGGAACATAGACTTGAGTTCAGGGGAGAATGATCTACAGTCTTTATTCCTTACGCGGATTTTAGCCAATGGAGCATATTTGTTGAGAACCCCTGTCAAGATATCATGGAAGATGTCATACATGGAGGTGACCGTTTTTGCCAGGTAGAAATCCTGCCAATGCAAGGAGTGTTTAAGCTCATCGAGGTAAGCAAACAAATCAAAGTTACGCCTTGATCTCTTCACAGTGAACTTTGAAGAGGAAGGGGGTTTGCTGGCAGCTCTTACACCAGCAATGAAGCAGTGGTCGCTGACATCAGAGAAAAAGGCGCCGGCATGGGTGAAGAGATGAGGTTTACTCACCATGATAATGTTCAGTAAGGTGCTGTTGTTAGGGTTCCTTTTATTGGGGTGCGTTGGTTCAGCAATAAGTTGTGTTAACCCGTGATCATCACAGAAGGATGGAAGAGGAACTGAGGCATTAGATAGCCAATCAAGATTACAGTCCCCTAGGATAATTGTTTCTAGGGAGCCTTGTTCCAGCTTCATAGATAGATGAGACAGAAGCTGTAAACCTGTGGATGGAGGTCTATAGCATCCTATTACTCAGATTGCGCTGGACTGAGAAACCTCCACTTTGAAAGGCAAGCATTCAAATTCACTGGCGACCGAGGACGAGTCAAGACAGGTGGCCGCAAACTTGTTCTTAACATAAATGGCCACCCCTCCACCTCATGATTGTCTGTCAGCTCTAAACAAGGCATAATTAGGGATATTGACCTCCCTGTCTAATGTAACTGGTCTAAGCCAGGATTCCGAAACTACAAGTACATCAGGAGAGATGTGACTTTTCCAGGCTTGGATCATCGTAAGCTTTTTGAACAAGCTGCGTACATTAATATGCAAGAAGCTCATGACATAGACTCTTACAAGATCAGCAGGCAAGGCTGTAGTGTCAAGAGGGTCGGGATTGAGCTCAACATTGCAGGAGCACAGTAGAAGGATGAGTAATAATTGTTTAAGAGCAGCTAAAGTTAATTTAAGATTCCTAGTTTTGTCACATCTGTGAGAGTTATTAGATCTGGCGTGCGGAGCTTTTCCACTGTAGCTATTCTGGCCTAGCACTGCGAAAATTAACACTCTAACTACAACATGCAGAGGGTTGTCAAAGTTAGGTACAGCAGGAGGAGGACCTTGTAAGGGGAGTTCAGTGTGCATGCTCCTGAAAGAACTAAGGTGGGGGTAAGGCTGCAGCAAGACATACTCAGGATCACATGGGTAAGCGAAGGATAAGCTACGATGACACAATGAGGAGTTGAGAGCACAGCATGGTGGCAGCTGGGATGGCTGGAGAGGGCCAACCAGCACCACAGCAAGAAGCAGCAGTAAGAGGAGCCATGGGGATCCTCTCATGATTTAGCCTAAGGTGTGGTACTGCCACTTATAAGTCCTAGTGACAAGGGTAGGCTAATAGACAATAGGGCCAATGGAGCCAGCCGGGGGTCTCAAATTAGCAACAAGATAGGGTATAGATTGCTTTGTCACCCAAGGTCAGGAGCCAGATAGGAAAGATGAGGAAATGTTAATAGAGAGGTTCCTGAGTTGCAATAAATACATTGAGTGCAAAAGGGGTTAGGGCAAGAAGATGTTAATGGGGAGGTTCATAGGTTATGCTAAAGCATTAGAGTAGTAACACCAAAGCCTTAGAGGAATATGCCAGGAGTGTTCAGAGTAAAATAATAGGACAGGATGGACCTAGCTAGTACCGGTGGGCAGGGAGGAAGGACTGTGGGTACTAAAAAAGGGTAAGGCAAGCCGAGGAAGCAAGGCGAGTAGTGTAAATTAGAGTGGGAGGACACAGTTGACCTAGATTGGTAGGGGTGGGCAGGGAGAGAGGACTGTATTTACTAAAAAAGTTAGAAAAAGCAGAGGTGGGTGTGGCAAGTAGACTATTTAATAGGAGGCCTGGGTGGGGGTTGGGGGACGGGAGAAAAACAAGATTCAAACTTCAGGACTGAGAAAGTCGCTCGCTATAGACAACTACTATGGGCTTGTGGCACACATAGTGAGAAGAGAGAGGCAGAAGTTTTTAGGCAGTCAGTAGTCTACACAGAGGAGAGCAGAATCTTAACTCTTAGAGGTTAAATTAGCAGATTAAACTACAGCACTTTACATTAGCAACAGCATTTAACAGCACATCAGGCAACAACAATAAAAAAGCTGAAAATCACTGATAAAGATAAACCAGGTTGTTCTTAATGCTAGAGAAAAAACAAGATTCAAACTGCAGGACTGAGAAAGTTACTCGCTAGAGATAAATACTATGGGCTTGCGGCGCACCAGTCGGGAGCTGTCGCCCTGAGCCAATCAGGAGGCACAAGGAAAAAAGGAGCTTCAATCGGAAAGTCTCCTCAAGCAGGTTGGCTCTGGGAGAACTTGACGGCTGTACCTTGTGGGGGCATCTGAACAGGAGACCAGGAGGGCTGCCAGGAGTCAGCAGGATCCTCGGTGAATGCAGCGGGGGCACTGCCGAGGTCCGAGAGTGCTGCTCAGGGCACGGTGGAATGCCTGGGGAGAAGAGGAGGACACAGTGTAAATAAAGGGTTAGGACAAAGGAGGAATGATAGGGCAGGAAGCTGGCAGCAGACAACGGGGGGGTGCTTAAGTAAAACAAAAGATTAGTTAAAGTAACACAGATAAGGTGAAGGTGGGGTCACACAGGGACAGGGGAGGATGTTCCGAAAGCAAAGAAGTGAAGTTTGAGCATAGAGGTGGGGGAAGGGGTAGGAGTCAAGTGCAGAAGCAGACTAAAGGGAGATTTGAAGAGATAGTAAGAGGGCTTGTTAATTGCTCAGATCAAAATAGAGAAAGAAGCACGGGAAAGGAGGGGTAAGGAGGGGACTTGGAGGAGATAGTTAGTGAGAAGAGAAAGGCAGAACTTTTTAGGCAGTCAGTAGTCTACACAGAGGAGAGCAGAATCTTAACTCTTGGAGGTTAAATTAGCGGTTTAAACTACAGCACTTTATATTAGCAACAGCATTTAACGGTACATCAGGCAACAACAATAAAAGAGCTGAAAATCACTGATAAAGATAAACCAGGCTGTTCTTAACGCTAGAGAAAAAACAAGATTCAAACTGCAGGACTGAGAAAATCACTTGCTAGAGATAACTACTATGGGCTTGCAGCGCACCAATCGGGAGCTGTGCGCTACCCTCTGAGCCAATCAGGAGGCACGAGAAAAAAGGTGCTCCCATCGGAAAGCCGCGGTAAGCGGGTCAGCTCTGGGAGAACTTGGCGGCTGTACCTTGTGGGGGCATCCGAATAGGAGACCAGGAGGGCAGCCAGAAGTCAGCAGGATCCTCGGTGAATGCAGCAGAGGCGCCGCCGGGGTCCAAGGGCACCGCTTAGGGCACGGTGGCATGCCTTGTGGAGGCGTCAAAATAGGAGAACAGGAGGGTGGCCAGAAGTCAGCAGAATCCTCGGTGAATGCGGCGGAGGTGCTACCGGGGTCCGAGAGTGCCAATCTCCTTTGTTTAGAAGGGGCAGCAGAGTTGAAAGTGTCACCATCCAGAACATTTTGTACTCTATATAGAGATTGAGGAGCTCGAGATCCAGAATGGGATGTAAATCCCCAGTCCACTTTGGGATCAGAAAAAAAATCAGAGTAGAAGCTCCTACCCTTTTGGCAGAGGGAAACAGATTCTATGGCATTTTTGAGCAGAAGAGCTTGAATTTCTTTTGCTAGAACTGATTCTTGGTCTGGGGGTTAATGAGAGGCCAGTGGGGGCAGGTGGGATGAGATCTCCTTTATATCCAAGGTGTGACATGAGTGAATCAGCTGAAGGATCCATACATCCGAGGTCAACTCTTGTGACCCTTGGTGGTGCAAGAAAAACTTACCCCCTACAGCTGTGGGATGGGCCTCTAATCCCATGGGCAAAGGGGGCCCTCAGGCAGTGGGCTGTCCCTGTTGAGGGGCAGTGGGGACATAATGGGTCACCTTAGGGTTGGCACGGGGACCTGGCAAGGAGAACTGGGTTTATTGTACATCTGTGGCAAATCCGGAGACCCTGAGCCATAAATGTCTTTGAAGGTGAATACCTGCCAATGATGCTCGAGCTGTGGACTCAACAGCATCATATGTAGCTCTCAGCAAGTGGCAGCAGACTGCCAAAGCATTAGATAGTTTGGCCGTTAGGTCCTCCTTGGGGACAACCTGCAGAAGAGATTGAAGGGAGGATTACATGGCCTTCAAGATTTCTTCCTGGTATTTCAGTAGATAACCCATATAATTCAGAATTCTGAGAGTCATAGTGGAAGAAGAATACACCTTTTTCCCCATCACATCAAGTTTCCATCATTCCTGAGATGAAGGCTGTGCACTCAATGAGCTGTATTAATGACAACTGAGTTACCCTGCGGGGGGAAGAGAAGTAGGGGTGATCCAGCGGACATGGTAGGTCCGGTCAGCCTTCATAGGAGCCGATGGGATAAGAAAAGGCTGTTGCCAAGCAGACCAGATTGCATCTTCAAATGCGTCCATTAAAGGAGGGATGACCAGGGAAGGACATTCCGGGAGACCCAAATAATTGGCTAATTTCCTACGGGAGGCATTTGCTCCATTTCTTGGAAGCCTAATGTTTTCTGAAGATGAGTCATAATATCAGAAAAACGGGGGTCATCAGGAGGGAAGCAAGGAAGAGCTGGAGCGGGTTCCCCAAATATGAAAAAAGCCGGAGAGATGGAAAGGGGAACATGGTCCTGATCCATATCATCATCCAAATCCTCTTCCTCCCATTCTTCTAGAATGGGTCTTCCTTTTCTATGTCCTTATGCAGGGGACCCAGAGAAGCTGGAGAGGAACTCACCATCCTAGAGACTGAGGAATGTCTCGAAGAGGCAGAAACAGGCACATAAGAATAATGTGTATCAGTGCTTGGACATCCACCATGGCAAGCTGTGGAAAAGAGGACGTAGCCAGAACTGTATGGACTGACTTGATTGGCACAATAGAAGAGATTGAAGACTGTTAAGGCACCAATCAAGCTGTCAATGAGGGGTGCATGATGGTCCCCAGAATAATTGACGGAAAAGCTGTTGCAGGACTCATAATGTCTTGACTAATTTTAGCAGAAGAGCCCGTCAACGAACCCTGAGGCATCATTGATGGACATTGAGTGGATCCCACTGATAAGAGTGGCAGTGCTGGAAGTTGCAACAGAAGTCTACTTGTAGATGCTGCTGATGGGGAACTGTTGATGGGTGGGAGGGCAAATCACCAGAGGTCATTGATGGAATAGAAGATAACTTGGTTACAGCCTCTGAAAGGGCTGTCACCTAAGTTTTAATTAAGCCTTGCTCCCAAGAGTGGGAGGAAGAATGCAGGCCTGTTGTCAATGGGGAGGAGGCAGAAAGAACATGCTTACTCTTACTCGAGTGTTTCCTCAGTTTCCCTGGAGCTGCTGTCTATGAGGTGTGAGCAGCAGAATGATGAGACCCCGAAGATGATGCTGAGGACTCCTAGGACTTTGAGCATTGTTCCTGTTCTAGGAGGGCAACTTTCTGCTCCATAAGATAGTCTCAAAGTTTTTTTGGGGTTGTCAACATTTAGTAGCCTTGTTAAATCGCTGTCACAGGACACAAGCATGGGTATCGTGTTCAGAACCTAACCACATGACACTCACTTCGTGAAGGTCATCATTCATGATCTTCTGGCCACTGAAACACTTATGGAACAGAAGATCCTAAGACATTGTAAAGGAATGTGACAATACTGGGAATGCCGCTAAGGAATGGTTGGTGAACTCTTTGTCATCAACTGAAGCTATACTCTGGACAGAGAATGTGTAGTGTGCAGGTCTTGGTTGGAAAAGAATTGAGGATCTTCTGGGGCCGCTACCCTTTATATGTGCCAGGACACAACACGTGGTGTCATTGGGGGTGGTCCCAGGTCAAATGCCGAGAAATCATCTGGAGGAAATGATGCCTGCGGCTGGACATTCCTGTGCATTATGACCTGCTACAAGAGATTTCCTCAATGAAGATCTGATATAGCTGCTAAATGCACCTCAAGGGAAGAATATTGCAGACCAGAGTCTGACAATGACAGCAAATATTTTACTACTTTCTATACCAGGCAGGAGTATGGGCCAAGATGTTTGGAAATGCCCATAAAGTGAACACTTCCATTATAGTGAATATGTATGCTTAAAAGGCTTTCTGGCTACTAGTATCACATCAGCAACTTTAGATGAAACCCCAAAATGTGCAATAGCTATGTCTTCAGGAGTCATGAAGATATCGGGACTTAAGCTCTGAATGAAGTAGGGAGCTCTTGTTCTGTGACAGCGGGTTGACACAGTGGCAATGGTACCAAAGGTTCCACTGCAATTTGTTGCAGAAGTGGAAAACAGATCTGATGTGGCCACAGATAAGCAATGAGGATTGGGGGGAGGCAACCTCCATCATCAGTTTAAGCAGCACCATCTATATTAGTGGGATTAGGGGGAATGCATACAAAAACTTCACTTCTAATAGTCAGACAATGCATCTTGCCAGAAAACTCCAGCTGTGCACCCCAACCTGAATCTGTTGCATCTGTCATAAGGATTTGTGTTTGTGTGGGAGTCAGTAATGAAACACCTTTTAATTTATTGATTTTTATTTATTTATTTCAGATTGGGATTGATACCTTTGAGTCAAGGACTCATTTTCAATGGTTCCAAGTCAGTGGTGAAAAAAACATAACAGTCAATACAAAATTATACAAAAACACAGGATTCATTTCACAGGCAACTAATTAAACTGAGGTTACATACAGATTATAAGCAGTAATAACAAACAGATCACTAAGAGAAAGGAGGGGAGTGCATGGGGAATACCAAAGTGCAAGACAGCAGTAACCATAGTGGTTTAATAACAACAAAGCAAGCAGAAGAACAATGGATCAGCAAAGGTACCACCTAATAGGACCAGATAAGCAGAGCGAAGATTCAGTAGTGGGATTCCCTTGTGATTGGGCATACAGAAACTGAAGGAGGGGTAGTTAGCTGGTAGTGGGAGTCATCAATCAATCAATCAAAATCTTTATTTATCCAGTTGAACATCATTGAGCAGAGCTCTTTTACAAGATGGACCTGGTTAGAACAGGGTCAGGTAACATTCATCATAAAAACATGTACTCATCAGGGGGAGTGAGGGAAATACATGTAGTCATCAGGGGGAGTGAGGGAAATGAGGAGAGTATGCGAGAATTGGAGAATTGGTGAAATACAGTATAGGTGAGGATAAGAGGGGAGAGGAAGGGGGCAGAAGACAAGGGTTAATAGTGAGAGGGTGGAGTACGAGGGGAAGAGTAGGTAGAGGGTGATTTGGAGGTTGAGGTAAAAGCACTTAGAACAGGCAGGTATAGGTTTTAGTAGTCTCAAGAAAGGATCTGAGCCCAGATTTGAAAGCACTAATCTTGAGGGTATCAGTGAGGACAGCTGGTAGCTCATTGTACCATTTTGGTCATTCGTAAAAAAATGGAATTCTGAGCAAGTTTCGTGCATTTGAAGGTCAATTAATTGTTGCAGTCCATACACCATTTTACAGTTTGTGCGATTGGGATGTGACAAGCACCTGCTGATACAGATCATCCATCAGTTGTGTCCAATGCACCCTTAATGTCCACTGCAGAATCTGCACATGTAAGCGCGACAGGGGTACCATTACAATGCCCACTGACATGAGGCTCAGAAGGCACCAGGTGACTGTTGTAGATAAGCTGTGCTTAGAGTGATATAGCAAGAATCCCCACATGCCTTTTTTCCCATAATATGCCATTGCCAGCCGTGCTTCAGATGTTGAAGCTGCAATTCATTTCATAAACAAATCTATTATAGTCAATTTTTTACTGTTTTATCAGTACTTTTTTCACCCACACCCCCCCAAATGATGTCATACAAGGGACGTTTTACATACAACAATGAGGAATTCTGGGTCAATTAAAAAGATAACTTAAATGTTCATTACTCAGAGGTGCAGCATCTTATTTTGGTAGTGGCCACTGCAGTACAGCACATAATATGTAGACATATTTATTTACGTAGTTTTTTTAAAGGTTTCACCTGGAAAGACATACTGAGCAGACAAGCTACAGCAGTTTCCAGATGCGTCCTGAGGGAGAGGTGAAAGGGGCACACAGTAGGTACATATGTAGCAAGGCATTGTGGGTACAGTACATAGCTGATTTTTCTATGTACTCCTATTTTGCTACAATACCAATACTGACCAACAGAGGTCTCTGTTCCAAACCAGCTGGTGTTTGCTTCTAATAAAGAGAATGCAATTGTATTTATTGTATTTTGATGTGTTACTAATTACTTTTTACTTTAATGATTAAATATCTGTTAGTGCAGTGACACAAGTGGATTTTCATCTTTGGTTTTCACACTGCTAGTAAAAAAGAATTCAGCAGACTTCAGGTATTGTCATGTAAGGAACTGACAGCTGCTTAATTTTATTCTTTTCTCACTAGCAATTGGTGACATACAAATAAGATTTTGGAAAAGTAAGTAAAGAAACAAATAAAAGAAAACTGAATGACTGTAGAGGCATCTAAAAGCACCAAACCTTCATTCTCCCTTACTAAGCAATAGCTCTTTAGAAGCTTTGTTTACCTGGCATGATGTCACAGTTGGGAGTTGCGACACAGAGGAAAAAAAAGGGGAGCGTTATGCAAATGAAGCAGAGCACAGAAATAAAAGCATTTTTTCACGGAAAACAGCACTTTTGGGCAGTTTGAATGTTAGGAGAATAAATCTCAACTCTTACAGGTTACTATTGCCATTGGCTATGGAACATATTGATGGATCCCTTTAAGCAATGAGGCAGCCTGCCCTGTCAAGTGGCAGGAAGGCCTTCCCCTAGGCCGTGTTTAGAACTACACATATGTATTGCTGACACTGCCACAGGGTAAAAACTGACTTTGGAACATTCACTTTGATCTCCAACTCTAACAGTTATCTTGTTTGAGACAGAGTGTGTAAAAGGCTGTCCCTGGAACTGGCCTTTAAAAACCGATTGTCCCGATACAGGAAGACATACAAGCCTTCCCTGTGAAGGGCTGCTGCCACTACTGCTAGCCAGTTGGTAAAGAACCATGGTACAGAGCATAAGCCAAATGCAATTCTTTGAACTTATGATGCACCCCCTGCACCATAAATCGGAGATATTGCCTGTGTGCTTTCCTGATTTTGATATCAAGGTAAGCATCTTTCATATCTAGGGAGCATAACCAGTCCCCTTGTAAGGGAGGAATGAGAGTCTGTAGAAAGACCATTTGAAACTGCTTGTACTCTGTGTAGAAGTTGAGGGCCTCTCAGATGTAGTAAAGGCCCTAGATCCCCTGTCCATTTGGGAAATAAAACTCCTTGTTCATTTTGTGAACAGGAATGGGTTCTTTAGCAAGTTTTTAGGGCTGTGAGCTGTGCCTACAGCCCTATTGGGATCAGACCATAACTATAAAAACAACCAATCGTGGAACCTTCCATTGGACACTTGGAAGTATCCTTCTGAATGTCCAATGGAGCTTGAAACCCTCATCCACGATTGCCCACTATGGAATAACAGCTGCACTATTTCGACTGTTACTTCCGCATTCCATTGCATTAAATGCACATGCATGAGTTACATCCACTATCCAGAGTATTTCTGTTGTTTGGTTTGGGTACCTCCCCCCTTCTTCACTTGTGAATACTGAGCAAAAATATTTGTTTAGTATCTTTGCCTTTTCACAGTCACCTTCTGCCCACCTGCTGGCACCATCATGTTGTGAATGGTAAAATGCCATTCACACCCTCCCACTGCTGCTGTCCTTCTACGCTAACATCGGGGTCCCCAATACCTGTGTCAGCATTATGTAGCCACACCAAATCATGTGACACACTGGGAGCCCACTCCAGTGTGCCCAAATGTACTTATTGATTTGCCCTGCGCTGACATCTAGGTGCCCAATCCCTGTGTCAGGACTATGTGCCCCCCTTACTGATGTGACACACTGGGAGACCACCCCAGTGTGCCCAAATGTTTGTTTTTCTCCCCCTGCCACTGACAGCAGGGTGTCCAGAGACTGAAATGTAAGATCTTCAAGTAGAGATCTGGGTGTGTACACCATGGAGTCTTTACTGCATGAAGAAAGGGTAGAGCAGAAATGTGGATAATATGCCTCTTACCCATATTCCTGTTCCTCTCCATAATCCTTCTCCATCATGAGGTCTGGATCATGTTCTGTATAGTAATTGGCAGACCTGTTGATGGCAAGAGCAAAGGACCACACCGGTGACACCGGTTGGGAAACAGGTATTTGCTTTGAGTTGGTAGTAGATGTTGACAGGACCAGTGTAGAAGGTATACTACTGACTGTAAAACAGGCTGCAAGGGTAAGCCCAGCAGCAGTCATCGTATCATGTCAGAAATTGATGCCAGTGCTGTTTGTGAGTCAGTGACATACTGGCCAGGTGTCATGATCGCTGGAGTTGATGACTGTCCAAGACCAGTCCATGACAGTGATATATCATTTGCAGTACGCCTAGTAGTGCTTAAGTCAAACCTGACCTTGCTGTCTGGTCAGTGGTCAGGGGGCTGTAGGCACCATTGCTGGAGCGGAGGTGAAGTAAGGTTACCTGTAGTCCGCAGCTGTGACCAGGATCTTGCAGGCAAAGATTCCTTGTACCTAATCTTGTGCTTGGGGGAGGACGAGGAACAGTCATTCACAGTCTTTAGGCTTCAATGACTGAGAACTAGTCAACGGAGTAGGCAACTTCACATTTTCATTTGGTCTCCCTTTTCCATGGTGGCCATTAAACTTTTCCTAAAGGTGAAATGAACAAAATGTGAAGTGTTCTATTTATAAGGTGTTTTATTACTAATGTGTCAGACATTATTGTGATGGTAACAAATAAACATTTTTGAAGCTCCTTTGTCTTTTTTTCATTTTCGTTTTTTACCACCCTGAGTCTGTTGCAGATCACTAAGCTGACTGCTGAATGACTAACAGCCTGTGACACTGATGACATCACTTCCTGTGTCATACATTACTTCTGTAAGCAGCAGTCCAGGTCATCTTCGCCAAGTCCCCTTCATAACAGCTGTGACGGCATATTTTATCATTTCCGTTCTCCCCCTGCTCATAGATCTAACCCAAGTGATAGGGACAGCATAAATGCTATGTTTAAATAGTCTGTTTTTCTGATTACTGATATGATTTCACAAGTAATAAGTGCAAGAACAGATACCTGCATCACATTCTTTGAATTTATTGTAATTCGTGATTACCTTAATTTTGAAAACAGGCAGTTCATCTTGAATGCATAAAATAACATATTTAATACTGCTAAGCTGCAGTAATTTTTGCTTTTTTGTCACACATAGTATCATAATGTGGCTGTCATTCAATGTTTCCATTTTCCTGCCTGCTGCCACTCTGAATTATATAGTTTTACAGACAGCCTGCAGCCTGGTATGCAGCAAAGCATGCTACACACAGTGCTAACCGCAATACTAAATTGCTGTACATATACATAAATAAAATGTGATTGGGTTTCTTCTCCTTACATGTAAATAATGATGTCAACTATTTAAAGTAATGTAATGTTATGTGGTGTGGTGCATTTATTCTATTGGTAGTGAGTCACATAGTTATGTTTAATACAGTATCCAGCAAATGTCATTTAATTTGTGTCAACAGTTGACATCGTTATTTAATTGTAAGGAGAAGAAACTCCAAAACATATTATTCATATGATGTGGTTGCAGCAAATGCACTCCAGTTAACATCTGGCATATTCAGATCCCCCATAAACATTGCATTTAAGATGATTTGCCTGTTTTCAAAAGTTAGGTAATTACGAGTTACAATAGCTTCAAAGAATGTGATGCAGGCATCTGTTCTTCCCTTGCTACTTATGAAATCATATCAGTAAAAAGAAAAATAGACTATTTAAACATAGAGGCCTGGATATTCAAAAGGGTTGCGCCATGCGCAACAGGGTTGCGCATGCGCAAGTCCAAAATGCGCCATTCTGCGATATTCAGCAGGAGGCAGTTACGCCACTGGTAACAGGTTGCGCAAGAGAGCAATGCAAATGAATGCATGCTCAACAGGAGGGGGAGGATCCATGCATAACCTGCGCAACCCGATATTCAGTCGGGTTGCGCAGAGTTGTGCATGCGCAACCCCCAACCTGCGCCCGCACAAGCTTGAGCCAAAAAAAAAAGGCTTAAGTTGAGGGCCACCCACAGGTGAGCTGCTGCATTGCAGGGCGCAACACAGCAGCTGCCACCCCTGGCTGGCCCCCAACTCGGTCCCTGTGCCCCCCCACCAGCCCGATCGCGGGCATAGTGTAAAACGAACCCCTTCCCCACCCACACATCTCCCACAGCCCGATCGCGGGCAGTCCAGGTACATGAACACCCCCCCCACACACATCTCCCACAGCCCGATCGCGGGCATAACGTATATGAACCCCCAGTGCCCAATCGCGGGCAGAATGTAACCCCCAACCCGAATATCTCCCTGGTGGTCCAGTGGACCGTAAAGCCCGATCGCGGGCAGAATGTCGCTTCACAACCCCCTCAAAATCTCCCTGGTGTCTAGTGTCCCCACCCACCCCACAGCAAGCCCCTCCGCAGCTCCCCGCAGCCGGCAGGTGACAGCATCCCACCCGCCTGCCGCCCCGTCGCCCGCCGACTGACTGTCCGGTAGGGCTGCACGCCCATTGGTGCAGAGCTACAGCCAATGGGCGTGCAGCCCATACCGTACATGACAGTCCAGATTTGTGAATGAACAATTCGAAATAGCGCAACTCCTTTGAATATCACCCCTGCCACACCCCTGCGCAACTATTTTGAGCAGCGCAAGGGCTTGCGCCTCAGAATGACGCAGTTTGAATATCCAGGCCAGAATGTATGCTGTCCCTATCACTTGAGTTAGATCTATGAGCAGGGAGAGAACAGAACTGATAAAAAATGCTGTCACAGCTGTTATGACAGGGACTTGTCGAAGATGACATGGACTGCTGCTTCCACAAGTGCTGTGTGACAGGGAGAGTGACGTCATCAGTGTCACGGGCTGTTAGTCATTCAGCAGTCAGCTTAGTGATCAGCAACAGACTCGGGGTTGGAAAAAATGAAAACCAAAAAAAGACATAGGAGCTTCAAACATGTTTATTTGTTACCATCACAATAATGTTTGACACATTAGTAATAAAACGCCTTATAAATAGAACACTTCACATTTTGTTCATTTCACCTTTAAGGATAAATGCTCCTTTCTCTGACATCTCCTTGTAACCTGATTAAAGGTTTGACAAATCTCACAGACCTGCATGTTGAGAGGGAGGCCCAGTCAGTAAATATACATCTCATGGGTGTTGTTTTGAAAAATCTTCCCTCTGCACTCACAGTAATGGAACAGTGAAAGCTTTGATAGCATGCAGAGGCAGCAATAAATGCTTGAACATAGAAACATAGAATTTGATGGCAGATAAGGACCGCTTGGCCCACCCAGTCTGCCCATTTCCCTACCTAATGGATAAGCTGCAGATCGTAGTTAACCAACAGACTACTTCCTCCTACCACCAACCCCTAGAATTGCCTTATGTCTGTCCCATGCGTTCTTGAATTCCCCCACTGTTTTTGACTCCCAATACTAGTTGTCTAAGGCATGCCCCCTGCAGGGCATCTAGATTGACCCCTCTCTTTGATGTGGTTGCAGCAAATGCACTCCAGTTAACATCTGGCATATTCAGATCCCCCATCAACAGTATCTCTCTTTTTCTGCCATTCTAAGAATACCTTCTATCATTTCCTTGTCCATTTCCTCCCCCTGAGATGGGGGTCTGTATAAAACCCCTGTGCGGATTGTGGTAGCATTGCCTGTCTCCAAGTTGACCCACAGTGCCTCCTCTCCTCCTGGTTTACCCTTTTGTTCTCTTGCTTTGATTCCTTCCCTTATGTAGAGAGGTACTCCACCTCCTCTTTTACCATCCCTGTCCCTCCTGTAGCTAGTGTACCCTGGTATGTTTACATCCCAGTCATTGTTCTGTGTGTACCATGTTTCTGTGACTGCCACAATATCCAGATGTTCCTCTTTCATCAAGGCCACTAGTTCAGGAAGCATGTTATCCAGACTACAGGCATTGGTACTCATTACTCTCCATTTTTTGATGGCTTTTCCTCTTGTAGTCCCATCCCTGCCCTTACTGACTTTGCTTCCTCTATTTACCCCTGTCCTGCTCCCTACTGACCTTTCTACCTTGGTCTTTACCTCATTTAGTACCCTGTTTTGGAGGGGGAGGCTGGGAATTCCCTGCTGCTTATCAGTGCCTCCCCCGTTGGCTAGTTTAAAAGCTTACCAATGAAGCATTTAAACCAATCATTGAGGAGACTGGTTCCTTTCCCGGACAGATGCAGACCATCATGCCAGTATAGGTGGGTATCCCTCCAGGTGGAACCCCAGTCCCCAACAAAAGAAAAAAGAATGATGCTATAGTCAGTATTAGTTTCCATAACTAATGAGGCAAATCAAAGGTGGGAAAAGAACTGAGAGGTGGGGCTGCCCACAGTTATATACATGCAGATGTGTGACATCAATGTGAGTGGCCCCAACTAGCAAATGTTTCTGTGTGGTCCTAGTGGCCAATGGTTGATGTTCCAAAGGTGTGGCCTAGGGGAAGTGATCCTCAAAGATATTTTTGTATTAGATGTACAGACTGAGATACTGAGATCCAACACAGGACACAGATCCCCTGTTCATTTCGGAACTAGATAATATCTGGAGTAGAACCTTTCGTTCTGTTGAAAAGCATTTGGAGTGTGTGCTAATAAGCAGCCAACGAGGATAGTCGGGTCTTAATACCGCTCTGAGCCATGAACTACAATAATTAAAAATAAAACTTGTAAACCTGCAACTGAAGGCAGTAAAAACTACATCTGCATAGAGTAACAGCACTATGGATGAATATCTCACCTCAAACCCTGGCAAAAGCCAGCAAAGCACTAGCAAAGGCATTAAGAAGCAGCCGACTGGCACTGTGAGTGAAAGCGTGGGGCTGGTATCGTTGTCGGCTGCAGAGGTTAGTGCACTAGGCCATGAACTTACAGGCCTAGTAATCACCGCGCTGGAGCCCTGACTGATAAAACTGAAACACAAAATAGATTTAAAACTCCAGGAAGTTTTAGAGCAACAAACTGTGCATACCAACCGTATAGCTGAAGCGGATGACAGAATTTCCAGGATGGAGGATGAGATGGCGCAGTATCAGGCCAGGTGGCTGCATTGCAGAAGGAATCAGAAGAATTTAAGGAGGCATATGATTACCAAGAGAATTATAATAGGCGATTAAACTTGCGATTGAGTAGCTTGCCTGAAGGGAAGGAGGGAGGAGGAGCCCTGTACTTTTGTGCTCAAAAACTACCAGAGATTCCTGGTATGGAAGTAAAGGGAGGGCATCTGAAAATGGAGCTAGCTGACCGCATGGTGATGCCCCGGCCCCCAGCAAATCAACCACCGTGACAGCTTATTATGCATTTTCATAAGTTTCAAGACCGTGAAGCTGTGTTAAGAGTATACAGAGAAAAGGGCACACTGATATACGACGGGAGCCAACTATTCCTATCGCAAGACTACTCAGCCAGGCTACTAAAAAAGAAAGTTGCTCAATGCCATGATGGTGCAGCTACAAGCTATGAAAGTGGAAATCTTCTTAGTGTATCCTATCCAGCAACACTTAAGATTCATCATGAAGGGGTCACTTACTCTTTTGGAGAATGAAAAAGTGGAGCAATTTGTGAAAGACCTCCAGAAAAAAGTCGGGTGAAGACTGATAGCCTGGTGCATGTTACTGGAGTCATCACAGTGAGTTTGCTGTTTCTTTTTTTTGTTTGTTTCTGTTGAACTGTCCTGGATGGGTTCCCTATGGAACCCCCCACTGCTGATCCTGCAAATGGAGTAAGAAGCATACTTCCATGGCCAGACTTTCAGGGGTAGAGCAATGCAGAGGCAGTCAGGAGAAATGGGGAGTGGAATCATGAGCCCATTTAACAACAACCAGAAGTATTGTAGGCCACATGGAGCATCGTGGAGATCAATCGGAGACAAAAGGTAATCCTTGGGAACCACATAAAAAGAAGAGGCTTGTCAGAATGTGTGCTGATGTGTATAAAAGCTGGACTCTAAACCCCTAATGTCTGGTAATCGAACAGACTATGTCATCAGGGATACTAAGGCTGGAGACCAGGCTGATTTGAAATAGAGGAGGGCGGGGGGCTGGCTTGGCATGTGCAATTCGGTGTGGCCTAGCCTCTGCTCTCAGCAGTGCTAGAGACCTGTTGCCCTCTGTATTGAGGGTACTGGGAGGCAGAATGACTTGCACAATGAGTGATCCATTCTGTGTGGACCCAGATAGGATGCTGGGGGTATGGTACTATTACTAGGGATTGCTCAGTGAAGGAACTTGGACTTTTGCTCCTTAAGGAGAGAAACTGGAGAATTACTTTTGGAAATGGGCTGTGGGGGGGGGTGGGCTTTGCTCGTATTATGATGGTGTGGCCTGACCTTCCCTTTCCATGACAGCTCAGAGGGTTTACTCCCTTTTACAATTGAACTGGGAAGTAATCGCTTCATGCATGTTTTTGGAAAATTAATTGGGATACTAGCTGTAGGTACTGGACTGAGGGTGGATCAGGGGGGTTGGAGCTTATCTGGGATACATAGTTTAATAGTTTATATAGCTTAAAGTTTTGAATTTAACAGGTTTGCTAATTCATATTAATGAAACTTATACAATGTCTGATTACATGTTAAAAGGAATGTGCTATTTTATGAGAGGGAAAAACAGATGAGCAGCCCTGTGCAGGGTGCATGATGCACCTCTACTAAAGCTATGCGGTGCCAAAGGGGGGAGAGGGCACAAATGGAAGGGGAACATGGGGCAGAAATTGGGAGATTCTCCCATAGTAGTTCAGAGGTAAAAGGAGGGTTGGGAAGACTTGAACATCATGAGGGATTGTTTATATACGACACTCGAGCTAAATGAAGGCAGTTAGTGTCGACTAGGGGTGGGTACGGGTAATACTAACAGGACAAAACATAACATAGAAACATAGAATTTGATTGCAGATAAGGACCGCTTGGCCCACCTAGTCTGCCCATTTCCCTACCTCACGGATAAGCTGCAGATCCTAGTTAACCAACAGCCTACTTCCTCCTACCTCTAACCAGAATTGCATTATGTCTGTCCCATGCATTCTTGAATTCACCCACTGTTTTTGACTCTATGACCTCCTCAGGAAGACTGTTCCATGTATCCACAACCCTCTCTGTGAAGAAATACTACATCACATTACCTCTGAGCCGCCCCCCCCATCTTCTTCCAATTATGGAAATACAGTTAATTGAAGGTCTGATGATAATGGGGGGGCAAGGAAAGAAAGAGAATGTGAAGATGAATATACATGGGAGTGGAAGAAAAGGGGGGTGAGGAGACAAAGGAGTCAGTTAAGTTAGTTGTTGTTATTTGCATGTTTGTAGTTTTCATGTTTGAAGGTGCAAGTGAATGCCAGTTTATAGATATTTTATGTCACAGGGAAGATCTGGGCTATGCTTGGGGATGCAGAAATGGGAGGGCTATTTTGGAGGAACTATTACTATTTATTAATGGTTAATACAAAGAATATAACAGTAGTCATGTGGAATGTTCGGGACATAGCAAACCCTGTCAAGAGGACAACTCTGCTCATGTCCCTTAAAAGAACTGGGGCTCAAATGGCCATGATCCAAGAAATGCACTAAATGGACAAAGAACACGCCAAGCTGGCGAGGGGTTGGGTGGGGAAGTGTTGTGCATCCTCGTATGCATCGCATAAACATGGAATAGCTGTTCTGATCAATAAAAATGTTCTCCTGGAAGTCAAAAAAGTGGTAAAAGATGCTGGCAAGGCAGATATACTTTTGTGACAGGTGAGATTTATGGGGAAGAGGTAACCTATGGGAGTGTCTATGCACCGGTGGTGCATGAACCCCAATTTTATATGTCTCTGTTGTATTTAATAATGAGGGAGCAGTTTCTGGGATGAATACGGTGGGGACCTGAACTCAGCAATGAATCCTCAATTGGACTACTCACAGGGTAAAGGGAGGAAGTCAGGAATTATGAAGCAATGGAAAATAGGAATGTCAGACTTAGACATGATAGATGGATGGCGGATGGCTAAACCGGGGTGCCTGGGAATATACATTTTTTTCCAACCCCCACAGAATATGGACTCGCATAGACTATATTTATGTACCTAGGGCCTGGGTGGGAAGGATTAGAGATGCAGCACATGGCCCCATTCTTGTGTCAGATCATGCAATACTGGTGCTTACCTTGACTTCCAAGGAAAAGAGGGAGGGCCCACCTCAGTGGAGGTTCCCCACTTATATGACTAAACATAAAGGATTTCAGGAACATCTGGAGGAACAAAGGAAATACTATGTAGAAACTAATAAGGGGGATGATGTCTCCAAGGACATTTTTTGGGATGCTGGGAAGGCTTATATGCGAGGGGCCATTATTGAATTTATGGTCAGGCTCCAGAGGCAAAAAAAAGGAGAAGAGAAAGGAGATAAAGGTGCAGTTAAAGGACCTTGAAAAGAGAGTAGCAGGAGGAGGAGAGAAGGGGAAGCTTTGCAGCTACTTACAGCTACCACAGAAGGATTAAATGCTCTGCTGAGTGATGAGGCCAGGAAAAACTTGCTGTATTGTAGAAGACAGATATATGAATGGGGAAACAAGCCCAGCCCCCTACTGGTGAGATTGATGAAGGGAGGGAAATGTCCAACCAGAATAGTGGAAGTAAGAGATAAGCAGAGTAAAATGCAGAGAGACCCAAAACTAATTCAGCACTTGTTTAGAGATGTTTACCAACAGTTGCATAAAGCAGAATTTTGGGGTAGGGAACAGGCAACACAGGATTTTCTGAAAAACTTAACTTTACCCAGAGCTACAAGTGAGCAGAGGTGACAACTTGGCCAACCTATTACCCAGAGAGAAATATTAGGGGCTATACTGAAGTTGCAAGCTGGTAAAGCAAGTGGCCCAGATGGCCTACCCACTGAATTTTATCAACTTCTGGGTGGACGAGTGGCTGCAGTTATGTGCGAGGTCTTTGGGGACAGGAAGGAGGGGGAAGAAAGATGTTACATAAAACATGTTACGAAGCCACAATATGCTTAATTCCAAAACCAGGAAAGAGTGTCATGGAATGTGCTTTATATTGACCCATTTTGTTGATAAATTGCCATGCAAAGATCTTTGCAAAGGTTCTAGCAACAAGACTGGAGGACATATTAGCCATATTGATTCACCCAGACCAGACCGGGTCATTAAGGGGTGCATGCCCTATCACAATATGCAATGTCTGCTGAATGTGGCATGGAAGGCTAATTGGGGGAAGGAGGAAATGGGTATCATCTCGATGGATGCTGAAAAAGTATTTGATAGGGTAGAGTGGGAGTATCTCTTTGAGATAATGGCCCAGTTTGGTCTGGGTGACTCATATGTTAAGAGGGTGCAGGAGCTATACGAGGACCCTAGAGCACAAGTCCTAGTTAATGGGGTACTGACAGAAGAGTTTTAACTGGAAAGAGGAATGAGGCAGGGTTGTCCCCTGTCCCCACTGCTCTTCACCCTGGCTATAGAGCCATTAGCTGTAGTGATACACCAACATAATGGGACAGAAGGCATTGGGGCAACCAAGGGTCCATCACACAAATTGGCATTGTATGCGGATGATATGCAGGTTTTCATCAAAAATCCAAAAATATCAATGCCACCCCTGATAGCTCTGATTCAAGAGTTTGCAGGTTTCTCAGGGTACAGAATCAATCTCGGAAAATCTGAGATGCTCTGCTTCCCTGTCATGGAGAGAGAAAATGGAAACTGGAGTCTAAAAATAGTCCAGAAAAGTTTTACCCATTTGGGTACATGGGTGGACAGATCATTGATATCCCTCTATAATCTTAATTATACCTCCCTAATCAAAATAATAGAGGATGATCTAAGAAGGTGGGCACAGCTTGCGATATCCTGGCTGGGCAGGATCAACCTAATTAAAATGAATATCCTCCCCAGGGTGTTATATCCGATGCAAATGCTGTATATGGGTTTGATAAAAGGGGACATTAAAAGATTAGAAAGGGCATTTTCCAGGTTTATGTGGTGGGGGGTAGACCCAGGATTATCCTGCAAAGATTAAAAGTTGAGAAAGATAGGGGAGGCCTTAACTTTCCGGATTTGAAGATATACTCTCTTTCAATTCAACAGAGATATATTGCAGATTGGGTCCATCGGCCAGAAGTGGCCAGTTGGGTGAGATTAGAACAGGAGGGCAACCCAGGGAGGCTGACAGCTTGCTTACACAGTAAAGGAAAGAGGGCCTATAGAACACAGGGAGATGGTAACTCGATGATAGGGGCAGTATTGGAAGCATGGGCGCAGTTTAAGAAACAACAGCCTGATCAAAAAGGACAGACGTTGCTGCTACTGGTAGCTGAAAACCCCTACATCCTGCCAGGGATGGAGGATCAGAGATTCAGAGAATTGGCAAAAAAAGGAATTGTGAGTGTGGGGAATCTTGTGGTAGAAGGGGGGCTCAGCATGTTTGAGACTATGCAGAAGAATCTGGAGTTAGGAAAAACCACTTATTTAGGTATCTACAGGTTAGGGCTTTTATTAGGAGTATGGATGGAGAGGAATCATTGAGATCTATACCAAATCACATTGAGGGACATATATATCAAATTAAGAAGGACCCCAAGGGTTTTATTGGTAAGGCAGCTAAACAGGGGAAGCAGAGTATCCTGGACATGACAAACAAAACAAGGCTACTATGGGAGAGGGACCTGGGGATAGGGATTTCAGTGGCAAACTGGACAGTAGTATTACCCATGCATGCTGGACTCATGGCATGTAACAAGTATAAGGAAGCCTTTTTCAAATTTTTACATAGGTTATATTACACGCCAGTGATAATTAATAAAGTGTGCCCTGGAATATCCCCTATATGTGGAAAATGCAATCAAGAGCGTGGCACATATATACACCGTTTTTGGAGTTGTACTATCCTACAGCAATTTTGGAAGGAGGTTGTTAAAGAAGTTTCGGGAATGACAGGGGTGGCACTTAATATGGACCCTTTGGCTTATCTTTTTGGGGTAGAAGTAAATGAAAGAGAAGAGTGGGTACCAATCCCGAGATAGATTAGGATTTTGTATGTGCTAGCAAGGCATTGCATACAAAACACATGGGTGTCCAATGCTAGACCCACACTTCAACAATGGAGAAACTTAGCACTTCAGACACTAGCCCTGGAGAGATTAACCCAGATTTTGAAGGGTAGGGAGGAGGCGTTCAGTCATGGCTGGGCTCCCTTCCTTGCTTCATTGAGTTTAGCAGAGGGGGAGACCCTCAAAAAGGGGCTACTGGAGTGAAATAGGGTGAGTGGAGTAGACAGGGGGTAGCCTGGCCACTTGACAAGGGGTATAAATGAAGAGCAGGTTTCAGACTCTCAAATTCCCAGATTTAATATTTAATAAGAATAAGTGACAGAAAGACTTGAATCAAATAAAGAAGGAGTAGTGAGAAAATACTTCTTGTTTTTAGTGGAAATACTGTAATTGATTGACAGTATAATGTATTATCACTATCCATCCCAGAAAATGTACAACTGTATTTGTACCTTGTTTGTATGTATGTGTATGTCTATGTCTTGTGATGTTGAGAAAATCAAAAATCTTTCTTAATAAACAGATTATACAAAAAAAAAAGAAAAGGATTTGGTTCTATGGCACATTTCTGTAATAAAGACGGAATTTCCTTCAGAAGGGACAACTGGCTCAGATGATAAAAGGAAGGAGGAAGAGGATGAACAGTAGGGATTTGTAACAGCTTTAAAGCATGCCTCCTTGCAGTTATCTCCAGAACCCAATCAACTGTAGTTATCTCCCACCATTGTTTCAGATGCAGGCAGATCCTGCCTTCAACACTCTCCCTTGGATGTTAACAGCTGAGGTTGGGAGAGAAGGAAGAGTCAGCTGGAACCAGGGGGTGTCAGGGCTACAGGAACCAATTCTTTTGGATGCTTTTGTGTGGGCACCAAGGGGAGGGGGACCTGGAAGAAGGTCCCCTTCTCTGCCACAGACTTGCTAATTATAGGCATGACTACTTTAGGCAGCAGGTGGATGAAAAAGAGCCCTGACCACAAGCTGGAGAGGGTTACAGAGACTTTACAGACCTTAGAGTCATTTTTAAATTGTGAAGCCATGTAGGGTCTCTTTAGCACTGCAGTCAAAGAGTTTTGACCCTTTAGAAAGAGCATTCAAAGCTGCCTGTTGCACATCATTGGCAAAGTTAACAGCTCTAAGCCAAGAGTATCTTCTCTTGCAAATGCCAGACGCTGCAGCCCTGTCAGAAGCAGAGGCAGCATAAGGTGAGAGCAGCAAATGTTTGACAACCTCAGTAGCAGCAGACAATGTTTTAAGTAAATCAGTCTTGGCAGACCCATCAGGCAAAAACTGAACAGCACCATGAGCAGCTTTCCACAAGCAGTTCTGATATCTGATCATACTGGTCTGGAAGTCTGCAATCCTAAGGCCCAGTGATGCAGAGGCATAAGTACATTTGCCCATCACTTCCAACCTCCAAGATTCCTTATCAGGAGGCAAAATACTCATCAGTCTAGAGGTTCTTAACACATCATGACCAGCCATGATGACCACAGAGTCAGTTCAGTTTCTGGCTGGTTGTCATAATAAGGCTTGGCAGATGGTACAAGATACTGCTTATCAGCCTTTCTTGGAACAGCAGGCAGTGAATTTGGTTTGTATCATGCAGCAAAAGTAGCATCCTCCAATGCAGGAGATTTAGGTGGAATGATAATGGGGGGGGGGCAGGGCACCTCCTAAATTTCCATGAGATTCCTTTTTATTTATTCGTTTATTGAGTACTAGGATTACAAATACCTTTGAACCAGAGATTTAATACAAAGGTTCTGTGTCATCAGGAGAGTAAAAACAAACAATGGACAGTACAATACAAAAGTGAGTTATCAAAATAGTACAACAACAGAGACAATTTAGGCAATGCAGGCAATAGGAAAGAGGTATATAAGAAGCAGGTACAAAAGTACTAATGTAGGGCTGTGTGGAGAGATGAACTTGGGAAGGGGGGTGAAGAGAGATGTCAGTCATTGTGTTGACTTTGTCGCAAGTGCTTGAGGCCAGAAAAGTGCTAGGTGGGCTGGGAGGAAGGAGAAGAAGAGGGGCCAAGGGATACGGAGGTGGTGGGAGGAGGAGGAGGTTCAAGAGGGAGGGGTAGAGGAAGGGGGAAGGGGGAGAATAGGGAGGAGACAAGAAGGAGGGGCTGGAAAAGGATGTGCTAGAAGAGAGAGAGATAGGTGGGAAGATGGACGGATAGGTAGGGTGGGGGCACAAGGGGATGGCTAGAAGGAGGGAGGGCGAGGAGAGGGATGGTGGGGCAGGGTGGAGGGACAAAAGGGAGAGTAAGAAGGATAGGTAGGATGTAGGACAAGGGAGGAGTGGGAGAGAGTGGAAGTAGTGTGAGTGGGGTCAGGGTGGCGGAGGATAAGAATAAAGTAGCAGGAGTGGGAAGGGGAGGAGAAGAGATGTAATGCAGGCCTAAGCAGAGCAATCACATTTGCTAAGATCAGTGAGGTGCTGATGAAGTTTAGAAACACAGAAACATAGAATTTGATGGCAGATCAGGACTGCTTGGCTCACCTAGTCTTCCCATTTTCCTACCTAACAGATAAGCTGCAGATCCTAGTCAACCAACAGCTTACTTCCTCCTACCCCCCCACTAGGACCGCCTTATGTCTGTCCCATGCATTCTTGAATTCCCCCACTGTTCTTGACTCCACGACCTCCTCAGGGAGGCTGTTCCATGCATCCACAACCCTCTCTGTGAAAAAATAATTCCTCACATTACCTCTGAGCCATCCCCCCTCTATCTTCAAATTGTGCCCCCTTGTTCTTGCACATCTCTTTTTCTGAAAGATGCTACCCTCTTGGACTTTGTTGATTCCCTTGAGGTACTTGAAAGTTTCTATCATGTCCCCTCTCTCCCTTCTTTCCTCAAGGGTATACATATTAAGCTCCTTTAGTCTTTCTTTGTATGTCTTCTGGTGCAGACCCTGCACCATTTTGGTTGCCCTCCTCTGGACAGCCTCCACTCTGTCTATGTCTTTGCGGAGATGGGGTCTCCA
Source organism: Neoceratodus forsteri (assembly GCA_016271365.2). Classification (NCBI taxonomy): domain Eukaryota; kingdom Metazoa; phylum Chordata; order Ceratodontiformes; family Ceratodontidae; genus Neoceratodus; species Neoceratodus forsteri. Next base: position 865,748,950 of record CM028137.1, on the reverse strand, counting down.
GAACTGCACACAGTACTCCAGATGGGGTCTCACCAACTGTCTGTACAGAGGGATTACAACTTCCTGTTTTCTACTATTGATGACTCTTCCAATGCATCCCAGTATCACCCCAGCCTTCCTTACTGCCTTCTCACATTGCTTGTCCACCTTTAGGTCATCTGATATATTTACCCCCAGGTCCCTTTCCATTTTTACTGTTGTCAGTATCTCACCCCCCCCCATTGTGTACTCTTCCCCTGGGTTTTTGTTTCCCATGTGCATTACCTTGCACTTCTTTGCATTGAATCTGAGCTGCCATATATTTGACCATTCCTCCAACCTTGCCAATTCCCTTCTCATCCTTTCCACTCCATCTTGTGTATCAACCCTGTTGCAGATCTTTGTGTTGTCTGCAAAGAGACATACTTTCCTTCCTGTTCCTCTGCAATGTCACTTATAAAGACATTAAAAAGGACCAGTCCCAGTACTGTTTACCCAGCTAGTAACCCTCCTTTCTTCACTGTGTACTCCATTTAGTACTACCCTTTGCATCCTGTTGTCTAGCCAATTTTTTATCCAGGCTACCACCTTGGGACCCACTCCAAGGCTGGCTAACTTGTGTAACTTGTTTACATTTGAATGGGCCAAGCTTGTTCTCAACAGTGATTTTAGGAGGAAGGCTAGTCATCATCGAAAGGGCCCTGGTGTAGAAGGTACATTGAGCTTGGGAGGTACAGCAGAACGGAACAATATAAGGTGATTTGAGGGCACTGCACGTGAAACGTGAGTTGGCAGCAGGTAGCATTAAGGAATGCATAGCTGGTAGTGTAAGGCTAAGGCAGATTTTGTTTGCCATGAGGTATGACTGATAAGCCAGCCTATCATGTAGATTGAGCCAGTTAGAGCATTTGTAGCAAGTACAGGTATGTGTATGCTTCTCTGCTCTAGTGATAAGTCTACAGCACTTGTTGAGGCACGTCCTGATTCACTTAAGTGTGGTATCTGTGGCAGCCCCATAGAAAACTGGCCCATAGTCAATGATGGACAAGACAGAGCTGGTAATAGCTGCACACATGGCTTCATTTTTCAGGCAGTGATGATGGCGGTAGAGTACCCCTATTCTGGAGTTTTTAGATTTTGAGACATGATGGAAATGTCAGTTGAAGGACATCGTGCTGTCAAGGGTAATACCTAAATATTTAAATTCCTGCACTTGGTCAAGCAGCTGATGAACCTTGTTATGGATATCGAGGTTAGTAGTTCTGAATTTGCTGTGTGAGCTGCAAAACAGCATGGACTTTGTTTTTTTGTAGTTCATTAACAGTTTGTGCTGTTTAAACCAGGACTCAGCCAAGCTGAAGTTCATCAGAAGGTCCTGGGAGAGAGGAATAGGGTCTGCATGGGTGGAAAAGAAGACTGCATCATTAGCATAGAGTATCATATTATTATTGCATGCTGCAGGAAGATTATTGATAAAGAGGCTAAATAGTAGTGGACCAAGGAGGGAGCCTTGGGGGACACCAGAGCGAACAGGGAGGCTATGTGAGAGAGAGTCTGTGATTCTAACCCTTTGGTTTCTATCCAAAAGGTAGTTTTCAAACCATTTGGTAGTATCAATTGACAGACCAAAGGTAGAAAGGGAGATGTAGCAGGTGCTGGTGATTCACAGTGTCAAATGCCTTGGTCAAATCAATGAACACCACACCCAGAAGACTGCCTGTGTCTAGGGCCTTATGTATATGGGTAGTAAAATCAAGCAGGGCAGTGGCAGTACTGTGGGCTTTTTTAAAAGCGTGCTGCTGTGGACATTGTAGGTTATATTTGATGAGGTGTTCTGACAACTGCTCTGCAACAGTATGTTTAAGTACCTTGGAGAGTGGAGGGAGGATACAGATGGGGTGGTAATTGGTGTGATAGGATCTAGCACCACTTTTATGCACAGGTGTGACGATAATTGACTTCCAGAGCTGGGGGAACTGTTCAAGGGAGAGCAAAAGATTCTGGAGTTTTGTGAGGGGGAGTAAGATGACATCTAGGGGGAGAGAGAGAGAGAGAGAAGTTTAAGGTCCAGGGGATCGCTGCTGAAACTAGGTTTGCTTAAGACTGATTGAAGGTAGTTTCTAGCTTCAGCAATGAATTATCCTCTTAAAGTAGAAAGGACGGGTATTCCAGGGGAGGTAGGATCTATCACTGAGGCAGGGCAGGGCAGAGTCATCAAAGAAATTAGGGGGGGAAGGACACTGCTGAGATCAGTGAACACAAGATTAAATGTGTCCGCTATTACTTTGGGGTCTTGGATAGTGGTGCCGTTAACGTCAAGCATAGTGGGGGAGTATTTGATAGGTTTCCCCATAAGGTTCTTGATGTTCTTCCAATAGGATTTACTGTTGCCCCATGAGTTTGTAAGCTCCTGTTTGTAGTAGGCTTATTTGGCACTATGTATTGTCTGGGTGCACTGGTTCCTGGCAGCTTTTAGCACTGCCAATCAGGCTGTTGCCCTGAGGCCATAGCTCAAGATTATCCCGGTTATGCCAGCGATTATCCCAGTTTTGCATCATCTTCCTCTTCCACAATATAGCCCATGGAAGACTGCATTTGCTGCATCATGGCTTGGAAAGATGGGTCCTCAGGAGGAGATCTTGGGATATAAACCACAGAGTCCTCACTACAGGATGAGAGGGTAGAAATAGGGTGAGAGGGACCTTCCAGAAATTATTCTTCCTCATATTCCTCCTCTAAATCCTCCTCTCAGTCTCTGATGTCAGGATAATATTCCATTTCATTGTTGTCAGCATGAACGATGATGTTAGCCACAGAATGGACCAGTGATGCTGGTGGCAGCTGAGAGACAGGAATGAGGTGCTGTTGGTGGAATAACTGCCTGCACTTGCAACCCCAGTAGAACAAGTCAAATCATTTCATAAAACTATGCAAGCACAGCTTGTGAGTTAATGGCACCTTGCAAAGGTTTGAGACTACCTGCATCAATGGGCCTTTGCTGACTGCAATAGCACCATACCATCAATAATAAGTACAGCAGAACCCACGCCAAGCCAAGACCTTGGTTTTTTAATGATGGTTGGAGGAGAGGGGCTCTAGTTAGCACCACCAGAGTGAATGTTGAGAATGTACCTTTTCTCAGCAGCAACCATGACCTCTCTGGCTAAGCAGACTTGTCATCTCTGTGTTTGTTCTTATGGCTGGACAACAAGGAGACCCACAACTATGACCATTCCTTGTCCTTATTGGTCTTTGGTGAAGGAGAAGCAGATTTGAACCTTTCTGCTTCTCCATGGCTTTCAGTATCTAATACAAGTAAATTTTCTAAAGTTTTCTTACGGTGTCACCCCTTAGCCTAGTTGAAGCTCGGAAAATCTCACAAGTCCACATGTCATGAGATAGGCCCAAATGGTACACACAAACTGCAGGTGTTCTCTTTATAAATCTCTGCACTTACAATACTGAAGTAAACGCTCTTTCAACTTTGGAGGCATACAGAGACAATGACAGAACACAAAGAGGAAAAAAAATGGCAACTGCCAAGTTAACAGTATTTCCTTTAACAGGCCTAACAAGGATAATTGACAATGGGAGATAGAACTGAGGAGTGATGAGGTCACCCATGTTATATACACATAGACACTACATGTCACGGTGGGTGGCCTCTGACTAGCAAGGTCAAAGTAAGGTTTCCAAGTGGTTCCTACGCTGACAGCTTGTAGTTCAAAGGTTTGGCCTAATGGAGTATATTTTTTTGAATAAGATTCCATATGTTTAGGGGTTCCTTTTGCTCTGTCATAGCTGGTGAATCAAGTATTTCCTACAAAATTGCTTGATTTTATGCAGAGTAACATAGAAACATAGAAATTGTTGGCAGAAAAGAACTGATTGGTCCAATCAGTCTACCCAGATTTTCTCTGCTTATTCTATCTCTGCAGACTCAACCTGATCTGTTGACCGACCCTCCCTTGCATATTTACCAATATTCCCTTATGCCTATCCTATGCATGTATGAAGCCCTCCACTGTTTTCACTCCCACCACCTCTGCTGGCAGACTGTTCCAGGAGTCCACCACTCTTTCAATTAAGTATTACATTCTCACGTCCCTCTAAAACATCCCCTCTTCCAGATTCATTGCAAGCTTTCTAGTGCTGGTGCACTTCTTGATTTGAAATAGACTCCCCTCCTGTACCTGGTTCACCCCTGTGAGGTTGTTGGTCTTTGTCATGTCCCCCCACTTCCTCTCTTCTAGGATGTACATGTTGAGGTCCCACAGCTTCTCCTTGCAGTGCTTTTGATGTAGTCCCTGCACCATTTTAGTTGCCCTCCTGTGGACTACTTCCCCCTTATCTATATTCTTTCTGAGATGCAGCCATACATTGGTGACACCACCTCCTTTCTTCTCCTCCTGGTGATCTCTCTTTATGTTCCCCCTGCATTCCACTACCTGCCCACTGCCCTATCATACTGCCCCACCACTCTGACGTCAGACATGATAGCCCCAAGATCTCTTTTCTGCTTAGTGACTATAGACAGCAGGAAACATTTAAAGTCATACCTTGGCAGATAACACCAGCATCCTCAGAATGCTTGCAGCTGTGTTGGAGTAGTGGACTGGAAGGACAGTTTGTAAGGTGAGCCTCTCTCCCAGTACATGAAACATCATCCAGAATAATGCTGCCTTTACCCTGACCAAAGTAAGCATTCGACTCCGCAGACAGTGCACGACCACAGCCGAGCTCCCAGCAAACCACATTGGCATCATTTATATCCCAATTGTCATCACACACAGTCCCCCACTGGGAGTTGTAGTAAACTTCCACATGGCCTGAGCAGCTGTTGGGTCCATTCACCAGCCGTACTGGCAGTACTCCTGTAAAAATAATGTCAAACTGTTAGATACAGAATGGAGACAGATTTCCCATTTCAGCTTCTTACATCCTTCTTAGCTTCCACAGGCACAGTAACTCTGTGGTGTGGTATTAATCTAGAAAGCTAATTATTTCAATGTTACATTGGGTATGGATTTCAGCATCCAAGAATGGTACCCCAACTATTTACCCACATCTCATCACACAATTCCTACTGTAGTATCATTATATCTTGCCACTATTCCTGGACCCTATATTTCTGGATTTTTTTACTGTAGTTATACAAATTTCCACAATTGTATCCCCATCTGTAGCGCACTTTATCTTGTTTATTTATTCCTTATGCCCCCTGTTCACTGGTGTGGCCCCATCCCCAGGTCACACCCAGCCCAATCCCCCAGTCACTAGTACTTACCCTTCTCCTTGACCCCCAACCCCACCCCCACCTAGCACTCCCTCAGATGCTGGTATCCAACAGGATTGGGTAATTAAAAAAAAACCTTACCTAGGCAGGATGAATAAATAACAGTTATTTACCTATAACAGGAGGTCTTTAAGAGAAGGTCCACCACTGAACCACACCTTTGGAACTGTAAGTCATCATCAGCATCAGGACCACTCGGAAAGTTTTGCAAGCAGGGGGCTGACCATAAGGACATACATTGCCTCTTATATATGTAAGAGGCACATCACTCCTTCCCTCAGTCCTGGAGAAAAGCTCAGAGGATATCTGACCAGCAGGACTTGGGAGATGAGAACCAGAACAAGGCACATTAGAGAAGCACAGGACTGTAAATAAAGTCTGTAAGGCACTGTGTGTATACTCCAGAAAGGCAACTGGCATCAGTGCCAGCAACTCTGTCATCCAGAAATGAGACCATGGGGGAAGGAGGATGGGTGCGCTGTGGCCCAGTGGAGGAGATTCTCCCCAAGAGCTACTGTTGTGGTTTGTAACTGTTTTGATATCTCCTTCACTGAGCTACACCTTTGAAATGATTCCCCATGCAATGCAAAAAGTTTTAGTTTGTTATTCTTTGGTAACTAGGTAAAGCCCACTAGGCACAAGTGCCTTTTCTCAGGGGAAACCTAGAAGCACTGGGGTGGTTAAGTTGCTTGCTCAGAGTCACACAGCATACAAATGGAGGTTGAAGGAATCAAACACAGGTCTGCTGTATGTACCAGGCTCATTCATAGCTTATGACTCTTACCTCTAGGCTATACTACCGAGTACCCAGGGAGGATGGCAAAGTCTAATACCGCATCACAACAGAAGGCCTTGTAGTACTGCAAGACCAAAGCCAGCATGTCTGAGTGACAATGTCTAAACTATGGTACTTTGTACTGTAGAAGTATGCACAGTGCTCTATAGTGGCAGCAGCACAGCTCAGCTGCAGACATATTCTGAAACCAAGCAACAGTAACCATACCATATGTACAGTGGCCATACACAGCACCAGGAAGTTCCTTACTGTACATCCTTCAGCAACAACCACAAAATACAATTAGCCAGCCATTTGGACAGGCACTCTTTAAACACAGAGGTGCTCTATTTCCCAAAGGTGAATGGAACAAAAAGCTAAGGTCTTTCTGTAGTCCATAATACTATCAAGGTAGAAAGGTACTGTTCTGTTTACAACAGCTGTATGGAGCAATGTTTCACCCTTGTTAGCATGCTCAGGATAACACACAGGAAGGTGTACAGTCTGATTTAATGTGAAATAAGAGACCATATTAGGTAGATAACAAGAACTGGTCCACAAAGACACCCTGTCCTTGTGAGGAAAAACAATCTAATAAGTAGGCTCATGTGTTGCTTAATTTTTCATTTTGTTTCTTTATTTTATTTTTAACTGGTAAGCAGGTGGATAATACTTCCCTTTTCCACAGCAACCAGTGTAAAACATTGAATAAGTGACTTACAAGCATTTCAGTGTCCATATTGGTAGCTCGGAAATTCTACAAGCAGAAATAATGGTGACCAAAAACAATGTATTCCACAAAGCAAAACCCACCTTGCATGTCACAGCAGGCTCAAATGAGGCCAGTCAATTGTTCCAGAATGAAATTCAGGTCCCAAGGCACAACCGGTTTAGGAATTTGGGGTGGGGGGGGAACGCATGTGCAGAATACCCTTTAGAAATATATGGGCCACATCTAGTTGTGCCATTGTGTGCCCATCAGTAAGGGCATGGAAAGCCAAAAAGTCAGGCAAATGCACCTTATTGGAAGAGTGCTGAAGACCAGAGTCAGACAGAGACAGAAGGCAGTCCAGTATAATATTCACAGGACACATGCAAGGGGTCAGTGAAAGGCAAGCACATCATATGGAGAAGCACTTCCATTTTAAACAGTAGGAGTGCCTTGTAGAAGTTCTTCCAGTTGTCAGCAAGACAGTGACCTGGAGGAACCCCAAAGCAAGCAATGGGTACATCTACAGGAGCCATACATTCAGATGCAGTGACCCCTGAACCTGCCACAATAGATCCAGACAAAGGGACAGCTGAACAGCAGGTTCCACTGCCAGATTCTGCAGAAACACAAACCAAATCTGACAAGGCCAGAAGGAAGCCACCAGTATTAGGATGGCATGCTCTGCCTGTAACTTGACCAGAACCCTCTGTATGAGAGGGATCTGAGGAACGGTGAAAAAAAACCTTCTTATGAGGAGATGCACCAAAAAAATCTGTTCCCTGCACTAGTCGAGCAGAAATACAGCAGTTATTTTTTATTTTGTGGGGATGCAAACAGGTTCAGCTGTGGATGAGCCCACCATGCAAAGAAGTTATTTACCACAGATAGCAGCAGTTTCAACTCATATACCAGGGACTATGACTGGCTCAGCCCATCTGCCAAGATGTTTTTGACACCTGGAAGAAACACAGTAGATAGAGCGGGGTGGTGAAAAATGGCCTAGTACCACACTCCCATCACTTCCCTATCCAGTGAATAAGAGCAAGTGCCCCTTTCTGGTTCACGTAGTGCATGACACAGACACTGTTGTGCCTGAGTTATGCCTCCTATCGGCCCACATACACCTCACACTGTATTCCGTGTCTATTATACTGTGATACTGCTATTTTGCACTAACATGTAGATTTGGACACCCATCATATAAGCATGAGTGCCACGAATGTGCTTTGCTGCTAGTATTCGCTAATGTTTACATCCTTTATCGGATTAGATCATGCATGACTATGATACCTCACTATAATGCATTATGTTTGTCTTTTACATATATTCCATATATAATCTACCTAATTACTGATATGATGACTCTGAGGGATCATCAGTGATTAATTTATACTATATATATATATATATATTCATTCTATGCAAAAAACTTTGTTAATGCAGCAGTTAGGGTTGTTCTACAGCAACAAAAGTGAGGAAATTCGATATTAGGGTTGCCACCCCTTGCACCCCACCCCCACCCAGCTGCCACCAACAGGCATCGGAGTGTGCGTTGGGGTCGTCGGCCCTAACTCTCACCCCATCCCATGTGTAAACAAGCTGAGGTGGTGCAGTGTAGGAGAATGGGGTGAGAGTAGAGTTAATGACCCCAACGCACACCCCAATGCCTGTTGGTGGGGTGGGGTGGGGGTTGAGCAAGGGATGGCAACCCTAATATCAAATTTCCTCACTTTGTTGCTGTAGAACAACCTCAACTGATGCATTAATTAAGATTTTTGCATAGAATTTCTTACGCTTTAGAAAGAATAGAAAAGTAGAGAAGTGCAGTTATGAGGACACGGCCCATAGGGCCCCGTGCTCCTACCAACTTGTAAGTGTCAGGCCTCATTACACACCTAATGACTAAAAAGTACATTGACAACAGTACAGCCTGCCATCAAACAAATGTTAATCTAGTAGAACAATAGAAAACGCTGTCCGCAAAACATAAACTGCGTCACACAATTTCTCTGCAAAAAATGTATTGTCCAACATGTAAACACCGCAATTCACATCTATAGGAAAGCATTGCAGTCCTACAGACCCAACACCAGCCCGATACTTCAAGCACACAAGTATTCGGTCACAACATTAGCCTTCTGCAAGCAATCGGAAGGCTGTGCAAACTGTTAGCAGGTGACTATATCTTTTAAATGTAAACTGTACACTTGAACAATGACAACAACAAAAATACACCTGCGATCGCCTACTCACAGCACCAAGGAAGACCTTCATACTTGTCCCATTAACTCAGAATAAAACTCGCTCCAACTGACCTGCTGATTATATTTGTTTCCCATTCACCACCACACAAGTGAGAGAGAGAAGCATTAGAGCCTTCAATACCATGGTTGCTGCATATTTTCCCTGTTAAAAAAGGCAAACAAACACCACTGTTCTTGCGCTCTTCTGTCTGTCTCTCTGTCTCTCTAGTACTCTTCGCTGTCTCCTTCTCCCAGGCAACTGTCGGCATTTCCAGCTCCCCACCACAGGAGAGAGAGAGAGAGAGAGAGAGACACACACACACACACAAAATATTGTGATAGTAGGTTACTGTATTGTACCTGTACAGAGAAAAAAAACATTGTTTTTGAGAGAGAGCGAGAGAGTCCTATTAGTGCTTCCAGGTATCTCCAACATTCCCACTGCTGAAACAATGCTTCAGTGCTGCGGCAGTCAGGCATGCTGTCAGAGTCAACAAAATATACCGTTGCTGACAGGATCTGTTTTGTGGTGTGTCTGTCAGAGCCTAAGGGTCTTCTGGGGGGGGGAGGGGTTGATAACAATAACAACAACAAAAACTAAAACATCACAAGGTCTTCTGTTACACATATAAAGGGCAATATTCTACTCAGCAAAGGGGAACTATTTGTTCTGGTGCAACAATCAAATTAATAAAAACTATTAGAAAATGGGTTGGAGAAATCCTGCATCCTGATTGGTGGACAGCACCCATCACCTGGGAGGGTATCTGGCAACAGAGACCAGTAAATCACTAGTTCCTGTGCTAGCCTGCTTTTTTACTACAAATAGTGAGCCTAATAGAATCTTCAGTTTGAAATGACTGCCATTAGTTTTCTCGCTTAGTGAGCAAGATCCCCCCAACATGTCAAACTGCTTTCTGTATCTGTATTTTTATTAAAACATTGTTTTCACTGTTGTCCAGCACTTTAGGCTTTCAGCGTAATTTACTTGACAATGTACTGCATGTGCGCTTTAGATTCCCGCTGCTGTACAATCGCCGTTGCATTTTTAAAATTAACAGCTCAACTATGCGCATCACCCGCCACTATTCCATCACTCAGATTCCGCTTTCCACTGCTCAAAAAATCACATCTGTGGTCACATAATCATTATTTTGATAAAAAAAAGGGACGTGAGTACAGTCCTAACAAACCACAGTTGCAGCGCTCCTGCTCTGACATCTCGAGCGCACCATCCTGACGAGTGCCCACACTTCCCAAGGGGAGGTACCTAAACCAAACAATAGAAACACTCTGGATACAGAAGTTGATACCAGCCCATTTACAGAAGAAAGGGTTCTGAAAGAACTCTTAAAAGTGAAGGTGGACAAAGCAGTGAGGCCTGATGGGATTCATCCCAGAATTCTAAAAGAACTAAGGGTAGAACTAGTGACATCACTGACTACCCTCTTTAACAAATCATGGGAGGATGGGATGGTACCTGAGGACTGCAGGAGGGCAGATGTTATTCCACTTCACAAAAGTGGGAGCAGGGCAGAAGCAGGAAACTACAGACCTGTTAGTTTAACCTCAGTGATAGGGAAAATGATGGAATCACTTCTGAAGGAAAGAATTGTTGAGTACCTAGAGGCCAGAGGGGCACAGGACCCAAAGCAGCATGGATTCACAGCGGGAAGGTCATGCCAGATGAATCTAATAGATTTCTTTGACTGGGTGACCAAAGTAGTAGATCAGGGAGGGGCTGTGGGCATGGCCTACCTAGACTTTAGCAAGGCATTTGACACAGTCCCACACAAAAGATTAATATACAAGCTAGCCAGCCTGGGAGTGGGTCCCAAGATGATAGCCTGGGTAAAGAATTGGTTGGAGAGTAGGACACAGAGGGTAATAGTAAATGGAGTCCACTCTGAGGAAAGGGGGGATTACTAGTGGGGTACCACAGGGTTCAGTATTAGGACCGATCCTCTTCAATGTCTTTATAAGCGACATTGCAGAGGGACTGGAAGGAAAAGTATGTCTCTTTGCAGATGACACAAAGATCTGCAACAGAGTTGATGCACAAAGTGTGGTGGAAAGGATGAGAAGGGACTTGGCAAGGTTAGAGGAATGGTCAAATGTATGGCAGCTTAGATTCAATGCTAAGAAGTGCAAGGTAATGCACCTGGGAAACAAAAACCCAGGGGAAGAGTACACAATGGGGGGGTGAGATACTAACAACAACAAAAATAGAAAGGGACCTGAGGGTAGTCATATCAGATGACCTAAAGGTGGGCAAGCAATGTGAGAGGGCAGTAAGGAGGGCTGGGGGGATACTGGGATGCATAGGGAGAGGCATCACCAGTAGAAAACAGGAAGTTGTTATCCCTCTGTACAGACAGCTGGTGAGACCCCATCTGGAGTCCTGTGTGCAGTTCTGGAGACCCAGTCTCCGCAAAGACATAGACAGGATGGAAGCTGTCCAGAGGAGAGCAACTAAAAGGGTGCAGGGTCTGCACCGGAAGACATATGAAGAGAGACTTAAGGAGCTTAATATGTATAGCCTCGAGGAAAGGAGGGAGAGGGGGGACATGATAGAAACTTTCAAATACCTCAAGGGAATCAACAAAGTCCAAGAGGGTAGCATCTTTCAGAAAAAGAGGTGTGCAAGAACAAGGGGGCACAATTTGAAGATAGAGGGGAGGTGGTTCAGAGGTGAGGTAATGTAGGGAAGTATTCTTTCACAGAGAGGGTTGTGGATGCATGGAACTGCCTTCTGGAGGAGGTTGTGGAGTCAAAAACAGTGGTGGAATTCAAGCATGCATGGGACAGTCATAAGGCAATTCTAGGGGGTGGGGGTAGGAAAAAGTAGGCTGCTGGTTAACTAGGATCTGCAGCTTATCCATTAGGTAGGGAAATGGGCAGACTGGGTGGGCCAAGTGGTCCTTATCTGCCATCAAATTCTATGTTTTTATGTTTCTAAATCATGATGACCACATACTCTGATGCTACATTCAAAGCATAAAGGCAGATTGCACTGGAGGCAGTTCCTAATAATATATATATTTTTTAAAGATAACAAGGCAAACATTGTGTGCATTTCTGTGTGTACCTCCCACCTGACTGACACTGATACTCTGCAAGTGCTCAGTATTTCTTCACAGTCGCGCTAACTGCTGATCGGCCTCTGTTGGCTGACTGTAATTCCACTAAAACAGTGCAACTTGCTTTAGCCCTAAAGTAGCGGTCAATCTCCCCCTGGCAAGAAAAATAACTGTCAAGCCTCCACTAATAATAATAATAAAAAAAGAACTAAGCGTAGGTACGACATGCAAGGCATTCTGCATCACCTTTTTTTACTTTTTACTTTACTTACTTACTTAAAGCTGTGCTCCCAATCTGCATTTTAACCGTGGGAACCATCAGTGTGAGTAAAACTTGCTGTAACGGCACTCGTTTCTTACACTTCCAATGCTTAAAAAAATAAACATGACAAAAAGTAACCTCTTCATCTTCTCTCTTAGCTGCCCTGCCTAATCCTGATATGAGTCCTCATGAATTATGATGAAACAGAGGTAACAGGGCTTTCCTGGGGTTAGGGGATAAAACAACAATAAGAAATGGTGGGTGGGAGAGACAGAGAGAATAAGGGAGTGTTTCTCCCACTGGTGCTCATGTCTGTGAGTGGGGAGGTAACTATGTCAATCAGCTCAAAACTTAAACTATAGAGGCTCCACTTGGACAAGAGTCCCTCATTTAAGAAAACAATGCAACATTAATATGCAGGTGGATGAACTATTTTAATATAAATTAAAGCCAACAGCTAAGAATTTAAACATTTAAACAGAAAAATATTTTTTTTCACACATATAAAATACAGTGGCCCACTTTCTAAGTGCAATACTCTCCAGGGTGGGTGGTATTGGGATTGGGATATACTGGACTTTCCAGGGGCTATAAGGCCCTCCGCCTGCGGTGTCGGGCCTCATTATGCCCCTGGGTGGTCCGGTATATCCTGATACCGCCCACCCTGTCGGGTATTATTGCTTACATCAAAATTACCAGAAAAATATGTTTTTATTTAATTTTATCTTACAATAAGTGAAGGGGACATTGTATAATCACAATAAATCTCCAGGTGTGGGAGATGCCAAGGTACCCACACCCAGAGTTTGGCCACCTGCCTGCTGCCTTGTAATCGAACCACGCCAGACATGGGTAAACCCAGTATCACCCACACCCTGTTGTGGTTTATTGTTTAAGTAACCTTATTAACCTGTTCCTGTCCCCTTTAATACACAATGACTGAAAACTACATCCATGACACTAAGGCTAGGTATCCTATCAATTTCAAGCCACCACCACAAGCAGAATGATGTCCGCAGAACGTAAACTGTGCCACGCCATATCTCCACCAAAAAAATGCTTCCAACATGTAAACACTGTTATGTACATCCACAGGACACGCCGTAAACACCCTCCAAATTTCAAGTAAAAAGACCAAACCATTTCCAAGATATTCAGTGTTAAAGATAGGTAAAATTTCCCTATCTATTCCATTATAAAAAATCTGGCCATCTTGTCCCTATTTTGCGATCAAAGATCATGATCAAAGAATTTGCAGGCTTGCAATCAAAGAATTTGTAGGCTCACAAAAAAAAAAGAATAAAAAATGCTATAAATCAAAAAATTGAAGGAACTGTGGTAAACCACCACCATGGTTCGACAGAACGAAACCCCTTGAGCAAAACCCACCCTCATTTGACTTCCTAGGGCACCCCTGGGCTGAGAAAATTGATTTTTTAATCTGGCCATCTCATCGCTCCCTCGCAATGCACAATCGTGATCAAAGAATCTTGCGATCAAAGAATTTGCAGGCTCGCGATCAAAGAATTTGCAGGCTCACGATCAAAGAATGAAAAGTGCTGTAATTAAAAAAATACAAAGAATTGTGGTAAACCACTGCCATGGTTCATCAGAATGAAGCCCCCTAAGCAAAACCCACCCTCATTTGTCTTCCTAGGACACCCCAGGACTGAGAAATTAGAATTTTTAATCCGGCCATCTCGTCCCTCGCTCGTGATGCATGATCACGATTAAAGACTCTAGCGATCAAAGAATTTGCAGGCTCATGATCAAAGAAATTGCACGCTCATGACCAAAGACTTTAAAATGCTGAAACGTGACTTTTTCACCGATTTGAACCAAACCAACAGCATGCCTCTAAAGAACGAAGCCCCCTGATCAAACCCCACCCTCATTTGTGTTCCTAGCCCACCCCTGAGCCACAATAGTTGTGTATTTAGGTTGTGATGCAAGATTGCAATAAAAGAATCTCGAGATCAAAGAATTTGCAGGCTCGCGATCAAAGATCATTAGCGAGCTGTGATTCAAGATTTTAAAAGCTTATAACTCTATTTTTTGACGAATTGGGATGAAACCAAAGGCATGGCTCGATAGATCAGAGCTCCCTGAGTAAAACCCATCCAAGGTTTACTTCAGGAGAGACCCATGAGCTGAGATATTTGTGTTTTTCCAATCAGAAAACTAAAAACAAGATGGCCGACCTCGCAATCAAAGAATTCTCAGGGACAAAGATTCTTGAACCATAAGGCTGCAAATTCTTGGATTATCAGGTGGGATGAGATGGCCAGAACCCCATTCTTTGTTCGCAAAACATATATATAAATGTTCCCATTGACTTATAATGTGAACTTCAAAGTGGCATAACTTTTGAATGCCTTCATATTTTTTCACCAAATGAAAAGCAGCATGTTCATCCACCAACGCTCTTTTAAATGAGCCATCTCACAGAGTAACACACCACATTATGGCTGCACAGGGCCACATCCAAAATCCCAAAAGCTGCCTCCAAAAATGGATACTTTGGCATTTTTCAGCGTTTTTGTACACAAAGACCATAAGTCCGGCTGAAGCAAAATTTGGCAAATCAAGAGATCTACCATGCCCCACCAAGCATACAAAATTTCAAGCAAATCTGTTGAACGGGTCCAAAGTTATTAACACACACAATTTTGACTTTAACATAGAAGTGACATCTGAACCTTAACTATAGTGGCGCGTCCGCGACACTATAATTCTCATATAATCATATGTAGTAGTGGTCAGTCAGCACTTATCTTTGTCTAAGCAAGCTGACGGAGAGATAAAACCTTTGTTATGTCTGATATTATACATAAGCAAGAAATGCCAAGTGGAATAAAGCCCTGTCAGCATTTCTTTTATCCAAGCCATATTACTATCTAGAACTTATTCTATGTCTCATATGATACTCATTAGTAATTCTGTCTCCTAAGTCATCATCCAATGAAGAATGACTTAGGACTAATACATATTGTTTCTCATATCTGAAACTACGAGGTAATCTCTGTTGTTATACTGTTATCTGTAGTATAAAGCCTTCTGTAACCTAGTTCTGTAAGGAGAGAGAGAATGAAATCTTGGAGAACCTAAGATCCTAGAAATACTGGAGATTATGTACATTCTTCAGGAGAGTGGTGAGGAACCCATCTCCCTTGTGATTTTCTTTGTCACATGCTTGGTGTAAGTAGTATAATAAACATTTATTAGTATTCTTGCTTGTTTATGGATATTTCTTGACAGACTCCGAAGACATAACAATCTGTATTATTAGTATTATTATTTCCTGTACACACTAAGAGTGTTTAGGCAACAACACGGTCAGCATGAATCATCAAGGGACCAAGGCTGACATGCTCTTGGACAGCCTAGAGGCCAAGCAGAACAGATCTCATCTCCAGAATATTGATATGGAGAACAGACTCCAGATCAGTCCATGACCCTGGGGTCTGAAAGGACCAGAGATGGACACCCCAGCTGGACACAGAGGCATCCATTGTGAGGATGTGCTTTGGATTTGGGGAAAAGAATGGAATCCCTGTAACAGATTCAGGCTATCCATCCACCATACTACAGTATGGTGAAGAGGGGTCGTGATGAGGACCATTTGTTCTCACTCATCCATCAGTTGATCCCGCTGTACCCAAAGAGTCCAATGCAGTATTTTTTTATTTAAAAGTTTCATCAGGAAAAGCATATTGAGTAGTTCTGCTCATTTCCAGATGTGTCCTTGAGGGTAAGGGGATGGGACAGAGCAAGAATGCATGGCATCAATCAACAACATACATGGTAACAATATACAAGGTAACAAATGACAGTAACAATCCAAGCAATCTAAGCAAGGCAGAATACAGTATACAAGGATTACAAGTGCAATGCAAGGAGAAATTCAGTGTGTACAGTACAAGCCACATTAAACTATTCCACCAGTGAGTTGGTTTAGCATTATTTTTCACAGCTGGCAATGCACTGGCAACTCATACTGCATTATTTTTCAATGCTTAACCAGCTCAAGAGCAATGTTTATAAAATGTTTTTTCAACTCATTTGGAATGTACCTACAATCCAGTCACAGTGCAATGCAAATCTGAGTTTTAACATTAAAGAAACTGTTTTTGCAGAGCTTGTGCTGGATTCAGCAACACTTAGCAACTCAGTTAGAAATGCTACAGCAACTCATTAAAGGAACAATTTAATGTGACTTATACTGTATCTGGAGGGAGTGAGGGGACAAAGGAATGGAAGCAGCTGCAGAGGGGGAGATGAAGCTACAAAGGAGAGAGGAGAGGGCACCTCAGTATGCCTGTATGGAGACAGGAAAAGGGAATCGTAATGGTGGCAGCAGCAATCAGACCCAGGAGACTTAACATCTTCTAAGCAGACAATGATGACTTCTTGTGTATCTAATGGGGCCTGGGCAACAAAAGCCTCTGCCCCATTTGCAGGCATATGTGTTATCAGGAGTTTTTCACTGTATTAGCTGGATTGTAATTTCTACTACTGTTTTAAATTGCTTACACCTCTTCTGTCTGACTGCTATTCCTGCAGCGCCCCATCCAAGCACTCTGCCTTGGCTCCGATAAGTCTAACTACCTTTTGTCTTACTAAACTGCTCAAATCTAACCCCCTTTACCTCTATGCTATTTAAGACCTGCTCTGTCTTTTTCTCTCTAGCTGCTTGTCCCTGAACAGGGCAGTTCCAGCTCACCCACGGTCGGCTGGCACCCAGCCAGCCACCGACCAAGACCAGGACACCCACCGGCAGCTCCTTGGAAGGTACGGGACAGCGCAGCCAATCAGAACACGGGTGCTTCCAGCAAACCCACTCTGATTGGCAGGAGTTTTCCCCTGCTATAGACACCTGGCACTTTGTTAGACTTTCCATAGAACTAAGCACATTTCTACTGTGTTATCAGGAGTTTTTCTACTGTATTAGCTGGATTGTAATTTCTACTACTGTTTTAAATTGCTTACACCTCTTCTGTCTGACTGCTATTCCTGCAGCACCCCCATCCAAGCACTCTGCCTTGGCTCCGATAAGTCTAACTACCTTTTGTCTTACTAAACTGCTCAAATCTAACCCCTTTACCTCTATGCTATTTAAGACCTGCTCTGTCTTTTTCTCTAGCTGCTTGTCCCTGAACAGGGCAGTTCCAGCTCACCCACGGTCGGCCGGCACCCAGCCAGCCACCGACCAAGACCAGGACACCCGCCTGCAGCTTCTTGGAAGGTACGGGACAGCGCAGCCAATCAGAACACGGGTGCTTCCAGCAAACCCACTCTGATTGGCAGGAGTTTTCCCTGCTATAGACACCTGGCACTTTGTTAGACTTTCCATAGAGCTAAGCACATTTCTACTGTGTTATTAGGAGTTTTTCTACTGTATTAGCTGGATTGTAATTTCTACTACTGTTTTAAATTGCTTACACCTCTTCTGTCTGACTGCTATTCCTGCAGCCCCCCCATCCAAGCACTCTGCCTTGGCTCTGATAAGTCTAACTACCTTTTTTTTTGGCTAGTTTTCCATTAGCAGATTATACAGACCTGCCACTAGAGGGATTCTTGGTCTTCTACATAAATCACCGTATTCTTTTGTGGGCAATATGGCCTGCATTATCATTCTACTTCTTCCCGGTTCTGCTACAGGGACTTGAGTCTGAAGGTGGATGGCCACTAACTAAGCTGCTCCTGATCTCCTTGTTCCCTTTCTGCTGTATTTTCTCATCTAGGTTTTAGTGAGTACCTAGGTGGGCAAATTTCTTGCCTAGAAAATATTGCACTAATACAAATCACGAGACCACTCAATCTGGGACCATGGCTCTCCTTATTGTGTTTTTATTGCTCCTAAGGTGCAGAGTTTTCAGCAATACAGTGCAATTCGAAGTACCTCAATGCAATTCAGTTCTCCAATGTACCTTATCAATACCTAATGTTATAACAGTCTACCGTGCAGACACTCTGTCATTCTCCTCTCCCCTTTTAGCCTATTTCCCCGGTTAGCCTACACCCCTTGCTACTGTCCTCACCTATGTCTACCCAAGCACTTACATTGATCACAATCAACTGTCATTACAGTGGCGCCCGCCTTCTTGCTACACGATATGGGTTGCTGAAAGAAATAAAAAAGCAGTCTCCATTCTTATAAGCTCCTTAAAGAAAGTTATACTTCTGCTTCTTCTCTGCTCAGGAAATGTGGAGCTCAACCCTGGCCCCCCCCTACAACTTACCTCGCCTATCGATTTTGCTGAGGCCACAGGTCTCAAAATGATGATGGTCAACATTTTAAGCCTGCCTAAAAAACTTGTACAGCTGCAAGCCTGGGATGCACACGTTAACCCAGACCTTATCATAATTACTGAGTCATGATTAAAAAAGACGAACACTGATCAACAAATATCACTGCAGGGCTACAATTTATTTAGAGCAGATAGAGAGTCTAGAGGTGGGGGGGGTGGTTATCTATGCCAAATCTAAGTACTTGGTCACCAATATTAGTTGCAAATCTCTAGCCAAGGAATTTGAGTTAGTTTCGCTGAGCCTTCATCTCCCCTCCTCGGAATGTATCACTATCCTAGGTGGCTGTAGACCCCCGTCTGGTGGTGATGAAGTCCTTAATCTTTTGAAATCCATGTTCGCAGATGCAAAAACTGAAACAATATTTCTAGGAGATCTAAATATGGACTGGCTGTCACCTAAATCATATGGCCTCAAATCCCTTTGTGACGAGCTAGGTCTTGGGCAATTAGTCAGAGAACCTACTAGGAACAACACTCTAAATACTGCTAACAGTTCCATTCTAGATGTGGTACTAACCACCCATCCACACAAAATATCTCATTTGGCAGTGTTTCACAACGACATGAGCGATCATGGAATTGTTGCTTGCATAAGATCTCAAATTAAGGCCAGCCGCAACCCATCTTTATAACAAAAGATCCTTTCACAAATTCAGTGCAGTAAACTTCCTATCTGACCTGAGCATGATCAGATGGCAAGATCTTTACTAGCCAAAGATGTCAACAAGGCAGCTTGCATCCTTAATGACAAACTCACTACAATAATAAATAAGCATGCCCCTTTCATCAAAGTAAGGGTGCGGAACAATTCCAATCCCTGGTTCACCTCGGATCTCAAGGCAGCCCTTATAGCTGAGATAAGCTCTGGGCTAAAGCTAGACATTCAAGGAATCTTCAGATTGGCAGGCCTTTAGAACAGCCAGGAATAACTGTGTGAAAACTTAGCTCTGCTAAAGCTAACTATTATATTTCTACTCTCGAACAAGCTAAAGGTAACCTCATAAAATATGGAAGACTATCAAAGCTATAGAAGGACGGCCCATGGCCCCTCTGTCCCAACAAAGATAGTCACAAGTGGCAAGATTGTGGAAAACAAGTCCCTAATCCTGGAGGAACTTAACTCCCACTTTGCCACAGCTGGATTAGCTTTTGACTCATCACCTTATGCTGGTGCTGCGGTGAGCCAGCATACCCCTCCCGCCACATCTAGTCCTGGACCCAGTCCCTTCCAACTGCACGAGATAACTTATAAAGAAGTAGAAGATTCTCTTCTTAACTTAGACACCAAAAAAAGTGCAGGGGACGATGGCTTGGAACCCTTTTTCCTAAGGTCAGGCTATGCCCATCTCACTGCCCCAATTCTCCACATCTTCAATCTTTCCATTACATCTGCTGCTGTGCAGTCCTGCTGGAAATCAGCACATATCCTCCCTCTATTTAAATCTGGTGACCCATGCGATGTAAACAACTATAGGCCTATCTCCATATTGCCTATCCTTTCTAAAGTTCTCGAAAACTGATCCATATTCAGTTAAAATCTCACTTGGAAACCTCTCTCTCATTAACCCAGCTCAATCTGGCTTCCGAGCTAATCATAGCACAATCACTGCACTAGCAAAAGTAACCAATGATTGGATCTGCTATAGACCCTAAGAAGGTAACTGGTGCAGTCTTTTTGGACCTCAGCAAAGCTTTTGATACTGTTGATCACAAACTATTAGTCAATTGCCTTGCAAAGTTGGGTGCCACATACCATACCACCCAGTGGTTCTCTAGCTACCTAACTGGAAGATTCCAAAAGTAAAGGCAGAAGGCTTTTTCTGCTGCCTTGCCAGTTGCAAGAGGAGTCCCCAAGGATCCATCTTAGGCCCTATCTTGTTTTCTCTGTACATCAATGACTTAGATGCTAACATATCTACATCTAATCTGCACTTTTTGTAGATGATACTGTGTTGTATACTCTGGCTCATCGTTGATATCTGAAGTCAAGGGAGTGCTTCAGCGGACTCGCACAACTGAGCATAATTTAATAAAACAAAGCTTCTGCTCAATGCCAAGAAGACTAAAGCGATGATATTCTCCCACAGTGCTATCTCAGGCTCCCCCAATACTCTTGCCCAAGACTTCATTGTCACCACGCTAAACGAGCCTCTGGAAGTTGTAACCAAATTTAAATATCTAGGTATCTGGATCAACAATAAATTATCTTTCAGTGACCACATCGAAGATGTCTCTAGAAGGTTAAAAGCAAGGTTAGGTTTCTTCTACAGAAATAGGCCCCTTTTCCCCTTGAAACTCAAAACAAGCTTGTACAGGCCACTTTCTCCCCCTACTCGACTATGCGATGTAATCTATTCCTCCACCACTCTTGCAAATCTAGTAAACTGGACATCCTTTATCACCGTAGGTTACAGTTCATTACCAACTCCCTTACCGTTCGCACCACTGTGACTTATATGCAGCTGTTGGTTGACATCCTTACTACTAGATGCCTGCTCCATGCTGGGCTATGGACTCTTAAACTGCTCCTGCAGAAATTGCCAAGCTATCTCTTCCATTATTAGTATCTCACATAGTGCATACTCAGTAAGAAAATCTGACTTTATTATGCTTGACATACCAAGGACGCGACTTCCTTTTGTAGCTGCTATTGCATATGCCCTTCCTCTCCATTTGGAACCAATTACAAACCGTACTGAAACTAACTAGCACAGTTTCAATAAACTTCTACAAATCGCTAAGTTCAGCCAAAATAAATGACACCTGTAACTGTCATTAAGTCTCTTCCTTCCCATGTGTGCCATATTTATCCACTGGTAAGGTATAATTGATTTGTCATATTAACTGCTTTCCTTCCCTTCTACTCCTGGTTTTATCTTTGCTTACGCCCACTGCTACTCTATCAAATCTCTCCTCCTCCCATATCAGTTGTAGACTGTTGTTTGTTCTAGCTGCCAAAATACTGTATATTTGATTTGATTTGATTTGATTAAATCAGATCACACCAGTCATCATGTTTCATTTATCAGTATGCGACCTATAAGTCGCCTCCTGTCTCACATCAATGTTTACCACCTGCGGTCACCCTATGTGGTACCCTTGTATGTATATCCAGCCTGCATCATGTAACGTGTATTTCATGTATATACTGTTATTACCTATCTGTGTTTGTACTTTAAGTGTTTATGTCACAGGACCTCCTTGTGAATGAGCTTGCTCAATGGAGTTTTCCTGCAATAAACTTGAACTTGAACTTGAAGAAGGCACTGACCACCGTGTTCTGCACCACACCAATATATTGGAGGCACCAACAAGGAATGAGTATGGATTTTTGTATGCTCGTAGTGGCACCCAGTTTCTCAAACAACTGTCTCATTTTGGATAATGTGTACAGAATCACTTCCCTGGACAGGGCCTTTAGGAACCCGTCATCCAGATATGAGAAGACATAAAGACCTTCCCTCTAGAGAGCTTCTGTCACAACCACTAAGCATTTGTTAAATACCCACAGTGCAGAGGATAAGCCAAAGGGCCATGGATGTTTTCACATAAGCCCTGAACCTCTCCTCAAAGGAATTGCAGAAATGAATCCTTTTATAAAAATATCTACAGCCTACCCCAGCCTTTGAGGGCTTGGGCCTGGAATCTTTTGTTACCCTAACACTACCTCCATGGGGATACCCTCAAAAGTGGACAAGGGTTTCCTCCACAGGAGTCATGTATGCACATGTAGGGACTTTGAGTCTGGATTAACCACAGACCCCTGTTCCTGAGACAGAATACCCCAACACTGTGGGAGCAGTACCGAAGGTTCCACTGCCAGATGCTGTAGCAGTGAAAATCAAATTCGGCAGGGCCTAAAGGGTGTCTCTAATATTAGAGTGGCATGCTCCACCCATAGTTTCAGCAATTCCTCTGAATGAAAGGGATGAGAGGAAAGGCATCAAGGAACCTCTTTCCAGAAGAGAGACACTGAGTCCCACCCATAAAATATCATGCCCTGAAAGGAATGAGCAAAGACAAGACAGTTTTAGGTTGTGTGTAGATGAAAAGAAAGGTCCAACTTTGGGTGACCCCACCTTACAAAAAGACCATTTGTCACCAAGGTCAATAGTTCCTATTCATGAGTCATGAAGAAAGACCTGCTTAGCCCATTTGCTAAGTCTTTTTGAACAACTGGAAGAAACACTGCTGACAGCTGAATGCCATATGACAGGACTCAGCACCACACT
The DNA here is from genome assembly GCA_016271365.2 of Neoceratodus forsteri. Taxonomy (NCBI): domain Eukaryota; kingdom Metazoa; phylum Chordata; order Ceratodontiformes; family Ceratodontidae; genus Neoceratodus; species Neoceratodus forsteri. The sequence goes on along the minus strand of CM028137.1, from coordinate 865,726,060 downwards.
CTCATGACCTCTCTGCACAGTTGCTAAGAGTGCCCCCTTCCCACTTGTTTACAATCGGCAAGGGACCAGGACTGAGATGGGCATGAAATGCCTTTCAGACAAGTAGAGCAGCCCTCATCTCCAGAATGCTGACATGGAGACAGGACTCCAGACAGGATCAACTTCCTCAAGGCAGGAATGACCCTAGATGAGCACCCCCTCCAGATCCTGATGGTCAGTGATCAGAATCTGCATGGAAGCCAGGTGGAAAAAGGTGGAGGCCCTGTATAAAACTGGGACTTTACATCCACCACAGCACAGCATGGCACAGACGACATGTGACAAAAATCATCTGGTCCAGGTCATCCATCAGTTGGTCCCATTGTGCCCAGAGAATCCAGTTCAGAATATGCATACAGAGGCAGGCATAAGGGATAGTTTTGATGGCTGCAGTCAACAGGCCCAACAGATGCAGGATGGACCTTGGCAGAAACATAATGACTGTTATAGATCATGTAATCCTGGGCAATCAGGGCATTTGCCCAGTTCACAGGCAGAAAAGCACTGCTCATGGCTGTGTCTAGAACTGCTCCAGTGTGCTGGAGATGTTGGCAGGCAACTAGGACTGATTTGGCTTTGTTGAAGGAATCCCAGGTCCTTGAAATGTTCAGCAGGGTCTGTACAATGTCTTCCCTGGATAGAGCCTTGAGAAACCAGTTACCCAGATAAGGAAAGATGAACAGTCCTTCCCTCTGGAGGACTGCTGCCACTACTGCTAAGCATCTGGTAAATACCTGTGGTTTTGAGGACAAGTAAAATGGTTAAATTGATATTGCTCCTGTAGCATAAAGTGGAGGTACCATCTGTGATTCTTGTACATTTTGATGTGATAATATGCATCCTTTCATATCCAGAACATAGAAACTGGCTTGAAACTGGGAAATTATGATCCTAAAGAAAGACCATCCAAAACTTCATGTATCTCATTTATTTATTTAGGCCCTTGAGGTCCAATATCAGATGCAGGTCTCCTGTACATCTTTGGATGAAGAAGTAAAGGGAGTAGAATCCCTGGTTTAACTCCTGAGGAGGAATGGGTTCTATAGCACACTTATGTATCAGTGATTGAACATCTTTCAGGACAAGAGTCCCAGAGGGGAATGATGAGGCAGGGATGCACGGGGGGGGGGGGATAGAAGCTTGAGAGCATATTCCCTTTATATAATTTCCAGAATGTACTCAAACATCTGTAGTAATCTCCCCCAACTTTGGCAGGCAAAGTGAGATCGTGCACCCTACCTGTATACTCGGAAGCAAAAGCTGGAGGTGGAAGAGGAGAAAGTATAGAGTCAGAAGGTACTGAGGAAGCCAGTGCACCATCTGCAGATTTCCCTGGGTGCTTTATAATGGTCATGCAAAGGGAAAGGGCCCAGAAGGGGATCTCTATCTTAAGCACTGGGCTGCGGACAAGAGGCACACAGAAGGGGATCTCCACCTTAAGCATGGGGCTGCTGACAGGAGGCACAAACACCTCAGATAGTTAGTCAATGACATGTTTCCTACCATGTCTCCAAAAGGTTGGGGGTCAAAGCCTTGAGTGATCCAAGTGTCATTTTAGAGGACTGTAATTCTCTTTAAAGTCATCTCCACATCATTATCAAACAGCTTTAGGCCTCCAAAGTGAGTATATTAAGGGCAAACTGCTGTTTACAGAAGCCAAACCTGCCACACACAGCAAGGAATACATATGCAGACAAATGCCAGAAACAGCGACCCTGGCAGAAGCAGAGACATAATAAGCAGAGTGGAGGAGATGCTTGCCAGTATCGAGGTCTGACATGAGCAAGTCAGATTTAGCAGGACTATCAGGCAGTGAGGCAATGTTTGTCATGACAACTTCCACAAGCTGTTCTGATATCTAATCATAGGTTTGGTAGTTAGCAATCCTTACCTTTAAGGAGGAAAAAAGTCCACTTGCCCCTAACCATCCAGCCTCCTAGATTCCTTGTCGGGAGGCAAGGAACTCATGTGTCTAGATGCTTTGAACCTATTGTAAGCAGCCATAATGAACACAGAGCCACTTTCAGTTTATTAATCAGTCTTCTTTGGAACAGCAGGCAAGGTGCTAGGTCTACTGTATACCATGCAGCTACAGTGGCATCTTACAGTGCAGAGTAAACAAGTGGCACCACAACCACAGATGCAGTGAGCCCTCCAAGAATTTGAACAGGAGGAAGACTCCACAAAGCTCAACCTCAGCAGCAAACCCCATAGTGCCCTATGTGTCATCAGGGCCTAAAATGAGGCATCCTTGAGTTGGTACCTTTGAGTATAGACTACAATGTCCTCACTTCAACAGTAAAGAATGCAGACAGAGCCAATCCTACCTTCAAAGGAATACAAGTGCCCCTCTTCTTCCTTCACATCTTCCCCCATGTTTAGGTCATCTGACTACACTCCTTTTCATCAGGTATGACAACATAATTTGATGGAGGAATCACAATGGTGCTTTTCCAATTATGTGTCAACTACTGTGCCTACGGGTTTGAACCCATGGATGGAGCAGTTGGAATGATCAGTGGCAAGCCAGGCATCAAGCACTGAAATTATTTGGACACTAAGGTAAGCACCACTTGTGAACTGAACATGCCATGTAAAGAGGCTGGATCAACTTGTCCAAGTAGTACCAGACAGAAGCAGAGAAATATTGTTTTTAGGGGTGGATGAGCCAGAGCCAGATAACAAACTTGGCATTTCATGGTCAGTCTGGGAACTGTAGGGGTCAAGGCTGTAGAGGATGACATTGATTTACTCTGTTGGCAGAGTAGAGATCAGGACCTCACCAGTGATGCATGTGCATTATCTTTATGCTTATGGTGATATCCAGAGGAAGAAGACTTTGACAAGTTGTCCTTCTCTAGATTTTGACTGTGGCAGTGGCAGTGACACTGAATGCTGGGGAAATTTCCCATGTGACTGGTCGATGACCTGAAAGGAGAAGCCGGTTGTGAGCCCACAGCCTTTGGTGACATCCATGGCTTTCTTGGCAATAAAGGTTTATAGCACCCTCTAGTGGCACCTCCTCATGGCCCTAGTTGAATCCGGCACTGGGTCATAATGTCACAAGACATTATGCTGCATGCAAAAAGCGCTCTGCCCACACAGCGTGACTTCTTGCATGCAGGATAAGTTTTTTTCTTGTGGGGGGCTCCGCCCCCCGCACCCACTGTTACAGGGAGCTGTGCCCCCTGACCCCCCCAATAGAGATTCTTAACTCCGGGGGGGGGGGAACTAACACTGAAATCACACGAAGTGTGAAAAATAAAAAAATGTGCTTGTGTCTGGGAATCGAACCTGATCCCAAATATTCTGCCTGCATCTCCTGCTACTAGTGGCTCATCTCGTAGAGCCACAGCAACTGCTCAGTGGAGACCCATCCCGGCAGAGTTGTTATCCTCTGCCTGAGACAGTGAGAGGGTGTGATACGCACACAGAAGCATTTGTGGTATTGCACCCTCTCACTCACATTTACAGCTCTATTTCGGCTTAGCGCTCATGTCGTACACTATTCAGCGTACGACATATTGACCCAGTACCATGAATCCAGAGCAGATTTTACAGGTCCTGACTCTGTGGAATAACTCCAAGCAACAAACACAGATGGAATGAGCATTGTCTTTGTAAATCCTATGGTTGTAGGTACAAAACCTAAATTAAGCTTCTTTTGATGGTGTTCTACAAAGCATCAAAAGTTAACTAAACAAAAGAAAAGTCAATAAATGATGGCATTGTTTCTTAGTGTGATCCAATGAGCAGTTGATGGCTAAAGAAAGAACTGAGGAGTGATGGGGCAGCTTATGTTATATAGGCAGAGATGTCATAAGTCATTGTGGTTGACCATCAGTTCCCGATGGTGTGGCCCAAAGGAGGAGGTGTCCTCAGTAGAGATCCAACAATTTGCAGGCTCTGTATCAGTGACCTGGACCCTCCGCTAAAATTTGATCTACTTTTGCAGCAGTTGGACCTACTGCCCCAACACAGAAGGAAAACAGTGGGGATATAGCATAGAACAAACATAGACAGCAGCACTCCAGAGCCAGGAGTTTGTGAATAACCCTAATGAAGGTAGTCACAAGCAAATTTCAGATGCTGATGTTTTATTTGAGGATCGTTCCTCCACCAGTATATTACCATACATATAAATGAGCGGTAGTCCATGATGATGAGACACTCATTGGGTAGGCTGGTAAGTCCACAGAAAGCTCAGTGATGGGGCTGGGGGCAGAGGTTCAGAAAGAGGATAAACAAAAAATGCATATTTTCACTAGGAACAACAAGAAGCTCAGCTCGTTTATGAACGTCAGCCTTTATCTTCCTCCCATCCCACTTATCTTGGCTCAGTTAGCTTGAGAAAACATTTGCACAAAACATTTTCTTCCCCATGTCACTCTCCAACAAATCTAAAGATAATACAGTATATATGAAAGTGTATTGCATAGTATTAGACACACACACTCCTACTACAGTAAGTAAATAACTAATTATTTAGTGCCCAATCCTGGAGGCTCTGGGCACTTTACAGAAAAGGGATGCAAAATATATAAAATGTCAACAATAGCAATAGGCAAGCCATGACAGTTAATAAATTAAATAAATAAATGACAATAAAAATAACAGCGTCAATAAAATAACATATATCTGGCTTTCAAAGGCTTCTCTATATAAATGGACCTTCAGACCATGCTTAAAAGCCTCCACCAATGGAGCCTTCCCCAAGAATCTTGGCAGTGAGTTCCATAGGGCCAGGCCGGTCACCTCAATTGCATGGTCTCCTGAGGTTTTCAGCCAGGCCCTGGAACCACCAGCGGACCCTCGGTGGAGGAGCAGAGTGGGTGCACAGGGCAGACAGGAACCAGGAGGTCACGCAGCTAACCCAGGCCTGAACCATATAGGGCCTTCTAGGTGAGCAAATTCACCTTGAAGGCAATCTTCCACCTCACCAGAAGCCAGTGCAGATCATGCAGGACCAGAGTCACATGGTAGGACTTTGGGAGGCCTGTCAGCAATCTGGCCACAGTGTTCTGCACCAGCTACAGACAATGGAGACTCCCCCCACTGACCCTGAAGTACAGAGCATTGCAGTAGCCTAGCCTTGATGTAACAAAGGCATGCACCATTAAGGGCAGGTCACCAGGTGGAATTAAGGCTTTAATCCAGGCAACATTCCTTAAGTGGTAGAAACCATTCTGGATATCTGACTCTTGAGGCCTAGGTGTCATCCCTCTGCCCTCAAGGATGATGCCCAGATGTTTCACTTTAGTGGGAGATAGCAACTGGATAGGACCCCAAAACAGGCCCGTACCCAATCTGGCAGTATCCACACCACACTGGTGACCAGGCTCAATCACTAGTACCTCCATCTTGTCGGGGTTGAGTCTTAGCCAGTTAGACAACATCCAAACTTGGATCTCGGCCAGACATTTATTTAGCACCCCCACAGTGTCACACATCCTGGGGCAAAGGACATATACAGCTGGGTATCACCTGCACAGCAGTGAAAACCCAGACTGTAGTGTCTAATAATCTCACCCAGGGGTAGCACGTATACCACAAACAACATAGGCCACAGAATTGAACCCTGGGGAACTCCACAAGTCAAGGGCTTCCGGCAGGAGAAAAACGTCCCCCTCACTACCTGTTGTATCCTGCCGATGAAAAAGGACTCACACAAGTGGATGACATTACTGGTGAGTCCACACACCTCCCTAAGGTGATCCATACATAGTCCACAGTGTCAAGTACTGAGAAGAGACTGAGGAGGATGAGAACTGACTGGTCCCCTTTATCTCTCACCCAGAGGAGATCATTTTGTATCCTAATGCTGTTTCAGTGCTATGTTTTAACAGAAACCCAGACTGGAATGGCTTGTAGATGTCACAGGCTGCAAGGTGTGCTTTGAGCTTCAAAACCACAACTTTCTCAACAGCCATCCCCAGAAATGGCAAGCTGGGGGCTGGTTAATAATTTGCCAAGATGACAGGGTCGAGTAATGGTTTCTTCAGAAGGGACTTCACAAACGCCTCCTTCAAGGTGTCAGGAAAAAAAAACTTCCCAGAGTGAACACCAGAAGATCTCTGTGAACATTGGACCAATGAACTCAACACATCCCAATGACAGAAGCACCTTGACTGCATAGGGTAGTTGGTCCAGGAGGTTGGCAGGTGGTTAGGAGGGGCAAATCAGGAGCCTCATCACTTAGTGCTTTCCAACATATCACCTCCACAAACCATATAAAAACTACAAACAGGTATCTGCCTCTATCTCCAAAATCAAACAAAGGGGCAGAGGACACTGCAGAGCAAGACACTGTAGCATAGGAGCTAGCACAACAAAACTCACCTAAAACAGGAAACAAAACAAAAAAGCAAAAAGGAAATCCAGGACACTTCTGATCATGGGAGACTCCATGATTCGAGGAGTTGATACCTATCTCCAGCCAGGGATAGTGGTCAGATGTCTCCCAGGTACATCAATGTGGAGAGACACTGACTGCATTACTAAAATTGTACAGGAAGCAGGAGAAAACATTGACATCCTGGTACACATAGGGACTAACAATCTCACCAGACGGTCAGTTGAGAAGACCAAGGAACACCTGACCAGGCTGGGTGACAAACTATCATCTATTTCATCTGGCATCTCCTTCTCTGAGATCTTGCCAGTCTGGAAGAGGGGGGCAGATGGAAGGAAGGTCAGAGAAGGGGAGATAGGGGAGCTAAACATGTGGCTCAAGGGCTGGTGCCAGGAAAAAGGACACAAATTTGTAGGTAACTGACAAAAGTTTTGGGAGCGAAAGTTCTTTAAATTCGATTGACTGCATCTGACTAAGGAGGGAGTCAGTGCATTGGGGCAGAAGTTTGACGTCTTTGCAGAATATTTAAACTAGCAAATGGGGAGAGGTGTGCAGCACCCAATACATCGAATGGGAAGAACACCCCTCCCCCCAGCTACTGATTAAACAGGAGTTCAGCATGTTTGTAGTTCATTTGCATCACCAGGTAAGGAAAAAGGTCTGGCTCCTCGTACAACACACAGGGAAAATGCCAGACCTTGACCAACAACACACTGAAATATGGACAATGGAAAATCATGTGCACTAATGCTCGCAGTCTGGGAAACAAGATCCCAGACCTGCAGGCAATAATGACAGAGGCTAAACTGGACATAGTAGCCATTAGCGAGACATGGTTCACCAGTAATCACACTTGGGAGACTTCAGTACCAGGCTATTTGCTGTTCAGAAGAGACTGAGGTGCAAAACGGGGGGCGAGGTGTGGAGTGGCCCTGTATGTCAATGAAAATATCAAAGCTACAGAAATTCAGAATACACATAAGGAGCCAGAAGAATTGTGGGTCACCCTGGAAGAAGGAAATGGGACAGCCATACGAACTGGGGTTGTCTACAGGCCTCCAGACCAGGGGGAGGACATATACACATTACTGTTAGAAGATGTACAAAACATGACAGCTAAAGGGGAGGTTCTGATAATGGGAGACTTCAACATGCCAGATGCAGTTTGGTCAATACCAGCAGGAACATCTGGCAGAACTAGACACATAGTGAATTTCCTGCAGGGGGAGGGCCTCAAACAACTAGTACAACAACCCACAAGAGACAGGGCTATCCTAGAACTAGTACTGACTGACAGGAAAAGGATCACAGATCTACAGGTAGAAGGTCACTTGAGGGCCAGTGACCGTCACATGGTATGGTTCAGTTTGGCCACTAGAACTAAATCATCCCATTCCAAGGCAAAAATATGGGACTTTAGAGGAGCTGACTTTGATATGATGGCCAATAGAGTTAAGCTAGCCCTGGCAAGAAGACATACAGGTGAGGGAGTACAGGCAAAGTGGGCAAGCATTAGGGATGCAAATACTTGAAGCAACATCCCATTGTGCTAAAGAGAAAAGGAAGGGCAAAAGAAGAAGGAACCCACTTTGGTTCTCAAGAACAGTAACAGAAAAGGTCAGAGCCAAAAGGCTGGCCTTCAGGAAATATAAGGGAATGTAGCGGGATGAAGATAGGGAGGCATACCAAACTTCCCTAAGGGAAGCAGGGAAGGCAGTAAGGCAGGCAAAGGCCCAAACTGAGGTAGCACTAGTGCTAACAGTAAAAGAAGGTGACAAGACTTTCTATAGATACATTAGTGAAAGGATAAAGTTCAGAGGGAGTATTGCTAAGATCAAAGGGGATAAGGGGCCATGTGAGGAGGAGGACCATTTAAAAACATTTACCCTAAATAGATACTTCTGCTTAGTATTTACTGAGAAGGCAGAGCAAGGCCCACAGCTCAGCACCATGAACACAGGGGGAGGAAGGCGTGCAGTAATCCCTTTACAAAAGAAATGGTCCTACAAGAGCTCGATAAGCTCAGGGTGGACAAGGCAATGGGACCTACATAGAAACATAGAAACATAGAAACATAGACTTTGACGGCAGATAAGGACCGCTAGGCCCATCTAGTCTACCCATTTCCCTACCTACAGGATAGGACGCAGATCCTAGTTAACCAACAGCCTATATCTTCCTGCACCCTACAAGAATTGCCTTATATCTGTCCCATGCATTCTTGAATTCTCCCACAGTTTTAGACCCCACAACTTCCTCAGGAAGGCTGTTCCATGCATCCACTACTCTCTCTGTGAAATAATACTTCCTCACATTGCCCCTGAACCGCCCTCCTTCTATCTTTAAATTGTGTCCCCTTGTTCTTGCAAGTCTCTTTTTCTGAAAGATGCTACCCTCTTGGACTATGTTGATTCCCTTGAGGTACTTGAAAGTTTCTATCATGTCCCCCCTCTCCCTTCTTTCCTCAAGGGTATACATATTAAGCTCCTTTAGTCTCTCCTCATACGGCTTCTCTTGCAGACCTTGCACCATTTTAGTTGCCCTCCTCTGGACTGCCTCTATCCTGTCTATGTCCTTGCGAGATGGGGTCTCCAGAACTGGACACAGTATTCCAGATGGGGTCTCACCAACTGTCTGTACAGAGGGATAACAACTTCCTGTTTTCTGCTGATGATGCCTCTCCTTATACATCCCAGTATACCCCCGGCTCTCCCTACTGCCTTCTCACATTGCTTGCTAACCTTAAGGTCATCTGATAAGATTACCCCCAGGTCCCTTTCCTGTTTTGTTGTTGTTACTACCTCCCCACCCATTGTGTATTCTTCCCCTGGGTTCTTGTTTCCCAGGTGCATTATTTTGCACTTTTTTGCATTGAATCCTAGCTGCCATATGTCTGACCATTCCTCCAACCTTGCCAAGTCCCTTTTCATCCTTTCCACGCCTCCTTGTATATCAACCCTGTTGCAGATCTTTGTGTCATCTGCAAAAAGGCATACTTTTCCTTCCAGTCCCTCTGCAATGTCACTGATGAAGACATTAAAAAGGACTGGACCCAATACTGAACCCTGCGGTACCCCACTGGTAACCGCCCTTTCTTCAGAGTGGACTCCATTTACAATTACCTTTTATGTCCTGTTGTCCAGCCAATGTTTTTCCCAGGCTACCACCCTGGGACCCACTCCCAGGCTGGTTAATTTGACTAATCTTTTGTGTGGAACTGTGTCAAATGCCTTGCTAAAGTCTAGGTAGGCCATGTCCACAGCCCCTCCCTGGTCTACTACTTTGGTCATCCAGTCAAAGAAATCTATTAGATTCGTCTGACATAACCTTCCCGCTGTGAACTCATGCTGCCTTGGATCCTGTGCTCCACTGACCTCTAGGTACTCAACTATTCTTTCCTTCAGAAGTGACTCCATCACTTTCCCTACCACAGAGGTCAGACTGACAGGTCTGTAGTTTCCGCCTCTGTCTTGGTCCCACTTTTGTGAAGGGAATCACATCCGCCTTCCTCCAGTCCTCGGGTACCACACCATCCTCCCATGATTTATTAAAAGAGTAGCCAGTGGTTTCACTAGTTCCTTCCTTAATTCTTTTAGAATTTGGGTGAATTCCATCAGGACCCATTGCTTTGTCCACCTTCAGTTTTAGGAGTTCTTGCAGAACCCTTTCTTCTGTGAAAGGACTGGGATCAACCCCTATCAAGAGTGCTTCTGTTAATTGGATTAGGCACTTCCCTCCTCTTTGTGAATACTGAGCAGAAATATTCGTCTCAGTATTCCTGCTTTTTCACTGTCCCCCTGCCCACCCACCGCTCATTCTATTCAGCCTTACTATCCCTTCCTTTGTCTTTTCACGCCGCTGATGTACCTATAAAGGTTTTATCCCCTTCTTAACTGAGTTGGCTATCTTTTCCTCAGTTTGGGCCTTTGCTATTCTGACTTCCTTCCTGCTTCTTTCTGCCTTAACTGGTACAGCTCTCTGTCCTGCTCCTTCTGTGTTTCCTTATACTTCCGGAATGCTATCTTTTTCTTCCTGACTTTCACAGCCTCCTCTCTTGAGAACCATAGTGGCTTTTTCTTTCATTTTGATTTATTTATTTGCTTCACACAAAGGCTTGTTGCCTCTGTGATGGCAGTTTTGATAAATCCCCATTGTTGCCCCACACCTCCTTCTAGCCTGTTTGCTAGTGCTTTTCTGAGGCACTCTCCCATCTTGCCAAAGTCAGCCCTCCTAAAGTCCAGTACCCTCACTTTTGTATGGCTTGACTCTGCAGCTGAGTTTAACGTGAACCACACTGTTTGATGGTCACTTGTCCCCAGATGGCAACCCATTTCTAGATCTGAGATCCTCTCACTGCCCCCATTTGAGAGTACGAGGTCTAAGATTGCTCCCTCACGAGTGGGTTCCGAAACTAGCTGTCTAATGCCTGCCACCTGTAGGGCATCAAGAATGGCCCTGTTCTTGGATGTGGCTGCAGCAAATGTGCTCCAGTTAACATCTGGCATATTCAGGCTCCCATCTACAGTATCTCCCCTTTCTCTGCCATTCTAAGAATGCCTTCCATCATATCCTTGTCCATTCCTTCCCCCTGACATGGGGGTCTGTACACAACCCCTGTGCGGATTGTGGTGCCCTTCCAGTCTCCACAGGGACCCACAGTGCCTCCTCTCCTCCCTGTTTACTCTTTTGTTCAGTTGCTTTTATCCCTTCCTTTACATGAGAGCTACTCCTCCCTCTTCTCCCCTGCCTGTCTCTCCTGTAAGTTATGTACCCTGGTATGTTTAACATCCCAGTCATGGTTCTCTGTGTACCATGTTTCTGTGACTGCTACGATATCCAGGCATCCCTCTTCCATTAAGGCCACCAGCTCAGGGAGCTTGTTGCCCAGACTACGGGCATTGGTACTCATTACCCTCCATTTCCTGATGGCCTTACTCCCTTTTGACATACATATGACATACATCCTGACGACCTGACCTGATGACATACATCCCAGGGTACTAAAGGAGCTAAGGGTGGAACTAGCAGAGCCATTATCAAAAGTGTTTAGTGAGTCTCTAAGCACAGGAGAGGTACCAGAAGACTGGAAAAGTGCTCATGTGAACCTGCTCCACAAGAGTGGAAGCAGGGAGGAGGCAGGGAACTACAGACAAGTCAGTCTTACCTCAGTAGTGGGCAAGATTATGGAGTCACTCCTTAAGGAAAGGATAGTGCAACACCTGAAATCCATAGGAGCACAGGATCCAACACAGCAAAGGTTAACAGCAGGAAGGTCCTGTCAAACTAAATTCATAGATTTCTTTGACTGGGTAACCAGAGTTATGGACCAAGGGGGAGCAGTTGATGTCACCTAACTTGACTTCAGCAAATCTTTCGATACTGTTCCACATAGAAGATTGACTAATAAGCTGGGTAGGCTCAGAGTGGGTCAGACATTGTCCAACTGGGTGGCAAACTGTTTAATCGGCGGAAAACAGAGAATAGTGGTTAAATGGTACACAGTCAGAAGAGAAGCAAGTCACAAGTGGGGTACCTCAAGGATCAGTCCTAGGGCCAGTCCTCTTCAATGTCTTCATCAGTAACATTGCAAATGGACTGGAGGGTAACATTTGTCTGTTTGCAGATGACACCAAGATGTGCAACAGAGTAGATGATCCAGATGGGGCGGGCAGAATGAGAAGAGATCTGGATGAACTGGCAAAGTGGTCAGAAGAGTGGCAACTGGGGTTTAATGCAAAGAAGTGCAAGATCATGCACATAGGGAAGAGAAACCCTGAAGCCACCTATAGGTTGGGAGGGGAGTTGCTGGCAGTCACAGGGGAAGAAAGAGACTTGGGCATCATTATCACAGATGACCTGAAATCATCCAAGCAGACCACTAAAGTAGTAGGTAAGGCTAGGGGGATGTTGGGATGTATTAGTAGGGGTATCAAAGTCAGAAGAGGGAGGTAATAATCCTCTTTACAAGACACCTGGTTAGGCTCCCATCTGAGTACTGGTGTGTGTACTGGAGGCCACACCTTCACAGGACATTAACCAAATTGAGGCAGTCCGGAGAAGGGCAACCAAAATGGTGCAGGGACTGCATCAGAAAACATATGAGGACAGATTAATGAAGCTCAATATGTTTACCCTAGAGCAAAGGAGGTAGAAAAGTGAAATGATTGAAACATTCAAACACCTTAAGGGCATTAACAAGGTGAAAGAGTCTAACATGTTGCAATATAAGAAAAATAGCAGGACAAAAGGACGCAGCATGAGATTAGAGGGAGGCCGATTAAGGGGTAATGTGAGGAAGTTCGTTTCACAGAAAGGGTGGTGGATGCATGGAATGGCCTACCTCAGGAAGTGGTGGATATGAATAGAGTGCATGGCTTCAAACAGGCATGGGATAGGCATAAGGGAGCAATACAGATGAGTATGAATAGATAGGCCATTGACAGAGCAAAGCCTGATGGCACATTCATAAGGTAGGAAAAGAAATAGGCAGACTAGATGGGCCTTGCAGTCGTTATCTGCAATCAACTTCTATGTTTCAATAAGAAATGAGTTGGGCCCAGGTCCAGTTCACAAAAACTGGGCTGCAGCTTTGACAATACCTTGATGACCACTGTCACCCTCAGAGGACTAACTCACTTTGGTCAACAGGAGTGCCTAAGACTGCTCACGGTCCAAAACTGCGGGGCTGATGTTGCCCCACTGGGAAGATCCTGGTCCTAATGGAGAACACCCTGTCAGAGAAGAACTGAGTGAATTACTCATCCGGCATGACTGAAATTGCTCTTTTCAGCTGCAGACAGGCTGGGTAAAGTAGCCTATCTGCCGTCTGAAAGAGCAGAGCCGGCCTGTTCTTCCCTGCGGCTATCTCCCTGGACAGGAACTCTACCTTCCTATGGTTGCTTGCCCTTTGATATTCACCATAGTGAATTCTCAAAGCCAGTTTGTCCTCCTTGGACCCCATCTGCCTCCAGCAGATGCTCCAATGTCAAACCCCTGGTCTTCATCTCCCTTAGAGCCCCATCAAATTACAGAGGTCTCAAGTAGGAAGACGTGGGTTGTATATGAATCAGTGCAATGATGTCAATCACCTTGAAGAAGGCACTATTATAGGCTGTCACCACCTCACCCACATCTGCTGCATATGCAGCATTCACACTAGACAAGTTTCCTGCCATCAGCAGTCCCTCTGGGGACAGCCTCCGCAATGGGTGGCAGTGGACATCTTGACAGGGGAGACACTAATGGGGGGCACCAAACAAGAACTCCACTGTGCAGTGATTGGATTAATATACCGGATCAATCTTGAGATCAGCGACCTCAAGCCCCAGCGGGAATATTAAGTCCAAAGTGTGGACCATGGGTTACAGAAACAACAGCTTGTGCAAGACCCAGTGATGTCATCGTTTGGAGGAAGTCATAACCAAAATGTGAGAGTTCATCTTTGATCCACACATTAAAGTCACCCCAAATCAACCACCTGGGTGACTCCAATGCTGTCAGCAATAAAGTCTGCAAATTTCTGCAGGAATTCCCCCTTGCAACCAAGTGTTCGATAAAGAAGGAGGATCCTGAAGCCGGCACCTGCACCCCTGTGCACTGCCATACATTCAAGCGACAAAATAGAGCCCTCTGGGTGCACAGAGAAGTTCAAGTCATATCTAAATAGATGGCCACATCCACTGCCCTGCTTTCCTGCCTCTGGCAGTGCACTATGGAGAATTTGACTGGGATGAATGCTTCCAATACTGGATTTGCATTATCCCCCAATCAGGTCACCATGACGCAAGCAGACTGACTGAGGAAATCAAGTCCACGATAATTTCAGTCTTGTTACTAATCTATCTAGCATTGCATAGCACCACCAGAAGGGGACCAGTGGAGGCTGCTGACCCACCAGCAACCTGCCCAGTCGGTCCAGTGGGAACTCTGTGCCTATAGAAAGGTGTCAAAAAAAGTTATCCAGTGTTTACATAATGAATTAAAACTTCATTAACTCAGCAGCAACTGTAAAAGCAGATGGCCCCGTTGTGTCAACATCTTGTGCAGCTTGTGGTTTTATCAAGGCCTTGAAGGATCTTGCTCAACAGGATTGTGTACACCTACTGTAGTTTCCTGGACAGTTAATTTTTACTTTGTGATGTGCACCATATAACTTACACATATAGGGCAGCAGCTCAGGGGTTATAAACCAGAATACCAAAACCACTCAGTTACATTACTGGGGTTCTGTAACTGGCTGAACAAAGATTGCCATTGTTTTTCACAATGTAGTATTCAGTGCACATCTACATTATTCATAACAGAAAAAAAACAGTTACTTACTGCAACAGTAGATCTTAGAATCTTCTCCATTGAGCCACACCTATGGAACAAGTCCCAAGAAGTACCACTACAACTAGAGCCCTCCCATAAATGATCCCAGGACCTCTTGCTTTAAGCACAATTACAATGGGCTAGGGATGAGATTAACAAGTTGGCTTTGAGGAAGGTGGAAAACTCACTCAGGTTCACCAATAGGAAATATTATGAATGGTGGACTAAGGCAGGTAAACTTCTGGCTATGAGATTAAGGAAGCAAGACGTAGCTTGGTACGTACTCCGAATCATTCCAGACTGCCCTCCATGCGACTCTTGAGCAAGATTTTCAGGATTATTATGCTCACCTTTATGCCTAGGACAGTGGGGTGGATCACAAAGCCTGATAAATGCTTTTTTACATGTGGTTCTTCTTCCTACATTAACACAAGCCAACTCAACAGTTTGGAGACTCTGTTCACAGAGGAAGAAATAGCGTCTGTAATAGCATCTCTGAATACAAGGAAAGTTCTGGGACCTGATGGTTTTATGGGTGAGTTTTATAAAACCTTGGTTTCAGAGTTGAGTTCGCTTTTAAAGATATGTAACTTTGCCCATGATCCCAGTGCTTGCCGGACTCCTGGGATGAAGCTTTAATTGCTGTTCCACTGAAGCCTGGAAAGGACCCTATGATGTGTGTCAGTTCCTGCCCCATTTCTCTTTTAAACCCTGATTTTAACATTTTCACTTAGGCCATAGGGCTCAGATTATGAAAGGTGATACCTTCACTTATACATCCTGATCAGACTAGCTATATTCCTTGGAGGCATCTTCAGGATAATATCTGGAGATTATTGAATGTTCTCTTTGCCTCCCAGACACTGCCTCAGACGACCCTCAGGGTTGTCATCTCAATTGACATGGAAAAGGCATCTGATCACCTGGATTGGCAGTTTTTTTATGCTATTTTTGTCCAAACTGAAATTTTGTAGCTGGCTTCAAAATCTTTATGAGACGCTCTATGCCCAAGTACAGGTCAATGGTATTCTTTCCCCCAGGTTTCAGATAGAATGAGGTACCAGAGAGGGGTACTTCCTTTCCCTCTTTCTCTTTGCTTTGAGTCTGGAGCCCCTGGCAGGCACACTTCGGCAATCAGTAGACTATCAGGGCATACAAATTCATAGGGAGGACTTACGAGTGTCCCTGTATGCTGATGATACCTTGTTATATTTGTCAGACCCTTCTTATACTTTCCCAGTGGTCCTAGATCTGCTGCGCCAATATGGTCAGGCCTCTGGCTTTATGGATAATTCATTGAAAATGGAGGTTATGTATTTAGGGCCTTTGCCTGCCCCCTCTCCCCCTTGTTAGCTGTGTTTTTATTTATTTATTGAATTGTGTTGACCCGGTAAGCCCACTGGGCCTAGAAGTCCCTTTTTCAGGGGTAACCAGGGGAGGAAGGATACAGATGGTAAGCAACTGAAACTGAACCAGATTAAGCTGTTTTAAGCGGTTTTAAACAGGTTACTTCAGGCTTCAGATATTTGGGTGTCTGTATCCCCAAGGATACTACTAAATTATTTTCTACTAATTATGCCAAGCTTCTTTCAGATATTCAGGCAGATTGCCTTAGGTGGCAGGAATTACCTTTATCAGCAGGGGGCAGGGTGGAGATAATTCGTATGAATATTCTTCCCTATGTTCATTTTTTTATTTTCATCCCTACCCTTGCAAATTCTGACTTCTTTTTTAGTATGCTATACATTGTCGAAGTTTCTTTGGAGGGGAAGAAATCTTGGCTTTAGTGGTCCGCTCTTCTGGCATCAATGGCTAAAAGTGGGCTGGGAGTCCTGGATTTTTAGGCGTATTATTGGGCTGCCCAACATCAATATTTTGTTACCTATATGTCTGTCACAGAGCCTCCTAGTTGGGCAACCATGGAGTCTACTACCTCATCTCTTGCACGGATGGCAGATGTCCTCTTTATAGACAGAGTTAATCCGCATTCTCTCAAGATTCCCAATCCCTGGACAGAACTCCTGGTGTAGGTTTGCGAGAAGGTCTGCATTAGTTATCGGCTTCGCAGGGTGTGAGTCGGCTAACCAAACTACGCTTTTACTTGGATTTTCCAACTCTCAGATTAGATCCCAGTGTTCAATGTTGGGAGAGTCAAGGTCTCTCTCAATTAGAACAGTTTTTTGAAGGGATGCTCTTACAAACCTTTCCTCGTCTTAGATGGCAATTTGGCTCATCATTTCATGATTTTTTCACATATTTATAATTGCATAATTATGAATTTGAGGGATTCTGACATGAGGCCTTGCAGACTGAAGATAACCCCTTGAGACCATTATTTTTGTCTTCGATTATGCAAGCGCAGAGCACTAGGATTACAGCCACCAGAGAATTCCATTGGTGTACATTATTGAGGTACTTTCAAACTTCTATTATTTATTGGCCGCACTTACAGTGATTACGCAGTTATGAGTCACTGCGATGAGTCCCTTGGAGGATATATGGCTTCGAACTTGTCATAGAATTTTAGTCATGGAGCAAACGATGGCCTATTTAAGGCTACAGCATGATCAATTTCAAAGTTGCTGGCTGCCTTTGTTTCATTGTTTTTTTTAGCAGAAAAGGAAGTTAAGAATGTTCTTAAGATTCTGGCTTGCTTTCTTTAAATCTGTAACTCCTTATTTGGGTGTATGGCTCTCTGTCTCTGATGAGATCTTTTAGAAGTTTTTGTGGTTGTATATTTACTTTTTTTTCCCCTTCTCATCAGGGGACAAGATTATGGAGGCACAGAGTGTTAAACCACTGTGCTATACTTCCTCCTATGAACTGGAGAATAGCTGCAACCAACACTGAAAAAACAGTGATAAAGCAAGTGCTGAAAGGTCAGAAACACTACAGAACTGCAGAACACAAAGGATGGAGGTCAAAGCATAGGAGTGCCGCTTGCCAACACCAGAGACATCCTGAGGCTGGAGAGAAAACAGATATCTGGCCAAACAAAGACAGGAACACTGACTAAAAGTGAAGGGGATTTGCCAAACAAAACAAAAATGGGATATTGACTAGATAAAACCTGATGACCAAGCAGAACAGTTGCTGAATGCCACAGTTAGTGACAACAAATTGGCACTAGCTTCAGATGGCAGTGGCATGCAGAGCAGCTGGAATGGCAAGTGGATAAAGCTGGGTGACAACCAAGGTAGAAAGAAAACACCAATACAATAACGCAGCAGAGCCACTGACAAGACAGATGGCAGGGAAGAAAACAGAACTGTCAGTGGGAAAAAGCCACACGACTACCAACATGGATGACAATACCAGAAATCAGGATGAACAGAATAGGCTCCATAAAGCAAGGAGGGACCAAAAGAGGATCAATGCCAGCAAGGCAACACCATGCAATTACCACTGCAATGGAAAACCAGTCAACAAAGTGAAACCACCACCGCACAAGATGGAGAGAGGCATACAAAGCAGAAATGGTGATGAGGCAATTCACATGACAAACCAGCTAAAATTAGGACACCCAAGTGTCACAATGATAGAAAACAGGAACCAGCAAAGCAGCTTTGATGTCCAATAGGCAAGGCAAAGAGACTAAGTAAGACAATGGAGAACTAGATAGTTAAAACATGAAGCAGTCACTGCACAAAAACAGACTGGTCACAAAGCAGGACTGTCAACAAGGCAGAGTCAAACAATGAGTACAGAAATGAAGATATAGTGGAACCTGCTTATAATAAACTAGTCTGTGCAAGACCTTTTGGACAGCTGTATTAGGTGCCTGATGTATCATTTCAGCTTTGTTTTTAAATATGTATGCATTCCCAAAAGGCTCTTCAGTACCATGCTGTTACCAAAGGACAATAGAAATAACCAGGTTATTCAATACAAGTACACAATGGCACAGCACCAAGGACCACCAACTAATGAAAAAGCCTTGTCAATCTGACTTAGCGGACCAAGTAGTCCTTTTCTGCTGACAAATTTGATATAATCAATACATCTACGAATTGATAATGAAGGACCCAAAAACTATATAAACAACTTGGTTAACCAATACATGTGTACATTGACATTATAGGACCAGCAACTATAGAAACAACGTGGTCAATACATACGTCAGCACGGTGTCACCCAGTGACCCAGCAACTATAGAAACACCAGCACCAACAATCCAGTATCCCTACTTTGGGGGTCTTAAAATCTAACTGGTGTGGCAGGCAATCAGCGAGGAAGCAGATAACACACAACTGTTGCAACTTCCAGGATGACCACTCAAAAGAAAATTGAAATTGACCCAAGTGAAACCATCCTCCTCAATTTGGAGAGTAACATGATCCAAAAGCAAGAGTCGTACTGACAGGTGCCACTTCTCCAGAACCACTTGGAAATCAACAAAAGGCTATGAGAACATTTCACAAGAAAGAGTATGATCCAGAAATTGCTGCTAATTCAGAAAAATAACCTGGTGAAAAGTTCAGGTCATATCACGGAGTTATTGAATGTCTTGATTGACTCCTAACTGAGCAGGGACATTCTGTTCAAAGCAAGAAGGAATGGCAAGCAATAACATCCAACTTGAACAGGTTTTTTTTTTTTTCTGAGGAGGAGTACAGGTATGGGTATAAGTATTTCATTTTTGTCCCTCTCCCTCCACATAGAGAACACACCTCTCAACAGCCCCTAATTTATGACCTCAAAATGTCCTTTCTCACTCCTGAAATGGAGGTTTCTGTTCCCGAAGATGAGGGATTTGGAAGCACTGAAGCTGCAGTCTAGTATCCGGTTTACTTTCAGAAAAGATTATCTTTTATTAACAGCTTTCAGGGTTAAAAACTAGCAATAGTGACATGGCATCCAAGATTCTCATCTTTTTCCCCTGATTTTCTTTCAGCTCTTGTCCATGATTTATGGACCAGAACGTTGGGGAAATATGAAGGAAAACAGCAATCAACAGATAATTTGCATAAGTAACCAAAACAAAGC
Organism: Neoceratodus forsteri; assembly: GCA_016271365.2. Classification (NCBI taxonomy): domain Eukaryota; kingdom Metazoa; phylum Chordata; order Ceratodontiformes; family Ceratodontidae; genus Neoceratodus; species Neoceratodus forsteri. The sequence goes on along the minus strand of CM028137.1, from coordinate 865,706,370 downwards.
ATCAGTTTAAGCAACAGCTTAATCTGGTTCAATTTCAGTTGCTTACCATCTGTATTCCCCTGCCCCCCGGTCACCCCCTGAAAAAGGGACTTTAGGCCAAGTGGGCTTACCGGATGAACAAAATTCAACAACAACAACAACCAGCATTAATATCAGCACTCCACAGGCCACACTTTAAGGGTTTTTTTCTATCACTTTAATGAAATATTTTCTCTCAGTTCCTGCACACATACAGTATTGCCAATGAAATCAAGTCTACTCACATGAGTGCAATACAATTTACTATGTTTGCTTGCGTGCATGCATAAGAAACATTAATGAAACAACAGTGCCATTGTTCATGAGGTGGCCTCTCAAAAAGTCTGTATTGCAAATTTGGTGAAAAAAATCCAAGAAATGACTGTTTTATGAGCATCCGTTGTGCAGTTGCTACGCACGCTTGTAACTTCATGAATTTGCAATATTTTCTCTCCAGATTTTCAACATGGCCATTTTTCAGCACCTCCTTATGAATGGTGCAGCTGTCATTTTTCACATCCTGGCCGACAAGTGTTTTCGCACTTACAGTGCAGAATAGCGCGGTCGCTGTCAGAAATCAGTGTTCAGGACACATTACTGTTCATGGGCAGAGGTCCTAAAATGCCTATGTTGAAAATTTGGTGACAAAAGTCCATAAAATGATTGTGTTATGAGCGTGCGTTGTGCAGTTTCCAGGCACACTCGTAACTTCACACATTTGTAATATTTTCATTCCAGATTTTCAACATTGCTATTTTTCCAAACCTCCTCTTCGGATTGCCGACTGTACTGCTCAGGCCATCTCACCTCCACCCCCAGCCACTGACAGGCATCAAGGTGTACCTTGGACCCTTCGGCCCCAGACTTCACCCCATTCTCCTATGCTGCACCCATTTCAGTGCATGTCCTTATGGAATGGGGTGACTGTAAAGCCAAACACCCCAAGGCACACCTCAACATGTGTCAGTGTCTGCAGGATAGGGTGAGGTGACATGGCATGACTGTCATGGGTGACAACCCAAACATTTACCCCAATGCCTGTCCATCTGTCCAGGATGGAGGTGGGGTTGGCGTGAAGTTCAATACTTCACTGCCATTCCTATTCTGCATCTGTCTAACTCCTGCATTTCCAATGCTAATACCAGCAAGCAAACATTCGGCATTGTCAAATGCTTGTTTATTTAGTTTTTGTTAACTGGGTAGGTACACTAGACAGCATAGCTGCCTATTTTCAGGTATGACCAGGGAGATTACAACAAAGGGTATGTAGACAATAGTAGATACAAGAAAACATCATGGAAAAAAGTAGAAGTCTGACATAGTACACTTATACAAAATTTTCAGCAATGTCAGTACATTTGCAGGAATGTATATGTAGTAACAAAACAGGAATATAAGTGCAAATAACTAACAGTCATAAGTCATACAACTAGTGAGTAAGTGCTAGAAGAGAGGAAATAGCAATATTTCCAGGCAAGTTTGAGAGTAGTAGAGGTTGGAGCCGGTAGGCAACTAGGAGGAACCAGTACAGGAGTGGGTGGATAGAGAACAGGAGCAGGGTTCTGAGCTTAGAAGAGCCATACAAAGCTCCTGTTTGAAGCTGTGTGGAGAAGGGGAGATTCTTAGACCCAGTAGAAGGGAGTTCCATAGTTTAGGAGCCCAGACAGAGAAAGCATTCTCCCCATTTTGGTTTTACATCTCGGTTGGACAAGAAGGGATTTGTCAGCTGATCTCAGTGGGTAGGTAGAGGTCACAGGTTTGATCAGTAAAGCCAATTCATCAGGTATCTGGGAGGAGATTATATTCTTTATAAAACAGTAGGAAGTAAACTGACGGAAGGCTGAGGGTTGTAAACCATCCCAGACTGGAGTGTATTGTGCATCGGTGAGTAAGTTTGTATAAAGACAGAACAAAACAGCAAATGCTGTTGTAGCAGACATCCTACTTTTGAAGGAGCCCTCCAGTAGTTCTTGGAAAGGCTATTAACCCATATGTCAATTTGGGTCTCAGGATACCCTGTGCAATGACCATCCTCACCAAGGATATTAGGCTATGTCTCACTTTACATGCCAGCCCAAGTTGAATATTGATGGATTTAATGACTGAGGCTAGGTGCAGGTCAAAATCCAAGGTGGGATCATGGGTTACTCCTAGGTATTTAAAAGAGGTAACTGCGTTAAGGGGAGAGCCATCAAGTGCTCTGATACTTAAGGGTTTGGCGCAGGACTGAATTTTTGAACCTGAACCGAAGAGCATAGTCACCATTTTATTTTTATTTAAGACAAGCTTGTTTTGCAATAGCCAGCTCTGAAAGGTATTGAAGTTACTATTGAGATTCAGGTTGATATCTGAAAGGTTTGAGGAGGATGAGTGAAGAACAAGATTGTCAGCATATAGCAGACCTGAGCAAGCACCGGTAAGTGGTGGGATGTCATTTATGAAGACTGTAAATGGGAGAGGACCAAGAATCAAACCCTGGGGCACTCTGATCCAAGTAGGAGCAAGAGGGGACTTAACATCTCTGATCTGGACAAATTGTTGATGATTCGAAAGATAATTTTGGAACCAGGTGGTGACGGAGGTAGAGAAGCCTAGGGATGACAACTTTGATAGGAGTAGTCGGTGGTCAACTAAATCAAATGCTTTTGTAAGATCAACAAAAGTAGCCCCAGTGAGAGAGCCTTTGTCCATAGCAAGTCTGACATCATTTGTAAACTGTATGAGAGCAGTGGATGTACTGTGCCCACGTCGGAAATCATGTTGGTCAGGGGTGAGGAGTTTGAAGGAGTAGAGGCAATCCGAGACCTGGGTAGCAATAATTTTCTCCAGTGTTTTAGAGAGGGTGGAGAGGATGGCAATGGGCAGTAGTTATCCGCATTAGTGGTGTCCCCCATTTTGTAGATAGGTACAACTAGAGCAATCTTCCAGAGGGAAGGGACATGTCCTGTAAGAAGAGACAGGTTGAAAAGTCTAGTCACTGGAGAGACTATAGACGGTGAAATGGCTCTTAGGAATTTTGGTAAGAGTTCATCTGCCCCTGCTGATCCAGCAGGAGAGATTGACTTAAGTAAGCATAAGATTTCACTCTCTGAGATTGGGAAAAGGGTGAAGAATGGGTTGGAAGGTTTAAGGTTATTCTGCAGAGTGACAGGTAAAGGGCCAGGAGGTGCAGTATAGGATGAGAGGTCAGTGAGTTTGGAGTTAAGAGCCTCAGCGATAGTGAGCAGGTTATTGCAATTACAACCACCCACCACCATATCAGAGATAGTATTGCACTTGTTTTTCCCCACGATGGTGTTAACATGACCCTTAAAACCACGAGAGTCACTGACAGAGATACTAAGGAGCTGATGGTTGTAATTGCCCTTAGCAGACCAGATTGAAACCTTACATAGGTTTCGGAGTCTTCTGTACTCCACCCAATCTGATGGGGACTGGGTTAGCTTAGCTTTGTTTCAGGCTTTATCCCTCTTTTTAAGAGAGGACAGGAGTGAAGAATTTAACTGGCGGGTAGCAGATCCCCGGATATGGCAGCTTTTACTGGGATATATTTGTCTTGAAGGTTCAAAAGCATGGTAAGGAGGTATTGAGCAGCACGTTCTGTATTACAAGTATTATATAGAGGTGCCAGTCCGTGTTCTGTAGCTCCAAGATTAGGGCTGTCTTATCCATTTTTGGAAAATCCCTGAAAAGAATTTCTCTGGGGTTTGGTTTAGGGGCCCTAGCCTTCCAAACACAGTAAACTGGGGAGTGGTCACTGATTGAGTCTGGTAAAACTCCAACAGCACTGATCCTCTCAGGCCTGTTGGAGACGACCCAGTCTAGAAGAGACTGGAGACTGCTGTTACTAGCCTGTCTGGTTGGGAAAGTGATCAATTGAGACAGATGTAACCTGCTGAGTTCAGCAGGATAAAGAGTTTTTCCCTAGCCAATCCAGGTTGAGGTCCCCCATAACAATGAACTCTTGTCTACCCTGTAGCTAGGAAAGATGGTCAATTACCTTAGTCAGGCCTGTTAGTCTATTTTTAAGAGGGTTATAGATGTATAGTACATTTAGCTTCTTAGTGAGACCTAAGGTAATAACTATATGAATAGTTTCACATAGACAGGTAGTGTTGACCTGGAGGACCGTAATGTCAAGGTCCTGTCTGCTATAAAACAAAACACCACCACCCTTTTTAGCAGTTGGACGATCACATCTCTGAAGTTTATATCCATTGATCCTACATAATGAATCTGGTATTTGGGGTTTTAACCAAGTCTCGGTTAGACCTAAGACATCAGGGGAGTTGTGAGCAATCCAGACTTCAAGCTGAGCAAAATTAGCTGACAGACTTCTAATGTTCATATGTGCAAGCCTAAGCCCCTTTTCTGTGAACCAATTAGATGGGTTCTTGGAAGTGATGCCATCAGGAGGGCCCAGGTTAGGTTCAATATCAGCAGAGAGAGAGAGAGAGATGTCATGGGGTACCCAGGTCTCAATGAGAGAGGTTTGGAGTTTGCCCTCCAGTGGCATATAAAAAGGGGAATGGCTTAGGAAGCCATCTATACTAGCAAATGGGATAAGCTTTAGGAGCCAGGTTTCAGAGGTAGAGGTATTATCTCTGATAATTAGGTTTGAGAAAAAATAGCTCCAGTCCTTGGCTTTATTTGAGTAGCCAGAGTCAGTAGATGGCTGGCAGAGAAGCTCTACTGAGAGTGGAGGGCTAACAGAAGGGAACATACTCCTACAAAGCTGCAGTGAAGTGAGATCACCCCCATAGTGTACACTGGTAAGGAAACGACTGGAAGGTAGAACTAGGGAAAAAGAAGAGAGAAGGCAGCAAATTCAGGACTAGAGAGGGGACTGAAGCAAATGTGCAGTTGACTGCAGGAGTGAGACAGTAACTATGTCCAAGGATGAAACTATCCAGCAGGCAGAGATATAGTGCTGCAACTAGAAACCTTATTAAGGCTTTTGCTAAGTGCAGAGATATTCACCAGCTTTCTGGGGCAATCCTACAATGAAATTTACAAGCTAGCTGTCTTGAGATCCTTGCACCAGAAGAAATAGTCCAATCACTGAGGAAAAAAAGAGTATCCGCCCCCAAGGAACAAGCATTTAATAAGACATGGGGGAGGGGGTGTGGGGGGGGAGAAAATTTTACTTCAGTGTCTCTCACAGAAAAACATGCTAGGAGCATACAAGTAAATCAGAAAAAGCACCATAAATTCTGAGACTGCAGTGCACACAGAAATGCCATACACACCAGGGAGCTGCAATGCAAGGCACAAATTCAGTTTAGAGCTCGGCTGGACAGAAGCACATTTAAGTTAGTCTGCGCAGGGTTTTTTTGCAGTCTCCTCTAATCTGCAATAGTGCAGAGGTAAGGTGAGGTAGGAATTCAGTCACAGCTCGGAAGGCAGGGAGCCGCTTAGAAAAGGTGCCAGAATTCAGAGCTAGGCTGCCTGAGGACTTGAAATGGAACCTGCTGGCTACAGTACCTTACTGGCTTCGAGGTGGGCAAGTGAGGTTCAAGGAGCCATGGAGAGTGTCATGGTGACCCTAACAGGGGCATCTAGGAGCCTAAGGAGAGAAGAGGGGTAGAAGATTATATTTAGTCAGGGAACAAAAGAAGGAGGTGGGGACAGACAGTCAGACTGATCAATTAACTGGGAGGGATGGACAGAAGTGATTAGCTTGGCAGGGAGAGGTACTGAAAGTAGGGGGCAAGAATCAGCAGTACAGATGAGAAAGGAAATCCCATACCAAGAGCAGAAAGCCAGTAGACTATAAGAAATAAAAATCCTACCCTGAATTTTTCCTTAAACAGTTAATTGGTGAGCAGTAAGCCAGTACATTCTAAGAGTTTAAATCCTTCCCTTATTAATAATAGAATCATCAGAAAAATACAGTTAATTACTAAATGCACAAAACAAAAATACAGTAGTACTTAAATGAAATGATTTTTACATTTGACTTCAGTGTCTCTCACAGGCAAACAGGCTAGGAACATACAATTAAATCAGAAAAAAGCACCATAAACTCCGAGACTGCAGTGCACACAGAAATGCCATACACACCAGGGAGCTGCAATGCAAGGCACACATTCAGTTTACAGCTTGGCTGGACAGAGGCACATTTAAGTCAGTCTGCACAGGGGATTTTGCAGTCTCCTCTAGTCTGCAGTAGTGCAGAGATAAGTTGAGGCAGAAATTCAGCCACAGCTCGGAAGGTAGGGAGCCTCTTAGAAAAGGTGCCAGAATTCAAAACTAGGCTGCCTGAGGACTTGAAATGGAACCTGCTGGCTATAGTACCTTTCTGGCTTCGAGGTGGGCTGTTGAGGTTCAAGGAGCCATGGGGAGAGCTGCGGTGACCCCAACAGGGGCGACCAGGAGCCTTGCTGGCTTCGAAGTGGGTTGGTGAGGTCCAAGGAGCCATAGGGAGTGCCGTGGTGACCCCAACAGGGGCAACTAGGAGCCAGTATATCAGGTTTGCTTTTTCTACCAGCACCGTGATTGCAATCAACTTGGCATGCTCTGATGATTGTGCCATACCACTTACAATTGTTCTCTAATATTTTGGGATTTATCACAGAAAGTGAGGATTTGAAATTAGGGAAAAGCCTGCCATGTTTAAAAGTTCCATAACATAGAAACATAGAAATTGTAGGTAGATAAGGACCGCTAGGTCCATCTAGTCTGTCCATAGGCCCTATACATTGTATGTAGCCACTGACCGTATGTGATCAATGGCTTTTCAGCACTCCCTCCCCTCTCAGGCTTCCTTTGTGCCTGTCCCAGGCATATTTAAACCCCTCCACTCTGCTTGCCCCACTACCTCCTGTGGCAGACTATCCCAAGTGTCAACTACACTTTCAGTGTAGAAAAACTTCCGCACATTACCTCTTAATCTACCCGCTTCCAATTTCATATTGCGACCCTTGTTCCAATACTTCTTCTACATTGGAAAAGGTCCCCAACCGGGACCTTGTTTATGCCCTTGAAGTACTTGAAAGTTTCAGTCATGTCCCCCCACTGTCTCCTCTCCTCCAGTGAGTACATATTGAAGTCCTGTAGTCTCTCCTCATATGTTTTGTGGTGCAAGCCCTGCACCATCTTTGTTGCCCTTCTCTAGATAGTCTCCACCTTATCTATGTCCTTGCACAGGTGTGGCCTCCAGAGCTGCATGCAGTACTCCAGGTGAGGCCTTACCAATGTTTTATACAATGGCATCACCACCTCCCACCTCCTGCTAGTGATACTACAGGACTTCAATATGTACTCACTGGAGGAGAGGAGACAGTGGAGGGACATGACTGAAACTTTCAAGTACCTCAAGGGCATAAATAAGGTCCCATCCACATTGAGTAGTGGCCTCAGGGCTACTTCCTGACTCTATAAGTGACCATCATATGACATTCGTAGTACGGAAAATACATAGGCCTAAATTCCCTGCTAAAATCATTCTCACTCGTCCCTTCACATCACTCGACCTGCAATCCTTGCTTCACGACCTTACACAAACTGACTGGTCCCCCCCTTATTACAGCAGCTTCAGCGAACGATGCTCTTGCTTACTTCACCTCTAAGTTTCTGCAGGTTTGGAACTCCTGTGCCCCGCCCCGCAAAACCAGGGTTCGCGGTGGCCACCTCCCCTGGGTCACTCCTGGGCTTCTGGCCTGCCAACGTGCTCTCGACCTGGCATGGCGCAAAAAGTCAAAGCCTCCAACTGCCCTTGAGATCACCAACACTACTGTGAAATGCAGAATGGCTGCACCAAAGCAATCCGCCTTGCTAAAGCAGAGCATTTCAATTCCAACTTCCAAACTAATACAAATAGCCCTTCTAAATTCTGGAAGGTTGTTCACTCCCTCTTCTCATCTTCCTCCACCCCTCCACCTCTCTCCCTCAGGCACAATCATTCTGTTCTCTCAGAACCTATCGATATTGCTGATTGCTTCAACTCCTACTTCGCCACCTGTGCCTCTTCTCTGTTATGCACCCTCCCTAGCACTTTCCCTGCCCACTGGCCCCCTCTTGCACCTCTTACTCTGTCCCCCACCCTACTCCTTTTCCCCTCACCCCATGTCACCCCTTCTCCCATCCTCTCCCCTCTGCTCCTCTGACTCACCCTCCTCCGAGCCCCTTACACCTCCCCATTCTCCTTCTCCCCTGTCACCCCTGCCTCTACCCTTCAAGCTCTCCTGGCCCTAAACCCTACCAAAGGCTCCTCGCCTGATGGCCTTGACCCCAGGTTCCTACACATCTCTGCTCCTACCATAGCCTTCCCACTCTCACTGTTACTAAACCTCTTCTTTGTGACTGCCAGTGTGCCCTCTGTCTAGAAACATGCTGTTTCCCTCCCCTTCTGAAGGGTGGCAACCCTTCCTCCTCTGGTAACTATCATCCTATCTCCCTACTGCCAACCTTAGCTAAACTACAGGAACACATAGCACTTGAACAACTCTCTCTCTGTTTCTCTCCGCCTCTGCTTTTTTTCACCCCCTTCCAGTCTGACTTCAGGAAATCCCACTCTACCACCACCTGACCCCTAAGATTAACTGACACCATCTCTTCAGGCTTTGACAAAGGGCACATTACCTCAGCTATCTTTGTTGACCTAGCTAAAGCCTTTGACACTGTTTCTCACCCCCTCCTCCTTCACAGCCTTTCAGCTGCTGGTCTATCCACATCTGCTACAGGATGGTTAAAGTGCCTACCTGTCCGGCAGGTCGCAATCAGTAAGAATTGCTGATGCTATCTCTTCCCCCCCTGCCTATAACCACTAGAGTCCCTCAAGGCTCTGTGCTAGGCCCTATTCTGTTCTCCATCTTTTTAAATGACCTCCCCCGGGTTTTCACCACACCTAGCATCCACATGTATGCGGATGATACAGTATTGTTTTACCTCTGGCAGTACTGTTGCTGATGTCACTACCAGGCTCCAGTCCAACTTCACCAAAGTCCAACTCTGGTTCAGTTCTCATCAACTCTTTCTAAATGCCATGAAGATGGTCTCCATGTTCTTTGGTACAAGGTAGAGACTCGCTAGGCTAACTCACCTCCCTTCCTTCCACACCCACGATGGGACTGCTTTAGAGGACTCCTCCTCTTTCAGGTATCTTGGCATCTGGCTGGACAGACACCTTGACTTCTCTGTACATATTGATGCCGTTCTGAAAAAACTAAGGCCTAAGCTTGGGGCACTTTATGGAAACCACAGCTGCATCCTGCTCACCGCCAGGTGTGAGCTGGTACAGAAGATGATCATGCCCATTTTCGACTACTGAAACATAGTCTACGATGCTGCCCCACAGTCCCACCTATCCAAACTGGACCCTCTCTTTAACTCCTTCTGTCATTTTGCTCTTGATCCCCCCCCCGTACCCATCACTGTGACCTCTACTGCTCTCTCAACCTACTTCCTCTACACTCCCAGTGCATGCTTCATGGTGCCAAATTCATCTCTAAATTCTGGCTTGGATCTCTCCCCTCATATATCTCCTCCTCTCTTGGCACCCCTACCCTCTCCCTCTATTCCCTGAGATCCCATGCTGACACTCGCACCCTCTCACTCCCCTGCAGAACCACTACCTCTGGCTAAAAAGCCTTTTCCTACCACCTGCCTAAAATGTGGAATGCTCTCCCTCCACAAATCCATCACTCCTCCTCCATCTATTCCCTTACCACTGCATTGCACAACTACCTCATACCTTCTTGCACCTGCTCCTGACCCCCCTTCCATATCTGTCTCCCTTTCTTCTTTCTCACCCCTTCACTTGCACTTATACTTATAGACTAGGCCCCTGGAATTCTGCGGTTCTGCAGTTGCGGAATTTGCTGCAGAATTTGCATCATGCCGCAGAATATATATAGTGCCGCAGAATTCATTGTTTTTGGTGAATTTTCATATAAATATACTGTTTTTCCATAGTGTCAGGCTTTCTTTCCCATCTCGTTTATCCTGAAGCCCCTCCTCTATGCTCTGCATATGATGTCATCGATGACATCACATCATATTTAGCCAATGACAGGACTGCATTCTGCTAGAGAAATGAATAAATCATGCCGCAGAAATCAGAAAATTCTGCCGCAGAACACCAGGGGCCCTGCTTATAGACTAGCTCTTAAATAGGGGTGACTGGTTCCTATATATTCACCCTGCTGCATATTGCACTAGTTCACTGTCTGTATTTTATGCATTGTCAACCTTGTTTCCTGTTGTTCATTACCTGTACTGATTCTATTTGTATGTTGCTCCCAAGTTCTGCTTGCACAGAAACTCTACAACAGCCTATATTGTCTCATGTGCCATGTTGCTGTTTTATAACTGTATGTATAATTACACCATCTGCATGTATTTACCTGAACTTGTACTCTGTATATTCCTTTCCCCTTTCCCCCAGGACATACCGGGAGACGAGTGTTAAGTTGCTCAGTGTATCTTTCCTGGTGAAACAATTCAATTAATAAATAAAATACCCCTGTGTATGCACCCCAGCATGCCACTGGCCCTCTCTGCCACCTTTGTACACTGCTTTGATACCTTAAGGTTATCAGAGATGATATCCCCTAGGTTCCTTTCCTCTTTGTGACAAGCAGTTCCTCCCCCCAATCCTGTAGCTGTCCCCAAGGTTCCCTCTACTCAGGTGTATTATTTTGCACTTCTTTGCATTGGACCTCAGTTGCCACATCTCCGACCATCTTTCAAACTTCTCCAGGTCCCTCTTCATTTTCTTCACCCCTTCTGGAATATCCACCCTGTTGCAGATCTTTGTGTCATCTGCAAACAGGCAGACTTTTCTTCCAGCCCTTCTGCAATGTCATTAATGAAGACATTGAACAGGACTGGCCCTAGTACTAATCCCCGTGGTACCCCACTGGATACCCCCGTCCTCAGATTGTACCCATTTACCACCACCCTCTGTCTCCTGTCTGTTAAACAGTTCATATCCCAGTTCACCACCTTATTTTTCATGCTCAGACTACCCATCTTGTTAATCAGCCTTCTATGTGGGATGGTGTTGAAGGCTTTGCTGAAATCTAGGTAGGCGATGTCTACCACCCCTCCCTGATTTAGTTCCCTAGTCACCCAATCAAAAAATCTATTAGATTCGTTTGACATGACCTTCCAGCTGTGAATCTGTGTTGCCTCAGATCCTGAACATTGCTGGATTCCATATGTGCTACTATCCTTTTTTTCAGCAGTGTCTCCATAATCTTCCCCAGCACTGATGTGAAGCGGACTGGCCTGTAGCTCCCTGCCTCCTCCCTACTGCCGCTTTTGTGTAGTTGGACTACATGTGCCCTCCTCCAGTCCTCTGAAATTACACCCGTGTTGAGTGACTCTGAACAGGGCCACCAGAGGTGCTGCTAGTTCCCTTCGCAGCTTCTTTAATATCCTCGGGTGGATGCCGTCTGACCCCATGGCCTTATCTACCTTCAGCTTTGTGAGTTCTTCTGGAACTCTCTCCACTGTGAATGGACTGGTGTCCACCTCTCCACCCTCCAACTGCCTGAGCATCCCAACTGTGGTCCTTGACCCTCCCCCTCCTTAGTAAATACTGAGCAGAAGTACTTGTTCAGTATTTCTGTCTTGTCTAGATCCTCCTCCTTATACTCTCCCTTCTCTCCTTTGAGCCTCACAATCCCCCACATATTTTTTCTTTCACTGATGTATCTATAAAATGACTTATCCCCTTTGTTTACAGACTGTGCTAAGCCCTCTTCTGTCTGTCTGTGCCTTCACCCTCCTTCGGGGGAAGGGGTGGCAATTTATGTCAGAGAGGGGATACTGTGTACCAGGGAAGAAGGGGATGAGGGGAGGCCAGAAGCCATATGGGTATTGCTCCAAAGCCCTAAAGGCAAGAAACTCAGGATGGGGGTGGTGTACAGGCCACCCTCACAGAACGAGGAGGTGGATAGGGAGCTGTGGGAGCAAATCAGGAAGATCAGTGGCAAAGGGAATACAGTTATAGTGGGAGACTTCAACCTACCTGGGGTTGACTGGCAGACACTAACTACAGTACATGCCAGGGAACAGGTGCTGCTGGAGGCTATCCAAGACAGTTACCCAGTGTAAGGGGTGATGAATCCTACTAGGTAGGGGAACATACTGGACTTGGTGCTAACAAATGAAGACCAAGTCCAGGATGTGGTAGTACAGGACCCTCTATTAGGAAGTGACCACTGCTCAGTGTGGTTCCTCCTTAACACAAGGAGGGAGTCTGCTAAAACCAGGACGAGAGTGTTGGTTTTCAGGAAGGCAGATTTTGCCATAATGGGCAGCATCCTAGAGGGCTATTTAGCTGAAATTAACCTAGGGACGGATGCTGAACAGAAGTTGGCAATCTTTAGGAAGGGGCTAAATGAGGCCATGAACAGGTGTGCCAAATCTCAGAGTAAGCAGTTTGGGTCAAAAAAACCTAGTTGGCTCAGCAAGGAGGTGGAGGGGAAGGTGAAGGAGAAAAGACTGGCCTTCATTAAGTTAAAAAAAATCTGAGTTTGGGGAGGCTAGAGAAGTGTTCTCAAAGGCATCTAGGGAGGTGACCAGGTCAGTTAGCGCAGCCAAGGCAGCAAAGGAGCTGAAGCTGGCTCAGGGAATCAGAGAGGAGGAAAAGGGGTAATTTAAATACATAAGGGAGAAGAGGAGTTGTAGGGATGACATTGTTAGAATCAAGAGAGAGGGAGGATGGGTGGAACAAGGGGAAGATCAGACAGAGGCACTCAATGAGTATTTCTGCTTGATGTTCACATAAGAAAGGGATGGCACAATACCACAGGTGAAAGGGGGCAAAGGTGGAGGGAGGGAGGCAGAGATAACAGATGAGGTCATCCAAGAGGATAGCATTTTGAAGGGCCTTAAAGGCTTGCTGGTGGAAAAGGCACCAGGACCGGATGGTGTACACCCATGGGTCCTGAAGGCACTGGCCGAGTTGTTTGCAGACCCTCTGATGGACTTGTTCAATACCTCCTTAGAGATGGGGAATGTACCCAGGGACCAGAGGTTGGCTCATGTGATGCCCCTTCACAAGAGTGGACACAAGGACCAACTGGGTAACTAGAGACCAGTGAGCTTCACTTCCATAGAGGGGAAGTTGATGGAAACCATTCTAAAGGAGAGGTTGATAACCTTTCTTGATAGCAATGGCCTGCAGGAAGACAGACAGCATGGGTTTGTCATGGGAAGATCTTGCCAAACTAACCTGATCAACTTCTTCGATTGGGTCACTACGGCAGTTGCAAAGGCCACGCTGTGGATGTCCTATATCTGGAGTTCAGGAAGGCTCTCTGTGCTGCACAAGAGGTTAATAAGCAGGCTGAGAGACCTGGGAACAGGGGAAAAACTGGCTGGGTGGGTTGAAAGCTGGCTGCAGGGCAGACAACAGAGGGTTGCTGTAAGGGGGGAGACATCCAAGCCACGGCCAGTAACGAGTGGAGTACCACAGAGTTCAGTGCTGGGCCCCATTTTGTTCAATGTCTTCACTGGAGATATTGCAGAGGGGTCAAGAGTAAGATTTTCCTGTTCACGGATGACAGTAAGATTTGTGCAAAAGTGGACAATGAGGAAAAGAGGCAGGCAATCAGAGAGGATCCAGCTAAACTCGAATACTGGTCTAGGGAGTGGTGGTTGGGGTTTAACACTAAGAAGTGCAAGGTCATGCACCTTGGAGCCAGAAATCCCAAGAACAACTTCTGGCAGGAGGGAGTGCAGGTAATGGCTTCAGAGGAGTAAAGGGACCTAGGGGTAATAGTCACAGGGAACATGAGGTATTTGCACAGTGTAGGAGAGCTGCAGCAAAGGCAAATAGGATGCAGGGGTGCATTGCCAGCGGGATCATCTCTCGAAAGGGGGAGGTCATCCTGCCACTGTATAGATCACTGATGAGGCCACACTTGGAGCACTGTGTACAGTACTGGTGCCTATACCTTAAAAAGGATGTGGGATTACTGGAGGAGTTGCAGCATAGGGCTACAAAAATTATCATGGGACTAGGGGAGTTGCCTTATGAGGAAAGGTTGAAAGAGCTCAACATGTACTCGCTGGAAGAAAGAAGGGTAAGAGGGGACATGATAGAGACCTTTTAAGTACTTGAAAGGCATAAACAAAGTCAGGAAGGGAGGATTGTTCTGCTTAAAGGGGGGAAGGGTCACTAGGGGGTACAGTCTGAAGTTGGAAGGGGGAAGGTTTAGGAGGGAGATGAGGAGGCACTACTTTACAGACAGAGTGCTGTCAAGTTGGAACACACTGCCAGAGGAGTTAATTGCTCAAAGGAGAGTGGATAGCTTTAAGCGGGGTTGGGATAGAGTCAAGGGCAGGGTTAGAACAGATAAAAACAAAGGGGGAAAGAACTGGAAAAGAGGAGGAAGAGAGTAGTTTGGGTGGGAGTAGGACAGCTGTAGTAGTATGAAACTAAGATATGCACAATCGGGCAGACTTGATAGACCTGTGGGCCTTTTTTTGCCAGCAATTTTGTATGTTCATATGTCCTAACAACCTTCCCTGTTCTCTTAGACATTTAAGGTACACCTCCCTGTCCTCCTCCTTTGGGTTCCCCTTATATTTCCTGAAACACAGCATTTTAGCCCCGACTTTGTCCCCCACCTCTTTGGAGAACCACAGTGGTTTCCTTCTTCTTTTTCCCTTTGACCACTATCCTAATGCATTGTTTTTTTTACCTCCACTACAGCACCTTTCAGTTTCTCCCATTGTTCTTCCACCCACTCTATTACCTCTCTCTTCCCAGGACTGCTTGTATACATCTTCCCATTTCAGTGAAATCTGCCCTCCTGAAATCTAATACTCTTGCCCTTGTGTGGCTTAATTGAGTCCATGTCTCCATGCTGAACCACACCATGTGGTGGTAATGGGACCCAGCTTCCCTTCCACCTGTATTTCTTTGGCTCTGCTCCCATTGGTCCATAGAAGGTCCAGAACTGACTTGTTCCTGGTTGGCTTATGTACCAGCTGCCTGAGTCCAACACCCTGCATGGATTCAAGGATGACTGTGCTTCTAGCTGAAGCAGCCATCTGAGTGGCCCGATCCACATCCGGCATATTGAAATCCTCCAGTAGCAGTATTTCACCTTTAGCTGCTATGTCATATATGTTCTCCATTAGTTCCCCCGTCTACTTTCTCACTCTGTGCCAGAGGCCTGTCGATCACCCCTGTGTGTACTGCTGTTCCATTCCCTGGCTCCAGGGTTACCCACATTACCTCAGCCTCCCCCCGTCTTCCCTGAACTTCAATGGCCTTTATGCCATCTCTAAAGTACAGGGTCACTCCCCCCCTCCCCCTTTTTACCCTCCCTGTCCTTCCTGAACAGTGTATAGCCTGGTACATTGACTTCCCAGCCATGATTAGCAGAATACCATGTCTCTGTTAATAATAAAACTAATAATAAAATGTATTTATATAGCGCAATTCAAACAAATATTAAAGTGCTGTACAGAGGTTAAAAACATAAATAGAATAATAACATATCTAACATAGATCGATAAAATAAAATATTACAGATTCAACAATTTCCCAAAAGCACCACTAAATAAGTAAGTTTTTAATGCTGTCTTAAAGCTCTCCAAGGTCAGGCACTCTCTAACCCGACGAGGTAGAGAATTCCACAGGGTCGGGGCTGCATACATAAATGATCTTGTACCAGAAGTTTTCAATCAAATCCTGGGAACCTCTAGCAATCCCTCATCAACTGAGCTGAGCGGTCGGAGGGGGCAGCAAGGAACCAGGAACTCTTGCAGGTAGCCAGGACGTAGTCCGTGCAGGGCCTTTTAGGTCAGTAGACCGACCTTGAAGGTGATCCACCACTGAACAGACAGCTATTGCAGTTCGCGCAGCACAGGGGTAATATGACTAGTCAGGGAAACCCCTGCCAGTAACCTGGCCACAGCATTCTGCACCAGCTGCAGGCAGTGGATATCAACCACCAGAAGCCCTAGGTATAGGGAGTTACAGTAATCAAAGCAAGAGGTCATGAAGGCATGGATCAATGTTGGAAGGTCACGAGACGGAACGAGGTGCTTAATCCGGGCGATGTTACTCAGATGGTAAAAAGAGGATTTGACTACAGCCCACAGAATGAAGTGTCAGCCCTTCATCACATATAATGTCATGATTCTGCACCTGAACAGAGGACATGAGCTGACTACCCCTGAGCTAAAGCCCGGAGGCAGGCCATGCTCCCATCCTCTCTATCCCACGACCTGGACCCACCACCAACACCTCAGTATTTTCAGTGTTCAACCTTAGCCAGCTGGCCCACATCCAGTCCTGGAACTCTACGAGGCAGCTATCAAAAACAGAGACCACACTATCCTAGTGGGGGGCCAAAGACAGGTAGAGCTGGGTATCATCTGTGTCACAGTGAAACCGCAGCCCATACCATCTTACAATGTCTCACAACAGCAGAAAATACACTGCAAACAACACAGGGGACACCACAGAGCCCTGAGGAACCTGACATGGCAATGGGAATGAAGCCGAGGAATAAATCCCCAACACCACTTTCTGAGTTCTGCAAGTGAGGAAAGATCTAAACCAACTGAGGACCGTACCTGATAGGCCACAGATGTCTCTCAGGCACTCAAGCAGCCCCCCATGGGCCACGGTGTCAAAGGCTGAAGAGAGAGATCGAGAAGGACCAAGACTGAACGGTACTTCTGATCTCTAGCAATCAGGAGATCATTGAGCACCTGAACCAGAGCGGTCTCCGTACTATGCCGCTTCTGAAAACTGGACTGGAGGGAATCATAGATGTCATGGATGGTCAAATGGTTATCCAACTGAACAGCAACTACTTTCTCTATCAACTTCCCGATAAAGGGAGGGTTTGAGATTGGCCTGTAGTTGGCAGGGCAGTTTGGGTCCAGAGAAGATTTTTGAAGGAGCGGTGTAACTATCACCTCCCTTAGGGAGTTCGGGAACTCACCAAACTCTAAAGAGCATCAAACTGTCTCTGCCAGGACAGGCCCAATGACATCTATGCACCCCAAAATGAGGTAGGTAGGGCCCAGGTCAAGACTACAGCAAGTAGACTGCATACTTTGGACAATCCACACAACATCATAGATTGCTGGACGATCAAAGTGATCCCACAAAGACCGAGGTGTAGTGACCATACACCGACCACTGTAAACCCCATAGAGCATGCTGAATGAATTTCATCCTTGATGTCGCCACTTTATTGGCAAAGAATTGAGCAAACTCATCACACTTATCTTGCGAAAATGCTCTCCGAACCTGAAGACAGGCTGGATTGCACAGTCTGTCCATGGTTCGGAAGAGCTGAGCCAGTCGATTCTGAGCCACAGCAATCTCCCTGGACAGGAACTCTGCCTTCTTATGGGAGATTGTTGATTGATAGACTCGATAATGTTCCATCAATCTAAGGTGGTCAGCATCCAGGGTGGATCTCCACCAGCAATGCTCTAGCCTTAACTCCCTCAAGGATCCATCAACCCAAGGGGACCGAGGAAAGAGAGTGAGGATGTGAATGCGGACGGGAGTGATGGAATCCAGCGCATCCCCCATGGCCTTATTATAGGCCTGGACTAGACACTCTGGACCCTCATTGGCATTCATACATCCCGATAGGTCAAGAACCGCTGAGAGACCAGTGGGAGTAACATCCCTCAAAGGGCAGTATCTGACCATCTCCATGGGGGCAGGCCTATAGGGAGGAGCTTGGAAATTTAATCTTACAGTGCAATGGTCAGACCAACCAAACACTTCTACCACCAGGTCAATGGCTTCCATTCCCAGGAGGAAAACCAGGTCGAGTGAGTGACCATGAACATGGGTTGCACAGGCAACAATCTGTGTGAAGCCCAACATATTCATAAGTTGAAGGAAGTCCTGACCAAATTATGAGAGTTCATCAACTACCCAGGTGATGAAGTCACCCAGCCACATCAACCTGGGCAACTCCAACACCATGTCGTTGATGAAGTCCGCAACTTCATGCAGGAACACGTTCTCACCCCTGGGTGCACAATAGATGAGAATGAACCTGCACCCCACACCTGCAGCTGCAGTACACTCCAATGATCTGGAATCCTCAACTGGAACCTCTGCAAGGCCCAATTTCATTCTAAAACAGATAGCTACACCCCCAACCCTGAGGTCCAATCTCGAGTGGTGTATCACCGAGAACATGGCTGGAATAGCCACCTTCAAAATTGGACCAGCATTTCCATCCAGCCAGGTCTCAGTGATACGTGCCAGGTCAGCTGTTCCAACAAGATTGGCTATAATTGCTGTCTTGTTCTTTATGGATCTGGCATTGCACAACACCACTCGAGATGGATGAGGTTCCAGTGCTGTTCGGGCTACCGGCCCTGAAATACAGGAGCTCTTGGGTATGGGAACCAGATAGAATGGACCACAGTCTGGGACCCATTTTCCCCCAGGGCATCTCCTGGACTTAACTATCCCAATTCAGCCCCCCCCCCGCTCGCTCTTCCCCCAAGGTTCGTAGCCCTCAGCCCTCCTCCTTCTCCTTTTACTCACTAACCCAAGAGCCCTACGCCGCCTGTAAAGAACAGCTGGGAGTGGAGGGCAATTAAAGAGCTGGAGGCTCTGGAGCTCAGAGGAAGAGTTGTGCCTGACTGGGAGAGCCAAATGCCAGCACATCCTATTAAAGCCGGAAAACCCAGGACTAATCCACCGTACAAAAAACTCAAAAACCGAACACCCAATCATAAAGAAAAACATAAATAATTAATAAACAAAACCAGTCCAGAGGTTTCAGAAATCAGCAGGAGCAGACACAAATCAGGGAGGAGCAACCAGTCACCATAAAAATACAATTGAAATGAAGTAAATGCCTATAAAGCTCACACCAGTCTGGGTAAAAAAGTAAACTTCAGTTCCACCACTCTCTTTCACACAGTAGATAGGAAAGAAGCCAGCAATAACTTGAAAGTTTGGAAAATCATAAAACAGGGTACTCTCACCACGCTCCGAAGACTGCTGCACTAAGGAGAGCCAAGCAGGATGGTCCTTGGATACATGGGCAACACAGCAAACAAGCATTGCAATGGGAGGGGGGCAAGTATAGGAACATTGATGAGTAAAACCAGTTAATCTGGTAAATCCAAATCCTTGACCGGACAGAGCCAAGCCCGAAATCCACTGCCTTAGCAGCTTAGACTACCAATCGGGAATTTCCAGCAAACACAGAGCAAACAGAGATCAAGTGCCTTTGGCCACCCCACTGGGAGACCCACTGCTCCCCTCCAGACCCGAGACCAGTGGCTACAGGTACCTGGAGAGTCAACCTTCAGGCTGGAACCCCCCAGCCAACTTAGGGTAGCACCAAGCTCTACCGCCGACACTTCGATGGTCGGACAATGGGCATTCCTGCCCTGGAGACAAGCCTAGCCTGGGGCAGAGGCACCCCAGCAAGCAACCGTAGGCCTCACCACTTGAGTCTCAGGTATTTAGTACAAGTGAAACTTCTTTGAACAGTCAGACTAAAAGGTGACAGGCTGCAAAACATAGAAACATAGAAACATAGACTTTGACGGCAGATAAGGACCGCTAGGCCCATCTAGTCTGCCCATTTCCCTACCTACAGGATAGGCCGCAGATCCTAGTTAACCAACAGCCTATATCTTCCTGCCCCCACAAGAATTGCCTTATGTCTGTCCCATGCATTCTTGAATTCTCCCACAGTTTTAGACCCCACAACTTCCTCAGGAAGGCTGTTCCATGCATCCACTACCCTCTCTGTGAAATAATACTTCCTCCATTGCCCCTGAACACGCCTCCTTCTATCTTTAAATTGTGTCCTCTTGTTCTTGCAAGTCTCTTTTCTGAAAGATGCTACCCTCTTGGACTTTGTTGATTCCTTGAGGTACTTGAAAGTTTCTATCATGTCCCCCTCTCCTTCTTTCCTCAAGGGTATACATATTAAGCTCCTTTAGTCTCTCCTCATACGACTTCTTGCAGACCCTGCACCATTTAGTTGCTCTCCTCTGGACTGCCTCTATCCTGTCTATGTCCTTGGGAGATGGGGTCTCCAGAACTGGACACAGTATTCCAGATGGGGTCTCACCAACTGTCTGTACAGAGGGATAACAACTTCCTGTTTTCTGCAGCTGATGCCTCTCCTATACATCCCAGTATACCCCCGGCCCTCCCTACTGCCTTCTCACATTGCTTGCTAACCTTAAGGTCATCTGATATGATTACCCCCAGGTCCCTTTCCTGTTTTGTTGTTGTTACTACCTCCCCACCCACTGTGTATTCTTCCCCTGGGTTCTTGTTTCCCAGGTGCATTATTTTGCACTTTTTGCATTGAATCCTAGCTGCCATACGTCTGACCATTCCTCCAACCTTGCCAAGTCATTTTCATCCTTTCCACACCTCCTTGTGTATCAACCCTGTTGCAGATCTTTGTGTCATCTGCAAAAGGCATACTTTCCTTCCAGTCCCTCTGCAATGTCACTGATGAAGACATTAAAAGGACTGGACCCAATACTGAACCCTCGCGGTCCCCACTAGTAACCGCCCTTTCTTCAGAGTGGACTCCATTTACAATTACCTTCTGTGTCCTGTTGTCCAGCCAATGTTTTACCCAGGCTACCACCCTGGGACCCACTCCCAGGCTGGTTAATTTGACTATCAATCTTTTGTGTGAGACTGTGTCAAATGCCTTGCTAAAGTCTAGGTAGGCCATGTCCACAGCCCCTCCCTGGTCTACTACTTTGGTCACCCAGTCAAAGAAATCTATTAGATTCGTCTGACATGACCTTCCCACTGTGAACCCATGCTGCCTTGGATCCTGTGCTCAACTGACCTCTAGGTACTCAGCTATTCTTTCCTTCAGAAGTGACTCCATCACTTTCCCTACCACAGAGTCAGACTGACAGGTCTGTAGTTTCCTGCCTCTGTCTTGGTCCCACTTTTGTGAAGGGGAATCACATCCGCCTTCCTCCAGTCCTTGGTACCACCATCCTCCAATGATTTATTAAAAAGAGTAGCCAGTGGTTTCACTAGTTCCTTCCTTAATTCTTTTTAGAGTTCTGGGGTGAATTCCATCAGGACCCATTGCTTTGTCCACCTTCAGTTTTAGGGTTCTTGCAGAACCCTTTCTTCTGAAAGGACTGGGATCACCCCTATCAAGAGTGCTTCTGTTAATTGGATTAGGCACTTCCCCTCCTCTTTTGTGAATACTGAGCAGAAATATTCATTCAGTATTCCTGCTTTTTCACTGTCCCCCTCTGCCCACCCACCGTTCATTCTATTCAGCCTCACTATCCCTCCCTTTGTCTTTCTACACTCGCTGATGTACCTATAAAAGGTTTTATCCCCCT
Source organism: Neoceratodus forsteri (assembly GCA_016271365.2). Classification (NCBI taxonomy): domain Eukaryota; kingdom Metazoa; phylum Chordata; order Ceratodontiformes; family Ceratodontidae; genus Neoceratodus; species Neoceratodus forsteri. Next base: position 865,685,040 of record CM028137.1, on the reverse strand, counting down.
TCTTAACTGAGTTGGCTATCTTTTCCTCAGTTTGGGCCTTTGCTATTCTGACTTCCCTCCCTGCTTCTTTCTGCCTTAACTGGTACAGCTCTCTGTCCTGCTCCTTCTGTGTTTCCTTATACTTCCGGAATGCAATCTTTTTCTTCCTGACTTTCACAGCCACCTCTCTTGAGAACCATAGTGGCTTTTTCTTTCATTTTGATTTGTTTATTTGCTTCACACAAAGGCTTGTTGCCTCTGTGATGGCAGTTTTGATAATTCCCCATTGTTGCTCCACACCTCCTTCTAGTCTGTTTGCTAGTGCTTTTCTGAGGCACTCTCCCATCTTGCCAAAGTCAGCCCTCCTAAAGTCCAGTACCCTCACTTTTGTATGGCTTGACTCTGTAGCTGAGTTTAACGTGAACCACACTGTTTGATGGTCACTTGTCCCCAGATGGCAACCTACTTCTAGATCTGAGATCCTCTCACTGCCCCCATTTGAGAGTACGAGGTCTAAGATTGCTCCCTCACAGTGGGTTCAAACTAGCTGTCTAATGCCTGCCACCTGTAGGGGCGTCAAGAATGGCCCTGCTCTTGGATGTGGCTGCAGCAAATGTGCTCCAGTTAACATCTGGCATATTCAGGTCTCCCATCAACAGTATCTCCCTTTCTCTGCCATTCTAAGAATGCCTTCCATCATATCCTTGTCCATTCCTTCCCCTGACATGGGGTCTGTACACAACCCTGCGGATTGTGGTGCCCTTTCCAGTCTCCAAGGTGACCCACAGTGCCTCCTCTCCTCCCTGTTTATTCTTTTGTTCAGTTGCTTTTATCCTTCCTTTACATAGAGAGCTACTCCTCCCCTCTTCTCCCTGCCTGTCTTTCCTGTAAGTTATGTACCCTGGTATGTTAACATCCCAGTCATGGTTCTCTGTGTACCATGTTTCTGTGACTGCTATGATATCCAGGCATCCCTCTTCCATTAAGGCCACCAGCTCAGGGAGCTTGTTGCCCAGACTACGGGCATTGGTACTCATTACCCTCCATTTCCTGATGGCCTTACCCCCTTTTGCCCCATCCCTGTCCTTCTTGCTTTTGTCACTTTCTCCATTTACCCCTGCCCTTCTCCCTATCGACGCCTCCATGTTGGTGTTTGCCACACTTCCTACTGTGATTGTTTGGGAGGGCTAGGATTTTCCTGCTCCTTTCCAGTGCCTCCCCCCTTGGCTAGTTTAAAAGCTTGCCAATGAAGCATTTAAACCTATCACCTAGGATCCTGGTTCTCCTCCCGGACAGATGCAGCCCATCATGCCAGTATAGGCTTGCATCACTCCAGGTGGACCCCCAGTCCCCAATGAAGCCAAATTCCTGAGCTCCACACCAGTTTTTCAACCACTGATTGAATCCCATGGTATGGAACACCCTAGCCTCTCCTATGCCATAGATGGGTAGCACCTCCGAGAAGGTTACCGTGCGTGCTAAGGCCCCTCCCCAATTCCACAAACTCTTCCTGCACTTCTCTAATCCCTTTCTTAGCCAGGTCATTTGTCCCTAGGTGGACAATGACATCCAGCTCCCTCCCCTGTGCAGCTGCTCCAGCAATCCTGAGGATTCGCTCCCTGTCCCTCCAAGCCATGGCGCCAGGCAGGCACCTTACCTCCCTCTCCCCTTCCTTGCCCAGTTCTACCTTCCTAACAATGGAGTCCCCCACCAGGAGTTGTTTCCTTCCCCTGCAGGGTCCCCTGCCACCCTTCTGTGGGTCTCCTTTGTGGAGGTTCCCAGCATCCTCCTTGGTCTCCACTGTAGGTGCCTCCATAGAGGAACCACACTTTGCCAGAATTCATAGGAATTGTGGAGAGTACAACTGGGCGATGTGCCTCTGTTCCACCACCCTCACCCTCCCTGAGCCCACTGTGGTCCAACCGCTCCTCTTTCTTGGCAACCTCTGAGGCAACGGCAGTGGCACTGGTGGTCCCTGGATGGAAGAGGAGGTCCCACAAATCCTGGCCAACTTAGCCTGGAGATGAGCAACCTCCTCCCTCAGCCCAGAGAGGTGCCTGCAGATTGGACAACACCGCATCTTCCAGAATATCTCCCGGAAGACTGCTGCTCCACAGCCACTGCACTGCACCACTCCAATCATGTCTTATTTCTGACCCCTTAACTGTTTGCAATCCTTACTTTTTCATCTGTTTTTTTCTCTCTGTCCTTACTTTCTGCCTATGTGCCCTTTAAGCTCCTGATTGTCCTGTTCTGAGACAAGAATATCCTATATTTCTCAGTAGACCACTTACTTGTTCAGAGGCAGACCTCCAGCAGCTAGAGGGGACCGGAGAGCTACTCTTGCCCTTCTAGGATGGTGGGTCCTTGGTGGTTCTGTGATCACTCACTTCCTGCCCCTAAACAGGAAGTTCCTGTTGTCAGTCAAATCCTGTGCCTATAAAAATAAAACTAGCTTTGGGTGGGGGGAAGGAAGGAGGGCAATATCGTCCCAGTAGAGAAGTTCAAGGTCAAAACAAGGTCAGTGTACTCATGAATCAGCTGCACGAGTCCAGTCCAATCCACAGGTCCACAAAACTCGAAGCTCTTCACCCGCTGCCCCAACATCCCATAAGGAAAGTCACTAAACTGGGCAGAAATTACATTAAATCCAGTAGTGCAGCAGTACATGACAGTAAGGTTTGGATCGCTCACACTTCTCAGATTCTCCGCTCCCCTGGTTCTGCAAATAGTCTGGGAAGGCTTCAAAACACACCACTCGATTTAAAACAAACAAAATACAGCGGAAAAAAAAACTTGAAGAAAAAGAAAACAAAAATAAAACTCTGAGTAGTAAAACAACTTAAACGACTTAAATAGCAACTTAAATAAAAAAATACCACTAAATCTAACTCATACTGGTGGACTAGTGGACAGCAGACCCAGTGTGGTCACCATCTTGACCTCAGTGCCTGTTATTGCTGCTATGTCAAGGTCTACATCTGCCAACAAGGTCTCCAGGTCTGGAACCTTATTTCCTAGGCTATGGGCATTTTTTAACATGACCTTCCATGTTTTACAGTCTGTCCTCCCTCTGCTCTTGTTCTCCCTCTCTAGCATCTTTCCCCCACCCAGGCTTCCTTTCCTATGTGCTTTTGCCCCCCCCTTGCATCACTCATTATACATTCTTCACCTGCCTACCCCTCCCTGCCTACTTTAGCTGTTCCTTTAGTCAACTTATGTTCCTGCATGCTCCCATGGGGTTGGTGTTCCTAAGCCTCCTGACCATCTTGGCTCTCCCCTCTTAGCCAGTTTAAATGCTCACAGCTGATGCATTTAAACTTCTCACAAAGGACCAAGGTCCCCTTCTTGGACAGATGCAGGCCATCTTCCTTATTTAGGTTTGCATTGGCCCAGGTCAAGCCCCCGTTCCCTGTTGAAGCCCAAACCCTCCCTTTCACACCAATCCTTCAACCAGTGTTGAAGGTATGGATATGGAGTGCCCTAGCTTCCCTGTGCCCTGGACAAGTAGTACCTCCGAGAATGAGATGGAGTATGCTATCTGTTTCAGCCCCCCCAGCTTCCTGAAATCTTCCTGGACTCTGGCTAACTCCACCCTTCTCCTGGCCAGGTCACTGGTCCTCAGGTGGACAATGACATCCAGCTGCTTCCTCCTAGTTATTGCCATAGCAGTCCTATGGATCCGCTTCCCATCCCCCCATGCAGTGCTTCCTGGGAGGCACTTGACCTCCCTTTCTTCCCTGCTAGATGACTCTAACTCCATTCCCTGAACTATAGAATCCCCACTAGGAGAAGTCCCCCCCCTCCAGGAGTTCCCTGCCTCCCTTAACTGGGGCTCCATCCTGGAGAATCCTCCCATCCTCCCTGGTCCCAGCCTCAGGTTCCTGAGTGGGGCTTTCCCATTCCTCCAAAACAATGTAGGAGTTACTAAGCGGGACTGGTTGGGGATGTGCTTTCAACCCCCTTCCCTCACCCTCCCTGAGCCCACCATAGTCCTATCACTCTTCTTCCCTGGCAACCTTTGAGGTACAGGTTGTGGATCCAGTGGTTGCTAGGTGGGGGTGGATGCTGCCTTCAGCTTGGTCAACTCTGCTCAGAAACAGGCAACCTCCTTCCTCAGCCCAGAGAGGTGCCTACAATAGGGCAGCAGCGCAACTTCCAGAATGTCTCCCTGAAGACAGCTGCTCCACAATCATTGCACTGCACTGCACCACTCCCATCATGCCAGTCTCCCTCCTCAATCAGCTGCCTGCTTAAGATGGCTATTTATTATCTCCCAAATATTTGTTTTATTTCTATTGTGTTCTGTTATGCTTCCTCTGTTCACTACTTCCTCTATGGATGCAGGATGTTGCAAGCCCCTATGGGACCCACCCAATAAATCTAGGGGGAGCCCTGTGGTTGGTGGGTAGTGAGGAGGGAGAGTGGGTCTACACCACAGGCTGTGTCCAAAAACAATCAGCCAAAGAGTCCTCTGGCAGTGACTCCTCACTCCACTCACTGTGGTCCAGACACTGCCATTTTCAAACACACAGTCACAAGCTTGTCAGCTAGAATCCCTCAATCCTGCCCAAGCTAAATTGAACAGCACACAGAAATGGCAGTTAAGAAAAGACCTCAAATACAGTAACAGACACTGTCACAAACTCACCAGCTAGAGTACCTCCCTCCTGCTCCAACTAACTGAAGAATCAAACTGAAATGGCGGTTAAAACCTCACATTCAAACTACACTAATCCCTGTAATATGATGCCTGCACTTTATTTTTTTTATTTATTTATTTAAGTCTAGGATTACAAGTACCTTTGAGCCAAGGCTCGTTTACAAAGGTTCTACGTCAGAATGAGGACAGCATGTCAATGTTACAATAGAAAAATGTACAACAGAAGTTATGGCAGAAAAAACAGGTTATTCAAGTTCGCAAGCAATTGCTTGTGGTGGATGTCAACAATTATGGCAAAAACATGAACAGCAATTATTGATAGGTTTGCCATTTTAACAAGTTCTCAATTGATTACCAGAGATGATGCATACATTTTTGGCAGAGCAGCAGTATTACGTGAGCAATGGTGAGCAACAGCATTACAAGACATGGATAGGACACAGGGAGGGTATCAGCTGCCGAAGGCATTGTCAAGACATACAGAAGTGCAGTCAGAGGGTTATGGGGGGGGCGGAGGATAGGTGGAGGAGGGCGGAGGGGGAAAAGGGCTTGCTGTGATGCTGGAGCAGCAAAGAGGCAGCAGTTAGGGTAGCTGGCTAGGTGTGGCAGTCACAGGTACTGGAGGCAGAGAGAGAGAGAGAGAGAGGTGGAACCTAGTTTTGAAGGGGCCAAGCTTGGGGGTGGAGAATATTCCCCTGTTGAGATTATTTAACCAGTTTGGTGCCCTGTAGGCAAATGATCATTGACCCATCAAGGTATGGCATCGAGGAATCAGCAGCAGTTGAGAGTCAGATCCCTGGTATGGTGGTAGTTTCGACTTGGCCTGAGGAGGGTTTGGACACCAGGGATAGCAAGTCCCAGGGTTATCTTCTTTGCCATAATGCAAGTTTGGTATTTTATCTGGTTTGATAGATTCAGCCAGCCAGTTTGGGCGTAGAGGTTGCAGGTATGTGTAAGGCAATGGATACCAGTTATAAGTCGACATACTTTGTTTAGAGTGGTTGAGATGTGTCTGAGGGCTATTGAGGTAACAGAGCCATATATTATGAGGCCATAGTCGATGACAGAGACTACCAAGCTTTGGACAGCAATCCTGAGGGCTTCAGGGGTTAGGTGTGCCCTATGTCTGTAGAGGAGACCAAGTCGCATGTTAGCCTCCTTGGCTACACTGTCAATATGGGCTCCATAGGACAGGTTATTGTCAAGAGAGATTCCAAGATATTTAAATGAGGGTACCTCTTTAATAGCCACTCCAAGGAGATTTGTGATGGTCAGTGGATGCTGCCTGCTCTTGTTATGTGAGTTACTGAAGAGCATAGCTTTTGTTTATTTATAGTTAAAGATGAGTTTTTGTTTGCTGAACCAGTTCTCTATGGATGCGAACCCAAGCTGGAGCTTGTTCTGTAGGGATAGTAGGTCCTTTTGGGTGGCGTGGATAATGGCATCATCGGCATACAGGATGAGTTGTTCTGGGCATGATTGGGGGAGGTTATTTAGAAATGGGCTAAAGAGAAGGGGCCCCCAATATGGAACCCAGGGGAACTCCAGAGCGGACTGGTCATGCGTCAGAGAGGACACCTCCAATTTTCACTCTTTGCGATCTGTTCTCCAGGTAACTTTTGAACCAAGCTGTGGAGTCTGGGGAGAGCCCAGCAGTTAGGAGCTGTTCCAGGAGCAGGCGGAGGTGAACGGTATCAAATGCCTTAGCTAGGTCTATGAAGACCGATCTGGCTAGGTGTCCACTGTCCAGCGAGCTGTGAATGGCTCCAGTGAATTCCATGAGGGCTGTTGTAGTGCTGTGTCCTTTCCTCAAACCATATTGCCGAGGGCATAGGATATTGTGATTGTCCAGATAATCAGTGAGCTAGTCAGCAACAATGCGTTCGATGGCCTTGGATAATGGGGGCAGAATGGAGATTGGTCGGTAGTTTCCAGGGTTGGTCTGATCTCCTGTTTTATGTACTGGTGTAATGGTGGCTGATTTCCATCTGTCAGGGAACTGGCTGAGGCTGAGGGAGAGATTGAAGATCTTAGTTAGCGGGCTAATCACCTCATCGAGGGTGAGGGACAGCAGTTTCAGGTCTAGAGTGTCCCCAATATGACGTGTATTTGCGATAGCATTTGCGATGTACTTCCGGACTTTGTGCATCTTGACAGTTTTGAAGCAGAAGGGAGGATGTGTAATGGGGAAGGTGTAGTAGTAGTAGTAGGTTGAGCAGGGGAGCAGGTTTAATCGAAGAAGTCAGAGTGGAGCACATTGCTGAGGTCCGTGAAGGCTGAGTTGAAAGTATTGGCTATAGTAGCTGGGTCGAGGGCCATTTTCCCATCTGTGACTAGCATAGTTGGGCATGTTTTTGGTTGTTTTTTGGTTACTTCTTTGATGTTACTCCATAAGGCTTTACCGTTTCCCCATGTGTTGGTGAGCGCTTCCTTGTAGTAGGTGCTTTTTTGAAGTTGGATAGACCGTGTACATGCATTTCAGGAATGTCTGTAGTTCTGGAAGTTAATTGGGTGCCAGAGTCCTGGGCCAGAAGCCAGAGGTGGTCCCTTGCTTTTAGCTGTGCAATTAGGTTTGTGGTGAGCCACGGACAGAAGTGGGCTTTGACATTATGCTTTTTTGAAGGGGTGTAAGTGTTGCAGGCTTCGTTGAAGGTGGAGATGAAGAAATCGAGGGCTGAGTTAACATCTGATGCATCGAAAATAGGAGACCAATCTTGTTGCCTGAGGAGGGATTTGAGGAGATTCAGCTTGCCACGGGGTAGGATTCTGCTGGTAGTGACTGCTGGGGGTGGTTTGCAGAATTTATTTGACCATTCACAGGTGACATGGGAATGGTCACTGAGAGAGTCAGGGAGGACGGAGATATTGGTGATCTGGGCGGGGTGGCTGGTAAGTACCCAGTCCAGGAGGGAGCTAGTTCCTGTTCTGTAATTGTGTCGGGTTGGGAAGGTGACCAGATGTGAGGTTTACAGAGGTAAGAGCATCCTTGAGGCTCCCAGTATCAGGGAAGAGCCAGTTAATGTTAAAGTCACCAAGCATGATTAACTCAGATCCAGGGGGTTGTGTACGTGTGAAGTCCAGTATGGCACTGAGGCCTTTTGCTTGCTCTTTTGGTGGGATGCATACCGCAGCTACTGTGAGGACTCTTCCATGAACTCCTAGGAAGATATGAATGGGAAGGATCTGTGCAGGTGTGTCCAAGTGGGGGGTGTCTATGGGATGGCCCGTGAGGGCCTCCTTGAGGTAGATGGCACATCCTCCTCCTCTTTTTGCCTTACGATCTAGCCTGAAGACATTGTAGCCAGACAGAGCGATTGCCTGGTTAGGGATTTTCGGTGACAGTCAGCTTTCCACAACAGCAATGACATCCGGTTTGTACTGGCAGGAGAAGATTTGTAGTGCATCAAGCTTCGGGAGAAGGCTGCAGAAATTTGTGGAAACTAGGGAGAGAGACCTAGAGAGTTTAACTTGGTTGTTTTTGCCATGTGTAGTTGGTCCAGGGTTAGGGTGGATGTCGCCTGGCAGGAGTAGCAGGAGGAGCAGTAGTTTCAAGGTGCACCAACGCAAGCCCCTAGTAGTGAGTTTACTTGTGTGCTTCATATCGGTGGGTGGAGGAAGGTGATGGAGCTGGTTCCTGAGAGATGTTCTGTGTAACAAGAGGGGGATGGGAGCTGACATAGTAAGTGGCCATCTGTTATGAGTATCAGGAATTAACCATTCAGGGTTGGTGGGTGGTGAAGAGGGGGTGCATGGTGTGGTATGTAGAGTGCATGGGTGGTATTGGACAAAGTTAAATTGGAAACTTAATGGAGGAGTAGGGTAACAAGCTCCAGGGAGGTAGCAAAGAGGAACAGATGCCAGGAGGGTAAGTAGAGTTATACTGGGGTGGGACATGGCTGGGGAGTAGAGAGGGAGGCACAGGAGGCAAGGCGGCCAACAGAGAAGGTGTTAGAGGGGTATGTAGAGGAGGAGTTAGGGAGCTGAGTAGAGCTGCAGAGAGAGAGAGAGAGAGAGAGAGAGAGAGGAGGGAGAGAGAACAGGGCAGAGCTGAGAGATGAGCTAGGGCCACGAATTGGGAGGTACTAGCGAGATGCCCAATTAGTGATGAAACAGGGAGGTGCCACAGACAGGGGGAGGGGTTTATGGTTATATAATATACGCCAGAGAACAGGGTGGGCGGGGCAGGTGAAAAACTACATATTTTCTTAATGCAATTCTATGGGTGCAGCAGCCCTGGAAAGCATAGAAAACTGTGAAAAAGGCTGGACCAATCAGAGGCAGAAATGTATGTCCCCAGTCCAACCAATGGCTGCAGCAAAGAGCGCTGGCCAATCAGAGCTTCTGCCGGATTCACTGGTTGGGTCTGTGGGCTTACCCAGCTTGCGGAGCTCCTGGGTGGCTGCTGAGATGGTGTGGGCATGCAGCTGGCTTCTCGTGCAGTGGCTGCTCTGGCGGCGCTGACAAGCCCGAGATTGGGGCTGGAGATCTGAGTAGCTAAGTGGGCTGTGATTCAGGAGCGTGATGCAGGTGTCGGGAAGAGCAGAGAGAGAACAGAGTTACAGTAGCTATCTATAATAACTTTTTTTTCTTTTCCTAATTAGGGTTACAAAAGGAGGCTAGCAATGCGTGAAAGCAGCAGAGGGTTACGGGTGAGAGAAATAGAGACACAGAGCAGGCAAAATACAGGCAGTACAATCATCAAATTAGCAATAAAGTAGTAAAGTTCAGGCTAAGGCAGTAGTACGAGCAAAAACTACAGCTTTTCTTAATGCAGTTCTATGGGTACAGCGGTCCTGGAAAGCACAGAAAACTGTGAGAAAGGCTGGACCAATCAGAGGCAGAAGCATATGTCCCCAGTCCAACCAATGGCTGCAGCAAAGAGCGCTGGCCAATCAGAGCTTCTGCTGGATTCACTGGTCGGGTCTGTGGGCTTACCCGGCTCGCGGAGCTCCTGGGTGGCTGCTGAGATGGTGTGGGCATGCGGCTAGCTTCTCGTGCAGTGGCTGCTCTGGCGGTGCTGACAAGCCTGAGATCAGGGCTGGAGATCTGAGTAGCTAAGTGGGCTGTGATTCAGGAGCGTGACGCAGGTGTCGGGTCAGGGTGGGGAGACTGAGGGATAGCAGAACAAGGATTAATTAGTACAGTAAAGGAAAGAGCTGCGAGAAAGGGGTGTTTGATGGGCGGTCAGAATAGTCAGCCCTGGCGCCACTGGAAATTAGGTGTTGGAGAGTGTTAGCTAGGAGAAAAGCAGAGCTTTTCTTAATGCAGTTCTGTGGGCTCAGCGGTCCTGGAAAGCACAGAAAACTGTGAGAAAGGTTAGACCAATCAGAGGCAGAAGCATATGTCCCCAGTCCAATCAGTGACTGCAGCAGAGAGCGCTGGCCAATCAGAACTTCTGCCAGATTCACCAATTGGGTCTGTGGACTTACTTGGCTTGCGGAGCTCCTGGGTGGCTGCTGAGATGGTGTGGGCATGTGGCTGGCTTCTCATGCCACGGCCACTACGGTGGCGCTGACAAGCCTGAGATTGGGGCTGGAGATCCAGCTTGCCGAGCTCCTGGGTGGCTGCTGGGATGGTGTGGGTGTGCAGCTGACTTCTCGTGCAGCGACCGCTCCAGCAGCGCTGACAAGTCTGAGATTGTGGCTGGAGATCCAGCTTGCGGAGCTCCTGGGTGGCTGCTGGGATGGTGTGTGCATTCAGCTGGCTTCTCGTGCCATGGCCACTCCGGCGATGCTGACAAGCCCGAGACTGGGGCTGGAGATCCGGCTTGCAGAGCTCCTGGGCGGTTGCTGGGATGGTGTGTGCATGCAGCTGGCTTCTCATGCCGTGGCCTCTCTGGCGGTGTTGACAAGCCCGAGATTGGGGCTGAAGATCCAGCTTGCGGAGCTCCTGGGTAGCTGCTGGGATGGTGTGGGTGTGTGGCTGTCTTCTCATGCCGTGGCTGCTCCAGTGGTGCTGACAAGCCCAAGATTGGGACTGGAGATACAGCTTGTGGAGCTGCTGGGTGACTGCTGAGATGGTGTGGGCATGCGGCTGGCTTCTTGTGCCACAGCAGCTCCGGCAGCACTGACAAGCCCGAGATTGGGGCTGTAGGCTGGAGACTTAAAGTTCAGACACAGCCACTTTCAAACCCACAGTCACAAACTTGTCAGCTAGAATCTCTCAATCCTGTCCAAACTAAACTGAAAGTACACAGAAATGGCAGTTAAGACCTCAAATATGATTACAAACACAGTCACAAACTCACCAGCTAGAGTGCCTCCCTACTGCTCCAAGTAAGTGAAGAATCAAACTGAAATAACAGTGATCTTACACAAGATCTTACTGTAACAGTAGATCTTCTAGGGTAGAGGAGTGCAAGGAAAACTTATGCTGGTGGAATTTCTGCAAAAGTCAGAATTTCACTTCCATGAAAGTGTGAAAACCATTTTTGAAACTTTCGCAGAATTCCGCTTTATAAATGCAGATATTTTGTTTCGTAACACGTAATTTTATATTAAATTGTGAAACAAAAAATTTGCAGTATAGTTTTCCCATTATTCGGTTAAAGACACAATAATTTGCATATTATCATTCCATCTCAATATGGCAGAATTCTGACTTCGTATGTCAAAGGTTATTACATAGTTGTCCCCGGAAACCCTTGGTTGTGGTTACAGTAGTAGTCAGACACACGGTCAGATATTTTACAAAATTTCTGAACAGTTTGTCCCTGCTGACCCTACTGTGAAACTGCAGAAAGCAGATGATTTCTCTAGAAATATCATAGAAATTTCAGGTTATATCTGACCATGTCTTTAGCTGTGACTGTATGCTTTCCGCATTTTATTTTCCGTATTACTTATGTCTGTGGCTAAATAATTCTGCACTTTTTAAACAGTATCCCGATGTAAAACTCAGAACGTTCTTTCAAATGCGGAATACAACATCTGCAGATCAGATGATGGAAATCACAGTAGTGTCTTCCTGTTCAGTGAGATTTAGAGAGAGAAGGAGACAGTGTAGGAGACAGCGTGAGAGGAGATAAGAGTGGGAGAAAGAGAGATGCTGACAGATTTATATTTTGATTTAAATACCCTTTATTTTCTTTAAGATTCATAGTTACAGAGAGAAGTTGTTTGTTTTTTTATGTAAAAAAGTGGCAGAAGCACCAGTGGTGGAAATGGGCAGCACCTAAGTAGAGTCTGAGACACGGCAGCTGCATGGTGGGAATGGGGACCCGTGGGGGCAGCAGGAGCAGCAGGTGGTTGGTCCACAGCAGGCCACCACATCCTCTACCACCACCAGTGACAGCTGTACCAGGCAGAGAACGTTGTCCCCCTTCAGTCATAAGGAGGTGGAGGTACTTGTTAGGGAGGTGACCAGCCATGCCAATGGAATTTTTGGTGCTAACAAAAGTCCCTCTAAAAGAGCAGGAGAGTCTGTGGGCCACCATAAAGGCCACCATTCATAAAGAGGGAGGGGGAGTTGCATCCCTCACTGGAAACAGAAATAAAACATAAATGGGATGACTTGCAGAGGACAGACCCTGAAATTCTGGAGTCTCTCGGCATAGCCATCACCAGTGAAGACGGGGCATCGAAGAAGAAGAAGGTCTGGGAAGAGCAGGAGCCTTAGGGATCTTCCTCCAAACACACTTGTTTGGAAGGCAGCATCACCAATGATTATACTAAGCTGATTCTTGAATTTGTTTCTAGCAGTCAGTGTTGGAATTAAACTTTAATTTTGTTCTCACTATGCTGGCCCATAAATGCATGCACAAGTCTTATTAATTCAAGAATGATTCCCATTAAAAGTGAAGACTAAATTCCTGTGATGCATGTGCTTGCATAACTAAGGCTTGCTGCAGAGCTCTGTGGTACCAAGCCCTGTCAAGCACCCCCCCCCCATGGTTCCTGCTGTGTTTTGTACTGCCATTTAAATACTGCCCAGAAAATGTGAAAAACAAGAAATAGGTCTGTGTTTTGTTATCGTAACTGCCTGTGACGTCATGCACAGTGGATGGCACTTGACCTGACTACAACCCAGGCCCTATGTGACAGAGATGGGGAGTCACATCATGGTCGTACTTTTTTTGTGAGTAATTATGTCATCCAGTTGCATGGGTAAGCCCCATCACTATCATATTCCATACATGCATCCTTTGTTACAGGTGCATGAACTGAAATGATACGCCATCCGTTCTGAATTGCTTTCCAAGTAATCATTGTTGTTAACTTCATGTCCAGCATTGACATAGTTATCATTTGCTGCTCCTGCATGGTAAGTGCAACTGTCCCCATTGTTACTATGGCAAAACTTTCATGTGTGCCATGCCTAGTACCACCTGCATGATCCATCCTAATCCAGATTTTACAGTGGGAGTGGTCAGTGCGCAGGACTGACTACTGCTCCATACATCCACTCTCATGGCAGCCCCTGTAGCAGGGAGGGAACAATGTTGCCATCCAGCGAATATGTGCATCCCAATCCTCACCCTGAAAAGTCATCACTCCATGGCCATCTCCAAAAGCACCCTTTATCTGAATATTACATCTGCACTTTTATGTGGTGGAACTGAGGAAGTGGGCCCCTTACTGTGTATCCTGCTGACCTCCCTTCGGGAGATGTTCTGTGATTAAGTATTATGGCACTTAGCCTACCCCACAGGACTGAGTGAATATGTTATAGTACTGCAGTGCTGCTTTAGACTTATGTGTTCCAGTTTCCAACACTGATTTGAACCATTCCTATTCATTTGGAACAGGTGCTGCAGGAAGCTCGACTGTCAGAGGTGATTCCACCACTATTAACAAATCAGAGAAGTGTGCACTAGGATGATGGTACTCTTGCTAAAACATGAAAAAGTACTCTCAGGGACAAGGCACTACATTAGCATTTAAAGATTGGAAGGACTAATACTTCAGCATAAAGCATATTTATCAATAAAGGATATTGATCCAAAACATGTAAAGCATTTACCTGTATGCTGAGGTTTTATTTTTTTGCAATAAATATGCCTTAAGCTGACGTATTAGTCCTTCCAGTCTTTAAATACTGATGTAGTGTCTTGTCCCTTGGAGTACTTAATTCCACCACCATTGTTGCTGGACCAAGCAGTAGTAGTGGTGAGCCTGTGTCCAGTAAGCTACTTACAGCTACTGTGTCTGGTAATCTACTTACATTTTTTAGTAATTTTGAATGTAGTTCTGAATAACTGAATAGACAGACTACCATGTCTTGTGTTGCACCATAGAAATCCTCTAGAACTGGGCCTGCCCTGCAGTCCTGCACTCAAGCCAAGATGCAGAAGTGTGAAAAATGTTAATCTGCTGTGTTTTGAAATTCATGTGCTTCGAATGAACAGCTGGCCACCCAACCCCACCCCTGTCCTTGTGCTGAATAAGCACTGATATTCTGCAAGGGGCCATGTGTAAATCTTGACACAAGTCTTAGGAAAACACACATACATTGCAATCCATGTAGCATGGTGGTTGTGGCAGGGGTTGTTGTGATCATGCCGGTGGTACGAGTGTGGGGACTCGTAGACGTCATCATGACTGTGACCAGCCAGGGTACGGCATTGGTAGTCAACTTGTCTATATACACTGATACACAGAAATGTGACAGCAGAGAAAGGCCCCATGGCCCGTCTAGTCTGCCCAACACCCTACCTCCCCCCTTCTGTTATGCTTTCACCCTCTTTTCCCAACCCCTTAAATCTATCCTAAGCCCTCTTGAACTCCTCCACCATTTCAGCTGCCACAACCTCCTCCGGCAGCTTGTTCCAGGCCTACACCACCCTCTCCATGAAAAACTGCCCCCTGGCATTATCTCTGTATTGCCCACCTTCCAGTTTGGGGATATGTCCCCTCGTGTTCACCCCCTTCTTCAATTTGAACAAGCTATCACCCTCCACCTTATTTATTTCCTTCAGATACTTGAAAGTTTCAATCATGTCCCCCCCTCCCGCTTAGTCTCCAGAGGGTACAATTCAGCCCTCTCAGTCTTCTCTCATAGGGTACATCCTGCATCCCTCATACCATTTTGGTTGCCCTTCTCTATACCCTTTCCAACAAGTCAACATTTCTTCATAGGTGAGGCCTCCAGAACTGCACCCCATACTCCAGATGCGGCCTGACCATGGTTCTATATAACGGCATTAGCACCTCCCTCTTCCTGCTATTAAAATTCCTCTCAATGCAGGCCAACATTCCATTTGCCTTTCCCACTGCCCTGCTACACTGGCTGCCACCTTGAGGTCATGCAATACCATAATCCCCAGGTCCCTTTCCATTTCCTCTCCTTAATCACCACCCCCCCAAGGAGTAAATTTCCCTCCTATTCCTCCTCCCCAGGTGCATCAGTGAGCACTTTTGTGCATTAAACTTCAATTTCCAGGTGTCAGATCACCTCTCCAGCCTCTCCAGGTCCTGCCTTATGGCTTGCACCCCACTAGGTGAATCCACCGTATTGCAGACCTTTGTATCATCTGCAAACAGGCACACCCGTCCCTCCAGACCCTCTGCTAGGTCACTGACATAAATGTTAAAAAGTATTGGTTCTAGCACTGACCCCTGTGGCACCCCACTGGTCACTGCCCATTCCCTGGAATGTGTCCCATTTACCACCACTGCCCGACTCCTTCTCTTCAACCAGTTTTCCACCCACCTGTTGATCCTGAGGTCCACCCCTAGTCTGTCCAACTTATGCACCATTCCACCATGTGGAGCAGTGTCGAAGGCCTTCTTGAAATCCAGATAGGCCATGTCCACCGCTCCTCCCATCTCCACTCTCTTTGTCACCCCATTGAAAAACTCTATCAGGTTAGTCTGACAGGACCTTCCCTTGGTGAAGCTATGCTGCCTGTCGTCCTGCATGCCATTCATCTCCAAGTATTCTATCAACTGATCTTAAGCAGTGTTTCCATTACCTTCCCCACCACTGAGGAAAGACTAATGGGACAGTAGTTTTTGATCTTGTCCTTCCACCCCCCAATGTAGTGCGACCACCTCTGCCCTCTTCCAGTCTGTTGCACCACCCCTGTGACCAAGGACAAGTTAAACAGCCTCACCAGATGCGGCACCAGTTCATCCTTCACCTCCTTCAGAACCCTTAGGTGTATTCCATTAGGCCCCATTGCCTTGTCCACCCTAAGTCTACCCAGATCTTCGCTTGCTCCTTCAACTGTTAATTCTGCCACACCCACCTGCCTGTGACTGTCACCCTCCCTAGCCCATCCTGGTCCCCTGCCCTCTCTTTCCTCCATGAAGGTTGAGGCGAAATAGCTATTTAATGCCTCTGCTTTTTCAAAATCCCCTTCCAGTAATGTTCCACTTTCCCCCTTATCCTCCCAATCCCATGCTGTGCCCTCCTCCTTTCTCCAACGTACCTAAAGAAGGTTTTGTCCCCCCTCCTTGCCTGCTTTGCTATCCTCTCCTCAGTGGCCTCCTTACCCCTCCTTATCTTTTGCCCTGCCTCCTTTCTTTTTTCCCTGTAGGTTTCCTTGTCCTCATCCTTGTGTGTCCTCCTGTACCTCTTGAATGCTCTAGTCTTCTCCTTGACCCCTAACGCCACCTCTCCAGTGAACCATAGAGGTCTTTTCTGTCTTCTATTCTTTCTTACCCTTCTTATACATGAGTCCATGGCTTTAAATACCCCTCTCTTGATGGCTGCCCATAACTTCTCCACCCCTGCACATCCTCTATCCTCAACATTTCTTCCCTAACTACCTTCCTCATTCCATGAAAGTCAGCCTTCCTGAAGTCCATTACCTTGGTTCTCGTCCTAACCATCACCCTGCCCACTCTCACCCTGAACCTGACAGCCCTGTGGTCACTGGTGCCAAGCTCTTCCCCCACCTCCACCTCCTCCACACTGTACCCATTTGTGAGGACCACATCCAACAGGTTTACACCCCTGGTGGGCTCACTGACCCTTTGCTGCAGGAATATGCCCTGAAGAGCCTCTAAGATGCCCCTGCTCCTTGTGGAGATTGCTGTCTGGGCCTCCCTGTTGATGTCCAGAAGGTTTAAGATCCCAGCTAACACAATTTCCCCTTTCCATGCCATCCTCGCTATGGATTCCACAAAGTATCTATCCCCTTCCTCCGCCAGCATAGGAGGCCTATAGACTACCCCAATGCCCAGGTTTTCCCCCCATTCCCTGTCTAAGATGACTCACATTATCTCTGTTTCCCCCTCCACATCCTGTCCTTCCATGGCCCCAATCCCTTCCCTGACATATAATGCCACCCCTCCCCCTCCCCCCCGATTCTTCCTAAACAAACGAAAGCCTGTGATCACCGTCTCCCAGACGTGGTGCTCATTCCACCAGGTTTCACTCATTGCTACAATGTCTAGGTTCTCCTCCATCATGGTGGCCTCCAGTTCTCCCATTTTTTCCCTAGGTTCCTGACATTTGCAACCAAAGCCCTCCAAAATGTATGATCCTTATATGATCCTTATTAGTTAAAACTTGCCGTAATGTACCAGATGGCAACTGCTGAAATCTGTGTCTTTGCAGTACAGTGCAGGTTAGCCACCTCTGGCTCTATGGTTGCTAGAAGAGGGGTCCACCAATTCCAAATTCCATGCCCAAGGGGAAACCACTCCAAGAAGTGCCATAGCCATGACCATCCCAATCTGTGTTGTGGAATGTTGGTTAATCATTACTTGTGAGTATTGTGTCTATCTGGCTACAGTGCAGCACTGCAGTAGGCACTGGCAGTGTGATGTGTCATTCACCCCCTCATGGAGTCAGTGCGTGGTGTTCCCTGCAGGATTTTGAACATTGAGTGGCTAGTGGGTTGAGTGGGTGTGTGGACTGATCACAACCTGCATAGTTATGGCACAGAGTTCAAACTGTGAAATAAAAGTGCTATCACTGGCTGTCAGGTGGAATGCTGAACTAGTCATCAACAGCACAGGAGAACCTACTGTCAGGGTTACAAGGGTAGTGTTGCCATTGTTGGGGCCTTGGTAAGGGTGGACAAGAGTGTAATATATATATGGAAACCATGTTTGTGCCATTATGTATTTATATAGTACGCAACTAGGTAAGTAAAAGGGCCATTGTGCAGTAGTACTGCTGTGCTACTGCTGCTGCACAAGACTAATTACAACTGTGACCTGGCTGTGAGCAGTGATCACAGGTTGATTCAGTATGTTGCTCAATAGTAGGCACACAGTTTGCAGTGGAGGACATGAGAGTGACAATCAAACCCTGGTCTGCTGGAGGCATGATCAGTGTTGGGTAAGTCACTTTAAAAAAAAGTAAACCTTTAAAGTTAACTAGTTACTCTCAAATAAATGTAATCAGTTACAGTTACTTACTACTTCTGTATAAAAAGTAATTAGTAACTGTAACACATACTGCATTACTTTTTCTATTGCTTTTGATAATTTGATCCAGGAAGCTCAGTGCTCGTCATTGAAGTCATTTATTCGAAACATACATTTTCTCCCTTGGCTTAAATGCACCGACTGGTCACTCCTACCACCTAAACCTCCATTTGTGACCCATGCAAGTCCCTAACCCACTGCCTCAGTGAAATCACATTCACATGTCTGTTAGCAACACTGTTACTATTCCAGTGACCACATACAGCCTGCCCCACTTGCAACTCAAAGAAAAGCCTATCTGGAGTGGCACAGTGGTTCTCCTAGTCTGACTTCTGTCTGGTCTGGTCTGGTTTCTCAAAGAAAACAACCTTCACAGCTGACTAAAGCAGATCCAGAACAAATCAGTTTGTATAATTTGTCAAATTGACCCATACCTTAAATGTTTGTTTTTGACTATGAATGAGTGACTGACATAGCTGGTAAGTGCCATGCTTTGTAGGAGTGGCCAGAGTGGTGGCAGATCTGGTTTCCCAAAAGGCAAAAGAAAATATGCAAACTGTATGCACTCAGCTACTCACTTAGATGTTCATGGCGCAACTTTGAAACTCAAATGCCCAAATATTTGCCATGCCCAAACCTTCCTACAGCACCACTTGGCAAATGCTGAGTTAACCAGACACCTTGTCATGGTTGTCATGGGGTGAGGTTAGGACATACTTCTCAGTGGTCACATTTTACCAGTTAGTTCACTCATTTTATCACTCAGATATCCTTACCCCCACCTAGAGAAGGCAATATTGCACAATTACAACTGAGACATAAAAACAAAAATTCAAACAATAATCTATGCTCCAATATCAGCAAACATTTTAAACATTAGTGCAGGGGTTGAAATTATGTCTTGCAGCTGCTAGTTAACAGGGCTAGTGATTGGAAAAATTCACTAGTCCCACAGACTTTTCCACTTGCCAAGCTGGTGTGTTTATTGAAATAACTTATCTAATACAAGCCTACAGAGCTAGTTAGAGGAAAATCATATTAGTCCAATACAAAATCTAACAGAATTTGGCTAGTGGGCTGCTGCCAGGCAATTTCAACCCCTTTTACTGCAGTGATATCCACAATGTTCTCAGTTTATGATGCCATGCTTGATGATATAGCATGCCTGTCACACTTGTTTTTGTCATTTTTCACATGCTTAACAGAGTGAACGGTTGAGTGGTATAGAGGGGCCTTCATCACAGCATGGGGACACCAATTCAGGTCAGTTGTTCTCTCCCTCTCACCCAGCTTAAACCAGTACAGCACCTACATCATTACTCTCTACCTTAGTGTAGCCTAGCCTCTCTCTATCAACCAGTCCCACACATTAACCTCTCTCAGATAACCTAAATTAAAATGCATAACTAAGTAAAAAATGTACAGTATTTTCAGTTGCAGCCTTTCTTTACAGTCGCATCAAACATACAGGAGTTCAGAAGACTGAGGGAACAGCAAGTCAACTGCCTTTGTGTGTGCAGAGTTTTGCTGCGACAGTGACATGCATGAGCATCACATACGCTGGTTGTATAATCAAACATCCAGCATTTCAAAACAAAAGGTGAACCAGTAGCAGTGCCTTTTTCTGTAGAGTTTAATGCTGCTTCAATAATTTATGTTGCTGGCTCTCACTCAGGGCTACCAAGTTATTATTTTTTATCTGTATGTAATTTTTTTATTTATTTAATAAGCTTTATTCATTTTAAGATCTTTTTTTAACAACTTCCAAGTACAAGCAACATGATAATGCAATACATGAACCTTCCAGGATAAAAAAAAACAAACATTTACATTATAATTGCATTCGTAAATAGCAAAAAAGAGAAGACAAAAACCAAACAAGGACATGACAACATAACAGTTCCGTATTATAATACTTTTAAGTTGTCTGTACCCCCCCCAAGACCCTCCTCCCCCCCAGTCTGCCACAGGATTCTATATTTAATACAATTAAGAAAAAGAGAGTTGAAATTACAGGACACTGAATGAAAAAGGAAAAAAAGGAAAGAAAAAAACAAGAATAATGAAGTAGATACTGGCTATTTAAATACACTGAACAAATATGACCCTCTGTTGGGGTGTTGACAAAAAAAAATATTTCAGATTAGAGCTACTGTACCGAGATAAGGGTCTGAAGTATCTCCCACCTTTACTTATATGCACTTGATCTATTCTTAATACCAGCCAGTATACTTTCTGCTTGTAAGGCAAACATGATTTCTTTAAACCACTCCAAATAGAGGGGAATAGATGAACAATCCAGTGTCTTAATATTATTTTCTTGGCACATGCAGTGATCAAGACCGTATGTGCTTTCTGCTGTGCCCTTTGAATCTGCGTATAGTTGCCCAGAATACAGATTTCTGGAGTAAATTTATCTGTGATCGTAAGCATGGGGTTGAGACAGTTTTGAATTTCCCTTCAAAAGGAATTAATAGAAACACAGTCCAAAAGCATATGAAGTAAATCTGCTGACTCATGTTGGCATTTAGGACATCTACTGGAAGATGAAGCACCCATACGGTGCAACTGAACTGGTGTATAATATAAATTCTGAATGATATAACATTGCATTAATCGGTACCTATCCCATTTAATATACTTATATAGGTGTTTCCAAATCTTGGACCAGTTCCTAGAAGGGGAATGCAGTGGTAGAATATTATCCCACCAGTAAATTCTTTGACCTTCTGTATTGGCAATTTCATTTAATAGAAATTTATATGAATAGGATATAATATGTGATGTAGGAATGGATTCCACATAAGGGAGAACCACTGACATAAGGGGGCTAGACCATTTGTCCACTCCCAAGTATTTAACCAGTAAATGAGTTATTTGAAGATATCTAAACACAAGGTTATCCGGCCATTTAAAAATGGATTGAGCCTCTCTGATGGGAAGCAGTTTTTGATTTTTCACTAGTTGAGCCACCAAATTCACTCCCATTTGTGGCCAAAATTGGTGACGATTAATATTCTTACCTGAAATGAGAAAACTGGGGTTATGTAACAGAGGTTGAGTAATATCTTTGGATACCTCCGCTTTTAGAAAGTTATTTAACTGCTGTTGAGTTTGAAATAAAGCCTCTAATGGTGTTTCCTTTAGGGCCTTCGGGAGATTCTTCTTAGAAATAAAGGGGAGAGTCTTGGGATCAATTCCATTTGCTAAACTTAAAGCCATTTCAATTCTGACCCAAGAGGGGCAACAGGTAGATTCCAGTAGAGCTTCTGAGGGTTGGATCCAAAATCTAATTCTTGCTAAATGTATGGCTAAATAATAAATATAAAAATTAGGGGCTTGCAGGCCACCATCGATTTTCTGCTGTGTGAGTTTAAGGTAACTACGCTTTACCTTCTTCCCTTGCCATATGAAGAAACTAATGATTCTATGTATCTGTGTGAACCATGTAAGTGGTAGGGACCCGCTGAACATTTGTAGGGGATATAAAATCCAGGGTAACACATTCATTTTCACTATGTTCAGATGGCCCCATAGTGAGATAGGCAGTTTCGACCAGCGCTTGAAATCTTCAGACAGGGTTTTATGGAGAACGTCTAAATTACATTTTTTCATAACAAGAGGGAGAGGATGAAAAATTACTCCTAAATATTTAAATTTTTCAGTGTTCCAGCAAACACCCAGTTGACCAATTTCACTCTTCATAGCAAATTTGTTAAGTGGATAAACCTCTGTTTTCCCCATGTTGAGTTTATAATTTGAAAATGATTCAAATTGATAAATAATTTGGAAAGTTGCCAGGAGAGATTGAAATAGATTAGTAATATGTAAGAATAAGTCATCGACATAAGCCGATAATTTATATTCTGTCTGCCCAATTAGAATCCCTGAAATAAAATCATAATTTTTAATTTTCCTAATCAACAGCTCTAAATACAAATTGAAAAGAAAAGGGGAGAGGGGACAGCCTTGTCTGGTACCCTGGGATAGCGTGAAAGACGTGGAAAGAACGCCATTACAGTGGATTTGGGCTTTGGGTAGTGTATATAATACTTTAATCCATTGAACAAATTCTTGCAGGATACAGTATTTTGCTAACAACAAGAAGAGGTTCTCCCAAGAGACCCTGTCAAAAGCCTTTTCCACGTCAAGGGCAACCAATGCAGTGGAAGAAATACGATCTTTGGACACAGAAGAAAGACAGGCAACTTTCCTAAGGTGATCCGATGATAATCTTCTCTTGACAAACCCTACCTGTTCTTGACTAACCAAGGATTCACAGACTTGGCCTAATCTAAATGAAATTATTTTTGTCAAGATCTTAAGATTCACATTAATTAACGAAATTGGTCTATAATTGGAAATGAAAAGGGGATCCTTATCTGGTTTTGGAATAACAATTATTAAGGCTTACGTCAAGGTATTGTCGGATATACCATTATCAAAAATATACTGAAAAGTAACTAAAAGAATGGGAGCAATAAACTCTTTAAAGGTCTGATAAAAGTTTGTGGTAAATCCGTTTGGACCTGGAGATTTATCTCTTGATAGAGATTCTATAGCAGTCAATACTTCCTCTAGAGCAATGGGAGTTTTCAGGAACATGGATTGATCCTCAGTTAACTTTGAGAGGTTAATATCTTGTAGAAAGTTGTCCATTTTTTGAAACAGGAAAGGATGATTAGGAGCTGAGTATAACTGTTGATAATATTCATGAAATGCCTTTGCAATTTCTGGGAGGTAAGCAAGACTCCTGAAGATGAATAAATGGAAGTAATTATTTTATCAGCTATTGGTATGCGCAACCGGAGATCCATAAGCTTCCCAGTCCTTTCACCCTCATCAAAATATGAAATTTTAGATCTGAGCATGAGATATTCAGCTTTCTCAGCTAAAATCTGGTTATAGTGTGCACAAAGAGATTCCACTTTTATCCAATCCTCCTCTGGCGCTGAGGGGGAGAAGGTGATGTTCTAATTCCTCTATTTGAGACTGGATAGAAGAGAGAGTTGCCTCTATTTGTTTTTTGCTTTTTGACGCTAAACAAATAAACTCACCCCTTAGAGCGCATTTCAGTGCAGCCCATAAAAAATCTTTTTTAGGCATTGTTGGGCCATTGTAAGCCATGAAGGTAGATATAAAGTTTTGAATATGTGTTATTTGATCCTCGGATTTCAATAGATGACTATTTAACTCCCACAATTTATCTATGTGTGTATTTGGTGCAATTTCGAGAAAAAGTTGGGCAATACGATGATCAGAAGTTGCTTTAGAGGAGTAATAAGCCATGGACACCCCCGGTATTAGATCTAGTGAAATAGGAAAATAATCCAGTCATGAAAAGGAGTGGTGAGGGAGGGAAGGAGTGGAATCTGTATGTAATTCTGATATTGATATTGATTATTCTCCCATGTCCACCCTTAGCCTCTGTTTCTTCAGATTTAACCAGTCATCTGTTGCCTGACTAGACCAGAGTGATGGCCACGATTAAAACTGATTTACCAGGTACGCATATGTTCATTAGGATTTGGTACAGTAATAGCTGGTATGAATGGAAATCAGGTAATGTAAATAAACAATTCTAATCTGAATCAGAGTGAGCAGAGAGCTTAAAGTATTTAAATACCTGCTGAGTGAATGAATTCTCCAGCTGCCCAATGTCCCACTCCTCCTGCTTCATTAATTTTTTTTTCACTGCCAGCTCAGAGACTTCACCCAGCCAAGTCTGACTAATCCTTTCTACAGTAGACTCCAGCTCTGACACGCTGCTACCTGTGCTGTGACCAAGTACTGAACTGACCCTGGGTACTTACTGACAGCCCAGCTCCTTTTGGAGAATGGGGGGTGGGGTAACAGTTTTGTTTTACATGGCATCCCAACTCTCTCCTTTCATGCACTGGCACTCTGCTCCTGGTTACAACTCCTCCTTTTCTCCACTTCGACTTCCTTGCTGCACCACTGCATGCTGTGTCAGATGAATGGCATAAAAATCTGATCAGCTACCATGCCCCTGATCACTGAGTCTGCGCAGATTCAAATCTAAAGTTTCTGCTCATTCGCTACTGCTTCCTGCTACCTTGTGGAATACAAGACATGAGCCTGACCAATACCAAGGGTGGGTGGGTCAGGTCAGCTGCAAGTCAATGGCTCAGGTGATGGTTGCCCTCTCTCCCCAATTCAGAGATGGAGAGAATCCTCCATGTCCAAACCCAGCAAAAAGAAAAAAAAAGCCAATTCTTTGCATGCATGCATGCACGCACAGAATAAGAGATTTGAAAATGCCCTCCCTCCAAAGAAAACAAAGGCCCAAGTAATATAGTAACTTGTGTTACAGTAATGCATTACTTGAAAGAAATGTAATCTTGTGCTGTCCTAAGATTAAATCTTCTTTTTAGTAATTGGTTACCATTACAAGTTACATGACAATGTAATCAGATTACTGTAACATGTTTCTTGTAATGCATTATTTATTTACTTAGGATCTCGGAAGTACCTTTTGAGCTGGAAGCTCTTTACATAGGCTCCACGTCATCACAAGTACATAAGAGGGAAGGGTAAGTGGCCAACAGAAAGCTTACAACATTTACAATATCTAAGGGGGGACAGCAGTTACAATAACAGTATATAGAGCAGAACAACAAAAACATCGTATCCAAGCTACATTGAGTAGGAAATACAAAACAGTCTAAAATGCAAAATCATTGCATAGCTCCAGAATGGCTACTAAACAAACGTACAAACTGATTAGAGAGTACCTCCTAAGGCTCGTCGTCCTGCTAATTCTGGTATCAGGTAACATCCACCCCAACCCTGGACCAGCGCACCTTATTACAAAGGATAATCACCGGAAACAGGGAACTCTTCACCTGGCCTCTATTAACATTTGCAGCCTCCTGTGCAAAATTGACCTCCTTCAAGCCTGGGTCTTGCTAAACAACCCCGACATACTCTCTGTCATTGAAACTTGGCTATCTCCCAAAATACCAGATGCAGTGGTTGCCATACCTGGCAATACTACCTTCAGATTGGACAGATCGACCAAGCGTGGTGGTGGTTGTGCTATCTATCTAAAAGACACTCTAAAAGGACTGGTCTTGCCTGTTGCAGACCTTGGGTGCCCCACCCAGGTACTAGCGATCAAAGTGCTACTGGGGGCCCACCACAAGACTCTCACAATCCTATCAGTTTACATGCCTCCCACTGACCCTACCACTGGTCTTCATAAAGTCCTGGACTACCTGAGAGCCCATAATCACATAGCTGAGACAATATTACTTGGTGACTTCATCATAAACTGGCTGTCTGCCTCCAGTGGCCCCATAAAGGATGCACTAGCAGCTCTGCACCTTACTCAGCTGGTCAGCTCTCCCACTAGAATTAACTATAAGACTGGGACAAGCACCATTCTTGACTGGATAATCTCTAATCGCCCTGACCATGTCGCCAACGTAAGTGTGCACCCCGACTCACTCAGTGACCACTCCCCTGTTACTTGCATTTGGACGAACAAATTCCATGCCCCACCACCTCTAACTATCTACAACAGAGTGCTAAGACACAGCACCACCACCGCACTCTTAGAATTCACCAGCTATGTCCAGCAATCTATTGACCAAGGCAGTCTTGTGGGTGCAGTCTTTATAGACTTGACCAAGGCCTTCAACATGGTTAATCACTGACTCCTCCTTAAACAACTCTCACAAACTGGTATCTCCCCTGATACACTGCCCTGGTTTAGAAGCCATCTTGGTGACAGATCTCAACGCATGAAGATTTCCAATGCTATCTCTGACCAGAAGCCTGTTCAGTCTGGGGTATCCCCAGGGCTCAATCCTCGGTCCACTACTTTTCAGCATCTTTCTTAACAATCTACCGACTGCCTGCCACCAGTTAACACTGCTCTACGCAGACAATGCTGTCATTTTTGCAAGCTACCCTGACCCTTACCTCCTTGAAAGTAACCTTCAAAAGGGCTTCACGGAAGTTGAGCACTGGTTCCGCAACCATAAACTAGTACTAAACTACAAGAAGACAAAAGTCCTGTTGTTTTCCTTAGCCCGCAGTCAACATAAAGAGCATGCTCTTACCATCCAAAATTCGCAAGGTGACCCCATTGAACAAATACAGCACTTCAAGTACCTAGGGGTTACCCTTGATAGGCACCTCACCTATTCACACTGCACATTGAAAATGTTGCCAGAGCTGTCAATACCAGGATTGGGCTCCTCTATTGACTGAGAAAGTCTCTAACACCTGAAGCCCTAAATCCTGCTGTCCACAGCTCAGTGCTCTCCTTAATCGACTATGGCCTTGTCATTTATGGAACTGCTTCCACCACTGCACTCAAAAGGCTCACTGTGGCACTAAACAAGGCCTGTAGACTCCTAATTGGTGCACCACCCCTCACCCACACCTGCAATGTCTATATGCAGGCTGGGTGGCTCAACTTGCATGGGAGAATTAAATACCACATCTGCTTATTTGCCAAGATTCTCCTTGGACTCATGCCTTCGGGATTAGGATGCTTACTCCACAAATCCCCCAAGACCCAACATACGTGCACCTCATCTTCCGCACTCCTACTAGTCCTGATGTGCCAGACCGCCCAATACCAATGCCCCTTTTGTATCAAAGCACCATACTGGTTAAATGGCCTCCACAATGGTTTGGCTAACCTTACTAGTCTCAGTGAATTCAAACTCAAACTTTGTCAGCACACCCTAACTGAAAACTCCTGTGATTGCACCACTTAACATCCTTGTCCCTCTTCCCGGGACCCACCCCCCACTGTTCTTCCACTGTTCTCTCTACTTGTCTTGCCCTCTCACTCTCCTCTCCCTTCCTGCCCTCCCATCTCCCCCTTTTCCCCCCTCCACTGTCTTCCTTGCTTTTCGTCCCTTACTATTCTAGCTGCTACTTGACAATGCCACCTGGTTGCTTTCCTCTTCCTTGATCTGGCTCCCCTCCTCATTCCCTCCTCTTCGCACTCCCTGCCTTGAATCACATGCTAAACTAATGTGTATTTATTTGCTGTTCTCTTATTCTGTATTTTATAATACAAATTGCTTAATTGTTTGTGAAACCAGTCTGTTTTCCATTATGGATCTGCACCCCCCTATTGACGTGGAACCTTTGTAAATGAGCTGCTTGGCGCTCAAAGGTACTTGTAATCCTAGATTGAATAAATAAATAAATAAATAAAAACTTTGACAATAGACGAGACTACAGAACAAAATAAGAATCAGACCATGAGGCCTTGTCTGAAGCAATGGGAGTAACGTATAGTAGCAATAAGGGTAGATTGGATTGAGGACATGGGATTCAACAGAGGGAGGAGAGGTAAGTACCTAGGCTACGCCAGCAGGGCAAACTGGAGTAGGTGAGGTGGGGGAGATATGGATAGGAGGGTGAGGGAAAAGGAGACATTGAGGTGGTGGAATGGGGAGCAAATGTACCAAAAACAAGGGTGAGGTTGAAGGGGCTAGAAGTAGGAGAGGTTGGGGGGTGGATGGAAAATGAGGAGAAGAATGAGTGCTTTCAAGGGGGAAGATGGGAAAGGGCTGTTGGGAAGAATAAGTGCTAGGATAGTGCTGGATTACTAGAAGCAGTCGTAAATGGCCCCTGCTACAAGCTGTTGCCATAATATCCTCTTGAAAGAGCCCAGGGTGTCAGGTAAAGATGTATCCCTATTGAGTGAATTAAATGAAAGTGGAGCTCGATGAGCAAATGTCCTTTGACTTTGGGAGGTATGGCAGCAAGGTATCTTAAAGGTTACACTATCTGTGCTTCTAGTATGATACTGGTTGTTAGAGGGAGTGAGGACCTTCTCTACCCCAGGTGGTATAATACCTAGTGTGACTTTTTTGCTAGAAAACAGGTATGGTATATAAGTTTTCCCTTAAGCAGGAGCCAGTTAGCCTGAGTATACAGGTCACAGGTGTGGGTCAGATGCCCAGCCCCCATTATAAGATGGCAAGCTTTATTTAGGGCAACTGTAATGTGACACAGGGCAGTGTCCGTGGCTGCACCATAAATGATGAGTCTGTAATCTATGAGCAAGACAACTGAGCTTTGGATGGCAAGAGTGAGGGCCTCAGGGTATAGATAATGCTTGTGTCTATAAAGTAGCCCTATTCACATATTGACTGCCCTGGCAATATTGTCAATGTGTGGAATGTAAGATAAGGTACTGTCAGTTGCAATCCCCAGGTACTTAAAGTGTGGGACTAGCTCCAATGGGGAGCCCTCAACATTATTGATAGTAAGAGGGTAAATTCTATGCCTGTTTTGGGGGTTGGCGAGTAACATCGATTTAGTCTTCTTATAGTTCATAATGAGTTTATGGTTTCAGAACCATTTTTCAATTTTAACAAAGTGTTGTTGTAGTTAAGTCTCAAGGGCCTTGGGGTCAGGATCACTGGCAAAGAATGACTGCATCATCTGCATATTTATTTATTTTATTTTTATTTAGCTTTTGTTAACTGGGTAAGTGCACTAGCCAAAAAATGACTATTTTCAGGCACGACCCGGGAGAGTACAGACATGCAGAAACTTAACAGGATAACAATTTATAAGTGCTTTACATACAATGAGTTAAAGTGGATACAATATATCAGAGACATACAGAGTAGACCATTCATAAGTTCATAGGTGCCTACTTATGCAGTGAATAGAGAGGCTCTTGGACAATAAATTATCAGGTGACATATCATACGAACAGAACAAGGTACACAAAAACCAAACAGGTAATACAAGAGGAAGAAATAACCACTGAGAGCAGGGGGTGTCATTAAGGAAAAGGTTGGTAAGTGAGGAAGAGGGGAGCAAGCCATGAAATTAGATTATATGAGTGTATGTAAGTGTAAGAGAGATGCCTGCAGTGCAAGATTGTATATGGGCAGGGAAAGGGAGCTGGGACAGGCTGAGGCAGTAAGAGGGTTATATAGAGGTGAGGAAATACTATTGTATGGCCAGAGACATCAGTCATTAGGTAGGGTGAAAGCAGGAACAGGTATCAGCAATCAGCAGATTAGAGTGCAATTTTCTCTTAAAGCATGTGTGGGAGCTAGAAAGTCTAATGTCGAGGAGAAGGGAATTCCACAGCTGTGGAGCCGCATGCTCAAATTTAACAGGACATGACCCTGGAAGGATTTCGGGAGTGAATTAAGGAAAATACTAAATAGGAGGAGTCCAAGGATGGACCCTCGTGGTACTCCTGAGCGGACAGGTCTACTATCCGAGAGGGCTGTACCAATCTTTACTTGCTGTGAAAGGTTGTATAAATAGCTTTCGATACAAGCCAGGGTATAATGGGAGAGACTGATAGTTGCAAGTTGGTCAATCAAGACAGAATGGTGCACTGTGTCAAAGGCTTTCGTTAAATCAATAAAAGTTGCACCTACTGTATGTGATGACCATGATCGAGAGAGTTATGTATGAAGCCTGTGAACTCAAGTAATAATGTTGGGGTGCTGTGTCTGTGCCAAAAACCATGATGTTGAGGGCATCAGAGTTGGTACTTTTCCAGGTAGTTGATCAGTTGGTCCGCTACTATCTGTTCCAGGGTTTTAGACAGCAGAGTGACAATGGAAATGGGTCTATAGTTATTATGTAGGGCGTGGTCACCACTCTTATGCACTGGTGTCACAACCGCTGCCTTCTATTTGTGTGGAAAGTGCAAGAACCTAAGGGAAAGGTTAACTACGTGGGTGAGTGGGGCCAGGATTTCATCAAGGGTAAGGGCAACAAATTTGAGATCGAGGTCATCCCCACTGTGTCTAGATTTCCCAAGCACCTGAAGGAAGTATTTTTTGGCTCAGTATTGCATGATGACTTTGAAGCTGAAAGGGGGAGTGATAGGGCACCATCTGGGTGCCTGTGGTTGTCATTTATATTGCTGGAGGAGAAGAAGTCTGGGGGGAGGACACCACTGAGATCAATGAAGGCATTGTTGATTGTGTTAGCAATTAGTCTTGGGTAAAGGGACGGGGCACCTTCGACATTGAGCATTTTGGGAGCTAACTTGGGATCTTTCCCAGTGATTTCCTTCTAGTTGCTGCAGAACTTTTTGCCATCCTTCCAGGTATGAGAAAAGGCTTCTTTGAAGCTCTGGCTTTTTGCAGCTCGGAATGCCCTGGTGCAATCATTTCTAGTTTTTTGTAGGCTTGACGATCTGTTTGTTTACCCATGGAATAGACCCTGTGCCAAAGGTGGTACCTAGGCTGGAGACACTCAATGAGGTCAAGGGTGATCCATGGATTATTCTGGCCTTTTATTTGGTACTTTTTTATCAGTGTGTGATTATCACATACTGCATTGAATTTAGAGATGAACTGTTCCAGAGCAATATCAACATTACAAGTTGTGTAGACCATTGACCAGTCAAGGTGATGAAGGTCTGATTTCAGGATCTCTAAGTGCCCTTTAATGAGGACCCTGTCGGTTATTGTTCTAGGCGGCGACTTACTGAAGTTATTTGACTAGCTAAACAAGGGAGAGTGGTACTGATTGTATCAGGGAGAACTGGGTGTTGGAGATGTGCACAGGGTGATTAGATAGCACCCAGTTTAATAAGGTACTAGTGCCAGTCCTGTAATTCATTCTTGTAGGTGCCTCAACAAGCTGGGTGAAATGGACTGCAGAGGTTGCGCCTTGAAGTAGTTTGCTTCAGGGAAGAGCCAGTTCACATTGAAGCACCCAACAAAATGATTTCTGAATTTAGACTCGTACTACTTAGGCAGTCCTTAAGTGAGTCAAGGCCTTGAGACATCTGCCTACTTGAGATATAGGCAGATAGCACAGTAACTGCTCTATTGTGGGCACAAAGGAGCACTTTGATGGTGAATGCATGTTATCACTGGTGCTGGTCAATTGCATGGCATGACCCTGTAAGTTGTCCCTGAGGTAGATCGCACAGCCACCACTTCTCTTTGCAATTCTGTCCTGTCTGAAGACTGTGTAACCCATTAACAAGACAGAAGTGTCTGGTATTTTGGGTGAGAGCCAGGTTTCAATGATGGAGAGAACGTCAGGGCTGTGCTGTGAAACCCAGACTTGTAGGCTGCCTACCTTAGGGAGGAAGCTGTATATATTAGTTGATGCGACTGTAAGTGATACAACATTTTTCAGTGGGGCACATTGCTGCTGGGAAGGTCCAGGGTTAGGATGTATGTTTCCCAAGAGTTACAGTAATATCATTGCAAGTTTCCAAATATATTCCTTAAGTTGTTTGTTGTTGAATATGCATAGCCTAGTACGAGTGTGATGTAGCGTATTGTTGTCCCGTAGGGTGATAAGTCCAGGGAGAAGTGGCAGGGGAGTTACTACCCAACACTGGGCATGATGTGCAGTTATCACAACTGTAACCACTTGTAAATGGGGATGGGAGAACAGCCAAAGGTTATGGTGTTCTAAAAGGTTCATATAAGCCAAAGAAAGTTCAAATGCTTAACTGAACCTTATCCAAACCTTTTATAATAACTGTATGTTAAAAAAATACTTGTAAACAGCTTATAATCAATGTTTCCATAGGAAAACAAAAAACATTGTTTAGTATTAATAAGCAATAACATTATAGAAATGAGATGAGAAGTTAATAATGTGACAAGGCTAATTTTTTTTTATTTATTCCACATGATGTGATGGACGGAACACCTTGCCCAGTGCCCACTTAGCCAAAGCTTGCCAATTTACCCCATGGTGCACAGGGAGGAATAACTGAGAGCCGACTGACTTGTTGGGGTGGGACATAGACAGTATGCAAGAAGTAGCACTGGTGGGGTTTCAGTGGTGGCTGGCTCTCAGATTTTATTACATACATACACACACACACACACACACACACACACACACACACACACACACACACACACTGCCCCTAGGCTATAAGGGCTGCTGCTGCAGGTACTGCTACCCACAGAGATTCAGGAACATGGCCTAACCCTCAATGGCACAGTAATTCCTTGAAGGATTCTTCCATGTGATGGTTGGAATGCTCACTGAGCCAAAGCTTGTAGATACCCTATGGAGAACAGGCAGAAGATGAGAGCTGATGGACTTCTTTGGGGGCACACAGTAAGAAATGGCACTGGTTGGCTAACTTTCATGATGAGCGGCACAGTGTAACCCCTGTGCTGCCAAAATAAGAAAAATAAAACACTGTCACTCACTCACTTCCTCAGTCCCCTTACCAAGTCTTCTGCTACTCCCCAAGGGCCAGTCTCACTCTTGTATATTTGTTCTTACAAAAAACAGTCTTTTAAATTGTTTTCGAGGAGGAGAGACTGGGCGATGAGTTCCTCATGAGTCCCGACTGCCTTGCCCCACCAGAAAAACAAAGCAGCAAGCAAGTTGCACTTCAACGACTAAGGAACATTTAGCATACACACCAATCAGCCATTAAATTCTGCTGCTCCTTCTCTGTTCTGAGTTCCTCTGCACCAGCCAAGGTGGACCAGGTGGGTTGCTACAGAGCAAACCCAATTAGATGTCACCTTAGGAAGACTGACAGCATGACTGTCCAGTGTAGAACCAAAGTCTTGTCTTTGGTCCCTTCTGTGGTCTTGTGCTTCTTGCACCCAATTCCCACGATGAAGAGATGCCAGAACTGATACAAACAGCTGAAAGTGTTTGGAAGCTGTTTGTTTCCAAAGTTTCAGAACACTTCAACTTGTTGTGGTCAGTTCTGTTTCTTTCCAAACTGGTTCTCCGACCGCTACATGTAACTCAAGTACCAAGTTATTGCCCTTCAGTGTTGTTCAGGTATTGCTGTGATAAAATGCATGACATAAACCACTTGTTTAAAAATTAATGTTCTTCAGCAATGTTTATCGTACTATATCAGTAGTTCATCATTATTGCCCCTTGTCCCTTGATGTGGCTCCTGACTAGTTGATTGCTGTTTATTGCTGTATAAATTCCTCCTCCTCCTCTGTTGAATGCATGCATGGCACAACCTCTGACAACAAACACCACCACATCTGGTACCCTTAAAATACTGTGTACACTACAGTGCCCTGTTTTGGTGTCCTTCAGAGAAGCATACACTGTGTATTGTTATCAATTAGTAGTGGTGGGTACAGTGACTGAACCACACACTTATTGTAGGATCTTCTCATTTGTCCATTAAGCATGTAGTCATCCCATGCTAGAAAAACACAAGGAGAGTTTGTGCTGCATCTGTGTGGGTCCGGACAATACACTCTTGACAGTAGATTCCCATTCTGGGTGTTCATAAACATGTTGCTAAAATTTTCAGAATTGGAACTACATATGTGTGGTGGCTGACAAGAAGCAAAGTATATGAATGTAAGTGGGGTTAGTACCTTTCCATAGATGGTATGACTTTCATTAAATTATAAGAAACCAGCACATGAGTGTGTCGATCAGACTGGTGAGAAACAGACGTGCTGCTACGCACTCCCTGTCCCTGTGGAGTAGGGCTGTGAGCAGGGGGATAACGCTCTGAAAAATGTATTAAAAGGTGTGACATCATCGCCTTTCTAAATCGTTTATCCCCTTTCCAGTAAATCTTATTGTGCACCTTTGTCCATCTGTAGTCCTGGGTGTTTTTGCTCTCTCTTCCCCATTGCAGAAGGAAGGTGTCCTGAAGGTGGTGCAGGGCTGTCCTGCCGGGAGAACCGGACTGCGGTGTGTGGAGGAAGGCCCTTCGGAACTGCCAGAGATCCTGTCGTCTGTGGAAGACCACTGATTTGAAAAATATATATCCAGTCCTGACTTGGATCCTGCCTTGTTATTCTGTCACTTTGATGGGAAAAAGACTGGGTTTCTGATTAAAGGAATGTTAAAAGGAACATTAAAAGGAATGTCATTTTGTAATAGTGCTGTAGTAAGGCCTCTTGTTTGATGGAGATCTGTTTTCTGTGGAACTGAGCCTTTTAGCTAAATATATGGTCACTTAGGGGTTCTAAAGTCATTGAAGTATTCTTTTTTATATTAAATATTTTTAGTTTTGTTGTTTTTCTTTTTACTCTGGTTTTTAATTTTTTCGTGCCTTATGGTAATCAGCCCACGTGACACCCTTGGTATTTCTGTCAGTGCATTCAGTATGCTCAGTAGGCTTCAACATTTCTACCTGCTGGTCCTTACTTGCTGGTCTTTGTGAGTGTTCTGAGTAATTTTGGCCATTATTGATACAGGGCAAGTGTTGGCGAGTGCTGGCCTAAGGAAATAATTTGTTTCAAACAGCTCTTATAGAGTCAGTCTCCTTGGTTTGCCGATTTGCCATTTTGTTGGACACTTCTACACCTGGATATCTCACCTGAGTATTTTGCTCTCCTTAATTACATTTTGTGGGGGAGTGCAAGTGGGTGATTTCCACATTTTCTAGTCCCTTTCTACGACTATCAGTGAATGCATTTTTTTAAATAATAAAAAAGATAAATGACTTTGAGCTACTTGAGCTACTAGAAGTCTTCTAGTATTTTAGTTTTTATATTTCTACCTTTAATGATTATTTCTGTGGACTTATTACTATATGTTGTCCTAGAGAAAATTAGTTATTTTTTCAGTTATTGTAATACTGAGTTTTTAACGTTTTGAAATGTTCTTGATTTTCAGTGGTGTTTTTGTTTGTTTTGTGTGTTTTTTAGTGACTTCCGACAAGCTTTCTAATGAGTGTGGTTTCATCCATGAACTGGCGAGAAGCTGGTGTATCAAGAACTTTTTAAAGCCTGTGTGCTGTGAATACTCACTTTCAAGCAAGTTAAGTTCTATAAGCTGCCCCTATGCAATTGGGACATTACTTGGTTCCTTGAATGAATGTAACTAGTTTTGGTAAAGGTCCCTTTTTTTAGTCTTGTACCTGAAGGCCTAATTCTACAGCTAATTCCTCAGCTTTTCATTGTCATAGAGCTTCACAGTGCATTCTTTTAAGTTTTTGGAAAAAAGTGTTATTCTCCCTATATTTAAAGTACTTTTGCTGCAAGGAATTCAACTTAAGAAGCTTGAGAAGCTGTGTTGTCTCTTCTGGTTACTTCTTCGACTTGTGTGTGTTGCAGTTAGTAACAGATGTGTTCATTTGAGCTTTATATTTCGGGACTTTACAACATTCTATAATGTCTCTGATGATTTGCTGAGCATTTAGTCTTTTGATAAGTTTTTGTACTGTGTATAGATATTTCATTCTCAGAGTAGATTTGTTTGTCTTTTTTTCTCACTGCGTATATTTAAAATGGTGAACACTATAAGTAAAACGGCTGTAATTGCTAATTTAGATGGTTGTTCTATTTTAAATCAAACTGGTTCTAACCTTTTACAAGGGATACATTTGGGTTTTGATCCCACTCAGATAAATTTGGTATCTCAGGAAATGACATTTAATCCAAACAAGATGAAAGAAAAAGAAAGGTCTAAATCAAAATCAAAACAAGTCAAAAGAATAAAAAAAAAAATCAGTCGGTTAAGAAATCTGTCAGAGAAACTATATTACAAACTGGCCTTAAGCAATCTAAAATTAATGAACACTTGGTGAAAGTAAACGATGTTAAAACAGCTAAAACAGTCAATGATGGAACTAATTTGAGCTGCTTAAGCAATCCTAAATCCTTCTTAACACCTGTACCCCTGGTAACACCGTTAAATCAAAACCATAGATTTGAGTCAGTAACTGATGTAACTGAGTTACGGTATGACTGTTCCAGACTATCATCAACACCTAAAATTTTCTCGGAAGCTAATACTTCTCCTTTGGTAAATGATTATTTATAGCTAATATCCTGTTCTGAAGGTTCTTTAGATACAGTTAAGAATGTTAGAGTTAATAAAGACAATAGTAGTTGTAATCCAAGTAAATTAAGTAACCTGAATGAGGTGATTAGAAATCCTCATAATGAATCAGATGTTAGATGATGTGAAGTCTCTATTAATCTATATTGTGAGACATCTTTGGATAGTTTGGATTTTTCCCCTGAGCCGATTTATATCAATTTGGTTCAGGAGTTAAAATCCATTACCATGGATCTTCAGGATACCTTGTCCAATGTTAACAAAAGGGCTTATTTCATTGATAAATGTAAAACTGATTACCCTGTTTCCTCATATCCTTTTGGATTGGATGAAGGCTTAAATTTGTTTATGAGAGACCCATATCCAGTGCATTTAGTATTAATGGATCAATTGGTTGCTGTCCATGGAGAAATTGAGATTTTAAAAGGAATTGTTGCCTTGAATGGGGCTTGTCTTGATAACATATTAGCTAGAATGGCAAAATTAACCCCTGAAGTGAAATCTCCTTCTATAATTTTGGATGAGATCCCTTTCCATGAAAGTGATGTTCCTACTACAAGACCAGATTTCCCTCCTATTCATATTCCTGTGGATAAAACTTGCATCTATCAAAGAAAGAAACAAAAGAATAATAAGAGAAATAAAAAAGGGTAGAAAAACCAGAAAAAATGGAGGCAAAAAGATGGGAAGTGTGAAAAAAACTCCATTAGTGGAAATGGAGATGTCTATGTCATCATCTTTAATTGATTCTAATTTAGAAGTTTCACCTCTTAACCCCCCCCCTTAGTGTACCTGATGTGGTAGTCAGTAAGGAAAAGAACATATCTAATTGGGATCAGGTTAAGGGCAATGATTTAAATGAAGGGAACAAATTTAATTATATGCCATTTATGCAATTGATTACCTCCAAATTGTCTGATTTTAAGTTAGAGCTGGAAACTTTTAAGAATGATTGGCAAAATTGGTTCATGAATAATAATAATGATGTTATGCTTAGTGAAGAAAAGGGTGTCAATGGTTCCCAAAAAGAGACACAAAAAATGGACAATGAATCCTTAGTTAAAACGTGATATATTTCAGAATGTGCAATTTTGCCCTTTTATGGATTTGAGGTGATTAATCAAGATCAAACTGGGTGCAATTTAGATAAATTTATATACTTTTTAAGAGATATTACAGGTGCTGACTTGTTGGAAACTGATATTATACAAATATGGAAGGATAAAGATGAAAATGGGTGGGATTGCACTTGTGTTTTTTTGCTCTGCTATTAGGATTGCAAATCAAATTTGGCTTAACAGTAGATTGCTAAAACTGAGAGGTTGTTCTGTTCATTTTGTTAATAGGAAACAATTGAATTTAATAATTAATGACAGTCCAAGATGTCTTAGCATATTTGGGTTAAGTGGAATACCTTATGAAAACAATTGAAAATTGCGTAATGCTTTCCTTAACCTTTGCACACATGTTTTAAAAATTCCTGCAGCAGAAATAAAAATAAAAAAAATCTTCAGGCATAATTATCCATCTAAATCTGTTCAGGTGGATGTATTAATACAAGGTACTGCTATTGTAAATGAAATTTTGGAGATGGCCCCACTTTTAGATCAGGTTGGTGTCCATTTAATTGATAGTGACGTACTTGCTCATCCTTTAAAGGGTACCCCTGAAACAAGGCCTACTGTTGATAGTCTTGAAAAAAGCAAAATTATGCATTTGTTTGGACTGAATAGAATTAGAAATGAAAACCCCAAAAAGCTTAAATAGACAGTACTTAATCTATTTGATCAGTGTTTACATGTCTCAGTGGATGCTATTTTGGTCACTAGTCTTGGTAACGACCCTGGCTGTGATCAAATAAAACAAGCAATAATGTTTAGTAGCCTGTATAACAAATTAATAGAAAATATACCTATTTTAGACTTGGTAGGTTTGTTTATTGTGGAACAGGATCCTGATAATAGAACAGAAGAAGTTGATAATATTCTTAATGTCCCTAGTGGGCATATTTCCATTATTCCTACTGTTAATCTTCAGAATGACTATAATGTGTATGTTTCAAATAAATTTGAAGTTCTGTCTATCCATAGTGACTGACTGGAAAAAGAAAGGGTGGATAATAAAATTGTAGCTCCCTCAGAAAATGTAAATTTGGATCTGAGTGCAAATTTTTTCTCTTGGAATACTGTAGGTCTTTTTTCCAATTTGGTGGATCCTGATTGGGTCAAATT
Source organism: Neoceratodus forsteri (assembly GCA_016271365.2). Taxonomy (NCBI): domain Eukaryota; kingdom Metazoa; phylum Chordata; order Ceratodontiformes; family Ceratodontidae; genus Neoceratodus; species Neoceratodus forsteri. The sequence goes on along the minus strand of CM028137.1, from coordinate 865,647,100 downwards.
TATACTAAGGAAGGATATAATATTTTTTCAAGAAACCTGGGCATGTGTAGAGTTAAATTTAAATGGATACCATCTTTTACATCCTCCTGTCATTAGGGATATGAAGTATGATAGAGAGAGGGTTAGATTGGCAATACATATTAAAATTAAGAAAGAAATTACTATTATGGACACTTTAAAAATTGATCAGTATTTTATTGTCCAAAACATTGTTTGGTATTCAACTCCTATTACCCTGTTTAATGTTTACATTCTCCCTAGAAAGGGTAGAAGTAACAATGCACATTTGTGGGAACATCTATCAATAGTGTTGGAGGAGATTTTTATTAGATTTCTAATGAATCATCTATTGGTTGCAGGAGACTTTAATGCTAGACTCACTTTATGTGAACAGAGAAATTTTATACATGACAGTATGATGACAGAAGTGGTTATTCCTAGAAAAAGTCAAGATAAGAGAAGTAATCCCCAGGGCAAGGACTTTATTAAATTTATGAAAGAAAATGAGCTTTTATTATTAAATGGAAGAAAGCCTGGTGACTTAGAGGGAAAAAATACTTTTCTTCCTGTGGGCAAAACAAAATTGATTATGTTTTGAGTGATCCAGAATTGGTAAAATCAATTGCTCACATGGACATTGTGATGAGGCCAGAAAGTGACCATGCTACAATCAGCTTGACAATTTGCTTAAGTGATAAACCACCAGAAAAGATTAAGCCTGGTCATACAAAGGATCTATGCCAAATTGGTAAAAAGGTACTGATGAGAGACAAAATAATAAATAAACAATTGGGAGAAGGCATTCAAAATGTTATTTCTGAATTTGAGTCACTTTGTATGGATTCAGAATCCCCTGATAAAATCTGTAATATGTTAAATCAATTAAATCAAAATATTAGAGCAAACATTTATAGTGATGTCACGTGTAATAATCAATCAAATCAAAATCGGTTTGATAATGAATGCCGGAAAGCAAAAACTAAGCTTAATAAACTTATTAGATGGACTAAATTAAGACCAACTAAATTAAATTTTCAGTCTTTAAACAAAATGAGGAAACACTATAATAAATGGTTAAAGGGAAAAAAATTAGTGTTTCAACAAAAATTATGGACAGCAATGTACAACGTGATACAAAAAAATGATATGCATTCATTTTGGAAATTAGTGGCTCAAGGTGTCAAAGAATATAAACCTACCCTTTCAATTTATATTCCAATTATAAGGGAGTTATGCACATTCACATGTGATCTTGTTGTTTTTGATGAGTTGGAGGTTGAGCAGGCTATCTCAAATTTTAAAAATAATAAAGCGGCAGGTGAAGATGGTATCCCAGCAGAAGTCTATAAAGAATATAAAACATTCTGGATACCCCTGCTGACCTATTATTTTAACTTATGCTTGAAATATAAATATATTCCTAGATCTTAGGTTAAAACTATTATTGTACCATTGCACAAAAAGGGCTCAGTATATCAGCCCTTTAATTATAGGCCAATAATTTTACTTATTATAATCTCCAAAATATTTTTCAGATAGTTATTGGATAGACTAATTGTATGGGCTGAGACTAATTGCATTATTTCTCCATCTCAGGCGGGTTTTTGCAACATTTTTTCCACAATTGATAATCTATTTGTAGTTATACATTTAATCGAGAAGTATTTCAAGTAGAGAAAAATGAACCTTTATGCAATCTCTATTGATTTTTCTTCTGCTTTTGATTCTTTAAATAGACATAAACTTTGGTCAAGTTTTTATTCTTTAAAACTGAATAATACATTATTAATAATGATTTATTTTTTTCATTTTGGCACAGTTTCTTCAGTTAGGTATGACAATATAGGTAATTTAACAGATTATTTTGCAACTCAGAAGGGAGTTAAACAAGGGTGTCTACGTGCTCCATTACTTTTCAACACATATGTTAATGAGTTACTCATTTTTAAAAATGAAAAAGCATTTCATTCTCCTGATATTAATGGTACCCCTCTGAGTGCTCTTGCTTATGCTGATGATATGGTATTGTTTGCTCTATCAACAAAGGGTCTTCAAAAAAAATAGATATACTCCACAGAAATGTGTGAATTTAGAACTATCTATAAATCTGAACAAAACCAAAGTAATGATTTTTAACCACTCTGGGAGGAGAAATAATACATTTAATTTTTTTCTCAGTAACAGTAAAATTGAAGTTGTGAATAATTATCAATATTTAGAGATCAAGTTGACAAATACATTTAATTGGTCTGCTCATCAAAAAAAAACAGTATCTAAAAGCAAAAGTGATTGTTAAAGGTTTGTTAAAATTTAACATGACCTATGGAGGTAATACTATTCTTCCTGCTCTTAGGGCAGGTGATGCAAAGATTAATTTAGTGTCAACATATGGTTCTGGAGCCAGCCTGGTGGTGCTGAGGGTTGAGGTGTTGGACATCACACCTCGCGCTGTGCCAGTGGCCCAAGTTCGGAAGCGAGCTTGGGAGTCAGGGGTTGGCAGGGGAGGGAGACAGATTAAGCACCCTCTGGACAGCTCTCCTCTCCAGGTGGGAAGGTCAGGGATGTCCGGTGCTCTGGCAACCCCCAGTGGAGACTGGAGGCATCACTGAGCTGCTGGGCTGCACGTCAGAGCTTGGCTGATGTAGGCAGGGTTGCCATGTGGAGGCATCAGATGTGCCCACACAGGGGGGAAGGGGATCTTGGGGCTAACTACCAAAAATATCCCCTCCAGCTCTGAATAGGAGATGGCCCCTGCCATAGCCACTGCCACACTCCCAATGCTGGTTCCCTGCCACTGCCTCCGTGGTCTCTCTGGGTTGACCTGCCCAACCTGGGGAACCACAACGACCTTGAAGATGATTGGGGAACACAGCGGGAGGTAGAGCAAGCTGGCAAGAGCAGGAGGCCTGAGAGAGTTCCAGGCTGAGAGGCAAGAAACATAATTGTAAAAAAAAAACATATGGTGCTGAAGTTTGGGGTTTGAACATCATTAAAGAAACTGATAAAGCTTCATCATACTATTATAAAGCTCTTTTAGGAGTTTCAAATTCTACATCCAATGTGTTAGTTAGGCCTGAGTTAGGGAAAATTCCACCTAGCATTTTAGCCATTCTGAAACTATCAGTCTATTGGTTTAGATTAATAAATAATAAATGTAATACTCTACCACATATATGTCTGAAAGAAAAAATTAATTGGTCAAGGGTCGATTATACCTCTTGCTGGCTAAAAACTTTAGAAACGCAGTTGGCACAATTGAATATGACACACTTATTGAATGACTAAAAGAAATATAAATATTTCTATATCTTTTAAAAAACTGATAAAATATAAACTATTTGACTACACAAAACAACAAGAAATGTTAAAGGTAAGAGGGCTAAGGCTTAATGAATGGTTTAGAGCCAATAAAATTGCCTATTGCTTAGAAGATTATCTAACTCTCCCTATATCATTTTTGGATAGAAAATTAATTACTTGGGCACAAGTTGGATTTATTAACTATAGATATGTGTTTTTTTTTAATAAAGGTCTTCCTATTAATAAGGGCCCTGATAGTACATCCATTCAATGTAAATGTACTTTAACTCAGAATGAATCCTTAAGCCATATAATTAGGTTTTGCCCTCTTTATTCTGGTCCTAGAAACAGTTTGCTTGAAAACTTTTTGAGATGTTATGAAAAAAATGAATATGATCCTGTATTTTATACTTTTGCACCCTAGAAGTGTTGTTGATGCTCTGATGATATCTAATTTTTTTTTCCATCTGTAATTAAGATAAAGAAAAAATATGCTAGAGCTATTGGGGTTTAAGTTTAATCCCTGTTTGAATTGGGGATATTGCACCTCATGGAAATTTTACTTTCAGTATATGCTTTTTTTTAGCCATAGAGAAAAATGTGTCTGATAAAGCATTTTAAAAATTTAACATGAAAATGGATAATTATATGCTGTATTGTAAGTTATGTATGATGTAATGTGATCTTATATGTGTACTGTCTATTTTTTCTGTTTTTTTTTTATTTTTTACTTGTAAAAATGTTGATTGTTAACTACAATAAAGTTGATCATTAAACTTTAAACTATGGATGGTACACCACGTCATGCTTACAGAGAATGCAGTTGTGGTGGTGATTAGGGGACACTGGCATAGTAGAACATGTTATGGCTGATAGATTGTTGAAATCACAGCTTTCTCATGCACATGGTCATAGTCTTCATACTTCCCATCCTGTCTGTGATGTGGTGGTGGGTGGTGGTAGCCCTGAATCAGTGGACAAGAGAGTAAGTGAAGCCAGAGGCTGTAAACCATGTAATCAGCATAAGGTTAGCAGTGTGCACTAAGTAAGGTTACAGTGGACAGAGTGCTTTACTGAAACTACTGATGACATCATTAGTTTTGAGATTTGCCCAGTATATTATTATAAAACTGCATATTTATTTCTGTTCTGCAGACAACATTGACACATTGCCAGTTGTGATATCACCACCATCTGACCACAAGGAGGAGGCCAAGAAAAGGAGATGTAGCACACAGTCCAAAAACCGTGTTCTGAAAATTCAGAAAGAAATGGAGAAGCTGGCAGCACAAGACAAATATTAGCAGCAGCCCTCTGCAAAGTCTGTAGGGATCACCCAAACAGTGGTGGGGCCAGTGCCACATGCAGGAGCAGGGGAGGAACATATAACACCACCACCACCCACCAAACAAGTTGAGAGGGAAGTTAGCATGCTCCAGCAATGTGTGGCCAAGGACATTAAAATAATGAAAAAGAAACTTGCAGCACTGCAGGCTGGCCAGGAAAGAGGTTGCAGGCCAACCAGCAATGAATTTTGAGGTTGCTGTTTCATAAAAAGGCTGCTAGGCAGAGGGTTGAGCAGAGGCCAGCAATTGGTGGCCACAAACACTGCCATTAATTGAGGTACAAGTTTGCCACAGTTGATACCCATGGTGGCTAACATTTTTTGTAAATAGTTTGCTTTTTTATGTGTTCATTAGGAGAAGTTTAATTTTTTGTTATTGTTGCTGGATGTAAATAGTTTTCTTTATTTTGCTTGCAAATGGAATAGTTATTTCATTTTTTTGTTCTGTAATAAGTGTTACTGTATACTTCAGGCTTTTTTGTAATGTTGGACTAAAGGTAAGAGAAAAAGCAGCCTTGTAGAAATAGCAGTGTTATATTGACTTTGGAATTTACCTTTACCTTTGACATTTCCACACCTCCTGACCCCACAGCTGAGGTTACTGTGCCAAAAGTTGTTCCATAACTGCTGTAATCTAACCAGTGCTTTTAGAAGCTCAAGTTTAATAAACACACAATGATAGAACTTAAATACCTTGGCAGTTGCCATATGGATAAAACAAGAAATCACAACATGCATGGCTGGCAGACTACATTACTGCAGCAGCAGCATTTGCAAAGCCTATACACTTTCTTCACATAACAGGGGGTGAGAACATGACAGAGTCTAGGACAAGATAAAAGGTGTCAGGGGAAACAGTGTCAGAGCACCTACCTACGAGAAATGCAGTGTCATTTGTTGTTGTGTGCCTCAGCAGTGAACATACATGGTACAGCTGGGAAGCAGATCAGAGTCATGACACATGCTATTGTTGTTTGTCAAGCAACACTAGCAGAGCAGTAGGTTAGTGGTAAGGTAGCTATGTGTGCCACAATGTCATCTGGTAGATATTGCTCATTTGTTTTTAGAGGGTGGCCACACCAGTGGCCAGGCAAGTGTGAATTTAGGAAGGTACATTAATTCAGCGGGCTTGTGTTGCCAAAAAAAGGCACTAGCAGTACAGATGACCAGTGAGGCGGACACATCGTGGTGGTACACAATGACACATTTTTGTTCCAGGTTGTTCTTAGTGCATGTCAGTTTTCAGGGAGGCTGCTTGCTGGGGGCTATTTTTTGGAGGTGAGTCCTACATTGCTGCCAACCTGAAACCATGGCATAAAAGGGAAGGTGATGTGTACACCAATTTTGGGTGTTTGTTACAATTTTCTTTTTGGGAGGGGGCCTGAACAGTGGCCAAATGGGACAGTTGCCAACAATGAAAAACATTACAGGATCAAAAAAAATCTATGCAGAACTATTTGGGGATTTTAAATGTTTTCTTTGGGGAGGGAGGCCTGAACAGCGGCTAAGCAGGACAGTTATAAATGCTGAACATTAACGACATTACAGAACAAGAACAATGTCTGTAAAAGTTTTTTTTTTGTTCTTTTTTTGGTCTGGAGGCTGCCTAAACAGGTATAAACACTGAACATTAACAACATTACAGGACAAGAACAATGTCTGCAAACATTTTTTTTTGTCTTTTACTTTTTTATTGGGGGGAGGCCTAAACAGTGGCAAACTTGGACACTTGAAAGTAATGCAGTGTTATAACTACAGAACTGCTGCTGATGTCAGGATGCATTTTCAGCATAAATAATGATGTAGTAATCCTTTGGGTCACAGTTTTTTTCCCTAACACAGCAGTTATTACTGATGCATTGCACACTGACCCCAGATGCAAGGCTCTTTTTTCTAGTAATGTAACTGAAGATACATGATGTTAGGGTACCTCACAACACAATTTATGCACACAACACGTTTTGTGACTCTGTTTCCTACTCAGAGGAACTCAAATCCTTCAGCTGTGTCTTCATCAGATGGTACTGTCACACTCTCCTCATCCTCTGATGAGTCCTGCTGCTCACCACCTTCCCTGGCAGGAACATGGAATCTTTCTGTTGTTGACATAATGTACTGCTTGAGGAGGAAATGTGAGTTCATTTTGACAAAAGTTAGATGCTCAACATTCAGATCAGACAGGTGGCTTTGGCATCAGTCACAATTGCACCAGCAGTACTGAAAACCCTTTATGAGCTTACGCTGGCACAGGGACAAATGAGATACTCAATGGCGGCAAGCATAGGACAGATTTCCAGATTACTTCATCAATAGTCAAGGGGTTAATCATAATGCTTGGCAACTGTGGGTCATCAAGATATGACTGCACCATATGGCATGCAGACAGCTGCAGTTCTGTGTTGCCCACAGGTGGCTGGTGCATAGAGACACCAATGTCCTTCAGCCTGGACCATAGGGGGTTTGTGGCACTAGTGCTACCACATGATGATGATGGTGAAGGTGCAAACAGTGTACTGGTGGAGGAGAAGGATAGTGGGTTAGAGGCTGTTGCTGCTTCAGTTTCTCTACTGCTACTGTTTTTTTCACCCTTTGCTCTGACTGACTCATCCAGTTTTTGACCTTGCCACACAGGATGACTACATAGTAATCAAGAGCGACTGAAATGGCTACAGATTTTGTAACTGAGAGCCAACATGGTACTCACTGCTTCATGATCCAGAAAAGTCCTCACAGTGAGATTCAACACATGAACAAAGCAGGGGACATGATAAAAGCAGCCATCAGTGGTTGCTTTGAATGGCATTCTGGGCCTTGTCACTGGCAATATATGCAGCCTGGAATCCATGTGGCTTTAGCCACTGTCTAATGGCCTCATTGATGCGGGTGAGAATTATTTCAGATGTATGTGACCCATGCATACTCTGCATACTCAATGTGACATGCTGTTGACAACCACTAGTACTGCTGCCAGTAGTCAGGGGATAAGTAGATGAGGGACATGGGTGCAAGGCATATACCCAAGGAAATTAGGTCCAGTATGTAGTAATGCACATATAACTGACACCCGATGATGGGCCACTGGTTCAGATGTCTGTGGTGAGATGTATGCTGTCTACTGCAGAATGGGACACAGCATGTGACACCATGCATGCGAGGTCATTATACATTGCTGGAAGAGCCTTAGTGCTAAAATAAGTTTGACTGGGCACTTTATATTTAGGCACAGCCTTCTCCACAAGTTTTCTAAAACTCTGATTCTTAACAAATGTGAATGGCAAAAGGTCTGTTGCCAGCATCTGGGCAACAGCCATGTTCAGCTCTTTTGTTAATGGGTGTTTTCAATGATATTGGGTGTGCTTGGTTAATGCCAATATGATATCTGGCTGCTTAAACCTCAGAGTGTGCTGCACTGTGGGGGGTGTTTTGGCTTTGCCAGGTATAATCTTGCAGCTTTGGCTGCATTGTCTGCCAGCAGGAATATGCTGGAAAAAGCTCTCTATCTGTGCAGTGGACAGATCAGCTTGACTACCTTACTTGTATGTGCACGTGTAGGGGTAGAACAAAATTAGGAATCATATGTTGCCACATCATCACCAGGCTGCGGACCATCTCTTTCAGAGTATGTTGAACTATCAGAAATGGGCATGGATGCCAACCGCTTATGCTGTGTCCATTGAATGGGTGCTTACTTTGCATATGACTAAGCATGCCAGTCATCCCATAGTGTGAACCTAGCTTACCCCTGCTAATTTTGGAATTACAGGTGTTGCACACAGCCACACTGTCATCAGACTCATTGATAAAGAAATCCCACTCAAGTGAATGTCCACTGACACATCAAATTTTCCTGGACAAGACTGATGGGGACAAAGATGTAGTGGTGGGTGAAATGGTTTTCTTTGGATGCTCCTGCTGCTGCATATCCCCAAATCCCATTTTTGCCAGTTGCTGTTCCTTTTACCCCGACAGGTTGCTGCTTATGAAGTGATGTAAAAGGGATTGCTTGCCCTTTACCTCTGACAGTTCTGGTTGCTGCTTGTGGAAGGGGTAGCTGCCAATTAGGGTTTACTACTGGGTCATCATCATCACCCGCACCGCCCTCATCACTGCTACCCTCACTGCTTTCTGAAATTTCTGTCTGTGACAGTGAGGGCTGACTGTACCCCACCTCCTTTTCCTTAGTAGCTGTCTCTGCCACATGAACAGTGCACTAACAGGATGTTCGCTCTGAGGAGTTTCTTGCTGCTTGGACACCTTTTGAAGCTGTCTGTGCTGTTGCTCCTTCTCTAGTCTCCCCACAGTAACTGGTCCTGAACCAACCCTAGTGCCTTCATCTCCGATGATGCCTGCCACTAAACCCAAATCCTCCTTGCTCTCAGTCTCTAGCAGCTCCTGAGTTAACTTTTGGGTGTCCTGTGACCGAGACTATTCACTACTATATGTTCCTGCTCTTCCTGAGACTCTAGCAACTCACACAGTAGTGTGGCAACATCCACAACAGTCTTTTGTGGCTCTTTTGAACGATGAGCTACAGCTGCGCTGGAAGTAGCAGTACTGTGCTGTATCCCAAAGAAGCTGGAAGCTTTGATTCCCAGTGAAGCTGACACTAGCACAGTATGTGACATGTCTAGCATTGCACTGCCAGTAGATGTTGCACTGCCAGTATAAGTGCTGCTCCTACTACCACCTTCCCCAGCACCCTCTCCAGCTGCTCGTGAAACTCTTCTGACTGATCCAGTACCAGTGGCACTTTTTACATGTCCTCCATGCTTTCCCTTGCATTTGTCTGACATGTCATACTGTCTGTGCTTTTCTAAACCCTTAAATACTAGCAAATATTGAAAAAACAATGCAGCACTACTACAGATTGCAGAACACAGACTAACACAAGATATAGGATCAAAAAGATCAACAAAGCTGCTGAAATATCTTTGCCCCAGCACTCCAAGTACAGACAACAGCACTTTATTTATTCTACTGAACAAAAAAAAGTGGCAGATTGTCACTTTTCTGAAAGCCTGTTCTGTGGAGCAAAACAAACAGAGCTCTTCCCTCTTCAGAAAACACTGCAGAGTGAGTAACTAAGCAGTAAGAAATGTGTGCTATCACCGGATGCCTCCCTCTGCACCCCATGTGACTGCAGAGCTGCAAAGCATGTGATTAGAGCTATGTGTGGTATAATTTGACCTTTCCATGGAATTTCTGTGGTAAACTGCAAACTTTGTTGTATACTGCAGAATTAAAACAAACAATTATTGGGTTCTGCAGAATTCAAAAGAAAGAAACACAAAATGAAAACAGGAAAGGAAGAAAAAATAAAGCAATTAAAAAACACAATAGGTTACTTGCTGACACCACAGTTAAGGTGCTCATCAGACTAGGTGCTTAATTTCAGTATGTGACCTTAAAATTTACAATACTGCATGTAGAAAAAGAAATATGGACATACATTGCTGGTGGGAAAAAAACTGCACAATCACATTGAAAACTGCAGATAGTTGCATGACATGGAGAAATAATTGGCAAGACACTTTATTTCTGCATTTCATAACAAAACATCCACAGTTCAGAAAAAATTATGTACTACTAGGCAAACATTTGCAATAAATTGGCAAAAGTTCAGAATTCCGCCACACGTGGAAGAGCGTAAAATTCTGCAAAAGTCTTGAAATTTTGCTGAACTTCTGTGACGGTGGAAATCGGAACGTTCACTCATCACTATTCAAGAGAGTCTCCATTAGGCCACACCTCTGGAACTGTAAGGCATCAATGTCAGGACCACATGGAAGCACTTTGCTAGCCAAGTCCACTCACAATGACATTTAGCATCAAAGGGTATACAATGTGGGTGGCCAACACTGCTCAGTTCCCCACCAGAGATTAGCCTCAGAGGGCCACTAACCAGGAGGAACCAGGAGAGAGGCCAGTACTAGGCAAAAAGGAGAGGCATGGTACTGGAAATGGGATCATGGAATAAGGCATTGCACACAGCACGTGATATGACCCTCAGGAGACAAAAAGGGAGAAGTAAGGAGGGTAGGTCATGGCCTAATGGAGGAGATTCTCTTGAAGATCTACTGTTATAGTAACTGTTCTATCTTCATCAAGGATATTTTCTGTTAGGCCATATCTTTGGAATGATTCTCCCAGCAGCACAATGCAAACCCTTGAGGACAGCATAGTTTGATACGTGATCAGAACAGAAGGCCTTGCAGTACAGCAAGCCCCAAACCAGCACATCTATGAGAGACCATGTCCACATGGTAATGTTTACTGAAAGTGTGCACAGTGCTCCATGTGTCTGCAGCACATATGTGAGCAGCAGGGACATTTTTGAAACAAGCAACTGAAGTGGCCATACCCCTTGTGGAGTGACCACAGGCCACACCAGGAAGTTCCTTACCATACTTGCTATAACAAGACATATTACAATTCACCAGCCATTTTGGCAGACATTGTTTAGACATGGAGGCACCCTTTTTCCTGGGGAGAATGAAACAAAAAGCTGAGAGAACTTTCTGCAGTTCTTGGTTGGGGTAACATAGTATCTCAGTGCTCTATGTTCAACTTAAGTATGTAGCACTGCCTCACCCTGGTTGGCATGCTCTGGATAAAACAGGAAGGTGTATCATTTGATTCATTGTGAATTCAGATACCATTTTTGGTAGAAACATATCATTCATATGCAACCCTCACCCTCACACTGTGTACCCCACCTCCCCACACCCCCCTTACCCCATATTTACCCCCGGAGCCTGGCACGACGATCTTCGGCGGACCGTGAATATGTCTGCACTCTTCAAAGCCAACCGCGAATTGAGGAAATGGCAGTAAGCTGTATAATGGAATAAATAGTTGTTTGTTTGTTTTTTACTTTGATGCATATCTCAGTCATTTTTTGGAATTTTTGCACCAAATTTTCAACATGGGGTTTTTGGGACTCCTCGTAAATTCTGCCACTGTCATGGCGTTAATCGGCCCCAAAAAGTGATTTCATGGTCACTGCGTGGAATCACCTTTCAGGACTGATTAACGAAACAACAGTGCCAGTGTTCATGAGGTGGGCTCTCAAAAAGCCTATGTTACAAATTTGGTGGAAAAAATCCAAAAAATGACTGTTTTACAAGCATGCATTGTGCAGTTGCTATGCACGCTCGAAACTTCATGAATTTGCAATATTTTCATGCCAGATTTTCAACATTGGCATTTTTCTACACCTCCTTGTGAACAGTACAGCTGTCATTTTTCAAATCCTGGCCAAAATCTGTTCTCGCACTTCCGGTGCAGAATAATGCGGTTGCTGTGGGAAATCAGTGTTTGGGACAGATTATGAAAATGACAGTGAAATTGTTCATGAGCAGAGGTCCTAAAATGCCTATGTTGGAAATTTGGTGATGAAAGTCCATAAAATGAGTGTGTTACAAGCGTGCATTGCGCAGTTTCCACGCATTCTCGTAAGTTTGTGAATTTATAGTATTTTCACTCCAGATTTTCAACATTGCCATGGTTCTTCACCTCATTATGAACAGTACAGCTGTAATTTTTCAGATCCTGGCCGAAATGTGTTTTCTCACTTACAGCATAGAATAGTGCGGTTGCTGTGGGAAATCCATGTTCGGGAACACATTATGAAAATGACAGTGACACTGTTCATTAGCAGAGGTCCTAAAATGCCTATGTTGAAAATTTGGTGATGAAAGTCCATAAAATGAGTGTGCTATGAGCATGCATTGCGCAGTTTCCATGCATGCTCGTACCTTAGCAACTTTGCAATATTTTCATTCCACATTTTCAACATTGCCATTTTTCCACACCTCCTTATGAACAGTGCAGCTGTCATTTTTCATATCCTGACTGAAATGTGTTTTCGCTCTTCTGACGCACAATAGCAAAGTTGCTGTGGGAAATCAGTGTTCAGGACATATTAACAAAATCACACTGACACTGTTCATGAGCAGAGGTCCTAAAATGCCTATGTTGAAAATTATGTGATGAAACTCCATAAAATGACTGTGTTACGAGTGTGCATTATGCAGTTTCCATGCACCCTTGTAACTTCGCAAATTAGTAATATTTTCATGCCACATTTTCAACACTGGCATTTTTCACACCTTCTTATAAACAGTACAGCTGTCATTTTTCACATCCTGGCTGAAACGTGTTTTAGCACTTCCAGCACAGAATACTGCAGTCACTGTCAGAAATCAGTGTTTGGGACGGATTAGGATCGAGCGAGTGAGAGAGAGGGGGAGTGACTGAGCTTAACCGAGCTCTGATGGGACTGCTGCGGATTTTTTTGTGGGCAGGAAAGGGTGGCAACGCAGGCAGGAGCCCAGTACAAAAGGCCAGCCTGTAGCGCTGGCAGAAGCAGAATGAGCAAGTGAGAGAGGGGGCTTGAGCAAGCTCAACAGAGCTGTGTCAGGACTGCTGTAGATTTCTTTGTGGGCAGAAAAAGGCAGCAATGCACGCAGGGGCCCAGTACAAAAGGGAAGCTGCAGCAAATGGGGGAAACAGAATGAGTGAGTGGGGGGGAGAGTGAGCAAGCTCAACAGAGCTCTATCATGACTGCTGCAGATTTCTTTGTGGGCAGAAGAAGACAGCAATGCACACGCAGGGGCCCAGTACAAAAGGGCAGCCTGCAGCATCAGGAGAAACAGAATGAGCGAGTGAGAATTCGTAAGTTTCATAAGTGTTTCCAAGCTGTGGGACTTTCTTTATAATGCTTGCCAATTAATTTAGAATAATGTAGTTTTATCAGAAAGGGTAGTATCAAGATTTCGCTTAAAGGTATCCATACTTGGACTTTCTACTACTGATATGGGAAGTCCATTCCAGGCTGTAATTACCCTAATCGTAAACCAATTTTTCCTTAGATTTGTATTACATTTAGGTAGTTCAAGTTGGAATTTATGTCTTCTGTCGCTGGTCCAGCCAGATCTAAAATTTATTCCTAAAGCTTCCCTTAATGCTGTGTCCTTGATAATGTTATACATCATACATAAATCTCCTCTTAATCTTCTGTAGTTTAATGAATAAAGATTTAGGGCTTCTAATCTTTTATTATAAGCTAGTTGTTTTAATTCTATCACAGATTTGGTGGCTCTACGTTGCACTCCCTCCACTCTGATCACATCTTCCCTTTTCTGGGGACCCATACCTGGACTCCATACTCCAAGTGTGGTCTAACCAGGGATCCATACAATGTGATCAACACCTCCCTACTACGACTTGATATATGCCTCAGTATGCAGTTTAAGGTCTGGTTTGCCTTTTTTACTTGTTCTTTACAATGCTCACTGAACTGCAAACTAGAAGCTATTTTGACTCCAAAGTCTCTCTTAGCAGTCGTATCCATTAGGATATTTGTCCCCATTTTATGCTGATATTTCTTATTCTGGTGTCCCAGGTGCATAACTTTACATTTGGAGATGTTAAGTTCTAATTTGTTATTAATAGTCCAGGAATAGATGTCATCTGTGGTTTGTTGTAATGCAGAAGCTTCGTCATCATTTGTTACTAATGCACCAACTCCATAGAGTCATCAGCAAACTTGGACATCCATATGTTGAAAGATCCTATTCTCAAGGTGGAAATGTAAATGTTGAAGAGACATGGTCCCAGGACCAACCCCTGTGGCACCCCACTTGTCACAGCTGCCTGGTCAGACACGACACCTATAACCACAACTCTCTATCTTCTCCCTGTTAACCACTCAGATATCCAGCATGTGATATTTTTATTTTCTCCTGTATTTGATAATAGTTCAATCAATTCCATGTGAGGAAGTTTATCAAATGCCTTGGCGAAGTCAATGTAAATCACATCACTTGCGTTGTGTACATCCAACTCATAATTAACTCTTTCATAAAAAGTAAGCAAATTTGTCTGACAAGATCTAGACTTAGTAAATCCGTGTTGTACAGGGTCAGTTACATTATTCTGTTCCAAGTATTCTATGATAACATTTTTCAGAATTCCCTCCATAATTTTACCTATGAGTGATATGAGGCTAATAGGTCTAAAATTAGATGGTTCTGTTCTAGTACCCTTTTTGTGGATAGGAACCACCATTGCAGTTTTCCAGTCTTGTAGAACTTCACTGGAGTCCAAGGATGTTTGAAATAAACAGGTAAGTGGGGGTGTCAAGGGATCAGCTAACCCATAGAGTAGCCTTGGGTGTATGTTGTCTGGGCCAGGGGATTTGTTGGTATCCATTTTTTTCAGTCTTGATCTCACCTCCTCTTGTTTTATAATGATATTCCCTGTTATAGGGTCCAATTTACTGTATAACTTGTATGAGGGATTTTACCAGAACTGAAAACTGAACAGAAATAGTCATTCTGAATGTTAACAGCTTCTATATCAGTTGCTAGTTCGCCCAAGGAATTTTTAAAGGGCCCTAGTGTTGATGTATTTCTTTTCATTTTGCTGATAGATGAAAAAACTGAATTTTTTGTTGTCCTTCACTTTGGTTGCCAAATTAATTTCTTGTTGTGCATTCATATATTTCTGGTAGTTGTTATTTGATTTGTAATTTTCATATTTTTGAAATACCTTATGTTTCCTGTTTATTAGATGTTTAATTTTTTTGTTAAACCAATATGGTGATATTCTTTTGCTATTGTTGCATTTGTGAATTATGGGTACATTTTTATTTATTAATACTTTAAGTTTGTTAATAAGTACTTTCCACATATTTTCAGTAAATTTTCCCTTTAAATCAGTTAGCCAATCCCACTGTGCTAAATTATACTTTAATTGACCAAAATTGACTTTTGATAGATTTAATTTTGTAGCCCCTTCATAGGTTCTTAATGCAGCTATCCCTATTAGATTGAATATAACCACAGAGTGATCATTACTTCCCAGTGGAGGAAGAACCTTCACGTCATTTAATGAATCACCCATATTGGACGGCACTAAATCAAGAATGGGGGAGTGAACGAGCTCAACGGAGCTCTATTGTGACTGCTGCAGATTTCTTTGTGGGCAGAAGTAGGCAGCAATGCACGCAGGGGCCCAGTACAAAAGGAAAGCCTGCAGTAGCAGGAAAAACAGAACGAGCGAGTGAGAGTGGGGAATGAGCGAGCTCAATGGAGCTCTGTCGGGACTGCTGCAGATTTGTTTGTGGGCAGAAAAAGGCATCAACAGAGGCAGGAGCCCAGTACAAAAGGGCAGCCTGCAGTGCCAGGAGGAACAGAATGCACGAGTGAGACGAGGGAATGAGCGACCTCAACAGAGCTCTATCGTAATTGCTGTGGATTTCTTTGTGGGCAGAAACAAGTGGCAATGCAGGCAGGAGCCCAGTACAAAAGGTCAGCCTGCAGCGCTGGCAGAAACAGAATGAGCGAGTGAGAGAGTGGGAGTGAGCGAACTCAACAGAGCTCTATCATGACTGCTGTGGATTTCTTTGTGATCAGGAAAAGGTGGCAACCCAGGCAGGAGCCCAGTACAAAAGGGCAGCCTGCCCCGGCAGAAACGGAATGAGCGAGTGACAGAGGGTGAGTAAGTGACCTCAATGGAGCTGTGTCAGGACTGCTGCAGATCTCTTTGTGGCCAGAAAAAGCTGCCAATACAGGCAGGAACCCAGTACAAAAGGGCAGCCTGCAGCAGCGGGAGACACAGAACAAGTGAGTGAGGGAGTGGGAGTGAGTGAGCTCACTGGAGCTCTGTTGGGACTACTGCAGATTTCTTTGTGGGCAGAAGAAGGCGGCAATGCATGCAGGAGCCCAGTACAAAAGGGCAGCCTGCAGTGCCAGCAGAAACGGAAGAAGTGAGTGAGAAAGGGGGAGTGAGCAAGCTCAACGGAGCTCTGTCAGGACTGCTGCAGACTTCTTTGTGTCAGAAAAAGGTGCCAACAGAGGCAGGAGCCAAGTACAAAACAGCAGCCTGCAGCACCAGAAGAAACAGAATGAGCGAGTGAGACAGGCGGAGTGAGTGACCTCAACAGAGCTCTGTTGGGACAGCTGTGGATTTTTCTTTGTGGGCAAAAAAAGGTGCCAATGCATGCAGGGGCCCAGTACAAAAGGGCAGCCTGCAGCAGCGGGAGGAACAGAATGAATGAGTGAGAGGGGGGAGTGAGTGAGCGAGCTCAATGGAGCTCTATCGTGACTGCTGCACATTTCTTTGTGGGCAGAAGAAGGCGGCAACACAGGGAGAAATCCAGTACAAAAGGCCAGTCAGCAGCACCGGCAGAAATGGAATGAGCGAGTGAGAGAGAGGGAGTGAGCGAGCTCAACGGAGCTGTCTCGGGACTGCTGCAGATTTCTTTGTGGGCAGAAAAAGCCGCTAATGCAGGCTGGAGCCCAGTACAAAAGGGCAGCCTGCAGCAGCGGGAGACACAGAATGAGTGAGTGAGGGAGGGGGAGTGAGTGAGCTCAACAGAGCTCTGTTGGGACTGCTGCGGATTTCTATGTGGGCAGAAAAAGGCAGCAATGCACCCAGGGGCTCAGTACAGAAGGCCAGCCTGCAGTGCCAGCAGAAACGGAATGAGCGAGTGACAGAGGGGGAGAGAGCAAGCTCAACGGACCTGTGTCCGGACTACTGCAGATTTCTTTATGGGCAGAAAAAGACACCAATAGAGGCAGGAGCCCAGTACAAAAGGACATCCTGCAGCACCAGGAGAAACAGAATGAGCGAGTCAGAGGGGGCAGTGACCCACCTCAACAGAGCTCTGTTAGGATAGCTGTGGATTTCTTTGTGGATAGAAAAGGGTGCCAATGCAGGCAGGGGCCCAGTACTAAACAGCAGCCTGCAGCACTGGGAGAAACATAATGAGCGACTGACAGAGAGCCACTGAGCGAGCTCAACGGACCAACGCAATCAACATTCGGCATTAACAAATACTTTTTTTTTGTTGTTACATATGGTCGAATTTATTTTTAGGCATTGTGTATTGAGCGGTACCGGCATATTGCTGATCAATAAAGCTTTTTGACTGACAGTACCATACTCTTATCACTTTCCTGCAGAGGGGGATAGGAGTGAGTTCCCCCTTGTTAATTCATGTAATGCAACACACTGTGTTTGGATTAACAGAGGATAGGGGCAGGGAGGATTCTGAAATGCCTGAAGGCTGTACAGGATAGCTCAGATTTCCAGGACTTTTTTCAGCAATTTCAGCCGTTGTTGAATGCTCAGCTAGTACCATGCCGGCGCTATGCGCTGGCTCCCCACCCATTCCCCTCCCACCCTATCTGGGCTCTAACTTTTATAGTGTCTAATGGTCAGGGTACTTTTATAGACTCTAATGTTCAGGGCAGGTGACCATCAGCCTGATTCTCCATTTGCTCATTATATTTCCAGACCACTAGGGGTGTCTAAGTGTTCTTTCCTTGCCTCCTTATCACTAGACACTGCAGTGTGCTACTTACTTCAAATCCAATCTCTGCTTCCCTAGCCTGTTTTAACTTACTTATAGTCATAAACCCGTAAATTATCAGGGACATAACATGGCTTATCCTGCCCTGCTCTCAGTATCCATAAGTGTGTTGCTACTTGCCCTTGCCTGGATATCCCTGTCTCCCTCCCATCATGACAGTAACCAACAGCTTTACTCGGATCATGACTTCCCTTGTTCTAACTCACTAGTCAGGCCTACTATTAGTTTGGACCTTACACCACTGGTCCTTTCACTGATCATCATTTATCTAGCAGCTAGTCATCTAGAACATAAGATCAGTCAAGATTTCTTCCACATTTCACCTTATATCCATCATAAGCTCTGGTAGCTCATGATTCCTGCTGTCCTACTGGCTGATGATGTTGACCTGAACCCAGGTCCCACGTCTCAACAGGTATGCATTACTGCTGATTGGTCCAACATGAAAGGTCTCTGCATTGAACTTCTCAATATTAGAAGCTTGTTACATAACTTTACTGAATTTGAGGCTTGGGTCACCCTTCACAATCCTAATAGTTTGGGTCTGTCTGAGACATGGCTTAAGCCCACTTACCCTGACTCTGTCTGCTCCCCAAATAATTACAATCTCAGTAGAACTGATAGATAGATAGTCTCCAAAGCAGGGTGGGGGAATTTCTTTGTACTATAAATCACATCTTAATATCTTGCTGACCAACCCCCCATCCCTCTTGTGAATCTATTCATGTCCTGCTCCACATGGGTGCAAAGAAGCTATACATAGTCTGTGTATGTACTGTAACTCACCCCCTAGTGGCCCATCTGGCTTTGTTAAGCTGCTCGAACACTCTGTCATTACCACTGGACACAATGAACTACTAATTCTCGGTGACACTAACCTCAACTGGCTTGGCCCCAATCATAACACCTACCTCACCATGGTGCAAAGCCATAATTTGCACCAAGCCATGACCATGCCCACAATAGTCACCTCTAATGCTACATCCAGTAACCTGATTGACTGGATACTAACAAACTGCCCTGATAGAATTGCAGCTGTTGGTACCATGCTTGATGATATATCTGACCACTCCCCTATCTTCTGTGTGTGGAATCACTCTGCGGCCCCATCCCTGCCACCGGGACACATTACCTTCCAGAATTACACAAACTTGGACCAAGCTACATTCCTGTTTAATGTATCTTCTATTGATTGGTCCTACATTTACCAGACCCACAATGCCCAAGCTGCTCTTGACTACTTTCTAGCCCAATCTGGTACTCTTCAAGATAAGCACACACTGTTAGTCAGCTGGCTCGTACAGGGCAAACCAACTAGATGGCTCCATAAAGATCTCTTGGCTGCTATCCACATCAGGGACAAGAGCAGGAAGCATTTTAAAAACTCTGGCTTATTAGCTGATTATAACACCTATAGGTCCCAGAGAAATAACTGTAAAAAGCAGATCAGGCTAGCTAAAAACTCATACTGCAAAGGACTTCTAGTTGATGCAGCTGGTGACTCCAGGAAATTCTGGGCCCATGTAAAAACTTTTCTAGGGACCAAGTAAACTCTCTTCACTAATGGGGTCCACTGTAATGATCCTTTAACGATTGCTAACTCATTTAATAAACAGTTCTCAGACCTGTCAAAATTCACATCCTTATTCCAAACTGCACAGGCGCCTTCTCCTCATTATACTCACTCTGCCACAGCGGCCATGCACCCACCATTCCATTTCAAGATTGTATCTAAATCTGATGTGTTTAAACTGCTAAATACCATCTCGGGCAATACTAGTGTAGGCTCTGATAACCTTGAATCAAATCTTTTCAAATTGACAGCACCCTTCATTGCCCAACACTTGTCTAAAATCCTAACCCTTCCTTTCTCAAGGCCATGTCTCCGACATTTGGAAAGTTGAGAAAGTCACGTCAGTGTTTAAAAAAGGGGGGCAAAAAGGACATTACAAATTACCAACCTATAGCTATACTATCAGTGCTGAATAAAATCCTCAAAAACCTAGTAGCTGCTCAAGTCACCGATTTCCTGTTCAAGCATGATCTCCTGTCACTAAATCAACATGGTTTTTAAAAAGGGCACAGTATCTCTACTGCTCTTCTTTAATTTACAAATGATGCCCTAAGTGCCTTGGACTCTGGCCTTCTTACTGGTGCATCGTTTATTATCTTACTAAGGTGTTTGACCTTGTGGACCATCCCCTTCTTGAAAATCTTTTAGCCCTTGGTTTCTCCCACGACTCTGTGGCTTGGTTCAAAGGCTATCTATCTAATACAGTTCAGTTTGTGAAATTCAGCTCGGCTTTGTCTAACCCAGCATCCATAAACCTAGATGTCCCTCAGGGAGCCATACTAGGCCCTCTTCTTTTCTCTATCTTTATTAATAGGATCTCGACAAATATCCCTGGCTGCTCCTCTATTCTATATGCCAATGACCTTGTTCTGTACTATAGCGCCAAGAATATATAACAGATTAACCAAACTCTCTCTTCCGCCTTTATCGCCATTCAGTCCTGGCTATCTAGTCACAGGCTACTACTCAATGTCGGCAAAACTCAGACAATGCTCTTTGGTTCCTCTGCAAAATTAAAATCAACCCAGTCCCTGTTTAAAATATCCTGTCTTGATGGCTGTGTTCTGGAATCTGTGTGCTCCTTTAAATACCTTGGTGTCCTGCTTGACAAAATCCTTAAGTTTGATCAGCACATTATGTCCACTTGTGACTCAATACCAAAATTGGTGTGGCCTTTAAAGCTAGCCATATCCTCATGCCCTCTGCTAGGCTGGCCATTGCCCATGTATACTGCTTCCAGCACTCTCCTACGGAGCTGTTACCTATCTTAATGCATCTAAGACCCTACTTAGGAAGTGGGACACAAGCTATAATGGTATATGTAGATATGCCTCTGCCTCCCCTCATTTGAAACATCACTGTCAGCCCTATGTGGACCTTAATTGGCTATCCTCCTCTTCCCTTCAGCTCCTTGCCTTTGGCTCCCTCATAGGCTGTACTATTAGAACTGGCATCCCTGTTTCTCTAGCCTCCCTGTTATCCCCACAGCCCTCCTCCCATGCGCTCTGATCAGTTGATAGGTCTCTGCTGTACATTCCCAGATGTAAAATTCAGAAGGGCAGTGCAGCTTTTTCCCATGCTGCACCCAATTTCTCGAACTCCCTACCGCTAGATATTCACCAAGCGCCTAGTCATGCCCAGTTTAAAAACAAGTACTGCTCCGTCCTCAACAGTCATGCTTCATGCTCATGTTTTAACCCTCCTTGATTGTCTAGGCTGCCAATGAATTTCTCCTTCCCTATAACTACTTCAATCTTCAATTTCCCTATGGTTATTCTATCCTGGCACTTTAATACACTTATGTTTTTTTCTAGCCAAATCGCATACCCATCTGTTTGTAGGCTGCCATTTTCCTGATTGGGCTTGTACAGCCATATTTATTTGTTATTAACTCTGCACATGGTGTTACCTGTTTTGCTGTTTATTTTTGTATTCTGTATCCTTGTAATCCATGTAACTTCCCAGGTCGCATGTGAAAATAGTCATTTTCTGGCTATGGCACCTACCCAGTAAATGTGTAGCTCACTCTCCACCTCAGTCCATGACCATTGTGTCTGGAATGGGCCAAGATGAGCACCCTAACTTGAGCCCAAGATATCTGAGGTGAGGATCTGTACAGAAGCTGATACAATAGAATATCCTTGAGTAAATTGTTGCGGTCCATCCACCACAGCAATACTCTGTGAAGATGAGGTGATAAGGACCATTTGCTCCAATTCGTCTGTCAGCTGATCCCAATGGGCCCCAAATGTCAACTGTGAGATTCGCATATGAAGTTAAGCTAGTGGCACATTCAGCATAGCTGCAACCATGGAGGCCCAGGAGATGTAACATCATCTGAGCAGAGATACAGTGGCTCCTGTAAGTGTGCTTGAGCAATCAGCATGTCTGCCTTGCCCTGGGGCAGAAAGGCACATCCCATTTTTGTGTCCAGGACTGCCCCATATACTGCAGTCTCTGGCATGGAGTCAATACAGACTTGACACGTTCACTATGACCCACTCCTCAGTCACCAAACAGCTGACATTATTGAGAAAGAGTATAAATAAGTATTTCCCTAGAAATGGCATTCAGGAGCCAATCATCCAGATATGGGAAGCCATAAATTCCTTCCTATAAAGGACTGCTGCAACCACTGCCAAGCATTATTTAAAGATCCATGGTGCAGAGGGCATGCCAGTGTCTCTCCTCCAGCATAGAACAGAGGTACCATCTGAGACTTCCTGATCTTTATATGAAGACAGGCATCCTTCTTATTCAGTAAACAAAGTCAGTTCCCTGTTTGTATTAGGGGAATCAGGACTTGCAGAGATACCACTCAAAAAACTCTTTTTACTTGATATACAGGTTGAAATCTTAGAGATCCAATATAGGATGTAATCTCCTGTCCACAGTGGGACTAGGAAGTATATGGAATAGAATCTTTTGCTCCTGTCTTGAGGGGGAGCTGGTTCTATGGCATGCTTTTGAAACAGGGTCTGAATCTCCTCCTCCTTTAGAAGGGCAAGTGGTCTGGAGGTTAAAAAGGAGGTGGAGGATGATCTGGAAGGAGTTCTATTAAGTCCAGAGCATGTCCTTTGCAATTATCTTCAGAACCCACTACGCTGTTGTGATCTCCTGCCATTGTTTTAAACTAAGGGAGATCCTGTCCCCCACACTCACTGCTGGAGGCAATAGTGAGTGGGGAGACAGAACAGGGTCAGGTGGAACTGGGTGATTCCTTTTGGTCCTTTGAAATGGGCATTAATGGGAAGGGAGTTGGGGGCACCATCACCTCTGCCATGACATTGCTGATAATATGGCACAGTTACCCCTGTCAGCAGGCCTATGAAAAGATCCTCTACCACACCATCTAGTTGGAGTGGGGTAGAATTACTTAACAGACTGTAAAGTTATCTTAGATTTCTTAAGTCCATGGGGGGCTTCCTCAACATCACAACCAAACAGCATGAAGCCCTTTAACGAAGCATTCGACACTGCCTGTTACACATCAGTTGCAAAATCAGCCACTCTGAGCCAAGAAATAGTGTTTAATGCAAATCTCAGTGGCTTCAGCCCTGGAAGAAGCATCAGCAATATCATAAGCTGCATGCAAATGGTTGCCAACTTCAGCATCAGAAGACAGAGTTTTAATTAGTCTTGGCAGAACCACCGGACAAAGCCTGGGCAGCAGTATGAGCAGCTTTCTATTCTGATATTTTGTCATGTGTGCATGATCGGTTGCAATCCTATGGTCCAAGGGTGCTAAGGCACAAGTATGCTTGCCCATGATATCTAACCTCCTAGATTCTTTATCTGGAGACAAGGTGCTCAAGTGTCTAGGAGCTTTAGAACAATCATGAGCAGCTATAATGACCACAGAGTCAGTTTTAGGCTAGGTTGCATAATAAGGCTTAACAGATTGAGCAGGGTACTGCTTTATCAGCCTTCTTTTGCCACCATCAGGTCTGGGATCTTCTAGCCCTCTCCATTGGTTGTTGCAGAGGTCAGCAGGAGGATGCGAATACCCAGTTTACCTGGTCTGACTTCCATCAGCTGGCAATCACTAACGTCACTAAAATCATCCAGGCTTTGTGGCCAACCTGCTGTAGTTTTGACCCAGGTCCAACATGCCTCTTTATGGGGTGTGTTGAAGGAATCCACCCGGTCCTGGCTGAGATAGTCTGGATGTCATTGGAGATGGGAGTATTTCCTGACCCCCACTAAGGAGGCAGTTGTGCTACCGCTCCTTAAGCAATACTCCCTTGACCTGGACTGTCAAGTTAACTACAGACCTGTCTCTAACCTGCCCTTTGTGGGTAAGGTTATTGAGAATGTGATTGCATTGCATCATATGATCATTTGACCATCCATGATGTCTACAATCCTCTCCAGTCTGGATTTAAGAAGAGGCAGAGTACCGCGATGGCACTTGTTTGGGTACTTAATCATCTCCTAATAGTAAGACATCAGAGGACCTGCATGATCTTGGTCCTCCTAGATTGCTCTGCAACATTTGACACTGTGGAACATGGTGTGCTGTTGGATCACCTGTGGTTCATCTGTGGACTGTCTGGTATAGTCTTCAGTTAGTTTAGATCATTCCTCAAGAGTAGGACTCAGACAGTGGTTTGGGAGATTTATTCCTCAGATCCTTTCCCCCAATCCTGTGGGGTACTGCAGGGATCCATCTTGTCACCCATGTTGTTTGCAGTGTATACGGTGTTATTGCGAGACATTATTATGTGGTATGGCCTGAGTTTTCACTGCTATGCAGATGATACTCAGCTATACATGTCCTTTGTACCCAAGCAGGATCGAGCCCTCTCGATCTTTAACAACTGCCTCTCTGAGATCCAGGATTGGATGAGTGCCAGCTGGCTGTAATTGAACTCTGCTAAAACTGAGATATTGGTAGTGGACCCAGGTTGCTAGGGTGTGGGATTTTCAGCTGGGACAACCTTGTGGGCTTTGGCTCGGGGGTGTCCAGCTGACAACCTCTGACTGAGTGCGGTACCTAGGCATTATTTTTGATAGCGAACTGATGCTGAAGTCTCAGGTGTTGGCCATTGTCAAGACTTCCTTTTACTATCTTAGGAATATTGCCCAGGTGAAGCACCTGGTAACATCTAGCGACCTTCCAACTCTGGTTCACACCTTTGTGACCTCCTACCTTGACTACTGCAATGCCCTATACCAAGGAGTACCGGGGGTTGATATCCGCCGCTTGCAGCTGGTGCAGAAGATCGAGCCATATCATGCCATTGCTCCATGTACTGCACTGGTTGCCAGTACAGTACAGTGGCAGATCACCTTCAAGGTTGGGCTACTGACCTATAAAGCCCTACATGGACAGAGACCCCGCTAGTTGCAAGATCTCCTTTGTCCCTACTGCCCCCCTCCATCCACTCCTCTCCTCTGATGAGGAATTGTTAGAGGTTCCCAGGGTTCAACTGACAACTTCTGGGGCCCGTTCTTTTGCTTTTGTGGCTCCTACCCTGTGGAATTCTCTACCTCGTCAGGTGAAGGAGTGCCTGATCATTCAGAGTTTTACATCGGCTCTTAAAACATATTTATTTAGCATGGCCTATCCTAATTGAATTATTCTGATGGTTTGAAATGAAAAATCTGGATTTTAATAGTTGGATATGAATTTGAGATTTGTTATTGTTTTAATTCTGTTTGTTTCTAAAATGTTTGTATTTATGGAGTTGTACAAGTGCAATGAACACATTTGGAATTGCGCTTTATAAAAATAAAGATGATATGATATGTGATATGATGTGATTCTTTGGCACTGCAGGCAGGGAGTTAAGCCTATGCCATGAAAAGGTAGCATCCTCTAAGGTAGGCTATATAGTGGGAATTATAATGGGTGGAGTAAAAAGCACCTCCAAAAATTCCATGAGATTCCTCTTAGTGGAATCTTCCTGCTCTACAGTAAAGCCCATGGCACACTGCATATGCTGCATCATGGCCAGAAAAGTGGGTTCCTCAGGAGCAGACCTTTGAGTATAAACTACAGATTCCTCATTGAAGGATGATAGGGTGGAGCTAGAAGGCAGATTATCTTCTTCAGACTGCCCTTCACCCTCATTACTCCTCTAAATCCCCCTTAAGGCCCATGAGGTCAAGATTATATTCCATCTCGTCATCATAACTGGGGGCCACATAGGGAACAGACAACACTGGCAGCAGCTGAATAGCAGGAATCTGTGGCATGCTAGTTGAAGCCAAAGGCCCTGGAACAGACTTCCCTGATGGTATTGTAGCTACGTGGTGTGGCAGAGATGATAGTAGTCATCATATCATGTCTGAAAAAGATACCAGAATAGCCTGGGAGTTGGCAGCACCCTGGAAAGGGTTGAGGGATACCTGCAAAGGACTGGATAACAACAGCAACTTACCATGCATAGTATGTACATATTGGTGAACTAAGCCCAGACACTGGTGTCTCAATGACAGTTTGGCTTTTGCCGATGCCACCAGAACAACCGTTGACAAGGAAGTACCTTGATTTCAACAGTGACTGGGACCTTGCCAGCAAGCCAGCCTCATTTTCATCTCTATGCTTAAGATTATGGTTGGATGAAGTATTTTCTTTTACCTTGTCATTTGGCTTAGATGACTACTGTTAGCTGACCATGAGGGAGAAGCAGGCCTGGAACCTTTAGCCTTTGTCATGGCTTTTTGCACTTTCTGAGGTAGAAGGGTCACTCATGCATTCCGACTATTTCACCTTGTAGCTGATTAAAACTTTCTCACAGGTCCTCATGCTGTGGATAGTCCCAAACAGCACACAGACAGTGTCAGGGTCATCTCTGTAGATTTTATAACCACAAACACAGTAATGGAACAAAGGCTCTTTGTCCTTTCCTTCAGTGACATGCAGAGATGACAATGGAAAACAGTGACAAAAAGAAAAAAAAAACAGCAATGGGTATTCATCATGTTTTCTTTCAGCAGGTGTGATAAGGATAGAGATTAAGGGCTGAGGAGTGTTGGGGCTGCGAATATTATATACACGTTGATGCTTTATGTCACTGTGGGTGGTTCCTGACACCCAAAAAGTTTCTGTGCAGTCCTGCCACACACAACCTGCTTACAGTTACAAAAGTGTGGCTTAAAGGAGAAAATATCCTTAATGATGATCATTTAGCCCCATGACAAGTGCCAACACCTTCTCTCAGCCACTCTGAACCATCCTAGGCATCTGCAATATATTGGCAGGCTAATCCATTATAGCATGAAAAATGAGTACAGTAGAAGATGAGTATGGCTTTTGGCACGTGGCAAATGTCCACGCAAACCAAACATCTGCTAAAAGGGTATCTGCTACTGGAAATGGTGCCATCAACCCAAACAGCAACAACCTCAGAGCAAAGCCAGGTAACAGATGAAAGGAGCCACTGTCCCACCAAACAGTGGAGGCCAGCTAAAACACCAGGAAATGACTTTGGTGTCCAAATGATGGTTGAAAGGACAGCGGAGACCAATAGAACAGCTGGAACTCACCCTTTTTGTTGACAGCTATGGATGCCAGAGGGAGGGAAGCAGAAGACCATCATGGAAGCAGCATGGGTGGGACAGCAGACAGATCACAAGGATAAGAAAGTAACATTATATAAAGGGAGGGTTTGATATATCAAGGACGGGAAAACCTCAGCCACGGAAGCAGCAATATCAGCAGAAACCATCAGCAGCATATAAAGATGGCATGATGACCACATGCATAATGGAGATGGAATAGTTACCTACCATAACAGTAGATCTGATAGAGTCTCCTTCATTGGGGCACATTGTAGAATTGTAAGCAGTCACATCAGGATCATCTGGAAACTTTTGCTGTCTTGTGCAACTCAATGTCGATATGCATCATCTCTGCCTAGATAATGTGGTCAGGCCATACATGTCTCAGTTCTTCACCAGAACAACTTCAGAGGACAAGAGGATTAACAAGGACCAAAGCAGGCAGGCAGGAGAGGATATGAAACTCCAGAAAGGAGATTCTCTTAACTCATTGAGGCCTCATGAGCTCCTTGAGAGTTTCACCACTTGTGGCCTGTATACTTTTAACAGTGCAACCTGGAGCTTTCTGAGCAAAATCAAGTCATAATCAGCATGCCACAAACACATGTGAATAACTCATGAACCATAACAGCTACACATAAAGTACGAGTGGCAAAGTTGTTCAGCACAAATTTACCTTTCCAATGGTACTATGCAATTAATTATAAGTAGTTCCTATTTTTTTCTATATTGGTTGAAACAGCAAAAAATGTTTTCTTTTCAATAAAAAAGGCAATGGAAATAATTTTTTGTGGTAAAATATTTAACATATCAACACCAAATTAAGCACCCATATATTACATGGAGGTACAAAACAAATTTTGTACTAAAAAGCAGTTTTTCTAATAAGATGCATGTATTTGTTTTCCGTTTTATTAAGGTGGCTAAGTGAAGCTTGAGAGACAAATGTCAGCCATTAACATCATATTATACAAAAATGTGAATATCTTCTACGGTATACGTAACAGACATAAAGTATCAGTGGCAAAGTTGTTCAGCAGAACATTACCTTTCCAACGATGCTATGCAGTCAATTCTACTCACTTTAGTTTGTGAAATATTTAAGTTTAAGCAGTGACGTCCTCAGGCGTCAAAAGTCCTCAGTGGCACAAAGTGCAGGACATCTGGAGGTGTTAAAGACCTCAGAAGTAAGTTGTCTGCTGCCGCCTACAGGCATCTTGGGGCCTCAATGAGTTAAAGATAAAATAGTTACTTAACATAACAGTAGATCTAGAGTATATCTCATTCCACTGAACCATATCATGGAATGATTCCCAACAGTATCAAAGCACTGAGAGTGGAAGGATCTAAATACAGAATAAGGAGGCCTTGCAGGACAGTAAAGCAAAATTTGGCATGCTTGAGAGATCATATCAAGACCTTAATGTTTAGCTAATGTATGAACAGTGCTCTAAGTGTCAGCAGCAGAGACGTCAGCAGGACTTACTGGGCCCAATTCCAAGATGAATGTCGCAACTCACAGGTGTAAGCAAGTTGTGACATTTGCAGCTATGCCCGGACCCTGCACCCTATTCCAGAACAGGCAGGGTCCCCAGCACTTACGTCCTACAACATGCAGCAGCCACAGGGTTGTGCCACAAGAAGGGTGCAATGGACCCAAGTGCCGCAAGCTGCCAATGGCAGGGCACAGCCCCCCTGAGCCCCAC
The DNA here is from genome assembly GCA_016271365.2 of Neoceratodus forsteri. NCBI lineage: Eukaryota > Metazoa > Chordata > Ceratodontiformes > Ceratodontidae > Neoceratodus > Neoceratodus forsteri. The sequence continues at coordinate 865,618,286 of CM028137.1, read as the reverse complement.
AGCCTTGAAATAGACCTGCAAGCCACTGTGGGCCATGGAGGGGTCGACAGAGTGGTACAGACTCAAGAGTGGCACCAGTGAAACGTGGACCTGGGTGCCGGCCGGTAGCACCCCAGTATTAGGGGGGTTACTCTGTAATGGGGGGCTCTGTGGGGCATGGCTGTGTGTGGGTCATGGTACTGTGGGGAGCAACTGCCGTTTGGCCAGGATGGAAGCCCCCTTAGGTCAGTTAACAGCTGGTCTAACCCCGCAGTGCTGCAGTGGATCTTAGAATTGTGTTACTGGGTTATGGAAACCGCCCTCTCAGAATAGGGTGCAGTTGCTGCAGTAAACCCCTTTCTGCCATGCCATAGGGGCTGTGGCCAGCGGATGTCCCCTTGGGTGCAGGCTGCCTGTGCCATGGCACAGGTCACCTCTTGGAATCCTGATCAGCATAATGCATGTTGCAAGGTGCCACATTGCACCATTGGTTTTGGCACAAGTCACCTTGTGACATGTGTAACTTGACTTAGAATCAGGCCCACTGTGTCAACAGGCCACAGAAGTAGGCACTCCATGGGTGGAGTTACCATGGACAGGACCAGGAAGCTGCTTTCCATAATAGAAACCATATAGCAGTCCCAACATTTGACAAGACACTGCTTCAGAAATGGAGCCCACCATCCTGGGGTTGAAAGTCACAAAGAGCCAGGAGGAATAGCTGCAGTGTGTAGTATTAACAAGGTCCCAATGCAACATAAGACTGACATCAAGCATGTGCAGAGTTTGTTCCCCACTATCTGTGGGACTCTACAAATGAATCAGAAGGTCAATGGACTGATTTAGTAGTCACTCAGAAATGACCTTCAGGGGGGCGTGGCCTAGCTCTGATAAAATGGTAGCTTAATTCTCTAGCTCCCTGGGCTTTCTAGTAATCATCTTCCATCTTCAACTCTCCAGGCTTCTCTACAGTGCGTCCTGACAGGATTTACCTTCCAGAAACATTAAGACCACTGTGGTAACCTTTTTGGATCATTATTAACCTTTACACGCCTATTTTCTAATTCTGGGGATTCATCACCAACTGAGGCCTGTAAAATGGCTGCAAGTTCAATGGATACCAGCTCTCTTACCAAAATCGAGTCAATGTTTCAACAACTGAAATTTCAAAATGAACTACCTAAAAATAGCCACGCAGCAAAACATCACAAACACACAATCACTGGACATCAGATTCACCTCTACAGAAACTAAAATCACTCAGAATGAATCATCGATACATGATCTGCATGCTACTATAAAAGAACAGGATAGAGTAATCAAAGGTTTACAAATCAAAATTGATGATATAGAAAATAGAAACCGGAGGAATAACCTACGTTTTCTTGGCTTTCCTGAAGGTTCCAAACTTGGGGACACCAGCAGGTTACTCTTACACATCCTCCCAGCCATGTTCAAGCTCCCCCCCATCAGATCCTTACTATTGAACACTTGCATCGCACTCTAGGACCACGTCCAGGGCCCGATGAGAAACCTTGACCGATTATAGCCAGATTTTTTAACTACTTCCACACAGAATTAATCCTACACAAATCAAGGGAACTAGGGGACGTTTATTGGCAAGACCACAAAATTCTAATCTTCCGAGATTTCTCTAAAGATCTGTCCAGTAAAAGGAAAGCGTTCAACCCAATTAAACCTCTACTACATCAGAGGAATATAAAATTTGCACTAAGATACCCCGCTGTACTGCACCTGTTCATTAACGACTCTTTCAAAGATTTTAATTCTCCAGAAGCAGTCTCGGCATATCTAAATCACTATCCTGATGGAAATCCCTCTCCATCTTGAAATCCTATTTCACAACTTGAAGTCAGCTCTGACCCTCTCCAACTTACTTCACAGTCTGCTCACCTTGATAAAAGTGTTGTTATACCTGGCGGCTCTGTTTCTGGAGAGGCAGCTGCAATCCTTCCTTCCAGACTGTCGGCATGATTCCAGGCGAGGAGCTCCTCTGCTCGACCCGATGGGAGTGCACGCTGTGAGGCTGCTATTTCCGGAGTGCCTCCTGACTCCAACAAGCAACATGCTGGCTTTTTCTCCCCCATTCCACTCTCAAATAAATATGCATTACTGGTTGACGAAGAAAGGCTTTCCTCAGGTTGAGGATGGTGCTTCTATGTCCGTGAGTTTAGATAGGGACTTGCAGTGCTCAAACTTGGCAGATTCATACTGGGCTGAGCTAACTTCTAGTTCACCTAGGAAAAACTTTGAACCCCTGAAAAAGAAGCGTAAAGGAAAGCTAAAAAGTAAATTTTCACACACTAGGCTGGATGCAAAAAATGCTAAGGTTACTTGACTTTTTGAACATATCACACACTTAATGTTTCTCCCTTAAATAGGGCTTTATCCTACTATTGTAGTATGAGTCAGATGTTGGTTATAATGTGCTCTTATTTCCCTCACTTAATCAGCTTTTTCTTAACAAGCTGGAAAGGATATGGACACGCACTTTTTTTCATTACAAGCATCGATATGGGGGAGGGTTTCTTAAAATTAATCTCCCAGCTACAAGCGTCTTTATATTTTCTGCTGACACACATTTCAAGATGTTTGTTATGCTCCGAATACAGGCGCCAACACACTCAGTAATAAACTGTTCCCTAATAGTATTACTGGGCTATTTCTTTTAATTTATGACAAGATTACTGGAAACCCCCAAGCTGAGTTCAGTTTGAGTAGCTCATATTCGTTGCACTAACCGCGATGTGCAAGTACCCTGTTGACTAATTGCTATTCATTTCAGCAGGGTTTGAAGTGGTAATGCTGTACATCGTGGTTATACCCCATTCAGGGCTTTTTTTCTTTTTTCTCTATATATTTCAGTCCATCTTATTTAATGCTGTTTATCAGCTAACTAAATATGGGTGGGGGACATTCAAACAGTCTACTGTCTATATTGATTTTAAACCCTTATTTTATACTAGTAGCACCAATGTTATTACTAACCCATTATCTTCTATTATAGCTCTTAATTATTCTCTCTCTCATTTCCCATATATTTTTATATACTGTTTAAAGCTATAATTGAACATTTAAACCTCAATTATCTCCTCAATATATCCCTTTAATTAACAACCACTGTGATATTGATACAAGATTTATATAGTCTATTCCGGTATTTTTTAGGTATCTATCTTACCATTACACTGAAGGCTATTTTCGAGCTTTCTGGAGCACCCTAATTAGACACCTTGCATCTAATAAGTTTACTGAGATGCATACTCCAGGCTTGAAGCCCAGAACTAATGTTATTGTTATAGGGCTGAATAACTTATAGTTGGGGCTTATTGGGCCTATACATAGACCTAATTACTCCACTATATACTCTAGGCTATAATTCAGGCAACGTTCAAGCCATTACCTCATACACATCTTAAATGCTTATATGAAGAGCTCCAGCCTGCTTTGAAGCCTGAGTTATCAGAATCCCCTCTTAACGCACAATGTATATACACAATGGCCCAGATATTCAAAAGGGATGTTCCATGCGCAACAGGGTTGCGCATGTAAGTCTACATTCTGCATGTTCTCGTATTCAGCAGGAGGCAGTTGCTCCACTGGCAACAGATTGCAAAAGAGCAATGCAAATGAATGCATGCTCAACAGGAGGGAGGAACCATGCATAACCTGTGCAACCCGCTGTTCAGTCGGGTTGTGCAGAGGATGTCCATCACGCAACCCAACCTGCACCTGCACAACCTTGAGCCAAAAAAGGATCAAGTTGAGGCCACCACAGGTGAGCTGCTGTATTGCAGGTGCAACACAGCAGCTGCCACCCCTGGCTGTGCCCCCAACTCGTCCCTGTGCTCCCCACCAGCCCGATGCATGGGCATAGAGTAACATGAACCCCCCACCCACTTATTTGCATAAGTTATCATAGGCCTGATTGAAAGGGTCCAGCGAAGAGGGACCAAGATGGTGCTAGGAATGAACAGCAAAACCATATGAGCAGAGATGCTGTGAATTGGAGCTGTGCACCCTGGAGACCAGAAGGGAGAAAGGAGACATAATTGAGACCTTCAAATATGTCAAAGGGTTAAACAAAGGGGCCCAAGGTGCTTATTCAAATGAAGAAGGACACCTCAACTAGAGGAATAGCCTGAGACTACAAGGGGACACTATAGGGAAATGAGAGGTGATTTTTTAGAGAGGGTGGTGGATGCCTGGAAGAGGCGCTCCAGAGGAGATTGTGGGATGGAGTCAGTGCTGGGGTTCAAGAGGGCTTGACAGGCATGAAGGGATATGGGGGGAGGTGGGTTTGCAAGGAGGAGATAGTCGGGGGATAAGGGCAGACTAGATGGACTTGGGGTCTTTTTTGCATCAAATTCTATGATTCTATCATTCTGTGCCACGGTGTGAAAACACATTTTGGTCATGATGTGACAAATGACATCTGTACTGTTATGAAGGAGGTGCAAAAATGGTTATGTTGAAAATCTTGAGGAAAATAAAAACTTGAGCAAAATTAGGAGCATGTGTAGAAACTGCACAATGTACACTTGTAACGCAGTCATTTTTTGAATGTTTTCACCACTTGATATAGGAGTTTTTGGGACCCCATCTCTGAATAGTGCACTGTCATTTTGTTAATCAGTCCTGAATGGTGATTCCTTGAAGCAACCATGAAATCACCTTGGGACTGAGTAACAAAATGACAGCAACTGTGTTCATAAGGTGGTGTCCCAAGAACCCCATGTTGAAAATTTAAATCAAATAAAAAAAATGTCTGATATATTAACATAAGTTGAAAACCTTTGACCATCGTTATACCACTCTTTTACTTTCATTCTTCAGTTTGTGGTTCAGCATTGAAGAGTGCAGATGTGTCCCAGTCCAGAAAAGATGACAGCACCAACATCCAGAGGCATGTATTGGGTAAGTGGGTGCAGGAAGGTGGTGCTCAGTGAAAGGGTGGGATGGGAAGGGGACTAGGGAGACAGTGAGGACCTTTTTCTTTTTGTTACACAAGACATAAGGGTTTTCTTTATTTACAGGAAAGAAATATACATTTGGGCATCGCTGGGTGGCTACCAGTGTGCAACATCAATTTGAGAGGACATGATGATAACACGGGGTTGGGAACCCTAATGTTGGCGGGGTAAAAAGAAAAAATACATTTGGGCACACTGGGATGGGTTCAGTGTGTGCCATGAGCAGGGGGATACATGATGCTCACATGGGGATTGGGGCACCTGATGTCAGTGGAGGGGAGAAAATAAAACATACATTTGGGCACACTGGGGAGGGGCTCAGTGTGCTACATGAGTTGTGGGGTTCATGATGCTGACAAGGGATTGGGTACCATGATGCTCAGTGTGGGATGGGAAACCGAGGGAGGGAGGACAGCAGCAGTGGAGGGAGCAGGAGGTTTTTATTAGCCACCAGTGCTCGGAGGTAATGGAGAGGACAGGAGCAGTGGAAGGTGTTGGAGCAGTGCCATCTGCAAGATGGTGGTAGTGGCACAACTGTGCATGCACACATGCATAGTTTCCATAAATGGCATACTGTCATTCACAAGATGGCAGCACCAGCAGAACCACACACGCAGCAAGGAACGCACGACAGATCTTGTCCTGAAATATGAAAGTAACAGCCAAATAGTGTTGCTGTAACTCATAGCAGCCAATCATGGCACAGTGTGTTAAGTCATTGGACTTTTGAAGAATACCCAAAAGTACAACAGAAGGTGCCATAACTGGATGGTTTAAGGAAAGATCAATCCCACAACAGCTGTGGATCTGCCCACAGCTAAAAAAAGTAGGTACAAATTAGCTCATTATTGTTCATGAGCCATGAGGTGACTAGTCATCCAAGACTGCCCCTTTTGCAGCTATTTTGAAATGTTATAGAGCATGTTTAGAACCCCAATTTTTAAAATGTTATAACTTTGTAAAGGATTAATATTTTTTTTCCAAATCAGCAACAGAAATCTTTCTACACCAAGCCCTTTGTAATCCCTGAAACTTCATACCAAAATTCCAAAACTTGGTAAGCTTGCAATGACAAAAAACAGCCAAACAAAAAAAAAAAGCAATTTTATATTTTTTTCACTATCCTCTCGAATACACGATCCAACTGGAAAGCAGCTTGGCATGCAAAGAGATATGTCCAATGAGATCACACATGCAACAGTTGCAAAGACATTCATGTGCAAAATTGACGTTTAACATTAAAGTGCATCTCAACCCTAACTATAGTGGCACTACTGCACCACTGTAAAATACATACTATTATTATTTGGTGAGTGAGCATTCTATTCCAATAATTTCCCATATGCTTTGATCTTGTCCATACAACAGCATTTAATATTTTCTGACATTTTCCATAACAACAGGATTTCATCTTCCTTTGAGCTCCCTCATAGTTTTACAGATATTGATAGAACTATCCTATAGTCAACCACATTTCTAAATAATTTCCACCACATGTTTAGTATAGATGCAAGCAAAGAAACAGAAGTAATATTGCTTCCACATCTGTTTTCTTTTTTTTGTAACTTTTGTAATAATTATAATATTATGTTCAATATACAGTACATCTTGTAAAAAAGTCCCTTTACTAGAACTAAGATCTGTACCTGAGGTAAAAATAGGCCGGTCTTAAATGAAATGCTATTCTATGGGTTAACTCAATGTATTCCATACACAGACTCATCAAAATTGGATCTTCAGAGAGTTATAAATCCTTCACGATCTAATAGTTTTTCTCATCTCTTTGGAAAATAGAACAGGAACAACAAAGCCATCCACAGCAACGGCTACAACAAGTGCAAGGAGTACTTAGTAGGATTTCTTTTCACCACCAGGATGTCCGTATTATAGTAATACAACATATATTTTTATTCATCATTAACTCATTAGGACAGTACAGTATTCAAGAAGTGCAAAAGGAAGTGGTACAACATGACAGGATTTGCATTATGTGGTTGTATAACTCTTTGATCTTTCTCATACATGTTGTTAGTGTAATTATTCACCTAAGTGTGCATTAATGCTGCAGTAACCCAGACCTTACATCGCTCCTTCTATCTCAGAGCCCACTGAGAGGTTTCAGTTATTGCAACATAGCTGCTGATCTGACTGTGGATTACCCTCATAACTAGAGGCCCCAGCGCGTATTGTTAGGATGAGGCAAAAGTCAAGTCCCATAAAATACATGAGAAGTGTAGTCCCATAACTCCACACCCTGTGTGTGTTATTGTCCTCATAAAATTAATTTTAAATGTGCAACTTTATATAGAAATAAGATGTTATTTTTAAATGATAATTATGGCCTTTCAGTAACATATGATTCTTAATGCTGTGTGGAATAAGGAATTTCAGAAACAGAATCATTTGAATTGTAATTTGCTGTTGATATGCCTCGTATATCTGAATTCTACAAAATTCTGGCAAATATTTCTGTACAGCACTAACAACATTCTACAGATTATGAAATTGCAGAATAACTTGCCATGGAGTGTTGAAAAGGAATTCATGGTTTATATAAAGTATGGAAAACTAATCCATGACAAAACTCAGCTATTAAAATTGCAGAATTCCTCTGCCTCAAGGAATGTGGTGAATGGTTCAGAATATTTAGTACTTTATTTGAAAATCCCACACAACACTTATAGTTCCATTTTTATGACACAAACTTATTATCAAAAGCACATTTGTTATGTTACCTTATTTGCATTTCATCCCAGTTCAGGTATTGTTAAAGAAAATGTGTCAAAACTGTTACACCTGCCAGGTTGTGTGTGTGTGTGTTTTGGGGGAGATTATTCTGAAAAGGTCCATCCCTGATTTTAAATGTACGCTTATATGATAGCTAGAATTTATTCCAAGTAGTTAAGATCTGCCTCTATGAATTTAAGTGAGTTTTTCACCATTAGATTTGATCCCTTTATCTTCTGTTTTATTGTCCTGTCTTTCCCTACGTTTATCAGTTAAACACACACAAAAAACAAAGGTCAGCTCTGATGAAGACGTTGACATCAGAAACGGCCAGCTGATCACCATGGTAACAGACCACGTCATTGCTAGACCCAGAACTAAGATGAGGCAAGGAAAAGAAAGTTTGTAGTAAAAAGTGATGCATTAAATTTGAACACACATCTAGATCTGCCCTCAGACCCTCGCAAGTATCTTGCCTGGATATTAACTGGGTTATCACCTAGCTAACCAACTTTGAATAAACGTCCGCAACAAGGAGGTGAGCCTATTGCTGGATTTAGGCAATTGAGCCAGGAAAGAAGTCAACCTGTAACTGAAAGGAACAACAAGGGGTACTGAGAAGCATTATGGACACCAGGTTTTGTTTATATGTTTTGTTCACTGTACCCAGGAGTTGCAGGTACTCACTATAAAAGTGTTTCTATTTAAACACTACAAAAGCTTGGTGCTGATTTTATTTATTTATTTTATTTATTTATTAAACTCTAGGCCCAGATATTCAGAAGGATTGTGAATGGTGCAACACTGTTGCACCATGCTAACCCACTGGTGCACCCCGTGTGATATTCAAACCTGAGTGTGCCTGGCACAAATCTCAATGTGCTGGAGTTCATCAGTAATTTATGTGAAGGTAGGGGTTCATCATACTCCGCACATCCCGATATTCAGCCCGGGATGTGCTGAGCCCATGCATGTGCAACTCTTACTTGCTGCTGCAACAGGTCAGCCAAAAAAAAGGACAACGACTGGTCACCCACAGGTGAGCTGCCCCGTGCAGGGCACAACACGGCAGCTGCCACCTGTGGGTGGCCACCCGAGTTCTGGCTGCACCTGGTGGCACCACATGCCCGATCATGGTTATATGTAAAAATAGGATCCTCCAATATCCCTAGTGGTCTAGTGGACTGCTCGCAGCCCGATTGTGGGCATATGTTGTAAGAATAAAAATCCAATAACCCTGGTGGCCCAGTCGACTGCTCACAGCCGGTCGCAGGTATAAGTTTAAATAAACAAATCCGATATCCCTGGTGGTCCCAGTGGACCACTTGCTGCCCAATTGCGGGCATAAGGTTAAAAAGGTATGTCCTGGTGGCCAGTAGTACCTACTCCCCACCCGACCACTGAGCCCAACCGCCCTGCCCCAGTCAGTAGCGGGCGCAGCACTCACCCACCTGCCACCCCGCCGCCTACTGACTGACAGTGTACGGAAGGGTTGAACATTTATTGGTCTACAGCATGAGTTACTAGCATGTAGTTTGCTACACACAATCCAGATATGTGAATTATCGGGATTGTGTAGTATGGTGCAGGCTGCATGCCCATTGGCTCACGCCAGGACCAGTGGGTGTACTGGACCACCAGGATATTAGAATTTTTTAAACTTATGCCCACGATCGGCTGCAAGTGGTCCACTGGACCACCAGGGTTATTGGAATCATTTTATTCAAACCGTGCCTGCAATCGGCTGCGAGCGTCCACAGGACCACCAGGATATTGGAATTTTTTAAACTTATGCCCACGATCGGCTGCAAGCGGTCCACTGGACCATCAGGGATATTGACGGTTATTTAACTCATCAAATGCCCATGATCGGGCAGTGGGGCACATTGCCATGCTGCAGGGGGCGCCGGTCCCCAATGGCTACTGCCTGGCAGGGCGCAGGGCAAGTCGCCTGGAATCAGCGCACTCTGCATGCACATGGGGCTTTAATGACATGCAATGGCCCCATTTGCAGCTTGCATACATTTTGGCCCTTGCATGTGCACTTTTGAATATCGCGTTGTTGCACAAAGTGCAACGGAAGCAGCGATCCCCTCTGCTCCACTCTGGCCACTTATGCTGGCACAGTGCATCCGCGCCATGCACTGTGGCTGGCCAGGGTGTGATATTCAATGATGCTGTGCCATGGCGCAGCTCTGTTGCATATCGCCCAGTCAATGCCCGTGTGCAGCCAAGTTGCACTGCGCCCAGACTGTGCTCAACCTGGAGCAGTCTGAATATCTGGGTCTATGATTACAAATACCTTTGAGCAGGAAATGCTCATTTACAAAGGTTCCATGTCAGAGGATGGAAGGTAAACATATATACAAAGGTTGACAAAGATTGACAGACTTTAAGCACAGTGAAGGCTAGGCTAAGGATACATTCCTACTTGAGAGAGACAACAACATCAAAATAAATGCAGGTTAACAGGTGAAAATCACACATGAGCAATGGAGTTAGTGAGGGTTGGGTAAGGAGGGTAGAGAAAATAGTAGGCTGGCTGAGGAGCCATTCTACAAGGGGGTAGAAGAGATGTGTGCCTGATAGTAGTAGGAGGGGACCCACGCCCAAGAAGCCAAAGGAAGAGGGAGGTGGACATGAGAGGAGGCACAGAGGAGGGAGGGATGTAAGAGGAGGAAGCAGGAACCAAAGTATTGCAACCCTAGGGAGGTTACAGGTCCAGCTTGTCCAGCAAGGAAGAAGAGGTGATCCTCTTAGTGGAAACAATCACACTGACTGGTTGAAGTGAGGTGCTGTCAGAGTTGGTTCTGAAGGTGAAAAGTGTAGCAGCAGTAAGTGTTTCTAGTTGATTGAGTTATACACACAGAGGGCTCTGTAGGTGAATGAACTCTGACCCATAGTGGTCCAGCATCTGGGGACCTGTAGATTTGGTGTTATGCATTTCAGGTATGCTGGGTGCTGTTGTATACAGTAAGAAGTTTATCAACACCTGGTGGCAAGAGCCTGAGGAGACCCTTGTAGGTTACCAGGCAGGTCTGGTATTGAATCCTGCTGAGGAGTGGTAGCCACCCAGCCTGGGCGCACAGATCACCAGTGTGTATTAGACAGGTAGCGCCTGTTAAGAGTCAGCAAGATTTGTTAAGCGCCATCAATATCCCGCGAAGGGCAGTAGGGAAGTTGAACCATAGCTGGCTAGGCCATAGTCAATGACAGAAGTGACAGAGCTGTTAATCACCAGTCTAAGAGCATCAGCTGTCATGCAATGTTTGTGCCTGTGGAGAAGGCCTATCCATATATTCGTGGCCTTGTGACATTGTCAAGTGCCGTGGAAAGGAGAGGGATCTGTCCAGGGTGATGCGGTACTTAAACTCTGGAACTGGTTCCAGTGTAGTCCCTGCTTGATTCCTGTTAGTGAGGGGTCAAGAGTTATGCTTGCTTTGAGTATTGCAGAAAGAATTACTTTTGTTTTTCTATAGTTCAGGAGGAGTTTATGTGAGCTGAACCAGTCCTCAACATGCATGAAGTCACGCTGCAGCTGCCCCTCCAGGAGATTAGTGCCAGGCTGATTTGTGTATATGACAACATCGTCTGCATGGAGCAGTATGATCTGGTGACAGATGCTAGGGAGGCTGTTCAGGAAAGAGTGAAGAGCAGTGGTCCCAGAATGGACTCCTGAGGGACTCCTGAGAGGACTGGGCTTTCATTGGAGATGACACCGCGATCCTAACATGTTAGACCCTACCTCTGAGGTAACTTGCAAACCAGGGTAATGCATCTTTGGAGAGACCGATATTTGATAGTTGCCTTAGTAGGAGTGGATGATTTACGTGTCAAAGGCTTTAGTTAGAACAATGAACACAGCCCCCATGTGGTTTCCTTGGTCCAGAGTGGCGTGGATGAATTCATTAAATTCTAGCAGTGCTGTGGTGGTGCTGTGCCCTTTTCTAAAGACATGTTGTTCTGGGCATTGGATTTCATATTTTTCAAGGTACTGACTAGCTGGTCCTAGACTATTTGCTCAAGAGCTTTGGATAAGGGAGGAGTATGAAGATAGGCTTGTAGTTAGTGTGCAGTGCCCTATCTCTGCTTTTGTGAATTTGTGTAATAACGCCTGCTTCCATATGGCTGGGAATTGGGTAGTCCTGAGTGATAGGTTAAATATCTTTGTCAAGGGTTCTAGGATTTATTCTGAGACCAGTGCAATCAGCTTCATATCGAGGAGTCACCGCTGTAACCAGTACTGCTGATGGCTTTCAGAATGTATTTTCTGGCTAGGTGCTCTGAGATCTCCTTGAAGTAGAATTGTGGTGCTGTATGAAGATGGGATGCCTTGTCAGAGTGGTCACTTGTAGTAGTGACATCAAGAAGTCTGGTGGAGGACATTGCCCAGATTAGAGAAACATTCTTAAAGGTGTTGGAAATAGTAACAAGGTCGGACGTTGGTGTACCATTAATATTGAGCATTGTGGGCAGATTCTTAGGTCCTTTCAGTGAGGTTTTCATATTATTCAAAAATTTCCTGTACCCCAGGTATTGGTGAATGCTTCCCTGAAGTGTTTGCTTCTGGCATTCTGTATTGCTCGAGTGCAGTCATTCCTAGCTGCTTTGAATTTTTGAATGTCTCCTAGCTTAGCAGTGGCTCGGTGCAGTGCCAGAGATGATCCCTTTGTTTAAGGTGAGTAGTTAGCTCAGTGGTTATCCATGTGTTGTTCTTTCCTTTACTTTCATATTCTTCACTGGTGCATAGATATCGCAGGCTACAGTAAAGTGGTTGATGAATAAGTCCAGGGCTTGGTAAGTATCATTGGCTGAGTCAGGTGTAGACCAGTCCAGATTGTGCAGATGTGCTTTGAGCATTTCAAGTTGCTCCTGCTTAACACCTGGAGTAGATTATTTTAGGAGGGGCTTGATGAATTTGTTAGTCCAGGTACAGATTACGGGAGAGTGGTCGCTATGGTGTCAGGGAAAACTGAGACCCACGAGATTCGGCTCAGGGCGATTTGACAGTATCCAGTCAAGTAGTGTCTGGGACCCAGTTCTATAGTTGCATCTGGTAGGGTGGGTACCATTTGTGAGAGGTGTTGTGCCATGACAGCGTCCTTGTAGGAGCTGGCTTCAGGTGAAAGCCAATTTATATTGAAGCCACCTAGTATTATGGTTTTCGAGTTATGGTGAAGGCCTCTAAGGTAATTCATGATGCTGGTGAAGCCAGTGGCCTGAGTCCTTTGGGGATAAGGAAATCAAAGCTATGGTAAGCTCTTTATTATGTGCCCGAGGAGGAGTTTGTGGTGAGGATCGTGAAGAGGTCCCATGTTGGAGGGTCAAGGGCATGGGCCATAATGCTATCCTCAGGTAGATAGCACAACCCTCTCCTCACTTTGTGATTCTGTCCTGCCTGAAGATAGAGTATCTAGGGATAACTATTGCAGTGTCAGGTATTTTAGGATTTAACCTGTTTTGACAACAGAGAGGATGTCCAGATTGTGTTGTTGTTCCCAATTTGGAGGTTATCAAGTTTACTGAGGGGCTACAGATAATTGATAGATGCCAGCGTGAGTGACCCCTTCTTCCTGTTTAGAGGGTGGGTGAACACCCCAGGTGGTCCTGGTCTTGGTGGACATTGCCAGAGATCAGAAGCAGCATTAGTAGAATTCTGAGGAGGTAGGTTAAAAGCTTTTGTAGGCTAGCTTAACTGTTAGGTATTTGCTCCTCACAGCACTACGGTCCAGGGCCGTCCAGTAGTGATATGGAATGTTATCAGTAGAGGAAGATACTCAGGTGTGCTATGCGCTTGAAACATCAGGAGGTAGCCAAGGTGCCAGACTGGTGTGCAGTGGACCAGGACATTGAGGGTGCAGCTTCCTGTGGTCATGCCTTGTGTATAGTGCATGGTGCTTGGTGGCCCAGTCTGGTGAGGGGTCTGTTTAGTTGTCCCCACACAGGCAATGAGGCAGAGTACTGATAATGTCAGTGCTATTAATATCAAGGGTCCCAAGGCTGCAGATGTCATGTTTCTGTGTTCAGAAGGATCACAGTAAGGCCAGAGATTGTCCCTTAAAATGGCTTCCAAGCTGTAGTCTGTAAGGTCTGCACAGACAAGAGGGTGAGGGTTTCTGCTGGAGACGTTAGCCAATAGTGTGACACAGCTCCAGGTGGGAGTGGTGAGTGTGTATTTAATGGTGGCCTAGGAGGGTGGTGGGCAGGAAGAAAAGTCAACAAACTCAGCCCCATATTTAGCTTTGGAGCTGAGATTTTAGGCAGCCTAGAGAGCTGCTAGGAGGTGCACCAATAGGAGTGCAGTACAAAACAGTCGGTCCAGTCGCGGGCTGCAGGAGCGAATGCCACACCAATCAGGTTGCAGCGCAGTGCCTGGTTCCACGTCTTGAGTTGGAGGACATACAGTACCTCATGGGGGATCCAGCTCACAGTTCCAGGAGGGTGGGCAGAGGACTGTCCGTGAGTCGGTTTGGTGGCCTGAATTTGCAGCTGTTGAGCACCACTGGCCGGTGGGTGAGCTATTCAGGCATGGAGCCCTAGGGAGGCTAGGAGAGGGAGAAAGACACTGGTTTCAGGAGATCAGACAAGGAGGCAGGGGCTGGCAGCAGCCATCAACAGGGCAGGGTGAGAGAAGTGTTACTAATAAAGAAGTAAATCAGTGGAGGGTGTGGTGGGAGAAGACAAAGAAGTTTAAATACTGATGTTAAATGGTAGAAAGGGTGAGAATAGGTGGAAGGGGGAGGAGGAGCTGGTGAGGTTACAGAGATCAGGCTTTAGTTAGGGAAAGTACAAGGAGAGGGTGGAGGGCTGGACTATGACTGTTCAAATTGTAGTAGCCTAAGGGTGAAATGGAATTAATTTTAGAAGGAGAGGAAAGTTTAGGAATAGTTACAGGGTTAAATCAGCAGTCTAGGCTAACCACAAAACACTAGATACACAGTACTGAGCTGAATCTATCTAGTACATTGCAGTTACTAGATATGGCAGTGCAGAAATAAACAGTTTGTCAGAAATAACTTTGTCCTGTGTGCAACAGGCTAAATAGCAAAGTTTACTATCAGGGAGGAGCAGAGGATTAGAACCAGTACTGTGCTGAACGAGCTTGTGTCAGATTGGGGGAGGGGGACGAGTGTGGTTGGGGTGTGGGGACTACTGGGGATGGGTGATATCTACTTCTGGGTGGGCTAGGGAAGAGGTTGGGCTTCACTGCAGTAACCCAGGGATACAGAGTAGTGGAGTTTCACATCTCGTGTGCTGAGTATAACTATTCCAGTTCGTCATCTCTTCTGGATGGTGAATGAGTTAACATTTGTGTCTTGAATGTTAAGGGATCAGAAAGCAACATAAGCAATTTCAGGTTCTTAACACTTAAGTTTGTTTAACTCACAGATAACCTTTTGCAAGAAACCCATTTATTAGAAGGGAAGCTTTGCAATTAAGGAGGCAACAAGTGGATCGATTTACAGTGCCCAGGGCACAACAAATAGCTGTGGGGTCATGCTCATGATTAACAGGAGTATCCCTTTTCTCCTACACAAGTGATCAAAGATACCGAGGGTAGATTTATTTTGGTCAGAGGTACCTCTGGTCTGTCCCAATTTTATTGGGCTGATGTTTTGACCCTAATCAGGACAAACCCGGATTCTTTGTGAGACTTATATCTATCATTCTCCCATGATTCCCATTAAAATTATCTTAGGGGAGATTTCAATCAAGTATTTGATTCTCATTTAGATAGACTGGGTAGAGGCCTGGGTGGAGTTACCCCAGGATGGAAGGCACTCAGGGAGCTACTAGATCAATGTGGGCTCTGTGACGTCTGGCGGTCTTACACCCTGATTCCAGAGAGTTTACTTTTAGGTCCATGGCACATGGCTTGCTGTCCTGCATTGACTATTTACTTATTTCTCAGTGCCTCCTGCCCGTGTGAAGACCTCTTCAATTCAACCTGGCCCAGTCTATGACCACTCACTGGTGGTATGCAATTTGGTACTGCTCAATTCAGTTAACAGGAAACTAGATGGAAGCTCAATGATCAACTTCTTAAAGATTCTAAATACTGTAACTTATTAGGGAAAAATAGAATATTTTTCCTCACTAAACCCCTTAGAGGGTGTAAAACCTGATATCTGGTGGGAGGCCTTTAAAGCCTTCATGAGAGGAATACTGTTTAGCATAGTGGTTGGTAGAAAAGAGAGCGAGAGGAAGACATTAAATCCTATTATCCCAAATTAGATCTCTGAAATAAACCTTCCGACTAATCCTCTTGATGAGGATATTCAGAAACTCCTGAAATTAAAGGATAAATATCTGGGTTTACTTCAAGAAAAAGCAGAATTAGCTATTATTCATACCAGAGCTAAATATATAGACCAAGGGGAAAAGGGACGTTTACTGGCAGTAGTGATAAACAGCAGGAGTCAGTGAGATTTATCCCACCTAGTAGGTCATCAGCAAACGGAACTCTCAAAGTATCTCCTAATGAAATAGCCCAGGAATTTGCTGCTTATTATTCTAAACTGTATAGCGACATGGAGCACCCTCCTGTCCAGAAGATATACAAGGTTATTTAAGAGGTTCCCACTTGCCCCTTCTCCTGACAGGTGCGGTGAAACTCTGGTTGTCCCTATTTCTCAGGAGGAGACCAAGGTTATTAGTGAATTGCCTACTGACGAGGTCCCTGGTCCAGATGGATTTCTCCTTTATTCTACAAGGTCTTTCGAGACCTTCTTGTACCAATACTTGGTCGTTTATTTCAACATATCCTATCTGGGAAGGATACAGGTCCATATCTCTACGAGGCCCTGATTGTTCTGCTTCCAAACCTGATAAAGACCTTGACAAGGTTCAAAGTTATAGAACCATCTCTTTTAAACCAAGATGTCAAGATTCTCTGAAATACTGGCCAACAGGTACAAACCTGGTGGGATTCATGGAAGGGCGATTATCTTCTGATCATTTACGCACTATGTCACATGTCTTCTGCTACCCCGGATGAGGGTTCCCAGCAGGCCTGGTCTCTTTGGATGCTGAGAAGGCATTCACCGTGGAACTAGAATTTCTTGTTTCATACCTTGGAGGCTTTCCAAATCCCTTCTCTGTTTATCTCCTGGATTGCTGCCCTTTATAAAACCCACGGCAAGGATTTATGTGAATGGGGCCTCTCTCACTCATTTCCACTTCATTCAGGTTCTAGGCAGTGGTGCCACCTCTCCTTTATTATTTAATTTATATCTGGAACCTCTTATCCAAAACATTCTCAATAATGACTCCATACAAGGAGTTAGAATTAGCGGCATGAAGTGAAGGTTACCGATATGCTGATGGTCTTTTAATACATTTGTCATCCTCTGTTCTGGCCATACTAAGTGAAGTGGCAAGGTTCAGTGCTCTGTCTAATTATAAATTAAATGCCAGTAAGTCCCTGTTTTTCCCTTAAATCACAAAGTCTTAGTCTCTTGGGGCTATGCTGGACTCCCAGGTCTTTTAAGTATCTGGGCATTAAACTTTCACGTAACCCTTAGTATGGTTCATGGAAAACCTAGATTCTTTACTGCTGGAATTACACACGATTTAGAGAGGTGGTCCAAACTCCTATCTCTCTGTGGGGCTGAATTAATATAATTAAAATGAATATATTTCCTAGGATTTTTACCGTTGTCCCTTCTTAAAGCTTTTGTCCTTTTAGCCTGGTTCAAAAGGGTTTATGGAATTTTACTAAATTTATCTGGGCTGATAAATATCTTCGCCTGGCTTACCATAAGCTGGCAGCTCCTAAATTGGAAGAGGGTTGCAAATCCCCACCTGGCTATATATTATTAGGCTAGTCACCTTTGCAAAATGTTCGTGGTGGGTATCTCCTGGCCCAGAGGAAGTGCAATCCATTTGGCTCAAAATAGAATTGGACACAATTAAGGCCAATAATCTGGACCCTCTCAGGTTATTTTTCCTTAAGTTATCTCAAGTAAGTACGGCTGCAGATTGTCCCATAATAAGGAACTCTTTATGGTCTACCTGCAGATGTGCTCCTTTGCAGTACTCTCCCCATCTGGACCTGGCCCAGTCTATATGGAACTCTCCGTCATTTACTATTAACAAGAATCAAATCTCCCATCTTTGGTTGCCTCAACTCGAAGAGGGAAGCTCACAACCTTTACTGATGATAAGGGCACTGACTGCCAGTGGAGGAGTTGGTTAGAAAATTTCATATCCCAACTTCTTTTTCAAAGTCTTGCAATTGAGGCATTTACTAGTAATCTCCTGGGAGTACCTCCTCCTTCTCAGAGCATCTCCTCTATGATACCCGAGATATCCTCGCTTTCTGGGTCCTCTGGCGAATCTCTAAATTATATCAGGTTTTGTTTCACAAAAGTTTGGGGGCCCTTTCGCCATCAAGATTTTGGAGTAACTTTTCCCCCATCTGCAGTTAGATTGGCATCTCTCTGGAAGTCATGTCACAAATGTATCTCTCAGGATAGACTGCATCTCATGCAATATCATGTATTACACAACCTAAACTATTCCTTGGTTAAGCTCCACAAGTGGGGCTACTTAGACTCCAATAAATGTAACAAATGTTTACAAGATGAGAGCACGCTTTTTCACATGCTTTGGTCTTGCCCAAGTATTTCCACATTTTGGGTCTCAATTCAAACCTCTTTAGACCCTTTGTTGGGCCTCCAAGAATACTTTATCCATGAGGTATGTGTCCTAGGGATATGTCTTCCATTAGAGTCAGAGCGTAAATTTCACATATCCATGGTCGCCTTTGTCGCTAAGAAAATAATTCTCCGTCATTGGAAAGACAGGTCCTTCCTTCTTTCCAGGAATGGGTAAGAGAAGTTTAATCCAATTTGCGCACAGAAAAGCAATAGCCAGCCTACACAACAGACTGGCAACTTATGTTAGAATCTGGGATCCCTTCACTCATTAATATTTCTGGTCCCAAACTAAGTTTACAATAGGCTCAATGCTTTTATAAGGCCTTTTAATTAGAGGCTCGGCATTTACGGGTTCTGCAATGGGTTACTGCAGTAAGGGGAGGTGGGGGCAGCATCTTTTATATGTATCAATGTGTCTCTGTCAGCTTCTTTGTATGCTGCCTTTATGGTGGAAACTGTGTGAATAAACTTTAAATTTGAAAAAAAGAAATTACTTTGTCCAGCAATGCAGTTTAAGTCCTTAGTCGGCTAGAGAGCTGAAAAACAGAAAGCAGAGGAAGTCAGTAAACTCAGCCCCAAATTTAGCTTAGGAGCTGAGATTTTAGGCATCCTAGAGAGCTGCTAGGAGGTGCACCAATCGGAGTGCAGTACAAAACAGCCGGTCCAATCACGGGCTGCAGGAGCTAACGCCGCACCAATCAGGTGGCAGATTTATTTGGTGTTTGAAAGTGCAGCTCAATCGGGACTGTTCCACTAAGTGGGCACCCACTCTCTATTTAATTTATCTGTAAGAGAAGAGCACCTGTGATACTGCTGTAGGTCACAAAATTGAAATAATAAGAGTGGTAACCCTTTATGGTAAGACCAAGTGCAGAGGCACTATTTTATTTTTTTGTATCACCGTAAAACAAAGGTTTTCAAGAGATCAAGAGCCTAAACGTATCTGTGGCAAGGCACGCAACTCTGAGTCTTATATTCAAGAAAACCTGTAATACCATCATAAGGCTGATTTCCTTTGAGATGAGATACAGATGATCAACCACACAAAAGGAGCACCACACTACTGGGTCATAATGTTGTACATTTAATAGTGTATGACATTATAGCTAACCAGTAACAGTGCTTGTCTGACACGAATGGTGCAATACCGCGTATACTGCTGTAGGTAGTATTGCACCATTCATACAATCCCAGGCAGAGGATAAGACCTCTGCCAGGAGTGGGTTCTGCTGAGCAGCTCACTGGACTGAGCCAGAGCAGCAGGAAGCCAGGCGCACCCAGGTTTGATTCCCAGTCCCAGACATTTTATTTATTTACAACATTGTGTGCTCCAGAGGCCCCTGAGTTGAGAATTTTAGTGGGGGGGTCGGAGGCACAGCCCCTGTAATGGGGGTGTGGCGGGCAGACCTCCACCACAGAAAAAATACATGCTGTATGGCAACAATCGCTGCATTGGCAGCGTGATTTTGCCATGCGCATAATGTCTTGGACATAATGACCCCGTGTCGAGCAGCACGATACAGCGCCAAAATAATAACTTTATTTTTACTCACTGTATCTGAAAACCAAATCTGTAGCAGGCATTAACATCCAAATAGAGCAGGGAAAGATGGGAAACCATCACACTGACCAGTTTAGTATTCCGTCACTACAGCGACACGGTACACCAAACCCCCACAACAAAACCCCCAGCATTCCTATATTGGAAGTGACAGTGGGGTTTTGCGTCCGAGACACTAAAGGGCAGTGGGGGTTGGGTTAAACATCTAACTCCACTGTCTGTGGGACATGGAGATAGATATCTATAGTAGGGGAGAGGGCACTGCCCCCTGATTGTGCATCGTGCTGGTGCGGTCGGTTCAGGGTTGTGTCACAACACGGGTTTCTGTCACAGTC
The DNA here is from genome assembly GCA_016271365.2 of Neoceratodus forsteri. Lineage (NCBI taxonomy): Eukaryota > Metazoa > Chordata > Ceratodontiformes > Ceratodontidae > Neoceratodus > Neoceratodus forsteri. The sequence continues at coordinate 865,598,029 of CM028137.1, read as the reverse complement.
GAGGAAATCAATATCTTTGTTGTTGCACCAGTGTCATAGATCTGACCAGTTTTAATCCCTGAAAGAGCAGTTTGTGAAACCAGTCAGAGTCTGATGGTCATCCCATCATCCCCAGGTCGCCCATGGGTAGCACATTGATCTTCTGAACATACGAAAATTTGCCAGCAGATAAAGGCCTAGAGGTCTATCAAGTCTGCTCGAATGTGCAGCTAGCACTCTATATTCTGCAGCTGCCCTCCTTCCACCTTCCCCTTCATTAACCCTCCCCTTGTCCTGTCCCATCCTCGTTTGAAGCAGTCCACTGTTCTACTGCATACCACTTCTGCAGGTAACGATTCCACCCAGCCACAACCCTCTCTGTAAAAAGTGTCTCTCATCTCCTCCTGAACCTTCCTCGCTCCAGTCTCATATCATGGCCCCTAGTGGCCCTCCCTCCTTACTTTGAACAGCCCCTCTGTACCTGTCTTGTTTATTCCTTTCATGTATTTAAAGGTTTCAATCATGTCCCCTGTCTCTCCTCTCCTTCAGTGAGTACATGTTCAACTCCTTCAACCTCGTCTCATATAAAAAGTCCCCAGACCCTTGATCATCTTTGTGGCCTGCGCTGCACCCTCCAGTAACTTAATGTCCCTCTTCAGATACGGACGCCAGTACTGCACGCAGTACTCCAGGTGTGGTCTAACTAATGACCTATACAGTGGCAGAATCACCTCCTCCCTCCTCGAGGATATACCCTTGCAATACAACCCAGCATTTTGTTGGCCTTGCAGCTGCCTTCCTACACTGTGCCGAGTTGTTCATTGACCCTGTGATGAGCACACCCAGATCCTTCTCCTCCTCTGTCTGGGCTAGCTGCACTCCCCAGCTGGTAAGTCCTCCTTGGGTTCTTCATCCCAAAATGCATCACCTTGCACTTTTTGGCATTAAAGCCCAGTTGCCAGGTGTCTGACCAGGTTTCAAGCTCTGCCAGATCATCCTGCAACCCTGCCATCCCCTGGGTCATCCAGCACCGCACCAACCTTGGTATCATCAGCAAACAGACTGATCTTGCTCTTGATGTCCCATGATATGTCTGCAATGAATATCCCAAACAACACTGGTCCCAACACCGAGCCCTGTGGGACACCGCTCATCACTGCCCTTGGGTGTGAGAGCTCCCACCCACCACCACCCTCTGTTGCCTTCCCTGCAGCCAGTTTCCTACCCATCTCACCAGCTTTGCACCTGCCCCTGTGCCTACTAACTTCCTTCCCAGCCTTCCATGTGGCACTGAGTCGAATGCCTTACTGAAGTCCAGATACAGGACATCCACTGCATGGCCTCTGTCCAGTTGCCTAGTTACCCAGTCATAGAACTCACCAGGTTGGTTTGGCAGGATCTGGCCACATATGAAGCCATGCTGTCTGCTGTCCTGTAGTCCTTTGGCCTCTAGGAGGCCACCAGCCTCTCCTTCAGGATAGTCTCCATTAGCTTACCCACGATGGATGTGAGGCTCACTGGTCTGTAGTTTCCGGTTCATCCTTGGGGCCACTCTTGTGGAGGGCACCACATGAGCCATCCTCCAGTCCTGAGGTACACACCCCGAATGTAGTGAGGCATTAAATAGGTCTGCCAAAGGTCCTGCAAGGACCTTTGCCAGCTCCTTCAGTACCCTGGGGTGGATGCCATCTGGGCCTGGAGCCTTGTCCACTCTCAATGCCTTCAAACCCTCCGAACTCTGCCCTCCATGATTTCCCATCTGTCACCACTTCCCTCGTCTGCCATTTCTCCCATCTTGGTGTCACCCCTCTTCTCTTTAGTAAATACTGAGCAGAAGTACTCATTTAGTGCTTCTGCCTTATCGCACCCTGCTTCCACCCAACCCCCTCCTTCCTAATCCTTACTATGTGGTCCTTACAGCCCTTTTCTCCTGATGTACTTAAAGAAGTCTTCTCCCCTGCTTAATGCCTTGTGCCAGCCTGAGTTCCGTGAGATGCTTTGGCTCCCTTACTGCCCTTGTCACCTCCTTGATTCTGTCAAGTACTCCTCTCTGTCCTCCCCCTCCCTGTTTTCTTGTACTTCCTAAAGGCAGCTCTTTTCCTCCTTACCTTTTCCATGACCTCCTTGCTCAACCAGCTCGGTTTCTTCAGCCCTAGCCTCTTGCTCTGGGCTTGCAGCAGGTTTTGCTGCTCCACTATCCCCAGCTTTATGAGCTCCCATCTCTGGTTAGTATCCATACTAGATTGAATTCTGGCCAGGTACCCTTTACCACTTCCCATCCTCCCAAAGTCGGCCCTCCTGAAGTCCAGCACTCTTGTGCCAGATTCCACCCTTCCTTGCCCATATCCAATGTGAGCCATACTGAGTGGTGGTCACTCCCTGACAGCGGTTCCTCCACTGTAAGTTCTCTCACAAAGTCCCCATTTGCCAGCACAAGGTCAAGGGTATTCCCTAACCTGGTTAGTTCACTGACCATTTGCAGCAGGAAGCTGTCCTGAAGGCATCCAGCAGTACCTGCTCCCTTCTGTTCCTGGTTGTTGGGGTGCTCCAGTCCACTCCTGGCATGTTGAAGTCCCCACAATCACCACACTACCCTTCTCACAGGTCCTCCTGATCTGTCCCGCTAGTTCCCTGTCTAACTCCTCCATCTGAGATGGTGGCCTGTACACCACTCCCATTCTAAGACTCCTATTCTTGGAATCCTGGATTTGCACCCAAAGTGACTCTGTACTACCCTCCTCCCTTCCTCCCTTACACACTTCAGTCCTTCCTTCCATATAGTGCTACCACCCCTCCTTTCCCAGTCACCCTGTCCCTACGAAATAACCTGTACCCTGGTACAGACAGGTCCCAGTCATTATATTGGGTGGCCCATGTTTCTGTGATGGCTGCAATGTCCACCTCTCTCTGCCATGAGAACCTGTAACTCTGCAGTTTTCCTCCCAAGGCTCCTAGCATTAAGGGTAACCACCTTCCACCCTTCCCCCCCTCCCATCCTGCCCTCCTTTCCTAGCATCACCAATAGTACTTGCCATTTGTCCTTTGTCACTGTTATGGGGTAAGCTCATATGATTTCCCAACCTGTGGTCTCTGCATATATTTTCACCAGCTGCCACCCCCACTCCTAGTTTAAACTCCCAACTTCCTCTATATCTTCCATCCTCTGTTTCAACACTTTCTTTCCCTCCTCACTCAAGTGTAGTCTGTCCTTGGCATAGAGACTACTGTCCTCCCAGGTCCCTCCCCACCCCCAACAGCCCATACCCTTTAGCACAACACCAGGTTCTTAGCCATCTGTTAAATTCTCTATTCTCTGCTTTTGTTGTGCTTGCCTTTGGCACTGAAGTATCTCGAAAAGTTACTGATCTTCCTGCCCCCTGACATAATTGTGCTAGTTCCTCAAACCTCCTCTGACTATATCCACTGTCTTGTCAGCCAGGTCATTTGTCCCAAGATGTATAATTAAATGAGGCTTGTCCCTACCCTTCTAGCATATTTCAGAACAGACTGACCCACCCTTTCGCTGTCATTCCTGGCATGGCCTCCACCCAAATGCGACTATGCCTCTCCGCCTTGCTACCCCACCTAACTCCTCTTAGTATTGAGTCCCCCAGCACTAAGATTCCACCCTCTTACTCCCTGCTTGCTTCCTTTCATCTCCCTCCCTCATTTCCAGCTCCTCTTCTTCCTCCTGCACATTATTATGCCTTTACCCCTGTTGCAGTTCTCCCAGCAGAACTTCCCCGCTCCAGTTTGGTCCAGGCATTTATCAATTACCCTCTAATTTCATCACTTCCTCCTCCACCTTCTTCCTCTCAGCAGTGCAAAACTATTTTCTGAAGATCCTTCACAAATGCCTGCTCCCTCTCTCTCATAGTAACCTGTTCTCTCCTTTCCACTCCACGACTTTTGCCCTTCTTCGCCTCCCTCACAAGTCCCTATTGCCTTCTTCCATTTGTCTTTTGTCTCCTGACCTGGTTTCCCCAGCAATCTTCTTCCTGGCCTGGGCCCTTTGTCTCTGCTTCCCTTCTTCTGACCCTCTTCAGCCCACGTCTTCCGAAACAATCAGGTAGCTGAGGCCTCTGGTCAGACAATTAGCACCCTTCCCCACTCAAAACTTTGCAGCTGGTGAAGCCAGCAACAATGAATCAATTCTACTCAAAGCCCCCAACATAGGTTTGCTACCCAAAGAAACAGGACACCAATTCAAACAGCTTCACCAACAATACATCAAAATAGGTTTGGAATTATAAGATACAGGTCTCCAATTCAAAGAAACAGACCAGTTAAATTACACAAATTATGTTTTAAAAGAGAAGAAATAGGCCTCTACAAATGCAGCCTGCCACACCGTAAACCAAACAAATGAGCCCACTTTAGCTACCAAAACAGGTTTCAAAATTCCAACAGCCCCAAACAATACCCTGCTAGCCCCTTAGTAGTAAGAAAGAAAATAAACATTCTACCAAGTAGAATCCATGAAAACAATGTAAAACAAGAAGCTACTGTACTGTAGATCTGATCCTGTCCCCTTCTAGTTCCTTCTGAGAAGCCAAAGCACTGACTCCACACCTGAGTCAGCTCTGCCTCCCTGCTGAGTGAGACCTGGCCAGACAAATTAGCACCATTCCCCCACTCAAAACTTTTGCAGCTAGTGAAGCCAGCAACAATGAATCAATTCTACTCAAGCCCCCAACATAGGTTTGCTACCCAAAGAAACAGGACACCAATTCAAACAGCTTCACCAACAATACATCAAAATAGGTTTGGAATTATAAGATATAGGTCTCCAATTCAAAGAAACAGACCAGTTAAATTACACCAATTATGTTTAAAGAGAAGAAATAGGCCTCTACAAATGCAGCCTGCCACACATCGAAACCAAACAAATGAGCCCACTTTTAGCTACCAAAACAGGTTTCAAAATTCCAACAGCCCCAAACAATGCCCTGCTAGCCCCTTAGTAGTAAGAAAGAAAATAAACAATCTACCAAGTAGAATCCATGAAAAACAATGTAAAACAAGAAGCTACTGTACTGTAGATCTGATCCTGTCCCCTTCTAGTTCCTTCTTTAATTGTACTACTCCTCAACGGTTTTGTACAGCATATCATTCTGGATGTTGGTGCTGCTAAAGTTTTGTTTTCCTAATACAGTTATTAAAATAGATGTATAATTATAGAGCCTTATGGTTGTGTTCTCTTTGTTCAGCTTGAGAGATTGAAGGTAGAAGCACACCAGAAGGTTTCAGTGGTTTTGATGTTTTTACACTGAGTTACAGATGAGGCACACTAATGAGTCCTGGAAAGTACAAAACGCATGTCTGTGCTTCTGCTCCCAGCCTTTGCAGATTGTATATGAGACAATTTGGCACTATAAACTCCTGCTTAAAGCAGAAGAAATGTTAATACCACTGTGGTGATTTGTCTATACTTCCCTTGTAATATTGGGGTTCATGTGATTTTGTACTACAGTGGAGTGACTATATAGCCAGTGACCTGGTTTAAACACAATTGTTCAAATATCAAAAACTAGAAAAGCAAATGTCTCCAAATGCCAACTAATGATAGTATCTTACATCCTGGAAATGAAAGTGTACTTCAGCTAAGGGTAATATATTTAAAGACCCTTGAAACGGATGAAATATAGGGCCTAAATCTCTGTCATAGGTGACTGGTACAAAATCATTGCCTCAGTGAATGGTCATCAGTGACATGCCTGAGACCATCAATCAGGGCACATAAGTGGCCACAATCACCTTCTCCGCACACATTACTGTGAATTAGTGTATGAAAGTGGAGATCATTGCAGTAATGATGCACAGTTCCATATCCAGAAGAATGGCAATCTCTGCAAGGTCAGTGGCAAATTTGCAATACTTCTCTGCATGTAGAACTACTTTCACCCAGAAGTTAGTTCATCACAAAAGTTAAACTGGCCACTTCAGAAAGAGTGGGGTTGATAATTAGACTTGGCCATTGTATGCACAGCTGTAATAGGACATTTGGCTTCTTTCCCTTTCCTTTAACCATTTGCTCTTTTTTTTTATTAGCTCTGTCAGTTCGCCTGGTGAATGGACCCAACAATTGCTCAGGCGTGTGGAGGTTTACTACAACTCCCAGTGGGGACTGTGTGATGACTTTGGGATATAAGTGATGCTATTGTGGTTTGCAGGAGCTCGGCTGTGGTAGTGCACTGTCTGCTGAGTCGAATGCTTACTTTGGTCAGGGTACAGGCAACATTACTCTGGATGATGTTTCATGTACTGGGAGTGAAATGCACCTGAGTGACTGTCCTGCCCTTCCACTGCTTACCCATAACTGTGGACACTATGAAGATGCTGGTGTCACTTGCCAAGGTATGATTAATGATCTGTCATAAACTTGTGTCAGTGACTTTAGAGAGCTGTAACAGAAAATAAACTCCCACACTAGTTTACATTCTTAGGATTATTTTATTTGACAGGAACTCATGATCACTCTTTCAATATACATTTAGGCTGCCTATAGGCAAACTCTCACATTTAATACCACATTTTCAGGGCACATTAGAACTAAAAGTATTTTATCCATCTGTTATCTTCATTTACTGTGGGTCTGTGGCTAGGAAGTCAAGGGCTGAAAGTCCATACTGGGCTAGAAACCATACTTCATGCTCATACTGTTCTGTACAGCATTAAGGAAGAATTATATTGTTCGATGTGTCAACCTTTAGATCAGATCCTAAGGGCAGGATTCACAAAGAAGATGTGCCCTGTGCATCTCGGTTGCCCCAGCACAGAGGAGATGCACTGAGTGCAAAATGGGCTATTCACAGAGGAAGCATATGGAGATGCCCACAGTGCATCCCTCTGTGAATAGCACAGGTGCACCAGCTCAGGATGCCCTGGAGCATCCTGGGTTGCTCCGCACATCCCACATGACAGGCTGTGAGCGCAATGGGCAGGACATCTCAGGATGCCCTGCCCAAAATGCAATTCTCAGCCAGGGACATGTAAATGAGGTCATTAGGCATGCATGGTGCAATGGGGCCATTAGCATGCCATTATGGCCCCATTTGCATAGCGCCGCTGTGATGCACCAGCAGAATGTGCCAAGTTGTCCACTGCCCCTCCCTGCCTGACCCCAGCCCAAGCCATGCCGCTCCGGCAGCATTGAATGTAATGAATCCCCCTCCCATGCCTCCGTAGAATGCCGCACCCGGCAGCAGTGAAGATATTGGCACCCACAAGCCCCGTTCAAAGCCGCTCCAGCAGCATCAACAGTACTGAAACCCCCACCCCAAGCCCCCATAAAATGCTGCTCCCGGCAGCTGTAGTAGTAGTAGAGATGACCCCGAGCACCAGTGCGATGCTGCTCCTGGTGGTAGTAGTAGCAATGCTGCCCCGAGCCCATACGATGCCGTTCCCAGCAGTGGTGAATGTCAGGCTGAACCCCACCCTAGCCCCAAGCTCTCAGTATCGCCGCCCATGGCAGCCAGCGGACAGCTTCCCTGCAATTCTAACCCACCCCTCTCCCCCACTCAACAGGGTCCCGCTGTCGGCGGGCAGCTCAACCCACCTGCTGACAGGAGCTGTCTGAGAATGACAGCTATCGCGACAGCCTGAAGCCTGCCTACTGACAGCTGGACCCTGCTGGGATGGGGGAGAGGAGGGGCTGGGGTATGGGGGGTTGTTTGGTGGCATGGCTGCCAAGGAGGCGGCATTACTGAGGGCTTGGGGCTGAAGGGGGTTCAGCCTGACATTCACCTCCACTGGGAATGGCATTGAAGGGTGCTCAGGCAGGATTTTATTTCCAACTACTGCCACCAGAAGTGGCATCGTGACGGTGCTGGGTGGGGACATCTCTGCTACTACTACTACTACTGCCATCAGGAGCAGTACCTACGAGGGGCTTGCACTGGGGTGGTTCAGTACTGTTGATGCCACCGGAGCGGCTTTGTACAGGACACATGGGGTTGCTAACAATGTTACTGCCTCTGGGAGCGGCTTTGTACCGAGGTATGGGGAGGGATTCATTTCTTACAACTCTGCTGGGCAACTCTGCTGGGATTGGCCTTCTACGGGGACTTGGGAGGTGCACCATGTCCATTACCACTGCCAGGGACTTGGGGCTGGGGGGCTCAATGGACTGCCAGGGTGGGTGGGTGGGCACCCATGCTGCTGCTCGCACTGCGGCAGCCTTCCTGTAGGTGGCAACCAACATAAATCTAGTTTTCTAGACTTATCTTTCTGTGGAGCATCCCCAGACTTTCCCGGCGTTGCGCTTCAGAATTGGGCTGTGAACGGACTGCGCCCGGTATGCATTGGCACCCCCACAGCCCCTCTGGATGCGCTGCATAGCATTATTGGTGGTATACTGCACATCGGGGTTGCACTGGTGCATCAGGGTTGTGCTAGCACATGGCACCCTGCCTGAATCACACATGGTGCATTTTGGGATGCCCCGCACATCTCAAATGTGCTGGCGATCCTTCTGTGAATCCTGCCCTAAATCTGCTAGATTCGGAAGAAGTGAAACACAAAGTGTGGCATCATTGTGTGGGGTCTGCAATTAAAATAAAAGAGCGAGATTCAATGATTGCTGAAATTAGAAAATATAGTTAGAATAGAAGTTAAATACATAACCATAAATCTTCAAGAATTATGTACAGTACAATCCATATTAAACTGTCTTGTCAATTAGTAGGGTTTGTTTTTAAAGTTGTCAATGCCTTGGCAAGTCACAGAGTGTTGGTTTTAGAGGGGCGGTCAGGGGCAATGTGAGGAAGTATTTTTCACAGAGAGGGTTTTGGATACATGGAATATCCTTCCTGAGGAGGTTGTTGGGTCAAAACAGTGGGGAATTCAAGAATGCAAGGGACAGACATAAGGCAATTCTTGTGGGGTGGAAGAAATAGGCTGTTTATAACGAGGACCTGCAGCCTATCCAGTAGGGAGATGGGCAGACTAGGTGGGCCAAGGGGTCTTTATCTGTCGTCAAAGTCTGTTTCAATCTTTCTGTGTTTAAACACTTAATCGGCTCAAGAGCAATTGTCATAAAACATTTTTGTAATGTGACTCAATTATGTCTATCTGTCATGCTGCAATGCAAAACTGAGCAGCTGTTCTAAGGAAACAATTTTGCAAGGCTTTTGTGCCAAACCCAGCAATGCTTATGAAGCTCACAAAGAAGTATTTAAGCAATAGAAACATAGAAACATAGAAGTTGATGCAGATAAGGACCGCAAGGCCCATCCAGTCTGCCCATTTCTTTTTCTACGTTATAAATGTGCCATCAGCCTTTGCTCTGTCAGTGGCCTATCTATTCAAACTCATTTGTATTGCTCCCTTATGTCTATCCCATGCCTGTTTGAAGCCCTGCACTGTATTCATAGCACACCACTTGAGGTAGGCCATTCCATGCATCCACCACCCTTTCTGTGAAAAAGAATTTTCCTCACATTCCCCCTAATCGCCCCCTCTAATCTCATGCTGTGTCCTCTGTCCTGCTATTTTTCTTATATTTAAACATGTTAGACTCTTTCACCTTGTTAATGCCCTTAAGGTGTTTGAATGCCTCGATCATATCACCTCTCTCCTCCTTTGCTCCAGGGTATACATATTGAGCTCTGTTAATCTGTCCTCCATGTCTTCTGATGCAGTCCCTGCACCATTTTGGTTGCCCTTCTCTGGACTGCCTCAATTTGGTTAATGTCCTTGTGAAGGTGTGTCTCATACTGCATGCAGTACTCAGATGGGGCCTAACCGTGTCTTGTAAAGAGGGATTATTACCTCCCTCTTACGACTTGTGATAACCCTACTAATACACTCTAACACCCTAGCCTTACCTACTGCTTTAGAGCTCTGCTTGAATGATTTTAGGTCATCAGTGATGATGATGCCCAAGTCTCTTTCTTCCTTTGTGACTGCTAGCAACTCCCTCCCAGCCTATAGGTGGCTTCAGGGTTTCTCTTCCTATGTGCATGATCTTGTACTTCTTTGCATTAAATTCCAGTTGCCACTCTTCTGACCATTTTGCTAGTTTATCCAGATCTCTTCTCATTCTGCCCACCCCATCTGGATCATCTACTCTGTTGCAGATTTTGGTGTCATCTGCAAACAGACAAGCCTTACCTCTAGTCCATTTGCAAGGTCACTAATGAAGATGTTGAAGAGGACTGGCCCCAGGACTGATCCCTGAGGTACCCCACTTGTGACTTGCATCTCTTCTGACAGTATACCATTTACCACCACTTCTCTGTTTTCTGCCCGTACAACCAGTTTGCCACCCAGTTGACCAACTTCTGACCCATCCTGAGCCTACCCAGCTTATTTATCAATCTTCTATGTGGAACAGTGTCAAAGCAACTAATTGGTGAAACAGTTTAATGCTAATAATTAGACATTTGGTAATTTTCTTTGTCACTAATTATTCATAACTTTTCTGTGAAAGATAATGTCTGAAAAGGACCTATGGTTAAACACTGACACTGGCTTTATTTATATTTTCAGAATTCACTTAATCTATCCTCCCATTTTGTATAGCTGTGGTGGAAGGCACCGTTCTAAAGTCTTCTTCAAAATGAGCAGGCTGTCTTTATAATGTCAAAATCAAAAGTTCAGCCATCTGTCCAAATGGAGTTTGTTGTTTTGTTTACTTTAACCAATACATCCACTGACATTGCTTGGATTGTGCCATATGCCATTGGTTGTATTTCAAACTTGGATCATTTTATATAGGGCTTGATTCTCAGAGCTCCAGGTACAACGCAAGGGGCTTGCACCACAATAAATGGCACAAAGTGCCTCATGTGCCAAGCAGAGTGCCGGAAGCCATTCTCAAAGGCAGCCAGCATCCATCACAAGCTGCCTGTCCCCAAACAACACTTGCACTGCCCGTTTGACACAAAATGGTCTGCAGCATGGGTCAAGAGTACATATGGCATGTGCAGGCTGCCACTTCACTGAATCTCCGATTTCTAAACTCGCCCAGAAGAAGAATTTCTATTGCTTTTAGACCAGCCAGGGCTGGTCTCAGGGAACTTAGAAATATCCCTCAGGGAGAGTTTGGCCCAGTGCCCAGTGAGCAGGGGCCCCCACTCCCAAGCCCCAAACCCCCTCTGTATTTTTCACCCCACCCACTCTGATCCTAGGTGTTACCATCACGTTGGAATATAATATTTGCTGATGGTCTAGCAACCTCCTCCCAGATCCACGACCATGCCATTTATTAAATGTATCTACAGAATATTACCCACATCCATAGTGGTCTAGTTACCCACATCCCAGATCTCCAATCATGCATTTCCTAAATATATCCATATTCCCAACATCCTAGTGGTCTAGTGGCTGCACTCCCAACAAACCTGAAGCTGCCAGTTCCTGTAAAAATAAATAACACACATTCCTGCTGGTCTAGTGGACCCCACCCCTGTCAGTTACTGCCCACAACTGCCACCCTTATCCTACACCCTGAACTGGTAACTGGCACAACCCTTCTCTAACCACCATGGCCTGCAGCTGACTGATCCATTCAATTAGCACGTTTGATATTATACAGTACTGTTCACTGTCGGGCCAGTTGGCAGCCAGCTGTGTTGGTGAGGGAGGGCTGTGCCATTTGCCAGCTCATTGTGTAGCATAGGGTGGATGTGGTGAGCACTACATGATGGGGTATGGGGCAGGTGTCCACTAGACCATCAGGAATGTGTGTTATTTATTTTGACAGTGATGGAAGTTTCTGGGTTGGGGGAGGTAAATACTAGAGCACTAGGGATGTGAGAACATAGATGTATTTAATAAATAGTAAGATTGGGGATTGGGGGCTGCTAGACCACTTGGTATGCAGGACTATACTGTAGATCAATGTGGCAAGATTGAGAATCAGGTTGGGGGCCACTATACCACTTTGATGCGGTGAATATACAGTAGATATATTTAATAAATATCATGATAAGGGATCAGGGAGGGGCTACTAGGATGAGAGGAATATACTGTAGCTATATTTAGTACATGGCAATATCGGAGATCAAGGATCATGTTCACTAGGCCACTAGATATTATTCTTTTCACATCATAATGACAATGGGGATGGTAGGAATCGCTTGCCTTAACAGCAGGGATCCAGCACAAACCACTCCTGTGCAACATGTGTTTGTCATACAGGAGAGGTTGCCACAGGTGTGTGAGACATAGGCACCAGGACCCTTCCTGTACCAGAATCTGGTGCAGGGTCCCAGGTGCATGGTGCTTTGGAGCTAGCTGCTGTTTTCTGCAGCTTGCACCAGTCAAAGACCTTTTGAGAATCAGCCCATAGTATTTAATAGATCTGATACCTCACTGGATACTATGGCCTACATTTTCAGAAGAGATGCGAGGAGGACCACTAGATGTGCTTACATCTCCGACTTACAGGCCATTGGGGACCTAGTATTATTCAAGCTCTCAATGCACCCATATCTGACTACATCACTAGAGCAGAATATAGAGATGCAGAAATGCAAATGATGGGTCCCTCATGCACATTACCCACTCGCAATATTCAATCTACCCAAGACAACTATGGCCAGTTGCACTGGTCCATAGTTGCGCTTTCAGATCCTGATTTAACTGGCGCCTGGAATGTTGGTGCTCACACATAGTCAAGGGCTTGGTACACTCTAGCTAGGGTAAACCCTCACTGTATGGTCACCTCTCTGTCTGCTATGTTCTTCATATGGACAATTACTCATTGAGTACAGGCATGTCCTCCCTATCACAATCTAATCAGCATCCTTCTTCCACAAAATTCCCACTGGACTGTCTTGGGTCTCTTGGGTAGATTTGGACTGATTCAGATATGCTTGTCTAATCATGGCATGTACACTTATGTGCAGCCCTTCTCATGACTTCCTCATCATGGCACAGTAAAGCTAGTTGGCTAAACATATGGGCATTTGTTTCAATAAGCACAGGCACACCATCGTAAGAGCCTGAGTCTGGACACACAAAAGCAAGTGTCTCAACATGATGTCCTACACCTTTGATACATGACAGGAAAGCTAGCCACACTCTGATGTATCCAAAGAAGGGGTACATTTGTCACTTAGGCCCAAAATGTTCAATCCATCAAATGGCAGCATGGGGATGTGGGATAAAACTATTGTCATCTGTGATACACTATCAAGGACAGCCTAGGTTTGAACTCCTTCAACGGTAACAGTGGTCTCATGGTAGGACCTCAAATCTGTCAACCTCTGTTTGGGAAAATACAAATGTTCTCGTAGATGACTTTCTTATTATTGGGTTCACACTTTGTCTAGCTGCATTACCAGGAATTTATTTTTGGGGCTCTCTTTCATTAGCCTGGTATTGACCTTGTGCAAATCTTCTGGAGACTGGCACTGTCATTTCATGTCGACATCCTCACCATATTGGTAACAAAGGTGCCATCTCTCACTTGTCGTGAGTGAGTTACATAAGAACATATGAACTTGCCAGCAGAAAATGGCCATTTGATATATCAAGTGTGCTCTGTTGTGCAGCTAGCAGCCCTTAATCTGCAGGTGCCCTCCTTCCCCTCCCTTTCTCCCTCCAGAGACCCACTCCCATTGGCCCAGCAGAGGGCTGGGGTGTACTTGTTTGAGTTTATCTCTCTCTGAAAGGTCGATATCCATCATTCCTTGCAGGAGGTCCTCTTTTTCTGTTTTCGTTTCTTTGATGCATCATAGGTGCAGGTATACTTTTCTTGAGGTCATCCTCAATGGCTTTCAGTTCTTGCTCTGGAAATCAAACATTTGTGGAATTAACTAGTTGAGCGTGGAACCCAGCACAGACATCTTTTGGTCAGGAGACATGTCTGTGGGGTTTTGCTGTACTTCACAAACTCGACTTGAAGCTACAGTAACTTTTGGAGTTGATCTCAACTCTCTTAGCTCTTGCAACAGTTCATGGAATTGATGACCATCACTACTTAAGTCTCTTTCACTGTGAGAGGACACTGTGGCTATTACAGCATTGGAGTCCCAAACATCTGCCTCATTTCAACCTCTCACTTCCTTCATTAGTACACTGAAGATGGGTGGATTGTCCTTTCAATCTTTCAAGCCCAGTGTCAACAATAGCAAACTTGAGTATTGAACAGCCTTGAGTACTTGGTCAATTCTCACTTTGTGTAGATCAGGGAAGCCACACCTCCTTTATGAAAAACTTGTTGCATCACCCACCAGAGATGAACTAAGATGTCTGATAATGTCTCTCCTTGGCACTGCCTTGCAGCTTTGCATCTCTGCATGAGATCTTCACTGGACTCAATGCTTCCAAACACTATCAAGATCATTAAAATAGTCTTGTCCAATGCTGTCGGACTTTGAGGCCATTAAGGAATGGATAATATTAAAGGCAGACCCTCTGAGACTTTCTCCAATCCTTTTATGCTTTTCTGTCTCTGAATATTGCAAGACTTGTACCAATGGAGTGCATAGTCCATCCAGGTGTCAAGGTCCTCCTCCCTGCTGGACTGGGCTTGATCCCAGAAAATGTATGCAATCTTCTATAGGATTCTTGCATCATATGCAGTATGTAGCTTGACATGCCTACTCGATCATGAGGAAAGTTACCTTCAGCACATAATTACTTTTCTAACTTTGCCAGTGGACTTCCTTCTGCCAAAACAAAGACAGATTCTCTTTAATACCTTCAGATTGTGGGGACATAGGTTTGAGTGCCTTACATGCATGGTGCACCAAAGCCCAGGTGAAGTACGAACATTCAGTGGTCACACAGTCTGGCACTTTAGCAACATGTATAATTCTCTGCACTCAACATGGATAGTCAGCATCTTGGAAGGGTGATCCCAAACTCACACTCATACTACAATCTAACCTATATTTGTTTCTGCAGACAACATCTCTTCAGTTTGTTTATTACCAGTCCTGGGGAACTCCTAAATTAATAATTTTTCTTGAGGTCTGTGCACTCACCATCACACCAGTCCAGCAAATGTTCATACAGCTTTGTGTCACTCATCATTTTAGCTTTGGACATTGCCCCACCTTCTGCTCAGGCAAGTAATTCTAGGTTGGTGCACTTTGGGCCATGGTCTAAAGAGCACTACTACTCTTGCTCTACATATACAGTTAAGATTGAGGGGCCTATGCTCTACTCAGTATGGTTTGGGAGTTCATTTCAAAGATTGCATTTAAGTGCAGTGCCTTCACCCACAGTAAAATTTGTAGGGGTCAGTTTTTAAATTGGTACAACCCCGATGCTTTTGACCAACCTGCTTACCTTCCCAAACCCCACCCGACACACAGAAATGCACTTTAACATGCTTTTTTGAAGTTAAGTTTATTCATTTGACTACAAGTCTTTACTAATACAATACAATATAGAGAAGCATTTTGCAGTCTTTAGACAAGTAAGACATACGAACAAGCATTTGTCAGTACTGAATGTTGATTGCGTTGGTCCGTTGAGCTAGCTCACTGGCCTCTGTCACTTGCTCATTCTGTTTCTCCGGTGCTGCAGGCTGCTCTTTTGTACTGGGCTCCTGCCTGCATAGGCACCTTTTCTGCCCACAAAGAAATCTGCAGCTGTCCTGACAGAGCTCCATTGAGGTGGCTCACTCTGTCTCTCTCTCTCTCTCTCACGTGCTCATTCTGTTTCTCCTAGCGTTGCAGGCTGCCCTTTGTACTGAGCTCCTGCCTGCATTGGCACCTTTTTCTGCCCACAAAGAAATCCACAGCAGTCCCAACAGAGCTCCATTGCGCTTACTTACTCCCCTCCCTCACTGCCGATCCTAAACTGTCCCAAATACTGATTTCGACAGCGACTGTGTATTCTGTGCTGGAGGCGTGAAAACACATTTCAGTCAGGATGTGAAAAATGACAGCTGTACTGTTCATAAGGAAGTGTGAAAAAATGCCAGTGTTGAAAATTTGGCGTGAAAATATTAGTAATTTTCGAAGTTACAAGAGTGCATGGAAATGCACAATGCACCTCATAACACAGTCATTTTATGAAGTTTCATCACAAAATTTTCAACATAGGCATATTAGCACCTCTGCTCATGAACAGTGTCAGCATGATTTTCTTAATGTGTCCCAAACACTGATTTCCCACAGCGACAGCGTTAATGTGCACCTGAAGAGCAAAAACACCTTTTGGCCAAGATATGAAAAATGACAGCTGCACTGTTCATAAGGAAGTGTGGAAAAATGGCAATGTTGAAAATCTGCAGTGAATATATTGCAAAGTTAGAAAGTATGAGCGTGTGTGGAAACTGCACAATGCACACTCATAACACACTCATTTTATGGACTTTTGTCACCAAATTTTCAACATAGGCATTTCAGGACCTCTGCTAATGAACAGTGTCACTGTCATTTTCATAATGTGTCCTGAACACAGATATCCCCAGCAACCGTGCTATTCTAGCGGAACTGCAAAAACAAATTTCAGCCAGGATGAGATAAATGACAGCTATACTGTTCATAAGGAGGTGCAGAACAATGGCAATGTTGAAAATCTGGAGTGAAAATATTGCAAATTTGTGAAGTTATGGTGTGCATAGATACTGCACAATGCGCCCATAAAACAGTCATTTCTTAGTTTTTCCATCAAATTTGCAACATAGAGTTTTGAGAGCCCACCTCATGAACACTGGCACTGTCGTTTCAGAATCCATCCTGAAAGGTGATTCAACGCAGTGACCACGAAATCACCTTTCAGGAGCGATTAATGCCGTAACAGTGCCTGAATTCATGAGGAGGGGTAACAAAACCCCATGTTGAAAATGTGGTACCAAAATTCCCAAAAATGCCTGAGATATGCGTCAAAGTTGAAAAACCCTATATATGCCATTATACAGCTTACCAGCATTTCCTCAGTTCGTGGTCAGCTTTGAAGAGTGCAGGCGTGTTCCCAGTCCACCGAAGATCATTTTGCCAGACTCCACAGGTAAGTATGGGGTGGGGGTCTGGGAAGATAGGGTGCACAGAGGTGGACAGGTTGCGGAGGGGCTAGGAGACTGTGAGGGACTGTTTTCTTATTTGTACAGGTGAAAAAACAACAAAAAAATTGCAGGACTTTTTTTCTTTACAGGGACATGTGGCACATTGGGTGGGCTCCAACATGCCAATGGAGTGTTTTTTTTTTTCAGGGGAGAGCTGTAGCCGGATGGGGGATTGGGCACCCATCAACACAAAAAGGAGGTGCAAGAGCTGAGGGGAGCAGCTTCTCTTAAAAACAAAAGTTTTACAATGATGAAAACTCAAAGGTTTGAGCAGAGCCATGGCTCACTTCTATTAGGCCAAGAGTCAAAGGCCAACAATTCATCTCTTGAGTCACAAGGTGCTAATGAATGATGGAGTCACTTAAACATAAGTAGGTTCCAGAACAGCCAAAAGTTTGAACTCCTAAAGGAAGTTTCAACTGATAATCAGTAGTATTATGTTAATAGTTTTTGAGAAAAGATACAGCTGGAATCATTTTCACCCAAAGCTACAACAAACATAAGCTAACAGCTTTCCCTTTCATATGCCTGGAGCCTGAACTTAAATGTATCACCTGTGAGAGAGCAGCAGTTACATGAAATATTGGCCAAAAAGGTAAATCAGTACCTCTTGAAAGAAAATTCCCCAAACAGTTCTCCTTCTGTTGCCTCACAATATGTTTATACAAGTTTGTAAAGGGGTTACCTCAAACAGAACTCAGATTCAGCTTCATCTCAGAGGAAAGTCTGAGTTCAATGTCCCTCTCCACTATTCTTCTCTACAAATCCCCATTTTCCATGTCAATAGTATTTCACCCTCAGCCATATCCAAGTCTTTCCAGGTCATTGTGTAGACTTGTAACACCTAAGGTTCAGACTCTGGAAGATGATGTATTTAAAAATAAAGCAAAGAGAGAGACACTCCTCTGAGCATAATATTTCTTGTTTGTTAAATCAGTCACACCCATCCCATTAGGTAATAGTGCATACCTTTTAAAATAGCAAACAGCACCTTAAAAGTGTATAGCTTAAAACAATCTTGCTCTCTCACTGTCTCAGGCACACTCTTCAGGACAGGGGTGTTGGCAGGCATACACACTGTACTCAGCAGAATACAGTTAAAAAAATCAGGCAGGGCAACAAATCAGGCAGGTGCAACAAAAGAGGAAAGCAAGGATATAGTGAGTCACATTGTGCCTGTGTCGTGCAGAGTCCCTTGGACCTTTGTTGTTCACTATGGGGCACTGATGCCACCCAGCCAATTACACAAAGAAGAACAACTTATCATGCAGGCAGAAAAATAATGGAAGGAGGATGATAGGAAGAAACTGATTTCTTGAACTCAGACATGGCAAATGGGGTAGGCCTATTATTGGTGTGGCATGGCAACCCATATTTTGGTTTATGTTTACATAGTGGGGGCAACAGTGCATCAGTTCTGAGTAAAAGTTTAAAATTTCTGGCTACACCTACTTCAGGAAACTGAGCCCAAATGAATCCTTTACCATGCACTTCAGTGACCAAATGCAATTAGAGGAACTCTAATAATATGCTCACAGACACACTTGTAAAGGAAAAAATAGGTTTATTTATCATTGGGGCAGGAGTAAGGAGGGAATACCTGGAATAGAGATGAAAATAAATTAGGCATTGATTGATTTTGGCAGAAATCAATGCAACAGCAATGAACAGAGAAAGAAAACATTTAAAACAGTGAGCAATAAACAGAACAGTGGTCAGTGAAGTGGTAATTAGGCTTCACTCGAAGAAGGGCAAACTTATCGACATTAGCGTGAAGAACCAGGAGGGAATATTGGTTGGACGGGTGCGGATGGGAGCCACTAAGGCAGAGAAGGACCTAGAGGTGTGATAAAGGAGAGCATGAACAACTCTGTTCAGTGCAAGAAGGCTGCAGCTAAGGCTAACAAGATGCTGGGGTGTATTACAAGAGGATTCTCATCCAGACATGGGATGTGGTCCTGCCCTTTACAGGTCCTTAGTCAGGCTACATTTGAGTACTGCATGCAGTTCTGGCATCCATATCTGAAGAAGGATATCAGGCTTGTAGAGGGGCTGCAGCACATAGTGACAAAATGATACAGGGAAGCTAGAACAAAACCTATGAGTACAGACTGAGGGATCCGAGTTTGTCACCCTGGAGGAGAGGAGAGTCGAGGTGCTATGACTGAGATGTTCAGGTACTTGAAGAGGATCAACAGATCTGGACCAGATGGGTTATTTAATCTGAGGAAGGAAAGGAAGGAACACAAGAGACCATGGGCTAAGATTGGAGGGGCAGATTTAGGAGAGTAGATGAGGAGACATTATTTCACAGAAAGGGTGGTGTCAGTGTGGAACATTTAATCAGAAGAGGTGGTATCATGCAGGACAGTGGACAGTTTCAAAAGGGCATGGGACAGGACATGTGGGGTATGGTTAAGTAGAACTGAAATCTTTCAAGAGGTGAGAGGGTGAGGTGGTGGGGCAGCTGCACTTTATGGGTGCTAGCTGCACACTCTATAGACAAAGAGGCCTGTTTCTGTTGGCAGATCCATATGTTTATATGTTTGTAAGTCACCTGGACACTTCTGCTGGCAAGCAGAACAGTTCATGTGATGATCTTCAAAGACTAGGGGACACCAATTCAGGGTGATACCCTCAGGAAACAATCAGTTCTTCATGACTTTCCTGTCAGAATCTGCTTAGACTCACTTCAGATGACAACTGTTTTTCACACGAACCTGTAAAAACAGCAGCAGGTTGGATGATTATTTTCCTAAGGATGGAAACCCTTTCTTCTTCAGAAAATTACTCTACTGGCTGGAGATCAGTCAGGAGCCCCTCTGACTGCTTTTCGGTTCTCCTACAACTGCTAAAGAACAGTCCTTGTCTTCAAAACTCTGGAGGAGCACAGCATCAAACTGCAACATTCTTTCTCCTCCTCTCTGAACAATTGAAAGTCTCCGATTAGCTGATTTGGCTGTCCATACTGATACTAGATGCTTAATTGGTTGTTGCTTAGGTGTGCAGCACATTGTTCAGTCTCCTCTCCCAGAAGCCATCTCACAGTCATCAAAGGCCTCTGAGATCTTATTTGACTGAAATGAGTCGCAAGATCTCTCTTAAGATGGCTACCAGCAAAACAGTTTGGCAGTCTTTTATTTCTGAGGTTCTGCAACCAAACTATTTAGAATGGTATTTATGAACATATGAACATACTAATTTGCCAGCAGAAATAGGCCAACTGATTTATCAAGTCTGCTCGAGTGTGCAACTAGCACCTCACCTTGCAACTGCCTCACCCTCTCCCTTCCCAATTACCCTGCTCTCTCCATGTCCCATGCCAATTTGAAACCATCCACTGTCTTAAGTCTTACACTTAGTTTATTAGGCTTGATATACCAGTCTGTGCCCTTTAATGCGACTGCACAATTGTGGTGGTAGGCCACCGTTTGGTCATCAGAAATCCTGTATTGTGGGCCCCCCAAGCACAAGAGGATTCATTCATTGACAGGGACTACATTTCCCAGCAGCTTCAGCTGCTGGGGCCTATATATCTATGGTGCCTGCTAGCACTGTTAAAATAACAATAATTATGCCCCTTGTACTTTTGGGCACCTCTCTTGTGTCTCCAGTCCCCAAGTAGCTAATTCGAGGTCCAGGATTACAGGAAGGAACCTCTGTTTTCACCACAAAAGTGTCATTTCCAGAAATGCACATCATGCATGCTCAAACTCGCCTGCTACACTATATTTTTATGGTCGACCAATGGTTAGCGTCTTTTGCCCTACAGGCCCTGCTTTCTTCAGTAAACACATGTGGGGCTGGCAGGAATACAGAGATGACACAGAACTTAGACTGGTGGCCAGTAACAGCATCAATGAGTCCCTGGGGCAGCAAGGTATGCCCCATATTTTTGGGGTGGGGTGACAAAACATTGGACTACTCAAACGAATACACAATATTGTTTTAGATTTTATTAATCAAATGGCCAAGCAATTATAAGCAATAAAATGGACAATTCAGTAGCCACACTCATGTAATTATATCAGCACAGCCCACTGGTCTGGAGCCACTTGCTTATTCCATATTAAGACCACAGCTGCATAAAACTGCAGGGCTTGCCCTTATAATGGTTTTATTAGCTTGTCCAGTGTTATCCAAATCAAGGACAGTTTTCTTCAGCAGCACTCAGATAAAACTAGTAATACTCGATCCTGTTTCAGCTTCTTACTTTCATGTTGCCTTACCATCTTATACTCTCTTCATAACCATTGACAGTCTTTCCAGAACTCAGAACTTAATGTACAACAAACAGAGGCAGTAAGGTCCTTGTTGAATGTGTTGTAAAACATTCACTAATACCCGGTATGGCTAAAGGTATAGAACACCACATATGTACCGATGCTAAACCCATAAAGGAAAAGGTATACAGATTCCCAGAACACTTAGAGAGGAAGCAAAATAGGAGATACAGAAACTAAGATCATTACAGAGTATAGAACCTTCTAAGAGTCCATGAGTTCCATTATGGTAATGTCCCCTCCCCAAGAAGGGGTCCCAACTCTGACACATTGGTGTCAGAGTTGAGATTGAACCCATGCCTCCATTTGGAGACCAGAAGTGTGTCAGAGTTGGGATCCCCCTTTTTTTGTTTATTATATTTAGTGACATCACAAGACATTTCTTTCTCTGCCCTTATACTGAAAAAAACTACTGCAGTAGTGCTTATTTCTTATCTTTTTCTACTTTCACCTTTCTATCATGATGGTGTGACCTCCCATTATATCTTAATTTAACTGCCCGCTTTATATTCCTTCCCCTGTCTCAGTGATGATTTTTTTTTTTTTTATTTTAGTTTGGGTAATGCAGCTGTAAGAAGGCTCAGAAGCATGCCAGCAGCACTGCATTCATCAATAAAGTGCACACATTGTGTAGTGCCTGAAAGGCAGCTAGAAAGTCCTATCTACACATCTGAAACAGGCATTGAAGTAATAAGTACAAGGATGCCTGCACAGACAAAATAAAAGGAAATCACTAGGCTTTCAAGTGAGTGATAGAAAAGGGGCTCCATTAGGTTTTAGGTGGGCTAGACCATAATAGTTTTAAAGCAGCCCATAGTATCTAGAACACCCGGATGAACTACTCAGCCTGCAACTCACAATAAGAAGTAGTTCTAAGAACCAGCTAGCAAATCTCTAAATGAGAATAATTACCTGTAAAACATAATCATTATTTAACAAATAGAACTTGTGGAAGGAAACAGGTTCCTTTAGGACTAAAACTACCTTTTATTTGGTACTAACCCATTCTCTTGCCATATTGTTTGTGTATTTTATAGTTGTATTCTTACCTCCCAGGTTGGTCATGTCATGGACAGCACTGCATCTCTAAGGGCCAGTAGCCCACATCTGAAGCTTATTTATAATGAGCAGAGGAATGAGGACAACACCTTGTGGGAGGGGACTAAGATCACTAATTGTCAATTAAGCATTTTCTTGCTTTCAGAATAGGTTTAGGAGATGGACATAACAGTAGATAAATGTAATTACTGAATAAAATAATTTTTTGGTCATGCAGATCCCTTACATGATGTATTACCATAGAAATTCGATATATTAGAATAGAGGTGGATCAGCTGACCTATGATGTCAGAGCATATACTATATAAGGTGACTGTCTAGTTGAAGGAATCAGATAGTCTTTGAGCACAGAGGATAGTAGAGGTGCTGGAGGGTAGTACATCTACTCTGTGGCAGTGCTTCATAGTTAAGAAATACTGAAGTTTCTCAGGTTGAGAAAAAGCCAGATGGTGCTTTATTTTATTTCTTTTTGAAGTGATTTATTTTGAAATTTATAATTAAATTTCACATAAGATCTGTGTGTTCCTTAAAGAAACAGTGTGTCTGACTTATCACTTCCACACATGCTCACACACCCATAATTCTAAAGTGGCAAATTCACTAAAACACATTTCTATCAAATTCATAACTAACTATGAAACTATTATACACATACTACACCTCCATCCTCCACCAGACGATAGCGAGGTTAACATTTCTGACAAGGTACTTGTTGGAGGCTCACAATCTGGTATACATTTATCTGCCTAGAGATAAAAACAACAACGGGGAACTCTAAACGGTGTATTCATGCCATTAATAGCACATATGAGGATTTCCAAGCAGATGGTACTTGGACAACTTACCAGACATGCTAGCTATAAGATACTCAACTTGCAAGGCAAACATTAACTCCTGTACCATTCAAGGAATTGGGGTGTGCACAGATCGAGCCAGTGAAGGAGGATAACCTTCTTGGCACATGCCAAAATCAAGGCCATGTATGGCCTTTGATTTCAATCAGTGTGTTATCATAGTCACCCAGGATACATATTTCATAGAGAAAGGCATCAGGCAGCCCAACAAGGGGTCTAGATGTGATCGCATTGAATTCCTCAAATGGTCAACTATCTCACAGGACAATAAAATATGAAGCAGAGTGCCAGGGTCTTTACCACAAATGGAGCAAAGGTTTCGAAGTCTACCCATTTTATACAGTTTCACTGGGTGCAATAAAGAATGTGTGTAATTCTAAATTGGATAAAATGGTATCTCTCCCACTTCATAAATGTATATAAATGTTTCCATATAACAGAGCAATTTCTAGTGGAATTAGAAGCTGGGATGATTTGATCCCAACAGTAAAACCTTAGCTTCACTTTGGCAGCCAGAGATTCCTGTAATGACCGATAATAATATGAAATGGCTAATAGCTTGGCAGAAGACACCAGGAGAAAGGACTGCTGTGTCACTGGACTTCTCTACTGGGACTGTATTGCCCCCTTCCTCCCAAGCTAGTTCTACTTTTATAGGCACTGGATTTGACTGACAACAGGAACTTCCTGTTTGGGAGCAGAAGAGAGTGATCACAAAGCCACCAAAGACCCACCATCTTAGAAGAGCAAGAGTAGCTCTCCAGCCCTCTAGCTGCTGGAGGTCTGCCTCTGAGCAAGTAAGGGGTCTACTGAGAAATATAGGATATTCTTGTCTCAGAACAGGACAATCAGGAGCTTAAGGGCACATAAGCAGAAAGTAAGGAGAGAGAAAAAAGAGGAAAGAGTAAGCATTGCAAACAGTTAACGGGCCAGAAATAAGACATGATTGGAGTGGTGCAGTGCAGTGGCTGTGGAGCAGCAGTCTTCCAGGAGACGTTCTGGAGGATGCAGTGTTGTCCCATCTGCAGACACCTCTGGGCTGAGGGAGGAGGTTGCTCATCTCCAGGCTGAGTTGGCCAGGATTTGTGGGACCTCCTCTTCCATCCAGGGACCACCAGTGCCACTGCCGTTGCCTAAGAGGTTGCCAAGAAAGAGGAGCGGTTGGACCACAGTGGGCTCAGGGAGGGTGGGGTGGTGGAACAGAGGCACATCCCTCCAGTTGTACCTCTCCATAATTCCTATGCCATTCTGGCTAAGTGTGGTTCCTCTATGGAGGCACCTGCAGTGGAGACCAAGGAGGATGCTGGGAACCTCCAAAAGGAGATTCACAGGAGGGTGGCAGGGACACTGCAGGGAAGGAAACAACTCCTGGTGGAGGACTCCATTGTTAGGAAGGTAGAATTGGAGGAAAGGGAGAGGGAGGTAAGATGCCCGCCTGGCGCCATGGCTTGAGGGACAGGGAGAGAATCCTCAGGATTGCCAGAGCAGCTACAGAGGGAGTAGCTGGAAGTCATTGTCCACCTAGGGACAAATGACCTGGCTAAGAAAGGGATTAGAGAAGTGCAGGAAGAGTTTGTGGAATTGAGGAGGGCCTTAGACAAGTAGCACGCACGGTAACCTTCTCAGAGGTGCTGCCCATCTATGGCGAGGAGAGGCTAGGTGTTCCGAACCATAGATTCAATCAGTGGTTGAAAAACTGGTGTGGATCTCAGGGATTTGGCTTCATTGGGAACTGGGGTCCACCTGGAGTGATGCAAGCCTATACTGGCATGATGGGCTGCATCTGTCCAGGAGGGAATCAGGATCCTAGGTGATAGGTTTAAATGCTTCATTGGGAAGCATTTAAACTAGCCAAGGGTGTAGGCACTGGAAAAGAGCAGGAAATCCTAGCCCACCCCAAAAAATCACGGTAGTAAGTGCGGTAAACACCAACATAGAGGTGTAAATAGGAGAAGGGCAGGGGTAAATGGAGAAAGTTACAAAGGCAAGAAGGACAGGGATGGGGCAAAAGGAGTAAGGCCATCAGGAAATGGAGGGTAATGAGTACCAATGCCCGTAGTCTGGGCAACAAGCTCCCTGAGCTGGTGGAAGAAGGATGCCTGGATATCGTAGCACTCACAGAAACATGGTACAGAGAACCATGACTGGGATGTTAACATACCAGGGTACATAACCTACAGGAGAGACAGACAGTGGAGAAGAGGGGAGGAGTAGCTGTCTATGTAAAGGAAGGATAAAAGCTACTGAACAAAGAGTAAACAGGAAGGAGAGGAGGCACTGTGAGTCACCTTGGAGACTGGAAAGGCACCACAATCCACACAGGGGTTGTGTACAGACCCCATGTCAGGGGAGGAATGGACAAAGATATTATAGAAGGCATTCTTAGAATGGCAGAGAAAGGAGATACTGTTGATGGGAGACCTGAATATACCAGATGTTAAGTGGAGCACATTTGCTGCAGCCACATCCAAGAGCAGGTCATTCTTGATGCCCTACAGGTGGCAGGCCTCAGACAGCTAGTTTTGGAACCCACTAGTGAGGGAGCAATATTAGACCTCATACTCTCAAACAGGGGCAGTGAGAGGATCTCAGATCTAGAAGTGGGTTGCCATTTGGGAACAAGTGACCATCAAACAGTGTGGTTCATGTTAAACTCAGCAACAGAGTCAAGCCATACAAAAGTGAGGGTACTGGACTTTAGGAGGGCTGACTTTGTAAGAAGGGAGAGTGCCTCAGAAAAGCACTAGCAAACAGGCTAGAAGGAGGTATGGAGCAACAATGGGAATCATCAAAACTGCCATCACAGAGACAACAAGCCTTTGTGTGAAACAAATAAACAAAACAAAATGAAAGAAAAAGTCACTATGGTTCTCAAAAGAGGTGGCTGTGAAAGTCAGGAAGAAAAGGATAGCATTCCAAGTATAAGGAAACACAGAAGGAGCAGGACAGAGAGCTGTACCAGTTGAGGCAGAAGGAAGCAGGGAGGAAGTCAGAATAGCAAAGGCCCAAACTGAGGAAAGATAGCCAACTCAGTTAAGAAGGGGATAAAACTTTTATAGGTACATCAGCGAGCGTAGAAAGACAAAGGGAGGGATAGTGAGGCTGAATAGAATGAATGGTGAGTGGGCAGAGGGCAACAGTGAAAAGCAGGGATACTGAATGAATATTTCTGCTCAGTATTCACAAAAGAGGAGGTGGAAGTGCCTAATCCAATTAACAGAAGCACTCTTGATAGGGGGTCGATCCCAGTCCTATCACAGAAGAAAGGGTTCTGAAAGAACTCCAAAACTGAAGGTGGACAAAGCAATGGGGCCTGATGGAATTCACTCAGAATTCTAAAAGAATCAAGGAGGAACTAATGAAACCACTGGCTACTCTTTTAATAAATCATGGGAGGATGGTGTGGTACCCGAGGACTGGAGGAAGGCAGATGTGATTCCCTTCACAAAAGTGGGACCAAGACAGAGGCAGGAAACTACAGACCTGTCAGTCTGACCTCTGTGGTAGGGAAAGTGATGGAGCCACTTCTGAAGGAAAGAAATAGCTGAGTACCTAGAGGCGGTGGGGCACAGGACCCAAGGCAGCATAGGTTCACAGTGGGAAGGTCATGTCAGACAAATCTAATAGATTTCTTTGACTGGGTGACCAAAGTAGTAGACCAGGGAGGGGCTGTGGACATGGCCTACCTAGACTTTAGCAAGGCATTTGACACAGTCCCATAAAAGATTAATAGTCAAATTAACCAGCTTGGGAGTTGGTCCCAGGGTGGTAGCCTGGTAAAACATTGACTGCACAACAGGGCACAGAAGGTAATTGTAAATGGAGTCCACTTTGAAGAAAGAGGGGTTACTAGTGGGGTACGCAGGGTTCAGTATTGAGACCAGTCCTTTTAATGTCTTCATCAGTGACATTGGCAGAGGGACTGAATGAAAAGTAAGCCTTTTGCAGATGACACAAAAATCTGAAACAGGGTTGATACACAAGGAGGCGTGGAAAGGATGAGAAGGGACATGACAAGGTTGGAGGAATGGTCAGAAGTATGGCAGCTAGATTCAATGCAAAGAGTGGAAATAATGCACCTGGGAAACAAGAACCCAGGGAAGAATACACAATGTGGGGGAGGTAGTAACAACAACAAAAAGGGAAAGGGACCTGGGGTAATCATATCAGATGACCTTAAGGTTGTAAGCAATGTAGAAGGCAGTTTGGAGGGCTGGGGTATATTGGGATGCATAGGGAGGCATCAGCAGCAGAAAACAGGAAGTTGTTATCCTCTGTACAGACAGTTGGTGAGACCCCATCTGAGTACTGCATCCAGTTCTGGAAACCCCATCTCTGCAAGGCCATAGACAGGATAGAGGCAGTCCAGAGGAGGGCAACTAAAATGGTGCAGTGTCTGCAAGAGAGCTGTATGAGGAGAGACTTAAGGAGCTTAATATATATACCCTTGAGGAAAGAAGGGAGAGTGGGACATCATAGAAACTTTAAGTACCTCAGTGGAATCAACAAAGTCCAAGAGGGTAGCATCTTTCAGAAAAGAGACGTGCAAGAACAAGGGACACAATTTAAAGATAGAGTAGGGGTGTCTAGGGGCAATATGAGGAAGCATTGTTTCACAGAGAGGTAGTGGATGCATGGAACAGCCTTCCTGAGGAGGTTATGGGTCTAAAACTGTGGGAGAATTCAAGAATGCATGGGACAGATATAAGGCAATTCTTGTTGGGGGTAGGAAGAAATTGGATGTTGGTTAACTAGATCTGCGGCCTCATCCTGTAGGTAGAAATGGGCAGACTAGATGGGCCAGGCGGTCCTTATCTGCTGTCAAAGTCTATGTTTCTATGTTTCTATAAATGTAATGGGATGTAGGAGTCTTATGAAGAAGGGAAAACAAACTCACCAAAAGAGTTAAGCCATGGACCTTTACAAAAAATTACAAAACCAGGTGTGACAGTTGAAAATGGATCTACTATTGAATCCTGACAGTCAGTCTCCTGAACTCCATAAGTCCAGGTTATGGAGACTAACTGTTGGAAGACCAACAAGGTCTTAGTGCAATATGGGGAAAGTCCTGCATCTCATGTGGGGCTCCACCCCTGCACCCCAGTAACTGAATTGACCAACTCGAGTGGGAGCGGATCTCAGAGTAGGTTATAACAAGTTATGGGGCAAAAGAGTGCCGCACAAAAGTTGCCCCAGGAATAGAACTCTGGTCTGAGCACACTGGTGGCAGAGCTGCTTAGTGGCTTAGCCCTCCACACCACAGGAGCAGCTTGGTCAACAACTGGATTTTCCCTGTTGTGGTGCACTGCTAGAGGCACGGTAGCAGTTTGTCACCTTGCTACCTTACCCCTGCAAGCACCAGTGTCCATCTGTCAGGAAAGTGTGATCAGGGCAACCAAACTCAGGACCCTGAATGTCGGGATCCTGATTTTGGCATGTCATCATACCTCTTTAAAAATATCAGAAACAAGAAGAGGTAGGCTAGTGATATAGCACTGGGGCATTCTGAAAGGATAACAGTTTATGATTAAAAGTGAGGTCTCTAACTGTGTTATGTCCATGGTGGGCTAAAACCCTCTAGAAAGCTGTTGCCCAGCTATTTGAAGTAGGGTTCCCAAACAAGGTTTGGGAAATATCTTTATAGTGCAGATTCTGACTAGGGAACAGAGTTGTGAGTGAACCTAAAGTGATGCTTCCAAAGGTGTATCCCATAGTGATCTAGAAAGTTTATTCCTGGAAGGTAGAGAAGTAACCAAATATCAGGAC
Organism: Neoceratodus forsteri; assembly: GCA_016271365.2. Classification (NCBI taxonomy): domain Eukaryota; kingdom Metazoa; phylum Chordata; order Ceratodontiformes; family Ceratodontidae; genus Neoceratodus; species Neoceratodus forsteri. Next base: position 865,569,116 of record CM028137.1, on the reverse strand, counting down.
CATTATGGCAACATAGGGAATGTTCTATATCCACCCAATATTGGATATAAGGCCTATAAGGTCACTCAGAAACCCCCAACCAGTAGGACAGTCTATCAAGATGCAAGGCCAAACAATAAAAAAAATTAAGAGCTTGTACCAGCCAATCTGTTTGCCTCATGTTAAGTTAGAGAATGCCTGGCAGGCTACATTTGACATAAAAAATGGAAAGAATTCTATGTACTTGATTAAACCATGACTGAGGGAGAGCAAACTGTACATCTAAAGGGATACAATAGCTGGGGTAAAACATTCATTTTAATGATGCCCAGCCAGCCCCACAAATGAGGGGTAACAAAACCAACAGTCTAGGTCCATTTTAATTTGGGTCACCATGAAATCAAGATTAAACTCTTTATCTTAAGGGATGAAGTACTAAGGTAGATCCCCAGGTACTTCAACTTGTCTCTTTCCAGACTAGCCAAGATGCTCAATTTCACCTTACAGGTAGCGCTATTGAGAGGCATGTCTTCAGTTTTAGCAAGATTCAGTTTATAGTTGAAAAAGTGCAAAAGTGAGAAATGATCTGTATAGCAGCAGGAAGAAAAATATGCAGTAAAATATCAGTGTATACTAACAATTCATAATCAGTATGACCTATTGATATGTCACTAACCTGGGAGGAGATATTACTGTAAGTTTATGGATCAGAGGTTCTAAAAAAGGTTAAATTGAAAAGGAAAGAGGACACCTTTGCTAAGTGCTCTTGTGAAGAGAAAAGACAATAAAAAAACACCATTGTAAAGTATCTGGCTTGTGGAGACGAATAGAGCTCCTGTATAAACTCTTATGGAATATGAAATTTGGGTAGTAGGGTGAACAGGTAGTCCCATGAGGCCCTATCATAAGCTTTCTTGGCATCCAGTGATATCAAGGCGCAGCTGTAGGGAAATCCTGGATGCTGAAAAGAATATAAGATATTTTCCTGAGGTGGTTGGCTGATTGCCTACCTTTACACAACCTATTTGCTCCCTTACTTATAAGTAAATCCCATATTAGTCCCAACCTGCAGGCCAATACCTTGGCAAGGATTTTAAGGTCCACATCGATAAGTGATATTGGTCTGTAGTTGGAGACAAACAAGGATCCCGACCAGGTTTGGAAAGAACTACTATAGTATCATCAGTAAAAGAAAGATCGGAAGGCCTTCCTTACAAATATAATTGTAAGTAGCCAGGAGAATAGGGGTCAATTGTTCTTTAAACACTTTAAAAAATTGGTAGTGAACCTAAACTGGCAAGGGATTTATCTGAAGCAAGAGAGTCTATAGCTTTGAAAACTTAAGGTAGGGTCACGAGGGCTAGAAAATTGCTACTTGTGGATCAGCCAGTTAGGGAAGAGTTATGTCTTGTAGGAACCATTCCAATTGATCCGAACGTAAGTGAAGAGGTGGAGCATATAAGTGCTGATAAAAGTTTAAAGGAATCAGCAATTTCACATGATGAAGTGAAAAGGCAATCAGAGTCAGAGCGAACAGAGGAGACAATCCTGTCCAGAACCTGAGAATGCTGCCAGAGCTAGTAACCTCCCGGCCTTCTCCCTTGATCAAAATACTTAAACTTTGGAGCGCAATGTTAGATACTCCACCTTCTCCCCAGTAAAGTGTAATATTGAAAATGAAGACTTTCTAGTTGCTCCCACTCCGTTGTGGGGAAACCTGCATAAATGTGCCCTTCCCAGGATCATATACAGGTTAATAAGGCGGATAAAGTCACTGTTGTCTTTTTTTTTGTTGACAGCTAGGCTAATCAATACCCTCGAAGAGCACAATAAGGCTCCCCACAAGATATCATGGTTATGTATGAGAGTCAATAAAGTACTAGGAAACAAGTAATAAATGACTGGAGATTCTTCAGCAACTCCTCCAATTTGAGTAACTGATTATTTAGATACACACCTTAGCCTTATCTAGTGAGGGAGTAAAGCTGAATGAGTACAGGATGATGATCTAAAACCACTTAGCTGAGTAATGACACAGAAGGACTCCCAAGGTACTCCACACCTATCAAAAATAACAAATCAAGCTAGAATAGGAGTCATGTGGCAAGGAATAAAGAATATCCCTTGGCTGTCTGGATTTAATGCCTCCATGGATCAAGCAATCTCCAGAGTCCAATAAATACTGAGAGCCAGTTGCTAGGGAGAGAGCCTGTTGAATCTACACTTTTGTCAAGGTTGTTACAAAGGAACTTCCACTCCCCCACTCAAGAATAATTGGGAAAGAGGTACAGAGAGCCAAAACAGACATCAGGTTACTAAAAGTTGGGGTCATCTCTATTAAGGCCATAGACAGCCTAAAGTATCACTCTAGAACCTGGAGCATAGCTTGAAGGATAATATAATGGCCTATAGGTTCCACCACCTCCTGAAGTAGGTTAAAGGATTCCTGGGGTAATGGACTGCTACCTTTCTTGCAGGAATCGGAGCTACTTCAAACACCTGTCCTACCCAGAATCACCTGAAAAGGGAGCCTGAGATGGGACAGGTGGGTTCCTGTAGAAAGGCCACATCAACTTGTAATTTGTGAGCTTGAAGCAGACTTTGGCATGTTTAGTAGGAGACTGAGTACTTTTGATATTCTTATACAAAAATTATATACAGCCATCTTGATATATTTGGTAGTAACCAAGAACCAGATCAAGTGCAAGAGACAAAAAGAGAAAAATTGTCTAAGCTTCTCTAAGTGAACCCATCCTCTGGTATCACCATCTCTCCCCACCCCGTAACCCAGCCCCACTCCCACAATTGACTCCACGACCACCAACTCCAGTCTCCAAAACAAAATGACAATATTCCACAACCACCCCACCTCTAAGTAATAAGACATACTGTGACTATCGTATAAGAACCAGAACAATGAAACACTTTGTAATGGCTACAGTAAAATCCCAAAACTCCAGAAGTGAACAGCAACAACATCAAAAAGAAACCACCCCCACCCAACCTTCCACCCTTTGAACCACCTCCTCCCAATACATTTCCCAAATAATAAAATATAACCAATCACCAAGTGAAACACCTAACACTAATAGGGAAAACACCCCCAACATTCCAGTTCATGCCATTCTTTCTGTGACAGCTTCTATTACACCAACCACTACCCCTGCCACCTCTCCATAGAGCCCAATGGTCTGAACATGAGATGATTGAAGCAGACATGAGGGGCCCCACAAGTCAATCAAAACAGAGAAAACCTAGTAACAACAGATTTTGAAAATAAGAAAGTCCAGGAGCCCTATATTAGAAATAAGAGGCAGAACCCCAGCTCCATCCACCCCAAACCACCACAGAAGATAAGAGGTGGACCCTACTAAGCACACATGAAAACCCAGCAATAATGTAAAACCCATAATCCCAACTATAGCAAATGTTAATTAGATTCTCCATTATTGCTAAACAACTACAGCAGGAACAATAAGGTAATAGTGTACACATTACAGTTAAGTCCTTTCATCATGAGAGGGATAGAACCCTGTAGTATTCATACTAATGGGTTAAGTGCAAGAAGGTAAACCTAGTATAAAGGTATACCTGAGTCCACATCAAATCATGAATGGGAGTACCGGACAAGGTCTGGTGAAAATCTCGTAATCGAGGAGTTCAGTGGTGAATCAGAAGATCAAAATAATAGCAAAGTAGCTGTAAGGAGAAGGAGAATATATGAAGAAGGAATCAACCAGCAATAATAAGGCCATCAGCAGTTCACAGTCAGAGGTTCATAGCGAGTCTATCCAGTGCAGACATAATAAATACAAGATGACTTGAAGCAGAAATGTTATGTCTCTGGGCATGCAGATCCTGCTTCAATAAATGGACTGTCACCTGAATCCTGCATCAATCCAACCCAAAAATTCCAACTTCGAATTTGATGAAAGAAACACTCCTACTGAAGGAACCAGTCAGGCTGCTTTAAGGAAAAAGCTAAACAGTAAAAACATTCTGAGAACCTAAAATAAGGAAAGATCATCCTGGCAAAAACATCCTCGGATGATATTAAAGCACATCAAGGGGCAATAAGGACTTGTCAGAAACAAACCAACTTCTGCCTATCCCACCCCTAAAACACTCCTGGCTTCAGGACAGTACCAGCAATAAAACCCAATTCACTGGCTTGAATCTTTCCGGAGAAGAATAAGTTCACAACAGCCATGGTTCATTAGCCAGAAAACAAGTTGGACAATACATGCGTAGTTCCTCACAAAGCTCTGAGATTCAAATATATAGCAAGTGTCCTGAAAATATACTTGGAGCCTTACTGGATACAAAACTTGGAAACCAATTGAGGTCGCTAAGAGTTTAGTCACAACTGGGTGAAAAGCACCTCTTTTCTGATGAGTTACAGATGGCAGGTCATGTGAAACACCAATCCTGTGACCTTCCAGGATAATTTCTTTGAGCTCACTGGTCATTGGAGCACATATTGTTTGTCAAGAGAGTTCAGCAGTTTCAGAATAAATGGTTTGGGGGTCAGCCATGAGGTGGTCGGGTACATAATGACCAGTGAGCCTGTTATATAGTGTCATAGGGGTTGTTATGCGAGAGTCCAGCAATATATTCAAGGAACTGCTGAGCAAATTTAACAGATGTGGCAGTCTCAGCTTCTTTGGGAAATCAGAATATTACCAGATTATTCCTCCTACTCCATCTTTCCAAGTTCTCCAACTTGGATCCCATTTGTGAAGTCTTTGACAGAATAGTAGAATATAGGATTCCATGTGATCTTTCCAGCCTTTAGCCAGTAGTGACAGGGCCTCAAGTCCCCCACTCACTGCGTTCTGTCAGATGTCCCATAAGAAGGATATAAGTTCCTCCAACAAGTTTTTAATATGCTCCTTCAATGGCTGCATTTCTGACAGAAACTTCTCCTCTATGAGGGAAGAGGCAGCCGAGTCACAGTAGAAGATCGTCCGAAGTGGTGCTTTGCGCCTTCACCTTTCTCACACTTTCGTCTGGTGTCGCTGGTGGAGTATGATGTGGTGGGGCCTGCCACATTTCTGCCTCCATCCAGGGACAGATACAACCAAAGTGATAAAAGCTAGCCTGGATGATTCAAGGAGGTAGGCTGAAGAGAAGCCGTATGAGGAGAGACTAAAGGAGCTTAATATGTATACCCTTGAGGAAAGAAGGAGAGGGGGACATGATAGAAACTTCAAGTACCTCAAGGGAATCAACAAAGTCCAAGAGGGTAGCATCTTTCAGAAAAGAGACTTGCAAGAACAAGAGGACACAATTTAAAGATAGAAGGAGGCGGTTCAGGGGCAATGTGAGGAGTATTATTTTACAGAGTGTAGTGGATGCATGGAACAGCCTTCCTGAGGAAGTTGTGGGGTCTAAAACTGTGGGAGAATTCAAGAATGCATGGGACAGACATAAGGCAATTCTTGTGGGGGCAGGAAGATATAGGCTGTTGGTTAACTAGGATCTGCGGCCTATCCTGTAGGTAGAGGAAATGGCGAGACTAGATGGGCCTAGCGGTCCTTATCTGCCATCAAAGTCTATGTTTCTATGTTTCTATGCTGATTTGTAGCCCATGTTTCAAACCAATTCACTTCTTCAATGTGTCAGTACCCCAAAATTAAATCAAAAATAAATAGTTGTAAATGTCGATTTTGAACAGACCAAGCTTCCCAAAGCAGGATAGCTTGTACTTTTCACCTCACTTTTAAAAATGGTATGCAAATAAGCTGATGAGTAGTCATGAGTTACAATTTCAGTGACATTTTTGAAAATGTGAGGCACATAGAACTGTTCTTCTTGCAATGTAAACAGGTAACACCAAAAATAATGTGTTGTAAACAGTGATTAAGAACAGACCAAGCTTTCCAAGGGTGTAGATTTTAGTTTTCACCTGATTTTTCTAATTTCCTCATTTTTAAAAGTGGGTCAGCAAATTAGCTCATTATTTTTCATGAGCTATGAGGTGAGTCTAGTCATCCAAGACACACCTTTTGGTAGCTATTTTGAAATGCTTACTAAGCATTTTCAGAACTCAAATCATTGAAAAATTTATAACTTTGGAACACATTGATATTTTCCAAGCCAGCAATGGAAATTCTTCTGTAGCAAACCCTCTGTACCTTGAAAATGTCAGACAAAATTCCAAACCACCGAGTGTTACACGATTGAAAAAAACAGCAACAAAACAGCAATTTTATAGTTTTTTCAACATTCACCTCTCGAATCCACATATCCAGCTAGAATGAGGCTTGGCATATAACGAAAGCTACCAATGAGATCACACAGAGTTTCATGCAAATCCGTTGAACAGTTGCAAAGACATTAAAGTGCAAAAATTGAAGTTTAACATTAAAGTGCATACTCAACTTAACTGTGGTGGCACCTACTGTGCCACTATAATATCACACATTATGATTTCTTCATGAGTGAGCCTTCTAGTCTATTAATTTCCTGTATATTTTCTGATATTGTCCTTACAACAGCATTTCCTGTTTTATGATCTTGTCCTTATAACAGCATTTCATCTTCCTTTGAACACCATCATAGTTTTACAGATACTGATATAACTATCAACAGCAAACCACATTTCTTTTTTGAAATTCAATACATTTTATGTGATTTACACAGGCAGCCTGAAAAGGCCATTTTGCTGAAAATACAAAGTAAAATACAAAAAAAGGTAAAAGGACAAGACAATATGGTATAATACATAAAACCTAAGCTACCCCTGCCCTCCCTTAGCCCACCCCCATGGTATCAGAGGTGTTTATAGAATATAACTTCTGGACAAATCCAGTATTTGTTAAAGATAGTATAGAGTTTGCAGTTTACTCAATATCTCTTAAATTTTATTTATTTTATTATTGTTTTTTTGTTGACCAGGTAAGTGCACTGACAAATCCTGCCTATTTCAGGCATGGCCCAGGGAGGGGGATACAGATAAATGCTGACTGACCTTGAACCAGATTAAGCTGTTGGTGGTATTTTTTAGTGAATGAGGAAAATTTGGCCAGGACACTGGGGAAATTCCCTAGTCTTTTGATAAGTGTCATGGGATCTTTAACATTCACCTGAACTACCACCAGTACAGGCAGATGGGACCTTGATTTAACGTCTCATCCGAAGCCAGCACCTCAGAAGTGCAGCACCCTCTCATGCTGCACTACCATGTCAGTACTGGGATATTAACCCAAGTGCCAGATAAGGGGAACTAAATCCACAGCCCTCTGATCTCCCGGACTCAGAGGCGAGTGTGCCTACTGAGCCACTGTCACTGATTTAGGCATCTTATTGTTTAAGCTAGCAGTTGTCCTCTCTACCGAGAGATTAAACAAGAGCTCCTGCAGCCACTCAGTATAGGAGATGGTTTCATTATCTAACCAGTGTCTTAGTACTACATTTTAATTGACATTGCAATCATTGCCAGGTGGTATTTTCTTTCATTAACATCTATGTTGGAGTAGTCACCCACTAGTCATTGAGTTCTATATGTTCCTCAATTTCCAATAGAGGATCGAGTCTCTTTCATATAAGTGCCCATAGGGGGGCTACTTTGGGGCAGCTCCAAAGATATGATATAAGAAGCCTACTTCCTGACTACAGCGCCTGCAGTTCTGGGAGAGGACTTATCCATTTTTGCCAATTTGAGTGGAGTGCAATACATATTGTTAAGAATCTGAAATGCATCAACAATAGTCTATCTTGCAATATAAAATGGTGGATATCTGACCAGACCTCTCCCAGCTGAAGGCAGCTCTAGAAATTGGGAGTTCAATAGTGAGAGGACCCATCTTGAATTGGAAAGGCTTATCTATCAGGAACTTAAACATGTTAGAATTAGATGCTGCTGGTGAAACCACCCTGAGTGACTTCAGGAAACTGCCCATCCCTGTTACTTGTATTTGGGATCGATTAGAATCTGCCTGAGTTGGAACACCTTGAAGCTTGAATGAGGGGCATAGATGTAATCGCTGAGGATTTCTCTGTTGTCCTGACTTGCCCTGCATTCCAAAAAGTCCATAATCTTGGCCCGTGCAAGTTGGGGAAGCCAGTCAGCAGTCACCAATCTTCCCCATTGTAAATGTGGGTTGCCTACCAAAGGTTGGAACAGGTCTTGTGTATGCTTGCATCTGAGGGAAGCACATAACTGGGTGTATACTTTGATCGAAATGTCAATCAGACTGCACGCCAGTGTCTGGGGAATCAATTTGAGTGAAACATGATAGAGGGTGGGGCAGAGATGTTTGCTGAATAGATGAGTTCACCTTCCAGCATTACCCAAATATGAATGTATTGATCAGGTGAAAAGTTATCGAGCTTCTCCTGACCATCTCATATCTCGTAGCATGACTGGCCCAGTAGTAAATTTTAAAGTGGGGAGCCTCAGACTACCCTTTGTTTTTGTTGCTGTAAGTTTTCCATAAGCTCTATGGACCTGCTTACCCTTCCATAAAAGTCTGTGATCAATGAGTGAAGTCTGGAGCACCAAGCCTGAGGATCCAAACATTCAACATATTGAGCGGGTAAAAGATCCAGGCAAAATATTATTTTGATTAGCTCACACTCCCACATAGGGATATTGTTAGTACCTTCCATCTGTTTAGGTCCTGCTGAACTACTTTAACCAATGTATCCAAGTTGAAATTTCTCAGGGTTTTAGAGTCTCTAGTTAGATATACGCCAAGTATTTGATTTTTGTGTTCCCATCGTAGCCCTAATCCTTCAATTACTGTTCGTAAGTGTGGTAGTTAAGAGGAAGTACTATGTTTTTTCTAGATTTAGCTTGTAGTTGGCCACGTACTGAACTCTTGAATTAATTTTAGGGCTCTGGTGATTGATGCTTTCAGGTAGAAGATGTGGAGAGAATGTCATCAGCATAAGCTGAAAGTTTGAGTTCCTGTCTCCCCACCATAATCCCTTAATTGCTGGGTCCATTTTAATTTGTGCCAGAGAGGTTCCTGGTACAGATTAAACAGTAGAGGGACAGTGGGCAACCTTGCCTAGTACCTGAACAGAGGGAAGTAAGGGAAAATGTTCTGTTGCAATATATATGGGCTGTAGGGTTAGTATACAGGGCTTTACCACTGCACAAAGAGGAGGGAAGCCAAACCATACCAGTGTCCAAAAGGAAATTTCAGTCTACCCTATCGAATGCTTTTTCTGTGTCTAGGGACATCAGTACTGCAGTAGCATTCTCAGCCTAGAAAGTAGAGAAAATGTGGTCTAATTTCCTCATATGATCCAAGGCTGATCTACCTGCCATGAAACCAACTTATTCAGCACAGATCACAGAGGTATAACCCGACCTAGTCTGTTGGCTAGAATTTTAGCTAGTATTTTAATGCCATAATCCAAAAGTGAGATTGGGCCGGTATCTCAACACCTGTTCTGGATACCTCCCTCCTTGTACAAAATTACTATTAGGGATTGAAGAGGTGTGAGTCCTGGCACTCTCCTGCTAGGGCTGGTCCAGAACAGATGTAGGAGCCATGGCTTAGTAACCACATTTCTAAAGAATTTTACCACATGTTTAGTATAGATGAAAGTAAAGAAACTGAGATATCGGGTCCATAGCTGAACTTCTTTCTTTTGTAACTTTGCTGTAAATATTACAATATTGTGTTCAATATACAGTACATCTTCTTAAAAAAGTACATTTTCAAGAACTAATACTGTACCAGGGGCTGAAAATAGACCAGTCTTAACTGAGATGCATTCTATTGGTTAACTTCATATGTCACTTGCTCTAAGTCATTAAAATCTGATTTTCAGAGAGTAAATCCTTACGAGGTCTAATATTTCTTTTCTTCTCTTCTCTTAGGAAAATAGGAACAGGAACAATAAAGCCATCCACGTAATGAGCATATCAAGTGCAAGGAGTTCAACATATTCAATTCTACTACCAGGATGCCAGGTATTATAGTAATGCAATACATGTTATTTCTTCATCAGTAACTCACTAGGATAGCACACTATTCAATAAGCACACATAGAAGTGGTACAACATAGCATTGTTTACATTATGTGGTTTTATAACTCTTTGACCTTTTCTATAAATGTTAGTGTAATTACTACCCCAAGTGTGCATTAATGCTGCAGTAACCTGGACCTTCCATCACCCTTTGTACCTCAAAACCCACCCAGAGGTTTCAGTTATTGCAACATAGCTGCTTATTTGACTGTGAATTCCCCTTACATAACTACAGGCCTTAGCTGCATTTGTTAGGCATAAAGGCACAGTCAAGTCCCATAAAACACACCTGAGAAATGTAAGTCCCCATAATTCCATACCCTGGTGTGAGTCATTGTCCTTGTAAAATGTTTTTTAAATGTTCAATTTCACATAGATTTAAAGTATGCTAAATGATAATTAGTGCCTTTCGTAAAATATGATTTCTAATGCTGTGTGAAATAAGGTATTCAGAGACAGAATCATTATGGAATTGTAATTTTGCTGATATGCTTCTTAGAATATCTGGGTTCCACCAATCAGACAAATATTTCTGTACAGCACTGACAAACATTCTGCAGATTATGTAAACTGCAGAATAACTTACCATGGTTGATGAAAGGAATCCATGATTTATACAAAGTATGGAAAACTAATGCATGACAAAACATTTGTTTTTAAAATTGCCGAATTCCTCTGCCTAAGGAATGTGGTGGAATGGTTCAGAATATTTAGTAATTTTATTTGAAAATCTCACATATCACTGATGCTTCCATTTTAAAATGGAAGCAAATAGTTCAAACAAAAAACATTACAATTGAATATGGCACACATTTATTATTAAAGCACATTCATTACAGTACTGTATTTTCATTTCAAACCAGTTCAGGTAATTTTAAAGGAAATGTATCCAAAACTATTGCACCTGCCAGGGTTGCGTGCGTGTGTGTTTGGGGTGGGGGGTTAATTATTCTGAGAAGGCTCACACATTCTTGATTTAAATCGTGTGTGATTCTATGATCGCCAGCATTTATTCCAAATCATTTGATCTACCTCTATACATTTAAGTGAGTTTTCTCAACTTAATATTTGTCCCACCATGCTCTGTTTTGTTGTCTTGTCTGTCCCCATTTATCAGTTCTCACTTACACACACACACACACACACACACACACACACAAGAATCACACACGTACATATAAAACAAAAGTTTAAAATGTATCCAGAGCCTAAAATGTATCTGTGGCAAGGTACGTGACACAAGAGTCTTATATTCAAGAAAACCTGTAATACCATCATGAGGCTGGTTTCCCTTTCTCTGGGTTGGGATACAGATGATCAACAACACAAAAGAGAGCACCACCATACAGCTCTAAAATTATTACTTTATTTTTGCTCACTGTATCTGGACACCAAAACTGTTGCGCATTAACATCCCAAAAAGCAGGGGACAGTAGGAAACCATCACACTCTGACTGTTTTTCTCCCTGAGAAGGCAGTTTGTGAAACCCGTCAGTCTGATGGTTTCCCATCATCCCTGCTCTTCCAAGGGTAGCAAATTGATCTTTAATTGCATTACTGCATGACTCTTTTGTATGGAGTATCCTTCTGGATGCAAATGCTTGCTAAAATGTTGGTTTCCGATACACTGAGCAACAATTAAGGTATAATTATAGAGCCTTATGGTTGTGATCTCCTTTGTGTGGTTGAACTTCTGAGATTGATGGTAGTAGCACACATATAGATTCATTGGTTTTTGAAGTGTTTACACTGAGTTACAGATGAGGCACACTAATGAGTCCTGGAAAGTGCAAAACACATGTCTGCATCTTCTGATCTCATCCTTTGTAGATTGTATAAGAAACTTTTGGCACCATACTCTCCTGCTTAAAGCAGAAGACGTTTGAATACTACCATGGTGATTTGTCTACACTTCCCTTGTAATATTGGGGTATGTATAGTTTTGTACTACAGTGGAGTGATTATATAGCCAGTGACCTGTTTTAAAAAAACAGTTATTCAAATAAAATACTAGAAAAGCAAATTTCTCCAAATGCCAACTAATGATAGTATCTTACATCCTAGAAATGAAAGTGTACTTGAGCTAGGGTAATGTATTAAAGACTCTTGAAAACAGATGAAATATAAGGCCTAAATCTCTGTCATAAGTGACTGGTACACAATCATTGCCCCAGTGAATGGTCATCAGTGACATGCCTGAGACTATCAATCAGGGCACATAAGTGGAGACAATCCCTTCTCCCATTACATTACTGTGAATTAGAGTACTGAAAAAGGTGAGGTCACTGCGATAATGATGCACAGTTCCATATCCAGAAGAATGGCCATCTCTGCAAGGTCAGTTGTATATTTGCAATACTCCCTGCATGTAGAACTGTTTTGACCAGAACTTGGTGCCTCACCAAGTTATTCTGGCCACTTCAGAGAGAGTGGGGATTGATAATTGTCTTGGCCATTAGTGTGCACTGTTGGTACACAGCTGTAATAGGACTTTGGCTCCTTTCCTTTCCTTTAACCACTTGTTCTTTTTTCATATTAGCTCTGCCAGTTCGGCTGGTGAATGGACCCAACAACTGCTCAGGGCGTGTGGAGGTTTACTACAACTCCCAGTGGGGACTGTGTGTGATGACTTGTGGGATATAAGTGATGCTACCGTGGTGCAGGAGCTCGGCTGTGGTAGTGCACTGTCTGCTGAGTCGAATGCTTACTTTGGTCGGTACAGGCAACATTACCCTGGATGATGTTTCATGTACTGGGAGTGAAATGCATCTGAGTGACTGTCCTGCCCTTCCACCACTTACACATAACTGTGCACTACGAAGATGCTGGTGTCACTTGCCAAGGTATGATTAATGATCTATCATAAACTTGTGTCAGTGACTTTACAGAGCTGTAACAGAAAATAAACTCCCATATGATTTTACATTGTTGTAAGCATTATTTTGTTTATTTCACAGTAACTCACTATCACCCTTTTCTTATTCAATAAGGCAACCTATAGGCAAACTCTCATATTTAATATCCCATTTTAAGGTTAGATAAAACTAATAATATTTTAACCATGTTTTTTAGTGTGTGGGTGGAGCATACAGCCATTTTGGGATAACTCAGTAGCTTTAAGAATGGCAGATCATGGAACCTTCCATTTGACTTTGGAAGAATCATTCTGAAAGCCCAACGAGCTTGAAACCCTCCACCACAATTGGTCACTATGGAATAAAAGCTGCACTATTTCGGCTGTTACTTCCACATTCCTGGACAAGAACAGTGCATGTGCGACTCACGCACATATGTAGTTCTTCTGGCACCATCATTTTGTGAATAGCTATATGCCATTCACCACAACAACACAAACGAGTGCCAAGTATGTGCTCTTGTATCGCTGCTGCCAGCAAAGGCAACAAAGGAAACAATATCTCACACTCCCACTGCTGCTGTCCTCCTCTCCTCCATTCCTGTTTATGTACCAACATCGGGGTCCCCAATCCCCATGTCAGCATTATGTAGCCCCCACACATGTGGCACACTGGGAGCCCACCCCAGCATGCCCAAATGTATTTTTCCTGCCTCCTGCTGACATTGGGTGCCAAATCACTGTGTGGCATCATGTACTTCCCCACTCATGTGGCACACTAGAGTCCACCAGTGTGCTTAAATGTCTGTTTTTCTTTTCCTGTCTTGTAAATAAAGAAAACAGTCCTCTGATCTTCTCACCTCCAGCTCATGTAGCACACTGGCAGCCCACCCAGTGTGCCTAAATGTCTGTTTTTTGTTCCTGTAAAAAAAAATGATCCCCAACTTTGTTTTTTTTCTGTAAAAAAAAAGAAAATCTCCTCATGGTCGCTCCAGTCTCCTCCCTATCCCCACCCTCCCACTGAGCACCCACCTCCCACATCCCCCTTATCACATGCTTGCCTCCGGAGATTGTTACTGTCATCTTCTCTGGACCAGGACAAGTGTGCACTCTGCAAAGCCGAACCGCAAACTGAAGAATCAAAGTTAAGCAAGCCATGATGCCATTCATTGAGGTTTTCAATTTATTTTGATGAATCAGCCATTTTTTGAATTTTGGCACCAGATTTCCAACATGGGGTTCTAGGACCCCACCTCTTGAAAACTTTCTGTCATTTGGTTACTCAGTCATGAAAGGTGATTTCAGCTGTCGCTGTGCAGAATCACCTTTCAGGACCAAGTCACCAGACTGACAGTGGCACTGTTCATGAGGTGGGGGTCCCAAAGAGCCCATGTTGCAGATTAATGAAAATATTCAACAAAATGACTGTGTTATGAGTGTGCATTACGCAGCTTCTATGCACACTCAAACTACAGTTTTAATATTTTCACTCACATTTTCAAAGATTGAATTTTGTACACCTCCTTTTCAGTAGTACTTTATCTTATACTTCCTGAAATGTTTTCACACCTGTGGCACAAAATGGTGCAGTCGCTCTGCAAAATCACCTTTCAGGACAAGTGAACAGAATGACAGTAGCACTCATGATGAGGAGGGTCCAAAAAAGCAATGTTGAAAATTTGCTGCAATACCTCCAAAATGGCCAATTACAACTGGGCTGCTCAATAATTTCTACACACACTTGTAACTTTGCTCACTTGGCAGCTCATCACAGCCCTATTGGCTATGGACAGAGTTTGTCTTCATTTGCCATGGATCTGTGGCTAATAAGTCAGGGGCTGAAAGTCCATACAGGCTGGAAACCATACTTAGATGCCTGTACTGTTCTGTATAGCACTAAAGAAGTATTATGCTATTTGAGTTGTCAACCTTCAGATCAGATCCTAAACCTGTTAGTTTCAGGAAGAACTAAACACCAAGTGTGGTATCATTGTGTGGGGTCGGCAACTAAAACAAAAGGATGAGATTGAATGATCACTGAAAATAAAAAATATAGTTAGACTAGAAGCTAAATATGTATTGTTAAGTCTTCAAAAATGATGTACAGTACAATCCACATTAAACTGTCTTGCCAATAAATAGGATTGACATTGTTTTAAACTTGGCAATGCTTTGGCAGAGTCACAGAGTGTTGTTTTCAACACTTAACGAGCTCAAGAGCAATGTCATAAAATATTTTTGTGATGATTCAACTGAAATGTGTCCACAGTTCTGTCATACTATAATGTAAATTTGAGGAGCAGTTCTGAGGCAACAGTTTTGCAAGGCGTTATGTTGGACCCAAAATGTTATACAGCTCACAAAGAAGTGTTCAAGCAATTCTTTGGTGAAACAATTAATGAATAATTAGACATTTGGTCATTTTTTTCACTAATTATTCATACTTTTCTTTGATAGGTAATGTCTGAGGATGACCTATGGTAAAACACTGACACTGGCTTTATTTTCTGTTTTCAGAATGAATTTAATCTTGCATTTAATTGGTCCCTCCCATTTTATATAGCTGTGGTGGAAGACAACATTTCAAAGTCATATTCAAAATGAGCAGGCTGTTTTATAATGTCATAATCAAAAGTTCAGCTCATCTGTCCTAATGGAGTTTGTTGCTTTGTTTGGATCTTAACCAATAAATCCACTCACATTGCTTGGATTGTGCCATATGCCATTGGTTGTATTTGAAACTTGTATCATTTTATACAGGGCTTGATTCTCAATTCTCCTGGTGCAGTGCAAGAGGCCTGCACCACAATAAATGGCAAAGTGTCCCATCCATGAAGCTGAGTTGGGAACCACTCTCAAAGGCAGTCTGCCTCTATCATAACCTGCCTGCTCCAAACAAGGCTTGCACTGCCGCGCAGCACAAAATGTTTTGCAGCATGGGATAAGGGGTGCATATGACAGATACAGGCTGCCACATAACTGAATATCCAATTCTCCAAACTTTCCCAGAGGAGAATTTCTAGGTACCCTAAGTCCAGCCAGGGCTGGTCTAAGGGTTCATAGAAATATCCCTCAGGAGAGTTTGCAGAATGCTCCATTGAGCAGCTGCCCTCACTCCAAAGCCTCGATCTCCCTTGGTATATGTCACGCCACCCTGATGCCCAATGTTACCATTACGTTAGAATATAATATTACTTGTTGGTCTAGCAGCCCCAACTCCATCCTCAATCATGCCATTTATTAAATATATCTACAGAATATTTCTGACATCCCTAGTGGTCTTGTGGCCCAGCTTCCCAATACACAATCATGCCATTCATTAAATATATCCATATTCCCAACATTTCTAGTGGTCTAAAGGCCCTACTCTTCACAAGACTGTAAGTCACCTGTTACTGCTAAAAATAAATAACATACATTCCTGGTGGTCTAGTGGCCCAGCCACCACCCACACCCTGTCAGGTAGTGCCCACCACTACCACACCCATACTACACCCTGAGCCAGGAACCAGCACAGCCCTTCTCTCACCACCATGGTTGTTGGCTGACTGACCCATTCAATTAGCCCATATGGTACTAGACAGTACTCCTCACTGTCAGGTCAGTTGGCAACCAGCCATGGTGGTGACAGGAGGCTTACCAATGCTGGCTCATGGTGTGTAGATGGTGTGGTGGTGTGCAGTACCTGATGGGGTGAGGGGCAGGGTCCACTAGACATCCAAAAATGTGTGTTATTTATTTTTACAGTGATGGCAGTTTCTGGGTTGGGGGCGTGGGGCCACTAGGACCACTTGGGATGTGGGGAATAGATATATTTAATGAATGGTAAGATCTGGGATTAGGGCTGCTAGACCTCTAGGATGTAGAAAATGTACTGTATATAAATATGGTATATGACAAGATTTGGGATGGGGTGGGTAGACCATAAGACCACTCTGATGTGGAGAAATACTGTAGATTTATTTAATAAATGGCATGATAAGGGATTTGGGAGAGGCTATCTAGATCACTAGGAATGTGGGGAATATACTGTAGATGTATTCAGTATATGGCAGGATCAGGGATCAAGGATCATGGCTCACTAGATCACTGGGTGGCAAATCCTTTTACATCATAATAACATCAGGGATGGGGGAATCGCTCCCTTAACAGCAGGGATCCAGTACCAAACCCCTCTCATGCACAATGTTTGTACTACAGGAGACCATGCAGCAGGTGTGGAGACATAGGCACTGGCACCCATCCTGTACCAGAATCTGGTGCAGGTCCTGGAGCAAGTGAATTCAGTGCAAGCTGCTGTTTGTAGCAGCTGCACTGATCAAAAGACCTCTTGGAGAATAAACACAATATTTAATAGATCTGATACCTCATTGGATATTGCGGCTTGCATTTTCAGAAGAGGTGTGATGAGCATCCCTAGATGTGCCCATGCATCTCCGACTTGTGAGGGACGTCAGGGGTGTGGCGATATTCGGAAGCCCCAATGTGCCCTGTATACCTGACTGCATTACAGCACAGAATATTACAAAGCAGGAATGCAAATGAGATGTCTCGCATGCATATTCCCCACAAGCAATATTCAGCTTCCCAGCGTAACTGTGGCAGGCTGTGCTGGCACATAGTTACACTTTCCAGATCCTACTTTAACTATACTAATTTGAAGGTTGGTGCTCTAGCATAGTCAAGGGTTGGGTACACTTTAGCTAGGGTACACGCTCACCGTATGGTCAACTCTCTGTCTGCTATGTTCTTCACTGGACATTTACTTGTTGAGCATAAGCATGTGATCACTCTGACAATCTCCTCAGCATCCTTCTTCCACACAATGCCCACTGGATAATCTTTGGTCTCTCAGGTAGACTCTGCTTCGATATGCTTGTCTAACCATGGCATGTACACTCCATGTTCAGCCTCTGATCATGACTTCCTCCTCCTGCTACTGTCTCATTTTGACCTTTCTCATTTCCTTCATTAGGACACTGAGGTGGATAGATTGTCTTTTCTATCTTTCAAGCCCAATGTCAACAATAGCTAACTTGAGTATCATGCAACCTCAGTACTTGTTTAATTCCCACTTAGTCTAGATCAGAGAAGCACACCTTTTTCAATAAACTTGTTGCAACGCCGCTTGAGACAATTTAAGAAGTCAGATAATGTCACTGTTCAGTACTGCTTTGCAGCTTTGTATCTTCAGATGAGATCTTCACCCTACTCAATGCTTCCAAACACACTATCAAGAGCATTCAAATAGTCCTGTGCACTGATGTCGGCTTTGATGCCTAAAGGAAAGGATACCATCGAATGCAGTCCACTGAGACTTCTCTCCTACTCTTACACTTTTCTGCCTCTGGACTCTACCAGTCTTGAACCACCAGAGGCATAGTCCATCCAGGTGTCAAGATCCTCATCTCCTGCTAGAGCTTGATTCCAGAAAATGTGTAATCTTCTATAAAATGTTGCATAATATGTGCTACATAACTTGGCACACCTACTGGAGATTAAGGAAAGTTACCTCTAGCATATCAAATGCTTTTCTAACTTCATTACTTCTGCCAGTAACAAAAGACTTAGTTTCTCTTGAAAACCTTCAGATTTTGGGTGGACATTGGGCTTAGCGCTGCTTACATGCATGGCACACCAATGTCCCGGTGGAGTAAGAACGTTCAGGGGTCAGAGGGTATGGCACTTTAGCAACATTCATCAGTCTCTGCACTCACCAAGTATAGTCAGCATGTTGGATGAGTTGTCTCTCACTCACCTTCCTACTACAATCTGACCTATATTTGTTTCTGCATACAACACCTCTTCAGTTTGTTTATTACCAGTCCGGGGGTACTCCTAAAATTAATAAAGCTTTCTTGAGGTCTGTGCCCTCACAATCACACCAGGTTGCAAATGTCTATACACCTTTGTGTCAACCATCATTTTAGCTTTGGCAATTGCCCAACTTTCCACTGAGGCAAGTAATTCCATGTTGGTAGCGTTTCAGGCAGCAGGGATCCCAGTGGTGCCTCTAAATTATGTAATTCTGGTGCCATGGTCTAAAGAGGGCTACTATTCCTGCTTTATCTATACTGTTAATGTTGAGGGTATAGGCTCTGTTCAATATGGTTTGGGAGTTCATTTCAAAAGATTGCATATATAAGCATGATGCCACCACCCAGAGTAAGATTTGTAGACTAGTTGGTAAATTGGTATAATCCTCATGATGTTGTACCAACTCAAATCCCACCACACACAGAAATAAACGTTACCATGCTTTTGTTTTAGTTCAGGTTAGATTATTCATTCGACTACAAGTCTTTACGATATAGATAGATAGATAGAAACTTTTATTTGACAGGATAGTAACTTTTAGGACCTAAGGCCCTGTTTATCAAAGTTGTCCTGTTTTAAAAATACCATTTCAAGGAACAAGAACATCATGTAATAATATATTACAGAACAAATCTTACAAATATGACAAACAATTTCACTACATACATTACAAATAATATACATAGATACACAATATATCAGAGAATAGACAAGTAAGACATACAAAAAAGTACAAAGCATGAATAATTTAATTCAGACTCTTAAAATAGTGAGATAAAACTTCAATGTGTTTCAGTCATGGCAGTTTTACCAAAATATTCAGTAATTTAAAGCTTATGTTATATTATGTTATAGGAATCTTGGTTCCAATTTACTATAGATACTCCATTTATAAAGGCAGACACTATAGCAGGTTTAAAGTTACTAAAAACAACCGTCAAACTCTATAATTCATGAGTGGCTATAAAAGGAAAAGACCTATATAATGTGTTCTGTTTGATGACTATTGATGACACACATTCCTGTTTACAAAAAAATATTTTAAAGACTGTTATTTTCTATTTACCTTTATATCCCAGAAATGGTATCCAAATAACACCGCAGCATGGGAAAAGAACAATGTACAATAGGTACTTCTCACTTAAATACAATTACTAGATTGTAATATATTTTCTGATTTTATACAAGAGAGTTTCAAGTATGTCATTCAATTCTTCACACTATTAGAGGACTACAAAATAAGGACAACTAGTCTATTAGTTGGCCAGAATATCAGAAATATGTGTTCTGTTCCTCACTAATAGCAACAATGGCTCCATTTACTACAGTAGCTCCCTCATGATGGGGAACCCTTGTTTTCATCTACAAAAGTCATGTAGGTCCCATTGCATCTGAAGGTTAGTTGGAGACTTTCTCATTATTCAACTGCCAAATAATTAGTAATTGTATTATGATCCTGTCCTGGTTTGTGCTGGCATGTATTAGTCATATTCTGCTCCTCCCGAGTTCTATCATACTTAATACTGCTTACCCAGCATCATAAATATCAAAGCTGAGTTCCCACTGTTTAATTGACAACTCTCCAATGAACCCACTGCCATATTGCCATCATTCCTGTCAGCCAGAGATATCAACTTTATTTAAACAAAACCACAATTTGTGCAAAGGAAGAGCTACCAGTCACTCTCCCAGTCACACATTCAGCCTCCAAGAGGCCCAAGGAGCCATTTTTACATTTCAATTATAGTATTTATCATAATAGAGTATGTTCTAGAAAGCTGAACAAGTATATCCCCAGACCTGAAAATGTTCTCCAATTTCTGCATGCTTTATACCAAACATCCAATCATGTAAGCAAACCTACATAAACATTCAGAGAATTTGTAAAGCATATTAATAAAATGCAAAATAAAATGAACTGGACACTAATTTAGAGACTCTAATACAACTAAAAGTCCTTCCAATTTGGCCAGAGTTTCGAAGATCCATATTTCAATAAATTTATAAAATTAAAAGGTTCTGTTTTAATTCTGGAGTCCATAGCCATACATGCCATGCAGTGCCTCTAGTGGGTATATATCTTTATTGCTGGACAACATCTCTTAAAAATGAAAAACATTTTACAATGATGAAAACCCAACAAGTCAGAGTAGAGACATGGCTCACTTCTCTTAGGCCAAGAGTCAAAGGAGTTGACAATTCATCTCAAGTCACAAGGTGCTAATGAATATACAGAGTCCACTCAAAGATTAGTAGGTTATAGAACATCCAGAAGTTCAAACCCTTAAGAAAGCTTCAACTGATAATCATTATTATGGTGTTAAAAGTAATATGTTTTGAGAAAAGATACAGCTGTGGTCATTTTTCCTGGTAGTCGGTGACATGTGCATCGCGATTGGGTACCTACAATAATGGTGATCCAATCCCCAGCAAATGTAATGACAGGATGTCGCTATAGGTACGAGTGGGGGGGAGCAAGCACGCACAGTGAGAAGCATGAGGGATGTGGAAGTGTGGTGCCATGGTCGGTTGCTGAGCTGACCCCATGTCACAGTGGGTGGGTTAGCTGTGTTGGCGGCAGGGTACTGGGTTCAGGTCCATTTGCTGGTGTGTTTTGTTGCACCTGGCCCAAAATGTTGTGTTTTAAATGTTATTCACCCGCTGACATGCACCCCCTGGAGTTGAGAATCCTTAACTAGGGGTGAGGGGTGTGGGAATAGCCCCATATAAAACATTATAAAAACTAAGTCCCCGTGCCATTTTGTTAAGCGCTTGTGTCAGAGTGCGAAAAAGATTTTCAGCACTCTGATTTCCGATAACGGTGATCATCTTTAGACTTTCAGTGTTAGCAGATAGAACCTTTTCCCCAATGCTGCTACAGTCCCCCAAAGCTGCTATAGTATGAGGCAGTATAGTGCAGCAGATTAAAGCTCTGAGCTGCAAACCTGGAGACCTGGGTTTGAACCTCACAGCCCCCACTTGCATACCATGTGACACTGAGCAAGTCACTTAACTTTCTTGTGCTGCCAGATCACACCTGTAAACAAACTTTTGCTTAATGTGTCTCTCTGGTAAAAAAACATACGGTAGTAGCACAGTCATTGCCAGCTATTTCCAAAATTTCTAAAGAGTTTCTCTCTGCTGCCCTTACTGTGGACATGCAGAAAGCGGGAGATATTTCAGGAAATATCACAGAAATTTTGGGAAATAGCTGGCAGTGTCTGTGGCTGCTACTGTAAGCTAACACGCTTCCCATCTCATATGCCAGAAGCCAGAACTTAAATGCTTCACCTCTGAGACAGCAGCAATTACACACAATATCGACGGAAAAAGTAAACCAGTACTTCTTGAGAGAAAATTCCCCTAACAGTTCGCCTTCTGTCACCTCACAAAATTTTACACAAGTTTGTGAAAAGAGGGTTACTTCAATCAGAACTCCCATTTCCATCATTCTTCTCTGAAAATCTTCATTTTTCCTTATCAATAGTGTTTCACCCTCAACCATATCCTGTCTTTCCAGGGCATTGTGTAGACTTGCAACACCTGAGGTTCAGTCTCAGGAAGATGATCTATCTGAGAAAAAAGAAAAGAGATAGACACCTCTGAGCACAATATTTCTTGTCTTTAAATCAGCCACACCAGTCCCTCAGGTAACCGTGGAATACCATTTAAAACAGCAAACAGCACCTTAGAAGCTTGTACAGTAGCTTAAAACAATCTGTCACTCTCTCTCTCGGCACACTCTTCAGAAACAGAGTCCAAATGAGTCCATTATCATGCACTTCAGTGACCAACATGCAATCAGAGCAACTCTAATAATATTCTCATGGAAACGCTTGTAAGGAAAAAGAATAAATACAGTTTTATTTATCATTGGTGTAGGAGTAGGAGGAATACCTGAAACAAGGAGGTATATAAATTAGATATTGATTGGTTTTGGTAGAAATCAATTCAACAGCAATAAACAGAAAAAGAAAACATTTAAAATTGTGAGCAATAAAAGAATAGTGCCCAGCATCCCACCAGGATGCAGCAAGAGAAATAGAAACCCTTCCATCTGGTACCAGAACCCCCTCGGTTCTAAGCTGAGGTACCCAAGACTGGTGCTGGCCTGTGGTTGTCGCAGCTGGCTTTTAATTTGTAAATTAAATAGTGCAACTGCAGGTAGGACTTGTGAAATAAAAAGATAACCATTCCGACAAATCTTCTGCAGGGCAGCCCTGCTTACTCATAGTTTGTTGAACATTTGGACAGATACAAACAGGCAGGAGCTGAGACTTTACCTGTGTAACCCCCTGCTACCCGAGGTTACTTGAATCCCAGTAAGACCTAGTGGTAGGCAGGAAGACAGCTGTGAAATTCCAGTTAAATGGATTTCAAACTGTCTTCACTCTGTTCTCAGTCTAAGCTGAGACTGAGGGATGACATCATCATAGAACTATCGCAGCTGCATGAGCCACATTGAAACCTGCAGAAGGGAATTAGATTAGAATGTTGGGAATTTTTGAAGAGTGAGCAGCAGCAGTTGTGTGAGCAGTCAAGAGAGAGGAGCACAGCTGTCTGTGCACAGGCTGTTGGAGCCAAAGCTCTGATATAGAGCTACTTTTAGGGAAAGGTGTGTGTTTTCACCTAAAGAGGAACACAGTAAGCTGTTCTTGAAGTGGTGAAGACCGCTGATACTGGTCTCTGTGCCCCATCCCCTGAGTGGATGGGGTGGAAGATTTGCCTGTTATTCCAGGGCAACCCCTAGTTCCTGCTAGAGAAGAAGCTGCCTTATTTTTCCAAGTGGGTTGTGGCACAAGAAGATGTCAAGATTCACCTGCGGGTACCTGCAACCAAAGGGTGAGTTCTGCTCTTGTCAAGGGCCTATGTTTCACCTGAACTGTGTTAAAGTGGGGATTGGACTGCTGAGTTAGAGGGAGGACAAGAGGAATAGGCTTAGCCAAAGTAAAAATATGTTCAATTCCAGCACAAGGGAAAGTCAAGACATGTAGAGGAAATGTGCTATAGATTTACCCTTTGATCTACATTGCCAAGCTTTCAAAAGAGTTGTTTAATGTCCAGAGAAATGGCAGGATATGGATTGTGGGAGCAGGAGGTGGGAGACCCCCACCTTTAGTAACCAGGTCCACCTCTACGAATTTGCTCTGTGGATTTCTACTTTGCCTCAGGCACTTGGCCAGTGCTGAGGGAAGTACCCAGATGTGGGATTGAAAGAAAATTTCTCTTATGGAGTCAAAGGCTCTAAGGTGGTTTGGGAGCCACCAACAGAAAATGTGGTCCACTGCCACATGGACCGGATCGAGTGGGCGGCAGGGGAGCCAGGCTGGAAAAACCCAAATAGTGCACAAGTCAGGCTATGTACCCAAAGCAGTGTCAAGTCCAGGCTGTGTGCCTAGTGGGTTCAGAGCCTGAGGGCTGAAATGTTGAAGAAGTGTTCTGATAGCTCTTATCTGCATTACCAGGAATGTAGCCCGTGGGGTCCGTCTATGCTTTGTTTGTTCAGTTTGGATGTGAATAAAAGCCACACTTTAGAATCCCATTCCTGGTATTGGACATTACAGTTATTGCTTCCTGTGTTCGTATTTACTTGGGTGCCCCAGTACAGATTAGCCTTACTTGAGGCCCTTGTGCCGAGTAACCTAGTCCTCCTGAACCCAGTCCCCACCTAGTACTGCTGTCAGCTTCAACAGCATACCACCTGTTGGTTTGCAAAAAGGCAGGGTGAGGGGTTACACTTGTACTGGTCTTGGCAGCACCATGGATTTCAGATGGTAGTTGGCAGTGCAAGAGAAGCAGGAAACCACAATGGGTTGTAAGGGATGAAGGATGCTGGTTTCACTTGTCTAACCTTTCCAAACATCACCGTGAATGGCCTTTGTAAACAGTGCTCACTTGATAGGCCAGTACCTTCTCCTCGAC
Organism: Neoceratodus forsteri; assembly: GCA_016271365.2. Classification (NCBI taxonomy): domain Eukaryota; kingdom Metazoa; phylum Chordata; order Ceratodontiformes; family Ceratodontidae; genus Neoceratodus; species Neoceratodus forsteri. The sequence continues at coordinate 865,544,556 of CM028137.1, read as the reverse complement.
GATGGTCCCAAGAGTGGTGGTGGTGGTGTTGGGGGATGGTCACAGGTAGCTTTAGTAACACTGCTGGTTTCACTCAATACTTAAGACATCATGCTGGCCAGTAGAAGCAGCCAAAGCATAAGACAGGCTGGGAATTCCCAACAGAGAAAAGATTCTCAGGCTTTACTTTTTAAGTTAAGTTTGATTCAGTGACTCATGTGTGGCTGGGGGAAGCTGATATATGTGGTGGTGGAGGCAAAATGTTAAACTGGATTATATATGAGGCAAATAAACAAATCAAAATGAAAGAAAAAGCCGCTATGGTTCTCAAAAGACGTGCTGGGGAAGGTTAGGAGAAAAGATAGCATTTAGAAAGTACAAGGAAACACAGAAGAAGCAGGACAGAGAACTGTGCCAGTTAAGGCAGAAGGAAGCAGGAAGGCAGTCAGAATGGCAAAGGCCCAAACAGAGGAAAAGATAGCCAACTCGGTTAAGAAGGGGATAAAATATTTTATAAGTACATTAGGTAGCATAGAAAGACAAAGGGAGGATAGTGAAGCTGAATAGAATGGATAGTGGGAGGGCAGAGATGGACAATGAAAGGCAGGGATACTTGAACGAATACTTCTGCTCAGTATTTACAAAAGAGAGGAGAGGGAGGTACCTAATACAGTTAACAGAAGCACTCTGGATGGGGGTTGATATTGGTTCTTTCACAGAAGAAAGAGTTCTGAAAGAACCCTAAAACTGAAGGTGGACAAAGCAATGGGGCATGAAGGAATCCCAGAATTTTAAAAGAATTAAACGGTGAACTAGGGACACCACCGACTACCCTTTGTAACAAATCATGGGAGGATGGTGTGGTACCTGAGGACTAGAGGAGGGTGGATGTTATTCCCTTCACAAAAGTGGGAGCAAGACAGAGGCAGGAAACTATAGACCTGTCAGTTTGACATCTGTGCTAGGAAAATGATGGAATCACTTTTGAAGGAAGGAATTGTTGAGTACCTAGAGGCAGTGGGCACAGGACCCGAGGCAGCATAGATTCACAGCAGGAAGATCATGTCAGAAAATTGAATCAATTTATTTAACTGGATGACCAAAGTAGTAGATCAGGGTGTGGTTGTGGACATGGCCTACCTAGACTTTAGAAAGACATTTGACACAGTCCCACACAAAAAATGAATAAACAAATTAGCCAGCCTGAGAGTGGGTCCCAGGAGGTAGCCTGGATAAAGCATTGACTGAACAACAGGACACAGAAGGTAATAGTAAATGGAGTCCACTCTGAAGAAGGGGGTTACTAATGGAGTACAGCAGGGTTCAGTACTGGGTCCAGTCCTTTTAATGTCTTTATAAGTGACATTGCAGCAGGACTGGAACAAAAAGTATGCCTCTTTGCAGATGACAAAGGATCTGCAACAGGGTTGAAACACAAGGGGCATGGAAAGGATGAGAAGGGACTTGGAAAGTTGGAGGAATGGTATGGCAGCTTGGATTCAATGCAAAGAAGTGCAAAATAATGCACCTGGGAAACAAAAACCCTGGGGAAGAGTACACAATGGGGAAAGTAACAACAACAAAATGGAAAGGATCTGGTGTAATCCTGTCAAATTACAATGAAGTGGCAATTGGGTTTTAGATGTGAAGAAGTGCAACCATGCACATAGGGGCTTAAGAACCCGAGGAGGAATATTGGTTGGTGGGGTGCAGCTGGGGGTCACTGAGGAAGAAAAGCATCTAGGGGTGATGGTAGCAGAGTGCATGAACAGCTCTGCTCAGTGCAGTAAGGCTGCAGCTAAGGCTAACAAGATGTCGGGGTGTATTGCAAGAGGATTCTTCTCCAGACATAGGGATATGATCCTGCCCCTACACAGGTCCTTAGTCAGGCCACACTTGGAGTACTGCATGCAGTTGTGGCATCCATATCTGAAAAATTATATTGGGCTTCTAGCGGGGTGCAGAGTAGGGTGACAAAATGATACAGGGATGACAGGCAAAACCGAAAAAGAACAGACTGAGGGATCTGAGTTTGCATGCCCTGGAGGAGAGATGGATTGAGGATATGACTGAGATGTTCAAGTACTTGAAGAGGAACAACAAATCTGGCACAGATGGATTATTTAGGCTGAGGAAGGAAAGGACAAAAGAGGGCATGGGCTAAGATTGGAGGCAGCAGTTTTAGGAGAGAGCTAGGTAGGCATTATTTCACAGAAATGGTGGATTCTGAGAGGAACACTTTACCAGAAGAGGTGGTATCATGCATGACAGTAGACAGTTTCAAAAATGCATGGGACAGGGCACAGGGGTGAGTGTGTGTGAAAGTAGAACTGAAAACTTTCAGGAGGTGAGAGTGGGTGAGAGGGATTGAACAGTTGCACTTTAAGGGTGCTAACTGTGCACTCAAGCAGACTTGATAGACAAAGGCCCTGTTTCTGCTGGCAGATCCATATGTTCGTATGTTCATAAGTCACCTGGACACTTCTCCTGACAAACAGAACAGTTCTTGTGATGATCTTCAAAGACCAGGGGACACCAAGGCAGGGTGATCCTTCAGAAAACAATCAGTTATTGATGACTTTCCTGTTGGAATCTGCTTAGAATCATGTCAGTTGATAAGTTTGTTTTTGACAAACCTGACAAAACAGCAACAGGCAGGATGATTCTTTTCTTTGAGGTTGTAAAAATCTTTTCTTCTTCAGAAAATCACTTCTCCTGGCTGGAGATCAGTCAGGAGCACCTCTGACTGCTTTAAAGCCTCTTCCAACTGCCACAGAACAGTCCTTCACTTCAAACCTCTTAAGGAACACAGTCTCAAGCTGCAACATTCTTTCTCCTCCTCTCAGAGCAATAGGTAGTCTCTGATTTGCTGATTATGCTGTCCATACTGATATTAGGCACCTGATTGGTTGTTGCTTCGGTGCCCAGCACATTGTTCACTCCTCCCCTAAAGCCATTTCACAGTCCTCATAGGCATCTGTGAGATCTGATTAGCTGAAACAGGTCACAAGGTCTCTTAAGCTGGCTACTGGCAAAACAGTTTGTGGCTGTCCTTTGTTCTGAGGCTTTGCAGCCAAACCATTTGGAATGGTGCTGACGAACATGAATTTGCCAGCAGAAATAGGCCACCTGATCTATCAAGTCAGCCAAGTGTACAGCTTGCATGCTCACCTTGCAGCTTCCTTGCTCCCCTCCCTTTCCAATGACCCCTCTCGCCTTGTCCTGTTCCTTTTGAAACTACCCACTGTCTTACTAGCTTACATTTAAATGTTTATTGTGCTGGATTGCCTATTCTGTGCCCTTAATGTGACTGCAGATTGTGTAGGTAGAGGCCACTGTTTGTCCATTGGAAGTCCTGTTTGCAGGCCCCCAAGCACCCTAGACTTTATTCATTCACAGGAAGTACATTTCCCAGCAGCTTCAGCTGTTGGGCCTACATCTTTATGGCTTGTCAGCAGTTAAAATAACAATAATTATGCCCTTGTACTTCTGGGCTTCTCCTTGTGTCTCCAGAGATTAAGTAGCTAATTCGGGGTCCAGGATCATGGGAGGAACCTCCATTTTCACCGTGGAAGTGGCGTTTCCAAAATATGCATCATGCATATGTAAACTCACCTGCTCAAGACTACAGTGTGGCCCCATAGTTATCATCTTTTGCTGTACCAGCCCAGGTCTCTGCAGTAAACACATGCAGGGGCTGGCAGGAAATAACAAGATGGCACAGAACCTGAGCTGGTGGCCAGTAAGAGCATCAGGAGTCCCTGGGGCGGCAAGGTAAGCCCCACACTTTTGGTGGGAGTTACAAATACATTGGACTACACAAATGAATACACAATATTGGTTTAGATTTTATTAATCAAATGGCCAAGCAATTATAAGCAATATAATGGACAAGTCGGTAGCCACACTCATGTAATTATATCAGCACAACCCACTGGTCTGAGTCACTTGCTTATTCCATATTAAGACCACAGCTGCATAAAACTGCAGGGATTGCCCCTTATAATGATTTTATAAGCTTTTCCAGTGTTATCCAAATCAAGGACAGTATTCATCAGCAGCACTCATATAAATCTAGTAATATTGCAATCCTATTTCAGCTTTTTACTATCATGTTCTCCTACCATCTTATGCTTGCTTCATAACCATTGACCAGTATTTCTGTGTCTCCCCACCACCACACCCCCCACACACACAAAAGCATCTGTGGGTCACTGTGAAATAGTCTGAATGTCACTGCAGGTTACACACAAACATCTGTTGGTCACTATAAGTCACTCTCAATTTATGGGCAGGTTCTCCCAGTTCTGGTCCAGTCTTCTCCGCCCTTTGCCTGCTCCTTCCCTTGATGTACTCTGAAATTACTCCTCCATGATCCTACAGTCAATGTCTGCAACTGAATTTAATAATGATTCCTCCTGACGAAGGGTTGTATCCCAAGGTGCTGGGGCAAGTGGTAGCATGCTATAAATGCATTCCTGTGTTGGTGCCTTTGTGGATTACAATTTGATGGTTGTGCAGTCAGTCTATGCTTGCTAAATTTAATAATTTCCTGTTGTTTGCAAATGACCTGTCCACTGCCACTTACCTTGCAATGACATTCTTTCATGTATCACATGTTTCTTGTACTTAAACTGCTATCCTGCTTTCACACCAGCACTGTAGTTTATTTCATTGCTGTTGTACTGATTGACAAGAACCATTTCCTAACACCCCAGGTTTCATCTGGGAAATGAGCAGTTCTCAGCTTAGTATGCCTTCTAGTCAAATGTCTGAAATAAATACTTATATATATTTGGGTTTCTGGACATTCTGTACTTTATGACTCAAAGGCAACTGAATGGAATCCGTTCCTTGACTATTGTACTTAATTTGTTTCTGCAGTGATGCCATAATCCTCTGGTAGTGATGTCATTATAGTTTCCATAGTAATGGGGTGTGTGTGGAGTATAGTATAATAATCTCTCTGCAGAAATAAGTAATGGGAATGGATGAATTCTATTGCAAAATATGCTTTTTAATTGAAAATGTCATTAGTAATAAAAATGAAAGACCCTGAAAATCTTTCTGGATAATTTTTCAGACAGACTTCTGCTCAATCCAACTATGAATTCTTTTGCTTTTGACATGGCAATCACTTTAACGTTTCACAAAAGTGAATACAAGAATTTTCTAATTGTTGTAATTAATAACAAGCATTTGTCAATGCCTAATGTTTGAAGGACCATTTTCTTTTGTTACAGGTTTTTTTTTTTTATAGATAGATGACGGGTTTTTGCCACACTGGGGTGGGCTTGATTTTATAACTGATTTTAATTATGTGTTTTTATGGTTATTATGTTTTAGTTATTTTATGTACAATGCCATGGTCTCTGGAATGGCATTTAAAAATAACATTTGCTTTGCTTTTGCTTTTAGTAGTTAAAGATGAGCCAATGTTGAATATTTATTAAGCAATATGCCTAATTTCAGGACTCCTCCTTCCATTCAGCAAAGTCAAATGTGTGTGCCACTTGAGCCAAAGAAAAAGATTCACATGGCATCATAATGTAGTGTCTTGTAGAAGGGGCCACAAACTTTAGATGGATAACAAAATATGATTTGTGATTGATTCTTTTGTGAGTTTGGTGATTTGTTGATACATTGCTTATTATCTTCCAATAAAAGTTCAGATTAAAGAAAGATGTTTCCAGCTGTTTCATGGGCTCTAGTGCTAGTGTATGTTTAGTTTTTTTTTCAAATTGAATAAACTTTATTGAAAACAAACAAGTATAACATCATACAGGAAAAAAGAATGTAAACCATTTTCATATATAACATCATACACATACTACACCCCATCCCTCCACAAAAGACCCCCACATCCCTCCACAGAGGAAAACTAGGATAGCATTTCCAACAAGGCATTTGTTTGAAACAACCAGTCTGGTATACATTCTGTCTGCCTAGAGAATAAAAGACCAAGGGAACAAAAGGGTGTACTCATGCCATTAACAGGACATAAAGAGTTCCTAAACACGATGGTTTTGGACAACTTACCAGGCATGCTAGCTGTAAGATGCTCAGCTCAAAGGCAAACATTTTCTCCCAGTACCATTCAAGGAATTGAGTGTGCACTGATTGAGCCAGTACCGAGGATAACCTTCTTGGAACATGCCAAAATTGAGGTCATGTATTGCCTCTTTTGCCAATCAGTGTGTTATCAAATTCAATCAGGATAAATATTTCAGGAAGAAAGGCATCAGACAACCCCAACAAGGGATCTAGATGTGATTGTATTGAATTTCCAAAGGGACCACCATTTCACGGGACCACAAAATATGAAGTAGGGTGCCAGGGTCTTTACCACATCTGGAGCAAAAGTCTGCAGGAGCCCACCCATTTTATAAAGTTTGACTGGAGTGTAATAAGGATTGTGAGTAACCTGAAATTGCATAAACGGTATCTAACCCACTTTGTAAATGTCTATAAATGTTTCCATATAACATAGCAATTTCTAGTGGAATTAGAAGCCAGAAGGATTTGGTCCCAACAGCAGAACATTGGCCTTCATTGGCAGCAAGAGATTCCTGTAATGACCGATAATATTATGAAATGTAATGGGATGTAGCAGCCTTATGAAGGAGTGGAAAAATAACATTACCAAAAGGCTAAGCCATATACCATTACCAAAAATTGCAAAAGCATGTGTGACTGTTGAAAATATCAAAACAAGAAGAGGTAGGCCAGTGATATAGGGCACAGGCATCCTGAAATGCTAGCAGTTTGATTCAAAATGAGGTCTCTAACTAAGGCCATCAGGAAATGGAGGGTAATGAGTACCAATGCCCGTAGTCTGGGCAACAAGCTCCTGAGCTGGTGGCCTTAATGGAAGAGGGATGCCTGGATATCGTAGACAGTCAATGAAACATGGTACACAGAGAACTATGACTGGGATAGTAACATACCAGGGTACATAACCTACAGGAGAGACAGGCAGTGGAGAAGAGGGGAGGTAGCTCTCTGTAAAGGAAGGGATAAAAGCAACTGAACAAAAGAGTAAACAGGAGGAGAGGAGGCACTGTGGGTCACCTTGGAGACTGGAAAGGGCACTACAATCTGCACAGGGTTGTGTACAGACCCCCATGTCAGGGGAAGGAATGGACAAGGATATGATGGAAGGCATTCTAGAATGGCAGAGAAAGGGGAGATACTGTTGATGGGAGACCTGAATATGCCAGATGTTAACTGGAGCACATTTGCTGCAGCCACATCCAAGAGCAGGGCCATTCTTGATGCCCTACAGGTGGCAGGCATTAGACAGCTAGTTTCAGAACCCACTGTGAGGGAGCAATCTTAGACCTCATACTCTCAAACGGGGCAGTGAGAGGATCTCAGATCTAGAAGTGGGTTGCCATCTGGGGACAAGTGACCATCAAACAGTGTGGTTCACGTTAAACTCAGCTACAGAGTCAAGCCATACAAAAGTGAGGGACTGGACTTTAGGAGGGCTGACTTTGGCAAGATGGGAGGAGTGCCTCAGAAAAGCACTAGCAAACAGGCTAGAAGAAGGTGTGGAACAACAATGGGAATTATCAAACTGCCATCACAGAGGCAACAAGCCTTTGTGTGAAGCAAATAAACAAATCAAAATGAAAGAAAAAGCCACTATGGTTCTCAAGAGAGGTGGCTGTGAAAGTCAGGAAGAAAAGATAGCATTCCAGAAGTATAAGGAAACACAGAAGAGCAGGACAGAGAGCTGTACCAGTTAAGGCAGAAAGAAGCAGGAGGGAAGTCAGAATAGCAAAGGCCCAAACTGAGGAAAAGATAGCCAACTCAGTTAAGAAGGGGGATAAACACCTTTATAGGTACATCAGCGAGCTAGAAAGACAAAGGGAGGATAGTGAGTCGGAATAGAATGAACGGTGGGTGGGCAGAGGGACAGTAAAAGCAGGAATACTGAATGAACATTTCTGCTCAGTATTCACAAAAGGAGGAGGAAGTGCCTAATCCATTAACAGAAGCACTCTTGATAGGGGTCAATCCCAGTCCTTTCACAGAAGAAAGGGTTCTGCAAGAACTCCTAAAACTGAAGGTGGACAGAGCAATGAGTCCTGATGGAATTCACCCCAGAATTCTAAAAAGAATTAAGAAGGAACTAGTGAAACCACTGGCTACTCTTTTTAATAAATCATGGGAGGATGATGTGGTACCAAGGACTGGAGGAAAACGGATGTGATTCCCTTCACAAAGTGGGACCAAGACAGAGGCAGGAAACTACAGACCTGTCAGTCTGACCTCTGTGGTGGGAAAGTGATGGAGTCACTTCTGAAGGAAAGAATAGTTGAGTACTTAGAGGTCAGTGGAGCACAGGATCCAAGGCAGCATGGGTTTACAGCGGAAAGGTCTGTCAGATGAATCTAATAGATTTCTTTGACTGGGTGACCAAAGTAGTAGACCAGGGAGGGGCTGTGGACATGGCCTACCTAGACTTAAGCAAGGCATTTGACACAGTCCACACAAAAGATTATTAGTCAAATTAACTATGCCTGGGTAGTGGGTCCCAGGGTGGTAGCCTGGGTAAACATTGGCTGGACAACAGGACACAGAAGGTAATTGTAAATGGAGTCCACTCTGAAGAAGGGGCGGTTACTAGTGGGTACCGCAGGGTTCAGTATTGGGTCCAGTCCTTTTAATGTCTTCATCAGTGGCATTGCAGAGGGACTGGAAGGAAAAGTATGCCTTTTGCAGATGACACAAAGATCTGCAGCAGGGTTGATACACAAGGAGGCGTGGAAAGGATGAAAAGGGACTTGGCAAGGTTGGAGGAATGGTCAGACATATGGCAGCTAGGATTCAATGCAAAAAGTGCACCTGGGAAACAAGAACCCAGTGGAAGAATACACAATGGGTGGGAGGTAGTAACAACAACAAAACAGGAAAGGGACCTGGGGTAATCATATCAGATGACCTTAAGTTAGCAAGCAATGTTAGAAGGCAGTAGGGAGGGCCAGGGTATACTGGGATGTATAGGGAGAGGCATCAGCAGCAGAAAACAGGAAGTTGTTATCCTCTGTACAGACAGTTGGTGAGACCCATCTGGAATACTGTGTCCAGTTCTGGAGACCCCATCTCCGTAAGAACATAGACAGGATAGAGGCAGCCAGAGGAGGGCAACAAAATGGTGCAGGGTCTGCAAGAGAAGCCGAAGAGGAGAGACTAAAGGAGCTTAATATGTATACCCTTGAGGAAAGAAGGAGAAGGGGACATGATAGAAACTTTCAAGTACCTCAAGGAATCAACAAAGTCCAAGAGGGTAGCATCTTTCAGAAAAAAGACTTGCAAGAACAAGGGACACAATTTAAAAGATAGAAGGAGGCGGTTCAGGGCAATGTGAGAAGTATTATTTCACAGAGGGTAGGGGATGCATGGAACAGCCTTCCTGAGGAAGTGTGGGGTCTAAAACCGTGGGAGAATTCAAGAATGCATGGGACAGACATAAGGCAATTCTTGTGGGGGCAGGAAGATATAGGCTGTTGTTTAACTGGGATCTGCAGGCCTATCTGTAGGTAGGAAATGGGCAGACTAGATGGGCCTAGCGGTCCTTATCTGCAGTCAAAGTCTATGTTTCTATGTTTCTATGTTTTACACCATGGTGGGCCACAACCCTGTAGAAAGCTGTTGTCCAGCTATTTGAAATTGGGTTCCATAACAAGGCTTAGGAAGTATCATTGTATGTGCAGATTCTGAATATAGAATAGAGTTGTGAGTGAACCCAAAGGGATGCTTCAAAGGTGTATCCTGTAGTGATCTAGTAAGTTTCTTCCTGGGAGGTAGGGAAGTGACCGAATATCCAGACCATTATGGGAATGCAGAGAACATTCTATATCCACCCAATATGGACATAAGGCCTATGGAGGTCATGCCCAACTACCTCCAACCAGTAGGACAGTCTGTTAAGATGCAAGACTAAATAATTAAAAAACAAAAGAGTAGCTTGTAACCCACCAGTTTAACTTAGAGAATGCCCAGCCAGCTGCTTTTACCTGCCATAAAAATCAGGAAAGAATTTCTATGTACTTGGTTAAACCATGACTCATGGAGAGCAAAATTATACATCTGAAGAGGATACAGCAGCCGGGTAAACATTCATTTTGATGATGGCCCGCCAACCCCAAGTGAGAGAGGTAACAAAGACCAATGGCCTAGGTCCATTTTAATACGGGTCATCATGGAATCAAGATTAAACTGCTTCATCTTGGGTGAGTACTAAGGTAGATCCCCAGGAGCTTCAAATTGTCTCTTTTTCAGACTAGGTCAAGATGATTAATTTCCACCTTAAAGGTAGTACTAATGAGAGGCATGACTTCAGTTTCAGCAAGATTCAATTTATAGTTGGAAAAAGTGCCAGATTTGATAAATGATCTGTAGGGCAACAGGCAAGTATGTAGCAGGGAAGGAAATATGTAGCAAAATATCATCAACGATACTGACAATTTATAATCGGTAAGATCTATTGATATGCCACTAACCTGAGGGAGATATTAAGTTTATTGATCAGAGGTTTTAACAAAAGGTTAAATATAAAAGACGAAAGGACAACCTTGTCTGGTGCCCTGGTGAAGAAAAAAGATGATGATTAAACACCATTGCAAAGTATCTGGGCTAATGGAAAGAATAGAGCACCTTGACCCACTGTATAAACTCTGGGAAATACAATATTGAGGATATAGGGTGAACAGGTAGTCCAATACAACCTTATCAAAACTTTCTTGGCATCCAGGATACCAAGGCTGAAGGAGAGGGGAATTCCTGGATGCCAAAGCAAGATAGGATAATTTCCTGAGATGGTCTGCTGAGAGCTTACCTTTTACAAAACCTACTTGCTCCCTACTTATAAACTAATCCCATATTAGTCCCAATCTACAGGCCAATATCTGGCAAGGATTTTAAGGTCCACATTGATAAGTGATATTGGTTTGTAGTTGGAGACCAACAAGGATCCTGACCAGGTTTGGGAAGAACTATTACTGTATAGTAGCAGCAGTAAAGAAAGATTGGAAAGGCCTTCCTCATAAATATAATTGTAAGTGTCCAGGAGAACAGGGGCCACTTGTTCTTTAAAGGCCTTATAAAAATTGGTAGTGTGCCAATCCAGGCCAGGGACTTATCTGAAGCAAGAGAGTCTATAACTTCAGAAACTACAGCTAGGGTCAGCAGAGCTTGTAAAATTGCTACTTGTGGGTCAGCCAGTTGGAAAAGAGTTATGTCTTGCAGAAATCTCTCCAATTCATCTAAACAAAAGGGGAAGCGGATGAAGCATACAAGTGTTGATAAAAGTTTTAAAGGAATCCACAACTTCAAGTGGTGAAGTGAGAAGGACACTAGTGTCAGTGCAAATGGAGAAGAGGATTCTGTTCTTGTCCTGAGAATGCAGCAGGAGAGCTAATAAGCTCCAGGCCTTTTCCCTTGATCAAAATATTTCACTTTGGAGCACAATATTAGATGCTCTGCCTTCCCCTAATAAAGTGTTGTATTGAAAATGAAGACATTCTAGCTGCACCCACTTTAATTGTGGGAAAACCTGTGAAATGTGCCCTCCAAGGATTGTATAAGGGTTAATAAGGAGGATAAAGACACCGTTGTCTGTTTTTCCATTTGTCAACTAGGTGGATCAATTCTCCTCAAAGAGCACACTTCAAGGCTTCCCACAAGAAATCAAGGTTAGACATGGAGGGTGAATTAAGTTCCAAGAAAAAGTAATAAATGACTGGAGATACTTCAGCAGCTCTTCCAATTTGAGTAACTGATCATTTAGAGTCCACACCTTATCTTTATCTAGTGAGGGAGCAAAGTTAAACTGATTGAAGGCAGGATGATCATCTGAGATCACTTTAGCTGAGTAATGACACAAAGGACTCCAGGAAGGTACTCCACACCTAACAGAAAAAGAAAATCAACCCTAGAAAAGGAGTTATGTGGCAAGTAGTAAAGAATAATCCTGGCTGTCCAGATTTAATGCCTTCCATGGATCAACCAATTCCACGGAGTCCATCAACTCTGGAGAGCCAGTTAGCCAGGTGAGAGAGCCTGCCGAGTCTTACCCTTTCTGTTGCGGTGATGACAAAGGACCAGATTCTACCCCCCAGGAATAATTGGGAGAGGTCCATGGAGCCAAATTAGACATCAGGTAACTGAAAAATTGGGGATCATCAGTATTATGGGCATAGACAGCCCCAGTGTCACTTCTAGATACCCAAGCAAAGCTCCAACGATAATATAACAGCCCAGAGGATTCATCACCTCCTGAAGGAGGCAAAGGATTCTCTGGGCTATGGATAGCTACCCCTTTCTTGCAGGAATCAGACCAGCTCAAAACACTTGTCCCACCCAGGAACCAGAACAATGAAACACTTTTAATGGCAACAGTAAAATACCCCAGTCCTCAAAACTCTAGAATTGAATAGCAGCAACATCCCAAATGAGAACCTGAATCTCCACCCATCCTTCAACCCCTAGAACCACCCTCCTCCCTAATAATTTTCCCCAATAGTAAAAATATGTCCAACCACAAAGTAAAACACCTAAAACTAATAGGGAAAAACACCCTAACACTCCGGTTTGTGTCATCCCTTTCTGTGACAGCTTCTACTACACCACCCACCATCCCTGCCCCTCTCCATAGAGTCCAATGACTTGGAGACAAGATAAATGATGCAGAAGTGAGGGCTCCCCAAGTCAAACAAAACAACGAAAACTCAGTAACAATAGCTCTTGAAACTGAGAAAAGTCCAGGAGCCCCTATATTAGCAAAATAAGAGAGCAGAACCCAGGTCCATCCACCCAAAAACACCACAAAACTTAAGAGATGGGCCCCTACTTAAGTACACATGAAAACCAAGCAATAATGTAAAACCTATAATCCCAACTATAGCAATGATAATTAGATACCCCAATATTACTATACAACTACAGCAGAAAAAGGTAATATTGGGCACATTACAGTTAAGTCCATTTATCATGAGAGGGATAGAACACTGGTAGTATATCATACTAATAGGTTCAATGCAGGAAGATAAACCTAGCATAAATGTATCCCAGAGTCCACATCAAATCATGAATGGGAGTACCGGACAAGGTCTGGTAAAAATCAAATGTTGAGGAGCTCAGTGATTAAGCTGAAGATCAAAATAATAGCAAAATAGCTGCAAGGAGAAGGAAAATATGTGAAGAAGGAACCAACCAGCACAAATAGGACCATCAGCAGTTCAAAGTCAAAGGTTTGTAGCGAGTCTATCCAGTGCAGACATAATAAACAAATTGAATTGAAGCAGGAATTTAAAGCTGGGGCATGCAGATCCTGCTTTGAAAAAATGGACAGTCACTGGGAATCCTGCATCGATCCAACCCAACAATTCCAACTTGAATTGGTGAAAGAAACACTCCCAATGAAGGAATCCATTCGGCTGCTTTTAGGGAAAAGGCTTAACAGTAAAACATGTACCGAAAACTGAAATAAGCAAAGAGCATCCGGCAAATACATCTTCGGCCTATATTGAAGCGCATCAAGGAGCAATAAGGACTGTCAGGGAAACATCAACCCCTGCCCATCCTGACCTCCTAAAACACTCCTGGGTCCCAGGCAGTACCAACAAAAAACTCCAATTCACTTGCCAGGGATCTCACTGAGAACAATTAATTCAAAACAGCCATGGTTCATGAGCTGGAAAACAAGTCAAGCAACAGTGACCATAATTCCTACACAAAACTCAAAAACTATTTGAGGCCGCCAAGAGTTTAGTCACAGTTGGGTGAAAAGCAACCTTTTCTGATGAGTTGCTGATGGCAGGCCCTGTGAAACATGAATCCTGTGGACTTCCCAGGTAATTTCTTTGAGCTCACGGGTCTTTTGGAGAACATATTGTTTGTCAAGAAAGTTTAGCAGTTTCTGTCATGGAGGTGAGCCCTTTGGTGGTCGGGACATAATGACTGGTGAGCCCGTTTCACGATCTAATAGGTGATGTTAGGTGATGGTCCAGCAATACATTCCTGGAACTGCAGAGCAAATATAATGGGTATGGCAGCGTCAGTTTCTTCAGGCAACCTGAATATTGCCAGATTATTCCTCCTGCTCTGTCCTTCCAAGTCCTCCAACTTGGATTCCATCTTGTGTAGTCTTTGAGGGAGCAGGACAATGATGGGTTCCATATGGTTTTTCAAACCTTCAACCGATGTAGCCCGGGCCTCTCAGGTCACCCACTCGCTGCATTGTGTTAGATAAGTCCACTCAGAGGGATTTAATTTCCTGGAAAGTTTTAATGTACTCTTTCTATGGCTGCATTTCTGACTAAAGCGTCTCCTCTGTGAGTGTTGAAGCAACTGGCGTTGTGGAAGATCGTCCAGATGTGGTGCTTTGGGCGTCACCTTTTTCGAACTTCAATCCAGTGTAAATGGTGGAGTATAATGCAGGAGGGCCTGCCACATTTCAGCCTCCATCCTGGGACAGCTGCAGCCAAAGTGAACGAAGCTACAGCACAGATTATTCAAGCAGGTAGGCAGAAACAAAAATCTCAAGAACTGGGCAAATGTTACAAAGCGCAAACTGGATTAAAAAAGGTGCAAGAGGCAGGAGTGGTGGAGCAGCCACTATCTCGGAGGCATCACATGACTCCATTTATGTTTAGGTATAAGGAGTTTTGTTTTTAGCTGGTGAATCTGCTGTATTTGGGTATTGGTCATATTCCAGCACTTTCATCTTTCTGTGAGCTTCATGATAATTTTACAGATATTGATATAACAATTATATTGCAAACCAAATCTCTACAGAACTTTACCCATGTTTAGTATAGATTCAAGCATAAATGAGCATTTGTTAATGCTGAACATTTGCTTGTTTGTACAGTACAATTCACATTAAACTGTTCATCCAACTCACTGCTCTTTCAGTTTTTATGATGACACTGCAGTGCCAATTCTAACTTCTGCAGCAGTATACTGTTTTCCAACCGCCTTTCAACTGAGACGCAACTCACTTTCAACTGTTCTCTAAATTTCCTTCAGCTCCTTTACAATGCTGATGCAATGCATTTTCAATGCAGTGGTTGTTTTCTCCGTCATCTTTAGAGATGTTAGTCTCCTCCCATTCATTGCATTTCCTCCATATTTGCATTTCTCTTCTGCATTTACAGTACAGTACTGTACCCTATAAACATTATTTTCTTAAATTTTAACAAACCTTAAGTTTGGAGAATTAAGGAATTAAGACATGTCAGCAGCTTATTTTTCTCGTTCACTATTCAAAATAATGGCTTTATGGAGTTGTAAAGGAAAGGGTGCTCTTTACATTAATACTAAAACTGCATTTATTTAATAAGCATCAATGAAATTTCCAGAATTTAAAAATATAAACAGCAGCCCTCTCCTTTTGAAAACCCCAAACTGTCTGCTCTGTAAAATGGCCCCAATCATAAGATGCTCTGACCTCAATGAAGCTAGAGCTGGATGGCTCCCTATATTTTGTAACACAGTACACTTGTTTTGTAAATGCTGATTTGTAGTAGTATTTTATCACATGACTTAACATGTTTACCAGTACGGTACATATGTTAAGCTATGCTTTCAATCATTTTAGTAGTGCACAATGCCAATAGAGCAGCCACAGATGCACCAGATTTCTGAGTCAAAGGGAATGTAGGGCTAGCTTTTTGGAACACCTTTATATATTAATTTACCTGGTGGTCAAGTGGTTTGTGGCATGCTTCTTTGTCCCTCAGAAGAAGATGCAGTTAAATTCTTGATTTAAGAAGTATTATTTGCCCTATGTATATCTCGTGCTGTAGTTTAGTCCATTAAAATTATGGCAGCCATATCCCCTACCTGCCATCTGCTGCTGCAGTCACTCCAAGCCAGCTCCAAAATGTCACCATCCCTGGAGACCCCTGAAGACTATTTTAAGATATAAATCTCTTTTCTTGATCTGCATACAGATATAGTAGTTAAGAAGTGCTCACTCTACTGAGAATGCTGCATCCTTTCTTCCACTGGTGTTAGTAAATGATGTAATTTAACAGTGCAGTGGATGGGGACATACTGGCAGGAATTCAAAGGCTGGCTCACAAAGGAGAGCTGTTGATGGTGGGAAACGTCAGCCTACCTGATGTGGATTGAGATTCCAGCAGTACCAACTTCCAGGAGTGGGACATCCTGGCCTTCTTGCTGGGGGCATTCTTCAGGCAACTCTAACACCAAGCTTCCACCATGCAGGCAGCAACAGGTGTGGAGTGTACCTTGGGGATGTCACCCATAATTCTCCCCTATTCTCATTTACTGTACCCATCTCAGCTTACTTACTCATGGAACGATGAGAATGGGGTGAGCGTTAGGGTTGACAACCCCAAGGCACAATCCATGCCAGATGCTGCCTGCATGGGAAAGTGTTACAGTAGGAAACTCTAATGCCTCATTTCCATACTTTTGTCACTTTAACCTTAACCAGTGCATTAACAGTTTTGCAATGAATTTCCTTACTTTTTGAAATAGTATTTTTCTGTTATTAGTTTTATAAACACGAGTGTTTTTCTATAATTAGTTTTCATAAGCACATGAGTTAATATAAAAGGATAACTTGTAAACCATATTTAGCTGGGACTGTGGAATACATTAGTAGTTTCTATAATTAGTTTTTATAAACACATGAATTACTATAAAAAAAGCCAAACTTCTGATCATATTCAGCAGGAGCTGTGGGATTCAAATCAAGGTCTCCAGGTTCAGAGCCCTAGCCACTATGTACCTACATTTCCTCCTTGGATATCACTGTACTAGTGTTCTCTTATCCAAAGTCAAGACAGTTCCAATCCAAAACAGCCAATAATACTTTCCTATTTCTCTGTATTGCCCAAAGTCTTTTTTTTTCACTTTGCATATTTCTAAGTCATTGAATTGTCTGAAACAATTTTCAATTCACATGAACACAAAATCTATACACAGATGTCTTTTCACAAAGTTAAAACATGATTACTTTCCATTCTAGAGCCCTAATATTTTACATATTGATTTGTAGCCCATGTTTCAAAGCAATTCACAACTTCAATGTGACAGTATCCAAAAATTTAACCAAATAGAAATTGTTCTAAATGATGATTTTGAACAGACCAAGCTTTCCAGAGTGGCATAACTTGTAGTTTTCACCCAATTTTTAAAATTCCCTCAATTTAGAAAAAAGGGTATGAAAATAATTAATAATATGTTTCACCTTGTAACTCTCGATACTACTGTTGGAGTACTATTGTAAGTACTGATGTCACTGTCAACACCATGTATTGACCTCTTATGAGGTGTGCCGGGTCATGACTGAAAATGATCCTTGGATCAGCTCACTTACCCACATAAATACATACATACATACATACATACAATAAGCTGATGAATACTCATGAGTTAGTTTCAGTGACATTTTGAAAACATGAGGCACATAAGAAACTGTTCTTCTTGCAATGTAAATAGGTGAAATCAGAAAGAAATTGCTGTGAAGAGTGATTTGAACAGACCAAGCTTTCAAAAGGGATAACTCATAGTTCACACCTGATTTTCCTAATTTCCTGAATTTTAATAAGCTCTAGCCAGAGCCGAGCATTGCTGTGGCAAGCTGCAAATGACCAAAGTTATATGTGTGTGTAGAAAATGTTGAATGACCGGTGTAACTCAGCCATTTTTTTGGAGTTGTTTCAGCAAATTTTCATCATTTCCTTTGGGACCCTACCTCATGGAAAGTGCCACAGTCATGTCATTCATTCGTCCTAAAAGGTGAATTTGATGAGCAACCACACCATTTGCAGTAGGCAGCAAGAAGAGGGAATTGGCCACATCAGCGGCAGGAGTGTGCAGGAGGAACCAGGTGGCGTTCAGAGCTGTGGCAGGAGGGACTCACCACAGTCAGTGAGACAAGGCAGCAGAGAAAGTGAGGCACCCTGATTGGCCTCATCAGTGGCTGAGGAAGACAGCTGGCCAATCAGGGTAGGAGGTGCCAATCTTTGAATGTGGCCAGACTTTAAAAACCTGGAGCCAGGCCATGGGAGCTGTGTTCACAGTGGTTGCTGTGGAATGCCACAGTCAGCATCTAGAAGAGGGAATCAGCCACACTGGTGGCAGGAGAGAAACAGGAGGAGCTGTGTGGTATTCTGAGCTGTGGCGGGGGGTCACAGCAGCAGCCAGTGAGACAAAACCTCAGAGAAAGTGAGATCACACCTGATTGGCCATTTTAGTGATATGGAAGACAATCAGCCTATCAGGGCAGGAGCACCAATCTTTGAATGTGGCCAGGCTTTAAAAGCCTGAGTCAGGCAGCAGGAGCTGTGTGCACAAGGGAGATTTTTCATCCCACCTGCCCTCCTTGACCCTGACCTCTATTAAATGCCGGTTGGAGGAGGAGCCAGCTAATGGAAGGAGCCAGGGAGTGGCCAGGGACAAGGAAGGAAATTAAGTGAGCAAGGTACTGTACTGTGAATGCTTGAACTCTGTAATCAGAACTAATCTGAATGATTGAACTCTGTAGGCACTGAACCAACTGGGTAATGGTTAACTTTTCTGACCCCTTAAATGAAGGTATAAACTAATATCAATATCTTTATAAAATCTGGGGTAATCACTTCACACAGCAAATGAATCACTTCCAATGCAGCTTTCACTTCTTATTTTCTTTTATTCACCCTACGTTTCACTCCTCAGAGCTTGTTCATGGGTCATATTTCATAATACAGTTTCCATCTGTTTAAAACAGAAATTACATATTTTAATATTTACATCTTTAAATCCATATATTTTCAGATACATTAATTATCATTTCAGAATATTATGTACAAATTACCATTAATACTTAGTTGTTTGAAGTTCCTTTTAGTAACCAACAATTTCCATATGGCTATACTAATCAGCTCCAATAAAACATATAACATCAAACAACCATCATTAGCGCATAATGTCTCATTCCAAATGCTCAACAGAAAAACATTTATATCTGCAATAGCCTGTTTTCCCATAACATTCCACAACCCCTTATTCTGAGCTTTAAATGAACTTCCACTTAATTATTACTCATATTATCATTTAATTTTATCAAATGTTCCATTAAATTTCTATAGATCCACATTATTACAGTAATTAATTTATTTGTACTTTTTGATTCTCTTACCTCAGCAAGCAAAATAATGCCATCATTTTTGTCCCAAATTACCACTAATTATCACATTCAACAATAATGTAACTCTCCAAATCTCTCTATAACTTTTGTTCAGCGTCTAAATATTATCAAAACAACACTTATTAGAGTTTGCTTACTACTCTCAAATTTATGTTTTAATATGTCTCATTTCTTAATATGATTTACGCAAAAGATTCTCTGTTACCCACAGAATATAAATCCTTTTACAATTGAAAAAGTTTTGTACTTGGCATCCTGCTTGTTAGATCCATACTTTCTCTAGCTCTAAGAGGTGCGGTATCCTCTTGAGCCTGTTCGTTATTACCGCCAAAGTGACGTATCACTAGTGTACCTTCGGACCTCTCCGAGTTGTTGCTAACAACCATACATTCTCTCCTAAAGAGGAGAGAATCGGTTTCAACGAACAGGCCCATATATCTCCTGCTGAGCCTCCATAAAGACATATATGCATTGCCATCATTTTTATATATTAGCATAAAGGGGCTAAATACTGATTCATCACATAATTTATTCACATTTAAGTTTAATATGAAATTCATATAAATTGCCTTCAAAACAAAGACATGTCGTGCTAACTCCTCAACAGGAAAAGCGTTCCTTCCACTTTTAGTCTGTTTCCCCATACCTGTCCACACCCCTTTATTGTGAGCTTTACTCAGTATACTGATTATGATTTTCGGTAACAGTATAACTTTCTAATTTTCTCTATGATACTGTTCAATGTCTAAACATAGTACAGTGTTAAATTGTCTCTAATTGTTATCTTACCACTGCTCACAATGTATGAATCCTGCTTTAATCATAATGAGAATTATTTAGCGTCCTGCTTACTACTGAAATGGCGTTCTGATACTACCTTTTGGCTCTAAAGAGGTGTGGTTTCCTCTTAAGCCTGTTCGTTTTACCGTAAAGTGGCCGTATCTCTTTGTGTACCTTGGAATACTCCAGCAGTTGTTGCTAAGCAACTGTACATTCTCTCCTAATAAACGAGAGAATCGGTAAAAACGAACAGGCTCTTATATCCCTGTCGAGCTCCAGTCACTACATGTTTGCATTACTGTCATATTTTACTTTTCTAAAAGAGGATTGAGACCGATCTACCTACTTACATAGCTATTATTAAGTCTACGAGTTATTTGACTATCAAATTGCTGCCCTGTCTATCTTGTATTAAAGTTTTTATTGAGGTTTTCTAGGCTAGCAGACTGAGGTATCAGGGACTGTTGAATCAATTGTTCTTTAATATTCTTACTATTTCTTAAGTTTATTCATTAGCCACCTATTTTACCAGCTGATTGGTGCACTCTAACAAGGCTCAGCAGGAGATATATGGGCCTGTTACTTTGAAACCGATTCTCTCCCTCTTTAGGAGAGAATGTATGGTTCTTAGCAACAACCTCGGAGAGGTCCAAGGTACAGAGTGATACGTCACTTTGCGAGAACAATGAACAGGCTCAAGAGGATACCGCACCTCTTAGAGCTAGAGAAAGTATGGATCTAACAAGCAGGACATTAGTAAAGAACTTTTTCAATTGTAAAAGGATTTATATTCTGTGGGTAACAGAGAATCTTTATGTAAATCATATTAAGAAATGAGACATATTAAAACATAAATTTGAGAGTATGTAAGCAAACTCTAATAAGTGTTGTTTTGATAATATTTAGACGCTGAACAAAAGTTACAGAGAGATTTGGAGAGTTACATTATTGTTGTATGTGATAATTAGTGGTGATTTGGGACAAAAATGATGGCATTATTTTGCTTGCTGAGGTAAGAGAATCAAAAAGTAAAAATAAATTAATTACTGTAATAATGTGGATCTATACAAAATTTAATGGAACATTTGATAAAATTAAATGATAATATGAGTAATAATTCAATGGGAAGTTCATTTAAATCTCAGAATAAGGGTTGTGGAATGTTATGGGGAAAACAGGCTGTTGCAGATATAAATGTTTTTTCTGTTGAGCATTTGGAATGAGACATTATGCGCTAATGATGGTTGTTTGATGTTATATGTTTTATAGGAGCTGATTAGTATAGTCATATGGAAATTGTTGGTTACTAAAATGAACTTCAAACAACTAAGTATTAATAGTAATTTGTACATAATATTCTGAAATGAAAATTAATGTATCTGAAACATATATGGATTTAAAGATGTAAATATTAAAATATGTAATTTCTGTTTTAAACAGATGGAAACTGTATTATAAATATACCCCGTGAACAAGCTCTGAGGAGCAAAGCACTAGGGGTGAACAAAAAGAAAATAAGAAGTGAAAGCTGCATTAGAAGTGATTCATTTGCTGTGTGAAGTGATTACCCCAGATTTTATAAAGATATTGATATTGATTGAACTCTGTACTCTGAACTGGTCTGTGCCCTTAAATTTGGAACTGGGTAGACAGCAATGGAATATTGAAGGAAATTGTTGAAAAGGAGCTGTAATTGCTTGGTTTTCCTGGAACTTAAACTGTGGGAGCTCTGAATTTTAGAAGGAGCTGGAGTGATGGAAATTCAAAGTGGTCAACAGTGAATGGAGATTTGACAAGCTAGGTTACTTGCTGGATTGAATAGACCACCACACTTCTTGTTGGGGTAAATGGGGAGGTTCGAGCATATGCTTGGGGGCGGAATTGCTTTCATCACTACAATATGCCAATATTGTGTACTGTGTATAGCTGCTGTGGTGGGGAGGAGGCCATGGGGCTAATTGGGTATAATTGTTTACTGAAATTACTGAAGTCGCATACAGCTGCTGTTGTGGGGTGAAGAGTTGGGGTCTACTGGGAATGAATTGCTAACTGTGGGGAACTGTACAGATATTTGTTGAGAGGGAGGTTACAGGGTAGTAAGGATCTACCTGGGCTAAATGCTGAATTTTTAAAGCTGTTTGGAGAGGCGAGGGTCAGGGAGGTCGGGGTCTACTTGGAACTAAATTGCTTTTGGGGCTAAAGTGTGTACATTACCAGGTCTTGCCAGTACTGAAAACACTGTGTTCAGTCATAACTGAGAAGGAAGGAACAGATTGATGGGCATCTCTGGAGGAAGAAACTACTTGAGGGACCAAATGGACAGGAATGGATAGGGGACTTCAATAGAAGAGGCTGGGAGGGTGGAGAAGAGGGCAGTTTAAGGGAAGGGAATACAGGCGGGAAGGCTAACAGGAGCAGTTGGGTTATGTGAGGCTGCTACTGGGAAGATGTAAGGACTGCTGGTGCAGGATGGCACAGGGCAGGATAGTGAGATGCAGTGGGTGTGGAGTGGCTATTGCCATGACTACACAATGGAGGATTGGCCACTGCCCCATATGTGACAGATTAAAAGGGTTGGAGTCAGAGTTGTGTGGAGGCTGAGGTTTGAGCTGGAAAGTTGGATGAAGGACAGAAGGTCATGGAGGCGGGCTTATAATGACAGCTGGAGGGAGGCTGTGGGGGAGCCAGTCAGTCAGGGACAGGAAGGCCACGTCAGCCCAGGGGTGAGTGAGAAGTTTAGCCAGGGGAAGGTGAACATTGGCACATGGGGGCTAAGAGGAGGGATGTGGGGGTCTGGGACAGGGCCCAGAATCACAGGTAGGTGGAAATCACACTAGAGGTGGGATCATGGTATCGATTAGGTACTTGCCACTGGCAGCAACCATGGCAAGAGGAGACCAGGACAAGGACCAAGAGGAAACAAGGGGCAGGGGGCAAGGGAGGAGAGGAGGAGGAGGAGGAGGAGGCAAGCAAGGGGAACCAGGAGGACAGAAGGACAGGTGGAGAGTCCTGGGAAAAAGTGAAGAAGAAGCAAAGGTCAGGTGGGCCAGGATAGGGCAGTGACAGGATTGACAAGAAAGGAGGTTCTCAGAAAAAGAGGAAACAGCAGGCAGCAGATGTTGGGAAATGACATTAACCTGGAGGAAGGGGGTGGAGTGTGGTACAAGAGGCACTGGAGGGGCAAATGAGGAGCAGGGTGGCAATGGAGTAAATGTGAACGAAGCAGGAGGGAGCTGGAAGAGGATGCCAGGATCTCCAGGCCATGGAGAGGATCGAGTGGGGTCAGGCATAAAGTGAGGAGCAGGGTGGGAGAGCAGGAGAAAGGGGATGTAAATGGGGAAAAGGAGGTGGGGAAGAAGTGCCTGAGGGGAAGTGGACAAGGATAGGGGATAGGAAAGGGGAGATGAGTCAGGAAGGTGGTTCAGACATCTGCACTATGAAGAAGGAAAACTGGATCACAGATAAAACAGGAGAAAGAGAGAGTAAGGTACTCCTGATAGGGGATTCCATATTGAAAATGATCAAATGGGGTTGAGGAAGCCCAGTGTGGGTGGAGTGTATGCCAGGATGACGGAGTTGTAGGTAATCCACCACATCCTGTCGTGAGGAAGGAACCAGGATAAGAATGTACACCTAGCTGTTCCACCTGGATACAAATGACCTGGATGGCAACAGCCTCATGGAGTGCAGGTGTGATTTAAGGCTCTGGCTAGATTCTGCCGGGGAGCTAGGCTTTAAGTCTCTAGCCTCTCAGAAGTGCTGCTGGTACCAAGGGGCCAGCACGGTGAGAAAACATAGTAAAAGAATTCAATGACTGGCTGGAGAGATGGGGCAGGCAGATGGGGTACAGAGTGATAGGGGATGAGGAGGATGAGAGCATCGATGCCTAGGACTGGCTGCACCTCAGCAGGGATGGGGCAGCAATGCTGAGGTGCAGACTGGAGGAATTCTTCGAGAAAAAGTGTAATTTAAACTAATGGGGGCTGAAGGTGGAGCCTCGCAGCTCCATGGAAGTCTCGGTTACCCTTGGTCCCCTGGGACAGAATTGAAGACAAGAGATCTAGCAGGCCAATGGAGGAATCTATATAAGAGGCAATGGTGGAAGGGCATGATATTCAATGCCAGAAGCCTGGCAAACAAGAAGGAGGAGTTAATAGCCACCATTGCACATGATAGGCTCGACATAATAGCAGTTCGGAGACCTGGTTGATGGAGCTCCATACATGGGAGACAGAGGTTCCAGATTTCTGACTGATCGGGAGGGACAGGAAGGACAGAAGAGGGGGGGTGGCCTTGTATATAAGGGAAGATGTAAAGGTGTTGGAGGGTGATGGCAAGACTGAATAACTATGGGCAACACTAGGCAGAAGGTCAGGAGTCATTGAGGCCTGGAGTGGTATACAAACCACCCACCCCAAGGGACAAGAAGGACAGGAAGATGATGCAGGATATAGTGAGGGTCACTCTAAAAGGGAAACGTTACTGATGGGGGACTTGAACCTCCCAGATGTTGACTGCTCCATCCCAGATGCAGCAACAACTAGAAGCAGGGAAATTCTGGAAGTATTACAGGGGCTTTCCTTAAGCAGCTATTCAGGGAACCAACAAGTGGATGCAACCTACTGGATGTGCTCCTAACAAATGGGAGAACATAGAGGAGGTGGTGGTGGGGGACGAACTGGGTAATAGCGACACAGTATCATCAGCTTTAAGGTGACGCAGACAGGGAGGTGCCCCGACCAACACAATGGTGCTGGACTTCAGGGATGCAGACTTTAATGAGATGAGAACTATAGTGGGGAAGCAATGGGTGACATGGGCCTGACTACCTGAAAGAGCTCCTGGTGCCTTACCGACCGGCGGTCCACTCCGGCTCCACCAACGAGGGGTTGCTAGAGATCCCAAAGGTTAGTTTAAAATCTTCTGGTGCCTGAGATTTTATGTTTGCGCACCCACCCTCTGGAACTCTCTACCACGCTGGATTCGTGAGTGCATGATGGTGGAGGGTTTTAAAAGGGCTTAAAGTCTTTTCTATGGAACAAGGCATTTTCAGGTAATGCTGATGCATTTTAATTGCCCTGCTGTTAATGTTAGTTATAAGAAGTATTGTATGGTTTTAGAATGTTTTATCTGTAATTTATTGTAATGCTGCCTTGGTTTTAAGAAAGTCAGACAAATAAAATTTATTATTATTATTATTATTATATAGGGTAAATGGAGGACAAATGGGGACAATTAGAGACTGGGTCAAGGAGGCCACACTCATGGGTGTATAAGGAGGTAAGGAAGGGAGCAAATAGCAGGAGGCCTTTGGTTCAGCAGTAGTGTAGCGAGGGTGGTAGGGGGCAGGCAAAGGCATTTAGGAAACACAAAAAACACAGGAAGAGGAGGACAGGAAACCTACAGAGAATCAAGGAAGATAGTGAGGAAAGAGATTAGGAAGGCAAAAGCTACTACGGAGGAATGGATTGTGACACAGGTCAGAGGGCAAAATAAATTTTTAGGTACTTGAGGGAAAGAAGAAAGACTAGTCAAAGGATCACAAGGCTCTGGGGTGAGGGGAGCCACTGGAGGATGACTACATGAAAGCAGAAGAGTTGAAGAGGTACTCACTCAAATTTTATGAAGGAAGGGGAGGGGGCTAAGGTTGAGAAAAAGGGGAAGGGGTGGAGATGGGTTCATTTAGTATAGAGAAGTCAGAGATGAACTAGGAAGGGTGAAAGTGGACAAAGCAATGTGACCGATGGACAGCACTGAGGGTGATCTGCGAGCTAAGGGAGGAGTTATCCTTCCCACTGGCAAGCCTATTCAACCTGTCCTTGGACTCTGGGAAAGTGCTGGAGGATTGGAGAAGAGCCAGTTGTGCCAATACACAATGGGGGTGGGGAGTAGAGAGACAAAGGATTACCATTGTCCAGTCAGCCTTACCGCGGTATGTTGGGAGGGTCATGGAGGCACTCATCAGGGAGGCGGCACAGTACAAAGAGGTGTATGGATTACTGAACAACAACCAGCACGAGTTCACTAGAGGGAGATCATGCCAGTCAGTCTTATTGAATTCTTTGACTGGGAGATGCAGGAGATAAGCCATATTCACCACCCGCCCTCTTGGTCTATCTGGACTTCAGTAAGGCCTTCAACACCATCCCACAGAAGATTGGTCAAGAAATTGGAAAGTATGGGGTGGGGGACAAAATAACTAGATGGGTGCAAAGCTGGCCAGCGGACAGGACCCAGAGGGTGGTAATGAAGGGGAGCACTTTAGTGAGGGGCACGTGATGGTGGGAACCCCAGGTGTTGGTGTTGGTGCGCTCCTTTTAGTATCTATGTATGCAACATTACAGTTTGACTAAAGGACGGTGGCACTCTTTTCTGATGACATGAAAATCTGCAATAGGGTAGATGCTGAGGATGGGGTGGAGGACATGCAGCAGGACCTAAGGGCACTAGAAGGGTGGGCACAGACCTGGCAACTAAAATTTAACATCAAGAAATGCGGTTATGCACCTGGGACATGGTAACCCGAGGACCAAGTACACAGTGGGTGGATAGGGCATTATTGCAACAGAGCAGGAGAAGGATCTGGGTATAGTATTCTCTAGTGACCTTATGGTGGGAAACTGTGTACTAAGGTGATGGGGAAGGCTCTACGGGATGCTGGCTAGTATTGGCAGGTGAATCACCAGCAGGAGGAGAGAAGTATTTGCACCTTTACCATCTATGGTGAGACCGCAGCTAGATGCAGAGCCCAGTTCTGCAGTCCCTCACTTGCATAAGGACATAGACCTGATTGAAAGGGTCCAGCGAAGAGGGACCAAGATGGTGCTAGGGATGAAGGGCAAACCATATGAGCAGAGATGCTGTGAGCTGGGGCTGTACACCCTGGAGACCAGAAGGGTGAGAGGAGACATAATTGAGACCTTCAACTATGTCAAAGGTTAAACAAAGGGGCCCAGGGGCTTATTCAAAATGAAGGACACCTCTACTAGAGGGAATAGCCTGAGACTACAAAGGGACACTACAGGGGAATTTGAGGGGTGATTCTTTATGGAGAGGGTGGTGGATGCCTGGAAGAGGCTTCAGAGGAGGTTGTAAGGTGGAGACAGTGCTGAGTTTCAAGAGGGCTTGGGACAGGCATGAAGGGCTATGGGGAGGGGTGGGTTCCAGGCAGAGAGGAGATAGTCTGGTGGGGGATAAGGGTAGACTGGATGGACTATGGGGTCTTTTTCTGGCATCAAATTCTATGATTCTATCATTCTGTGCCACAGGTGTGAAAACACATTTTGGTCATGATGTGATAAATGACAGCTGTACTGTTATGAAGGAGGTGTGCAAAATGGTAATATTGAAAATCTTGAGTGAAAATAAAATTGGAAAAATTAAGAACATGTGTAGAAACTGCACAACATACATTTGTATGAGTCATTTTGGAATGTTTTCACCAAATTTGCTATATGGGCTTTTGGGACCCCATCTCATGAACAGTGGCACTGTCATTTAGTTAATCAGTCCTGAATGATGATTCCACAGCAACAACCATGAAATCACCTTTCGGGACTGAGTAACAAAATGACAGTGACTGTGTTCACAAGGTGGTGTCCCAAGAACCCCATGTTGAAAATTTGGGGCCAAAATTCAAAAGTGGCTGATATATTAACATAAGTTGAAAACCCTTTTGATCGCCTATTATACCACGTTTACTTTTGATTCTTCAGTTTGCGGTTCAACATTGAAGAGTGCAGATGTGTCCCAGTCCAGAGAAGATGACAGCACCGACCTCCAGAGATAAGTATTGGGTAGGGTGGTGCAGGAAGGTGGGTTCTCAGTGAAAGGGTGGGGATGGGGAGGGGGGACTAGGGTGAAAGTAAGGGACCTTTTTCTTTTCAGGTAAAAACAAGATATAAGGGACGGTTTTCTTTATTTACAGGAAAGAAACATATATTTGGGCACACTAGGGTGGGCTACCAGTGTGCAACATGAATTGGGGGACATGATGACAACACGGAGGTTGGGAACCCGATGTTAGCGAAGGTGAAAAAAGAAAAAAATACATTTGGGCACACTGGGATGGGTTCTCAGTGTGCCACATGACTGGGGGTTCACGATGCTGACAAGAGTTGGGCACCCTGATGTCAGTGTGGCGATGGGAAACAGAGGGAATGGGAGGAGACAGCAGCAGTGGGAGGGAGCCGGAGGGATTTATTAGCCACCAGTGCTGGGAGGAATGGAGAGGACAGGAGCAGTGGGAGGGTGCTGGAACAGTGCCATCCACAAGATGGTGGCAGTGACACAACTGTGCATGCGCATATGCATAGTTTCAGTGAATGGCATACTGTCATTCACAAGATAGAGTGCCAGCAGAACTGCATATGCAAGCAAGGAATGCATGCACAGATCTTGTCCCGAAAATATGGAAGTAACAGCCAAAATAGTGTTGCTGTAACTCCGTAGCAGCCGATGTGGCACAGCGTTACAAGCTCCATTGGACTTTTGGAAGAATACTCCAAAGTACAACAGAAAGTGCCATAATCAGATGGTTTAAGGAAAGATTGATCCCAAAACTGCTGTAGGATCTGCCCACTGCTAAAAACGTGGGTGTACAAATAAGCTCATTATTGTTCATGAGCTATGAGGTGACGCTAGTCATCCAAGCCATTCCTTTTGAAACTATTTTGAAATGCTTACTGAGCATGTTTAGAAACCCCAATTTTTAAAATGTTATAACTTTGTAAAGGACTAATATTTTTTCCAAATCAGCAACAGAAATCCTTCTACACAAGCCCCTTGTACCCTGAAAATTTCATTACCAAATTCTAAACCATCTGGTGCCTATAATGACAAAAGAAAATACAGCAAAAAAGAAAAGCAATTTTATATTTTTTCACTATCCACCTCTCGGAATCACACATCCAACTGGAAAGAAGCTTGGCATGTAAAGAGATATGTCCAATGAGACCACACATGCGAAGTGTCATGCAAATCTGTTGAACAGTTGCAAAGACATTCATGTGCAAAATTGGAGTTTAACATTAAAGTGCATACTCCACCCTAACTATAGTGGCGCTACTGCACCACTGTAATATACACATTATTATTTCTTGGTGAGTGAGCATTCTATTCCAATAATTTCCCATATGTTTTCTGATCTTGTACACACAACAGCATTTAATGTTTTCTGATATTTTCCATACAACAGGATTTCATCTTTCTCTGAGCTCCATCATAGTTTTACAGATATTGATATAGCTATCCTATAGCCAAACACATTTCTAAATAATTCTACTACATTTTAGTATAGATGCAAGCATAGAAACAAATAATATTGCTTCCATATCTGATTTTCTTTTTTTTTGTAACTGCGCTGTAACAATTATAATATTGTGTTCAATATACAGTACATCTTAGTAAAACAAAAAGTCCATTTTACAAGAACTAATACTGTACCTGGAGGTAAAAATATCTCAGTCTTAACTGATATGATTCTATGGATTAACTCAATATGTTCCATACATTGACTCATCAAAATCGGATTTTCAGAGAGTTGTAAATCCTTCAGGATCTAATATTTCTTCTCATCTCTTTGAAAATTGGAACAGGAACAACAAAGCCATCCACAGCAACGACTATAACAAGTGCAAGGAGTACGACAGGATCACTCCTCACTACTAGGATGTCAGACATTATATTAATACAACATATCGTTTTTATTTATCAATAACTCACTAGGATAGTACAATATTCAACAAGTGCACAAGGAAGTGGTACAACACAACAGTGTTTGAATTATGTGGTTGTAAAACTCTTTTGATCTTTTCTATACATGTTAGTGTAATCATCTATCCGAAGTGTGCATTAATGCTGCAGTAACTCAGACCTTCCATCACCCCTTCTGCCTCAAAGCCCACCCAGAGGTTTCAGTTATTGCAATATAGCTGCTGATCTGACTATGGATTACTCCTTATGTAACTAGAGACCTCAGCTGCATTGTTAGGCATGAGGCACTGATGGTGGTGGCCAGGGTGTTGTCCAAGTCTCACCAATGTGTACAGGAGGCATGTACAGGCACTGGGCCTGTCCAGCTGTAGCTGGTGCCTGGCTGCATCAGCAGGACCGCTGTTGACTGTCAATCGCATGGCATGTCAGGCACTCCACTGGCACACGTGTATGACCAGCCTGTCTGAACACTACTGTCACACATGATTGTAACCATGTATCCCTTCTTTCTGTTACAGCTCCATCACACCTCATGGGTGCTGCCATGTCTGGCACACCAAAGAGTGGCACTGAAGAGGATGATGCCAGTCTGTCTCACTGGCCAGCAGCCAGGTATGGGGATGATGCTGTCCCGGGCCTGTCAAACACCAAAGCTGCCCCAGATGTATCACCAGTGGTGGCAGGGCCTTGCAACACCTCGACAAGCTGTGCCATGGCTGGTGAGCGGAAGGCACATGGCTGTAAAGGTTCCTGGTTATGGCTGATGAGGACCCAGGGGACATGGTGGACATTGCAGATGCCCTGCTGATACTGGCATCTGGTATACAGGGGTGTACAGCAATGTTGATGATCCAGATGCCACACAACTTTTGGGGACATGGCCAACAGTTCAGCACATGGTGCACAGGTGGCACCAGCTAGCATTGGCAGTCCTGCAGCCCTGTCACACCTGCAGGGCATACACAGCCACCCTCAGTGGTGGTTACTGAGGGCTCTGTGCCTATTGCTGCTGTGGTAGCTAGGACCACCAACACAGGTCAGCAGGGTGCTGTGGTTCCGATGCAGGTGGTGGAGGCCCATGATGCAGCCATCCCTGGATGCACAGCAGTTCCATAAGCCCAATCCCCCATACTGTGGCCTGCTGTGGTGCAGCCACATACAGTGGACCACAGCAGCAGTCCGGCACACCACCTGCTATTCGGCGCTGTCCCTGTGTGAGCCTTCACCTGCCAACAAGACTGAGGGCTATGCAAGCATCCTGTGAGCTCCATGGAGGGGCAGGCATTCCTATGAGCAGAGTTTAGGGGCATTCAGATGCTGCTAGCCATTGAACAGGAGTCTGCTGCATGGCATGCTCAGATGTTGGCAGAGTCTCACCTACTATGGGTGGGCATGACCACAGCTCTGGAGCGGATTGCACAGGCAGCTAAGGTGACATGTGTAACCAGTACACCACGGGCCACCAGGCATCTAGCCAAACCTGAGGAGTGCCTCATGCAGGCCCAGGCAGCAGCATCAGGTAGACCCATTGCTGCTGATACCATCACCACATCTCTCCATCCCCATCAACCCCTTATCCAACATGGAACACAGGGCCATCAAACCAGCAAGCACTCATTCACGGTCTTGCTGCAGTACTCTTCCAGGGGTGTTGGCTACCCCTGTGGCCAGTGGCACTGCATCAGTGACCACTGGTTGTGAGGCGTGGCCACCCGTGTGTCTCTAGCAGCCGTGGTGCCTCCCACTGATGCCTGGGTGACAGCTCACATGGTCTCTGTCACCTGCATCCTGCGGCCCACTGACCTGGCTACCTGTGCCTGGGGTGGGCGTGGGTGGAAAGTGCCTGCCCCATTACGTCACCTGTGTCGTTCACCTGTGCAGTGCTACATGCATGTCTGGGTGCACCATTGTTATGCTGTGTGGCATGGGCATGATGAGCATGGTCCTGTGTCTGCTGTGCATGTGTGCCAGCAGCAGTACACTGATCCATGCTATCCTCAACACATAAACTGTGCCCTCTGGACATGTAGATCCTGATGTGTGTGCATGTGCTGTGTGTGTGTGTGTGTGTGTGTGTGTGTGTGTGTGCAGTATTGTCTCTCCCACGGGTGTGCTACAGTGTGGCAGTGTTGTGGTAGAATTCCTGAGGTGTGTTTGTGGGTGTTTGGGTATGTGTTTTGGGGTGCCAGCCATGTATTACCCACTTGTGTTACTCACCTGCAGACCGTGAAGTGCTTCTCAAAGATGATGTCCCTGTGCCACCAGATCCTGGTGTCCAGGCATGGGTATCTTTGTGCCAGTGTGGTAGATCATGCTGCCCTGGACTGCTGCATCCTCGCCCCTCCTCCCCAGAACTGTCGCCTCCTCAGCCTGGACAGCTATTCCTCAGTCAATGGCCATGCTGTGCAAAATACAACAGGCCAGGAATATGTCACAGACTTTCTCTGAGCAATACTGAAGGGCACCACCCAACCTGTCCAGACACCGGAGCGCAACTTCAGCATGCCAAAGACACGCTTGATGATGGTGTGCATAGTGATGTGTGCCTCATTGTACCACTCTTCCATCTCTGTGCCAGATTGATGGAAGGGTATTAGTAGCCAGAGTCAGAGGGGTAAGCCACATCACCTGTGGGAGCAAGAGCAGTCTGTTACACCACTGCATACCTCTGCATTATGCCCTCCTCCCTGCACCATGGTGCACTGGTGTGTTGCCAATTGTCCACCCTGGTCCCTGTGGTGACTCTCCTGGCCAACTACATCCCACTTATGACTGGTTTGGTCTACCCTGGCTGCACATCTGCCTGAACCTGCCCGTGCTCGCAGCCATGGCTGCCTGCACACATTCCCATTGCCATTGTCTCACCTAACAATGCTCAGTGGTCACCGTGCATGGCTGCATGTGGTGTGTTCTTCCCTGCCACTTGTGCCAGCTGTTGCACTGCATCCTGCCTCCCATGCTTTGCTGTTCTGCTACACTGTCCCCTTGTGTGCATGATTCCATTAGTGTGCCCTCCATTGTCCCACCTGTCATATCCCCTGCCCTTTCTCTGTCATGGCCGTTGCACACCTGCTCCTCTCCCTTCATTTGTTGCACCATGGTGGCCTTTCATGGGCATTTCTGCTTTCTCCATCCATCTACTAGATGGCCGCTGGGTATGTTTCCAGTCTCAGACTGGTGGCAAAGGATGGACTAGTGCCATATGAAAGCATCATGTGTACTCCCAGGGTGTGTTGCACAGACATTGCTGATGTGCCTAGTGGCATTGCACACCACCTGTCAGTTGACAGAGTGGTAGCCCTTGTGGTTGACATTTGTCATGACACCATCACCAGGTGGTGCGTGGATTGCCACATGAGTGCAGTCAATGGCTCCTATGAAGCCTTGCATGCATGCCACCCTGTGGAACTGCTGCATTGCTTCTGTCCACTCTGCCTATATGCTTGGGAAGTGGATGAATTCCAAAGCATGTGGGAGCAGTGCAGTGAGGAATGTGTGAGGAGACAGGACATGGATTGCTGAGATATGCCAATGATGTCTCGGCTGGCCTCTGGAAGGTTCCCATGGTGAGCAGGCACATTGCTGTTGTCACCTTGGTCTCCACTGATAGGGCATGTCCTCCTCTAGTGGGTGTCTGCATTTCATCATGGCGCAGCTGACAGAGCTGCCTCAGAATAGCCCTGTTCAGGTGGTACTAGTATCAGCTGACTGTTTCAGTGTCTGTCAGCTGTTCAAATGTCAGTCTAGCATGATACTGCCACAGGAATGGCCGCCACAGTGCCTTCCACCACCATGTTGCTGATTCGCCCATCTCCTTATCCTCATTAACATTCCCACCATCAGGAACGGTGCTCCATCTATTGTATTATTCAGCTGCTGCTCTCCTACTGCTTGCTGCTGTTATCCTGTGGTCAGCCTACTGGGGGCTTGCACTTAAGTCTGCTTCTTTTATACTTATCTCCACATGGCACATTTGGTACTTGCACTGTGAATGCTCCATTTTTTGCGCATTCATTTTGCTCTGTGAATGGCTCTGTGCTGTATATGCAATTACACGCACCCTCCAGATGTGCCGTATATCATTACTTACGGTCTCCAAGCGTATCTTGTTCCAGCACAGCATATCCGGGTTGTACCGGGCATCTGTGCTCTCTGTGAATGGCTACATGGTGCATTTCCCAGTTGTGCTGGTGCAAGTCATTTGAGCCCAGTGCATCTGCTTTGTGAATCCTACCCACTGGTTTTTCTGTTTTCTCCATTCAACAATGCTTTCTTTATAATAAACAATTTTGTTAAAGATGATGTTGTGCCTGTACTATTTTCATTGCCATTAACAATGAATTTCTAGTGACTGAGACCTCTCTATCTGCACTGACTGCACAGAAAGTTTTAAACAGGTAATTTGATTAAAATAAATATTCTGGGTAAAAATAGAAAACTAACAAATGTTGATTCCATGCTTAAATGAGATTACGATCTGTCTGTCCTTGGCTTGGGGTCAGATACACTTTAAACACATGCAAATACATTCTTTAACACTAAACATTTGGGGCTCATTATTCGAGACTTACTATTCTTTCAAACAAGAAAGTGATTCAAATTCTGGTCATTTGCTCTGAATTTTAAAAGCCAGTGCTATGCATGTCAATGCTGAGACATTGAGAGGTATGTTCCACAGGCATTTTCTCTAATACATTTTTCAAAGTGTAAACACACACACACACTCACACACACTTCATAGTGCAGTGTCTCTTTTATGGCTGTGAGCTATCTGTAGCTGGAAAATGGAGTATCGTGGAACACATGTTTTGGGCTTTCAATGTACCCTTCCATGCCAACCGAAATAAAATATTCCTTCTTTCTGTTAAGAATATTGGGACATAACTCCAAGCTGCTTATCAGATGCCATTAGGAAACTGAAACAGCTTGTTAAATATCGGTTGCCTATTATGCTGAGATTTGCACATTGAAATACTTAGCATTTAAACAGCTTCTTGATACTAGTTTAACTTGGAAATGTATTGTCTTTCAAGAAAGATTCATACCTCATAAATGTTACTGTTTCCAGGGAAAATCTATGATTTACACTGTTTTTTTAACCTCTACAGACACTATCTGATGAGCAGTCCCAGACATATGCCAGGTCTTCAGTGAACTTCTTAGACTAAACATGTAGCAATCAGAAGCCATTTTCTACTATGTTTTTGGGAAAAAATATATTGAGCTACAGCAAACACACTCACACTCACACACTCTGTACACATCATCCTCATGGCTACAACATTCAAAATAAAGTTGCATTCTAATATGTTATAAAGAAACTGTTTATGTCAGTGAACACAGTGAAGTTCAATTCAGAGTAGATTTCCTTTAAATATTTCTTATCCTATATTTTGTACACACACACACACACACTATACACCATCCTCATGGCCACAATACTACTGGGTGGCCTGGGTTCAAGACCCAGCTGAAGCAGTTATTTTTCTCAACTCTGTTTATATGTGTTCAATAAAATATGCACAACACACTCTGTGTGATTGTTACAAGTAAATATTTGTGTTGCCATTGGGTTGTGCATTTGAGAAGAGTAATGTGCTTAGGGACAGCCCAGGTTCCAGCTGTCTCAGTGGCGCAGCTGGTTAGCTCAAGTAGAATGGTATTCCAGGCAGCCTGGATTCAAGTCCTAGTTGAGGCACTTATTCTTTCTCACCTCTTTTGTATGTGTTCCATAAAATATGCACATCACACTCCTGTGTAATTGTTACAATAAAGAAACAGTTTACGTATGTCAGTAACCACAGTAAAGTTCAGTTTAGAGTATATTTAGTTTAAAATTTCTTATCCTATATTTTATATCCTGGATAGTGTAGGAGAGATGCTACATCTCATTGTCATAGGCTCTTCATTTAGACTTTTGCACTGTATTTACTCAGGCTGTCCCAGATTAGATGCAATATCTTGTTTTCAGTTGGGTCATGATTTTCCCATTTTGATAAGGTATTTCTTCAGGGTAGACTAGTCCAGGGCCCCATATTCAAAGAAGATGTAGCGCATCCGGTGGAAATGGGAGGTGTGCCGCTGGCTTCAACAATGCACATGATGTGATATTCAAACATGCTGCCACAAGGGAATGGGCCAGCATGTACACAAATAGTATGCCGTGCAAGTTGAGGGTGTGTTCCATTCATGTGCCATGCTGCGGTATACGGAGTATAAAAATTAGCCACTGCAACCCCGAGCCACACAGCCCACAGCTAGGGCCACGAACAGATGGCCTAACCTGGCCAGCCACCCACAGGTGGGCTGCGGAAGTGCACCCAGGTGCACAGCAGCCTGGCAGCCCTGATGGACTAGAGGTCCCTCTCATCCCGATTGATCCAACTCCATCCCGAAGAGCTTCATAGTGTAGGGCCCCTCTACTGAATCCCACCAGAGGAAACCACGTCCATAACCATAGCATAGGGGACTCCCACCTACCACCTTTGTACACAGACAGCCTCCCCCCATACCCAACCTGTTGTGCAGACTGGCACTGCTCTTTGCACCCTCCCACAGCCAGCCTCCGACTGCACTGGACCCGGGCAGGGGCCTGAACTCCAGAATAACCCAAGTGGCTATACCATACATTGGGCACTACACAAGCTGCAGACCCACCAGTGTATGCAGCTGTGTGTGTCCCTGGCAAACCATAAGAGAATTGACATACTCCCAATGCCTGCCTTGTCAATGCTGTATCTTCCTGCTGTCATACACTCTTCCTTGTTTTCCTATGCAGCATACCACCCTCTGAACTGTTGAAGTAGCCTGGGTGCCATAGGTGTGGCATCCTGCAATGACATTTGTAGTGTACATTCCAGGCTATGGATAGTGCATTCGTGGTTCCCTGATTGTACAAAATAATGGGAGGTCAGCTTTAACAATCCTGTTCTGGGACCTGTGAGAGTGAGTACAGAATTGGCTTTCACCCACACTGAGTAGTGCAATGGCACTGGGACGATGGATCCACATGCAAGTGCCTGAGGTGTATAGCCACTAGGCATTATCACCCACACACATCTCATACCTATGTAGGAGATCAGGCTGGTGCAAGGCATCAAGAAGGGGAGAAGGAATTATTCAGGTTCATTAGGGAGAAAAGGAGTTGTAGGGACAAAATAGTAAGGATTAAGAGGAATGGAGTGGGTGAAAATAGGGGCAGAACAAGCAGAAGCCCTTAATGAATACTTCTGCTCAGTGTTTACTGAGAAGAAAGGAGGACATTACCAAGGAGGGTGGGAGGTCAGGCTCGGGGAAGAGGTGACAGATGGGGGAATCACAGAGGGCAGGGTACTGGAGGGCCTGAGGGAACTGAGGGTGAACAAGGCACCAGGGCCAGATGGCATTCACCCCAGGGTACTTAGAGAGCTGGTAGAAATTCTGTAGGGGCCCTTGGCAGAATTGTTCAATGCCTCCCTGGTCTCAGGAAACGTACTCAGGACTGGAGAATGGCTCACGTGATACACATATATAAGAGTGGTCCCAAAGATGAACCGTGAAACTACAGGCCAGTAAGCCTCACATCCATTGTGGGAAAACTGATGGAGACAGTCCTGAAGGAGAGGCTGATGTCCTTCTGGAGATCAATGGGCATCAGGAGGTTAGGCAGCATGGGATTGTCACAGGCAGATCCTGTCAGACCAACTTGGTAGATTACTATGACTGGGTAACTAGACAGTTAGACATAGGCCATGCAGTGGATGTCCTTTTCTGGACTTCAGTAAGGCATTCGACTCGATGCAGCATGTGAGGCTGGGTACTAAGCTGGCAGGTACAGGCGTAATGGCAAAATGGTGGGATGGGTAATAAACTGGTTAGAGGAAGGCAGCAAAGGATGGTAGTGGGAGAGGAGCTGTCATTTCCAAGGGTAGTGACAAGTGGAGTACCACAGGGCTTCATGTTGGGACCGGTGTTGTTTGAGTTGTTCATATCAGACATCTCAATGGGCATCAACAGCAAGATCAGTTTGTTTGCAGATGACACCAAGATGGGAGCAGCAGTAGATGACCTAGAAGGGTGGCATGGGTTTCAAGATGATCTGTCAAAATTGGAGACCTGGTTGGACACCTGGCAGTTGGGGTTCAATGCAAAAGTGCAAAGTGCTATGTTTTGGGGCAAAACCCCAAGAAGGAGCTACCAGCTGGGGTCAGCTAGCCATGACAGAGGAGGAGGAGGAGAAGGATCTGGGGTGATTATAATGGGTTCAATGAACAACTTAGCACAATGCAGGAAGGCAGCTGCAAAGGCCAACAAAATGCTGGGCTGTATTGCCAGGGTGTATCTTCAGGAGAGGGAGATAATCCTGCCATTGTATAGGTCACTGGTTAGGCTACATTTGAAGAACTGCATGCAGTACTGGCACCCATACCTGAAGAGGACATTAAGTTACTGGAGGGAGTGCTACACAGGGCAACAAAGATGATACAGGGACTAGGGGTATACCATATGTGAGCAGACTGAGAGAGTTGAACATGTACTCACTGGAGAAGAGGAGAGACAAAGGGATATGGACTGAAACCTTCACGTACATGAAGGAATAAACAAGACAGGCAAGGAGAGACTATTCAAGTTAAGGGAGGGTAGGGACACTTGAGGTCACGATCTCAGACTGGAGGGGGATGGTTCAGGAGGAAATGAAAAGACACTTTTCACAGAGAAAGGTGTCTGGGTGGAACGTGTTGCCTGAGGAAGTGGTATCCTGTAGACCAGTGGACTGTTTTAAAATGGGATGGGAAAGGGTAAGAGGGATTGTCAGGGAGGGAAGGGTGGGGCAGCTGCAGTATAGGGTGGCTAACTACACACTTGAGCAGACTCTATAAGCCCAAAGGC
Organism: Neoceratodus forsteri; assembly: GCA_016271365.2. Lineage (NCBI taxonomy): Eukaryota > Metazoa > Chordata > Ceratodontiformes > Ceratodontidae > Neoceratodus > Neoceratodus forsteri. The sequence continues at coordinate 865,506,038 of CM028137.1, read as the reverse complement.
CTTTATCTGCTGGCAAATTCGTATGTTTGTATGTCTGTATGACACATTCCAGCGTCCTATAGCTGCGGTGTATACCCGAAAATAAGATGCCCTTTCTTCTGTGAACAATCCTTGCTAAATGTACAGCAATCAGCAGGCATATTCTAGGAAAATACATTGTAAAAATGTGTAAAAGGAAGACCACATTGAAACTGACTCTCAACAGATCTGCATTGTGCAAATTCAATAGAAATAATTGGTAAAATCATCCCAAAAGCTCTCCAAAGCCATGTTGTCTCTGACCAGCACTTGTTTGTCCTGTCATGCCTTTCAACCTCTTGCCTCATAAATCAGAGACACTGGGACAAGGCATAAAAAATCGAGGACAAAATACCAGAATCAGAAATGCATCTTAAAATCGATATTACTCATAAACTTGATAGAATAAGAGGTTTAAAGCAAGATGCATTTTCTGAAGAATAGGTCTGTAACTTTAATATTTGACATTATTAGTACTTACAATCCCTCAGTTCAGTCACAAACACACAATTTTATGTTGGACACAGGAAAATTATGAAGCAAAATAAGAGACTCCCTGAAAATCAGGGGAGTTGAGAGTTATGTCTTGTCTCTTTCCCTTGCTATGGTATCAGGAAGACAAAGTTCAAGAACCAGCTCTTCCTCTCCTCAATAGTTCTCACTCTTGCAGACATCCAGTCAACTAGGAGGACAAAGCCTTTCATTTTCTCATTTACCCTTTCTAGTTCAAAGTGGTAGAAGAGCTGTAGAGTCAAGCCATACAAAAGTGAAGGTACTGGACTTCAGAAAGGCTGATTTTGCCAAAATGTCTCAGAAAAGCACTAGCAAACAGGCAAGAAGGTGGTATGGAGAAACAATGGGAAACATCAAAACCGCCATCACAGAGGCAACAAGCCTTTGTGTGAAGCAAACAAACAAATCAAAATGAAAAAAAAAACTCCATGGTTCTCAAAAGAAGTGGCAGGGAAGGTTAGGGAGAAAAGATAGCATTCAGGAAGTATAAGGAAACACAGAAGGAGCAGGACAGGGAACTGTACCAGTTAAAGCAGAAGGAAAAGGAAGGCAGTCAGAATAGCAAAGGTCCAAACCAAGGAAAAGACAGCCAACTTGGTTAAGAAGGAGGATAAAACCTTTTACAGATACATTAGGGAGCAAAGAAAGACTAAGGCAGGGATACTGAGGCTGAATAAAGAGAAAGGTGGTTGGGCAGAGAGCGACAGTGAAAAGCAGGAATAATGAACGAATACTTCTGCTCAGTATTCACAATGGAAGAGCAGGGTGAGATACCTAATCCAGTCAATAGAAGCACTCTGGATAGGGGTTGATATTAGTACTTTCACAGAAGAAAGGATTCTCAAAGAACTCTTAAAACTGAAGGTGGATAAAGCAATGGGGCCTGATGGGATTCACCCCAGAATTCTAAAATAACTAAGGGAAGAACTAGTAACACCACTGACTACCTGTTTTAATAAATCATGGGAGGATGGTGTGGTACCTGAGGACTGGAGGAGGGTGGATGTGATTCCCTTCACAAAAGTGGGAGCAAGACAGAGGTAGAAACTACAGACCTGTCAGTTTGACCTCAGTGGTAGGGACAATGATGGAATCACTTCTGAAGGAAAGAATTGTTGAGTACCTAGAGGCAGTGGGGCACAAGACCCAAGGCAGCATGGATTCACAGCAGGAAGGTCATGTCAGACAAATCAAACTGATTTCTTTGACTGGGTGATCAACGTAGTAGATCAGGGAGTTGCTGTGGACATGGCCTACCTAGACTTTAGTACGGCATTTGACACAGTCCTGCACAAAAGATTAATAAACAAATTAGCCAGCCTGGGAGTGGGTCCCAGGGTGGTAGACTGTAAGCACTGGCTGGACAACAGGACACAGAAGGTAATAGTAAATTGAGACCCCAGTGAAGAATGGGGGTTACTAGTGAGGTGCCACAGAGTTCAGTACAGGGCTGGTCTTTTTAATGTCTTTATAAGTGACATTGCAGAGGGACTGGAAGGAAAAGTATGTCTCTTTCAGATAACATGAAGATCTGCAACAGGGTTGATATGCATGGTGAGGTGGAAAGGATGAAACGGACTTGGCAAAGTTGGAGGAATGGTCAAATATAGTATATGGCAGTATAGATTCAACTTAAATGAGTGCAAAGTAATGCACCTGGGAAACAAAACCCAGGGAAGAGTACACAATGGGGGTGAGATAATGACAACAACAAAATGGAAAGGGACCTGGGGTAGTCATATCAGATGACCTAAAGGTGGGCCAGCAATGTGAGAAGGCAGTAAGGAGGGCTGGGGATACTGGGATGAATAGGGAGAGGCATCACCTGCAGAAAACAGGAAGATGTTGGCCCTCTGTACAGACAGTTGGTAAGACCACATCTGGAGTACTGTGCACAGTTCTGGAGACCCCATCTCCGCAAAGACATAGACAGGGTGGAGGCTGTCCAGAGGAGGGAACCAAAATGGTGCAGGGTCTGCACCAAAAGACATGAAGAAAGACTAAAGGAGCTTAAGATGTATAGCCTCGAGGTAAGGAGGAAAGGGGGAACATGATAGAAACTTTCAAATACCTCAAGTGAATCAACAAAGTCCAAGAGGGTAGCATCTTTCAGAAGAAGATGTGCAAGAACAAGGGGGCACAATTTGAAGATAAAGGGTGGATGGCTCAGAGATAATGTGAGAAGTATTTCTTCACAGAGAGGGTTGTGGATGCATGGAACAGCCTTCCTGAGAAGGTTGTAGAGTCAAAAACAGTGGGGAATTCAAGAATGCATGAGACAGACATAAGACAATTCTAATGGGGGATAGGAGGAAGTAGGCTGTTGGTTAACTAGGATCTGCAACTTATTCATTAGGTAGGGAAATGGACAGACTAGGTGGGCCAAGCGGTCCTTATCTGCTATCAGATCCTATGTTTCTATGTTACTCCACCTAGATGTTAAGAAAGGTGCCGGTGCCGATGGCATAGGACTGTACTTCTTAAAATTGGTGCCAGGTTTCTGACAGCCACTATACTCCATCTATTCAGTCATTCCATCAACCCCGCATGGCACCTGATGCATGGAAAATAGCACAAATATTCCCTCTGTTCAAATCTGGTGACCCCATGGATCTAAACAACTATCACCCTATCTCCATTTTACCCACTCTCTAAACTACTTGAGAAATTAGTAAATGCCCAATTAAGGGACTACCTCACCAAATCAGATCTGATAAACCCAGTCCAGTCTGACTTTAGACCTGCCCATAGCACCACCGGCTTCTGTCACAAATGATTGGCTCCTTGCTATGGATAAGAAACAAATTCAGGGGCCATCTTCTTGGATTTAAGCAAAGCATTCAACTCAGTCGACCATACTTTGCTCCTCAACACTGTAAACTGGCATGGTATCTCCGGCTCTTCTATCCTGGTTCAGCGGCTACCTAACTAATAGACTACAACAAGTGAAGTCAGATGGCTCCTTATCCCCTCTCCCACTCACAAGAGGAGTATCACAGGGCTGTATCCTTGGGCCCCTCCTTTTCATGATTTATATAAACACTATCGGACATAATATCAGCAAGGAAAACTTCACTCAGTTCGCTGACACGGTAGTATATCTATTCAGCACCTCAATAGGAGAAGTCCAATCTGAATTTAATCTTCTACAATGCAGCCTTGCCCAATCCACACTACTCCTAAATGCAAAGAAAACTAATGTACTTTTATTCCAACCACCTGACTTGCATCACAAATGCCCTCAAGCCTTGACCCTATCAAAACCCTTCTAAATGATGACTTTGAGATAGTCAATAAATTTAAATTCCTAGGCTGCGACTTAGACCAACACCTGACCTTCTCTGCTTATATCACACCCCTTATGAAGAAACTGTGACAACGAATTGAATTCTTCTACAGAAACAAATCTCTTTTACCACTGATGCCAGGCTTTGGCTGGTTCATATAACATTCATCCCGCTCCTCGACTATGCAGATATATTACATAGTCGCAGCTCTGATTCCTTGTTTCACCAGCTAGACATGCTCTATCATAGTCAATACAATTCATTACTAATGGCCACCGCCGACACACCATTGTGATCTATATACCTCCTTGGGTTGGACTTCCTGAATACTGGACATTTTATCCACTCGCTATTTGGCTATATAAAGCCCTCTTGTCAAAACTCCCCCTACATATCAAATCTCTTTCAGTGATTAGCCTTATATCCTTTGCATAGATACTCCAACATTATGTTTAATGTCCCCATCTCTTGCTCTCATTATGATGATATGGCCATAAGCCATGCCCTTCCATCTGCCTGGAATAAAGCCCAATCCATCCTAAAACTTCAAAACCTAATTCCCTAAACAATTTCTGATCCTTGGTCATTAATAAATTTAACGAGTTCTGCACCTGCTCTTAAGAGTGTTCACTCACAAACCCAAGAATAAACCAATCACCCCTACCCCTACCCCTTACTTGCCCACTCCTAGTCCCTCCCTGTCATCCCTCCCCACGGTCCCCACCTCCTAAACCCATCCACTCAATCCTTCCTCCACCACTAACTTCTGACCTTAAACTTCCTCTCTTCCCCATCCCAAATCCCTGCCCTTGCTTGCCCACAGTTACTCACACACCTAAATTCCACTCCACCCCATCATCCCCCTAACCTACTTCCTCCTTCACCTGTCACCACCTTCTCCCCTCTACTATCAGTCCCCACCACCACCTACCCATTCTCTGCTACTCTACTCCCTCCCTCTACTTCCTCCCTGTTCACCTTCATCTGTCATCCCTCCTTTCATCCACCAGACTGTGCTATCAACATATCAGCCTTCCCAGACAACTCAGCCTTCCATGTTTCATCACCTTCCTCCCCAACAGCTTTCACTTTGGCCTAGCTCACAGACATTCACTTAACACACCTCTGTACCCCTGTTCCTTATTGCAACCTGGTACCTCATAAATTGAGATCTTCCAAATGCATGTTGTCTTTTTACCTATGATCTTGTATTATCAGTAAATATTTGTACATAACCTGTATCTCATTCACCTTAGCCTGTGATTATACATGTACTGTAAATAGTTGTATTTCATTCTATATATCTGTACATAGCCTTATCTTATTCACTTTAGCCTTAATTTTATATAGCGTAAATAGTTATATACTCTGTTACACTGTTGTTTCCACCAGTGCACGTTGTGTACTGTTTCTGTACAGGATCTCCTTGTAAAGAGCTTGCTCAATAGAGTTTTCCTGCCAGTAAAAACTGAACTGAACTGAGATGACAAGGGCAGTCAGATCAGCCAAGGTGTCCAGGAACTCAAGCTAGCACAGGGCATCAGGAGGGGTAGAAGGACTTCTTCAAGTACATCAGGGAGAAAAGGAGTTGTAAGGACCAAATAGTAAGGATTAAGAGGGATGGGGGTGAAACAGGGCGGAACAAACAGAAGCATTAAGCAGTATGTCTGCTCAGTATTTACTAAAGAGAAAGGGGAGCTGTAGCCGAGGGGGTGGGAGCGTGAGCATAGGGAGGGGACAGACGGGGAACCCCAGTGAGCAGAGTATTGGAGGGCTTGAGGGTACTAAGGTTGAATGAGGCACCTGCAAAGGATAGTCTACACACCAGGGTGCTGAAGGAGCTGGTAGAAGTCCTGGCAGAACCTTTGCAGACCTGTTCACAGGGAATATACCTCAGGACTGGAGAATGGTGCACATGGTACCCCTTCACAAGAGTAGCCCAAGGATGAGCCAGGGAACTATAGACTAGTAAGCCTCACATCCATAATGGGAAAATTGATGGCGACAATCCTGAAGGAGAGGCTGGTTTCCCTCCTAGAAGCTAATGGGCTGCATGACAGCAGGCAGCTTGGCTTTGTCTCAAGCAGAGCCTATCAGACTAATCTCGTGAAGTTCTATGACTGGGTAACCAGGCAATTAGACAGAGAGCCATGCAGTGGATGTCCTGTACCTGGACTTCAGTAAGGCATTCGATTTGGTGCAACATGGGAGGCTAGGAAGGAAGATGGAAGGCACAGGGGTAGGGGTGAAGATGGTGGCTTGGGTAGTGAACTGACTGCAGGAGAGACAGCAGAGGGGGTGGTGGTGGTGGTGGGAGCTTTCATCTCCCAGGAGGTGACGAGCAGCATGCCACAGGGCTCTGTACTGGGGAAGATGTTGTTTGGGATCTTCATAACAGACATCTCAATAGACATCAAGAGCAAGATCAGTCTGTTTGCAGATGACACCAAGATGGGAGCAGTAGTGGATGACTTAGAAAGGTGGCAGGGTTTGCAAGAGGATCTGGTAAAATTGGAGGCCTGGTCAGAAACTTGGCAGCTGGGGTTCAATGCCATGAAATGCAAGGTGCTACATTTTGGCACAAAATACCCAAGGAGGAGCTACCAGCTAGGGGAGTTCAACTAACCAAGACAGAAGAATGGGAAGGGGACATTGTTTAACCAAGAGTAGTACACTAAGCGAAGCTTGTTTCCAGATGTGACCTGGAAGCACAAGAAAGTTAAGTGACTTGCTCAGGATCACACAGTATGCACCTAGGCGGCTGTGGGATTCAAACCCAGATCTTCAGGTCTGCAGCTCAGAGCCCTAATCCACTGTGCTATACTGCTCCAGAAGAGAAGAAGGATATGGAGCTGCTCATAACGGAGTAATCAACAACTCAGCACAGTGCAGAAAAGCAGCTGCAAGGCCAAGAGGATGCTAGGTTGTATTGCCAGAGGCATATCCTCCAGGAAGGGAGGAGATCCTGCCATGGTATAGGTCACTGGTTAGACCACACCTGGAGTACTGCATGCAGTTCTGGCAACTGTACCTTAAAAAAGACATTAAGTTACTGGATGGGATGCAGCGCAGGGCAACAAAAATGATCCACAGGCTAGAGACTTACCCTACAAGAGCAGGCTGAGGGAGTTGAACATGTACTCCCTGGAGGAAAGGAGGGACGAGAGGGCATGATTGAAACCTTCAAGTACATGAAGGGAAGAAATAAGATAGGCATTGGGGGCTTTTCAAATTAAGATGGGGGAAGGACACTCGAGGGCATGATTTGAGACTGGAAGGAAGGTTCAGGAGGGACATGAAGAGATACTTTTATTACGGTGAGGGTGGTGTCTGGATGGAGTGCATTGCCAGAGGAAGTGGTTTCTTGTAGAACAGTGAGCTGCTTCAAAAGGGGATGGGACAGAGTAGGGGGAATGTCACTGGTGGGAGGGAGGGGCAGCTGCAGTATAGGGCTGCTAGCTGCACAATAGAGCAGACTTGATAGACCATAAGGTCTTTACCTTCTGGCAGTTTCATATGTCCATATGACAACCACTGTTAATAATTGCAACTTTTCATCAGTGCAAACAGGGTCCACAATTCAAGATCTGCTTGTGGAGCCTCAGTATCTTATTTTCTGCCTGGATAGGGTCTCCTAGGATGCCATCCAAGAGGTCTACCAAAGACAGTTTCTGATTTCAAATTAAATGATACTGTTTGTCTTTCAGTGTATTTTATCTCCTGTCTAATAGTAGGGAGGTTTTGTTATATTTAACAGATGTCCATTAAACCTTATGCTTCCTTATGGAGACTATCCTGAAGGAGAGGCTGGTGGCCCTCCTAGAGGCCAAAGGACTACAGGACAGCAGACAGCATGGCTTCATACATGGCAGATCCTGCCAAACCAACCTGGTCGAGTTCTATGACTGGGTAACTAGGTAACTGGACAGGGGCCATGCAGTGGATGTCCTGTATCTGGACTTCAGTAAGGCATTTGACTCAGTGCCACATGGAAGGCTGGGAAGGAAGTTAGTAGGCACAGAGGCAGGTGCAAAGCTGGTGAGATGGGTAGGAAACTGGCTGCAGGAAGGCAACAGAGGGTGGTGGTGGGTGGGGCTCTCACACCCAAGGGCAGTGATGAGCGGTGTTCCACAGGGCTCAGTGTTGGGACCAGTGTTGTTTGGGATATTCATTGCAGACACATCATGGGACATCAAGAGCAAGATCAGTCTGTTTGCTGGATGATACCAAGGTGGGCGCAGTGGTGGATGACCTAGGGGATTGCAGGGGTTGCAGGTTGATCTGGCAAAGCTTGAAACCTGGTCAGACACCTGGCAACTGGGCTTTAATGCCAAAAAGTGCGAGTGCTGCATTTTGGGATGAAGAACCCAAGGAGGAGTTACCAACTAGGGAGTGCAGCTAGCCCAGACAGAGGGAGGAGAAGGATCTGGGTGTGCTCATTACAGGCCGAATGAACAACTGCGCTATGTAGGAAGGCAGCTGCAAAGGCCAACGAAATGCTGGGTTGTATTGCAAGGAGTATATCCTCAGGAGGGAGGAGGTGATTCTGCCACTGTATAGGTCATTAGTTAGACCACACCTGGAGTACTGCGTGCAGTACTGGCATCCGTATCTGAAGAGGGACATTAAGTTACTGGAGGGTGCAGCGCAGAGTGACAAAGATGATCAAGGGGCTGGGGACTTATCATGCGAGAGGAGTTTGAAGGAGTTGAACATGTACTCACTGGAGGAGAGGAGAGACAGGGGTGACATGATTGGAAACCTTTAAATACTTGAAAGGAAAAACAAGATGGGTACAGAGGGCTGTTCAAAGTAAGGAGGGAGGGCCACCAGGGCCATGATATGAGACTGGAGCGAGGGAAGGTTCAGGAGGGAGATGAGGAGACACTTTTTACAGAGAGGGTGGTGGCTGGGTGGAATGCATTACCTGCTGAAGTGGTATGCAGTAGAACAGTGGACTGCTTCAAATGAGGATGGGGCAGGACAAGGGGAGGTTGATGAAGGGAAGGGTGTAGGGGGCAGCTGGAGAATAAGGGTGTTAGCTGCACATTCGAGCAGACTTGATAGAACCTCTAGGCCTTTATCTGCTGGCAAATTTCGGTATGTTCGTATGTTCTCTTTGGACCACACTAAAGACTGCAGAAAATACTCCTGCTTCTTGTTTCCTTTGACTCTGAGGATGGTGGGCTCTCAGTGATGCCATTCAAACAGCTGACATCTTGTATTCCTTTTGTAACATATTGAATGGTAATGAGCTTCCGATCTTGTTCATGGCCCTCCATCTTTAGCAAGAACATTTCTGTGATTTGTTTTCACAGTGTCTTGGCAGCTGATATTTGTTTTGCCATGACTTATCATTCAATGGCTGCTGTCTTAGGATCTTATAGAGTCATGGCATTCTTCCTAACTCCCATGGTTCCTTTTTGTACTGTAAATTTTCCAAAACTGTGGCACAATGGAGGAGATGACATTGAAGAAGACAGTGCCATTACTTACCAGAACAGCAGATCTTCAAGGAATTTCCTCTACAGGGCCGCAGTTCACCCTCCCACCTTCCCCTATTTGTATTTCAGGTGTCCTATGGCAGAGTTCCTGCTTGTTGTTGTACATTGTGTATTCTATCTTATGCTCTCCATTGAACCACAGCTTACTATGCTATCCTTGCCTTTCTGTGCTCTAGGTTAGCTTGCTGAAATCCTGCCTGCTGTTGTATGCTGTGTACTCCTCCTCTGTCCTCTTGGGGCTACAATTTTAGCTCAGCTCCTCTCATGTGTACCTAGTTCTGTTTCGGTCTCCCAGTCCCTGGCAGTGTGGTGCATCCTCCAAGCTTGTCTCAAATAGAGAACTGAGGAGAGGAGGGGTCACCCACATCATATAGACAGCATTTATTTTCAACATGGGACGCCTCAGATAGAAAAGTTTCTTATTGGTCCCATTACCAACAGCTTATAGTTCTGAGGGTATGGTTTAATGGAGGAGATTCTCTTGAAGATCTGCTGTCATTGTTAGTAAAGGAACTTTTAAATTAAACATCATTATAGTACAGAATTGGTAGTTCAAGCTAGGTCGGTGCTGGGCTGACATTTACGCTAGTTTAGAAAGGTTCATGACCAAATGCAGACTTCTCAGGTACTCCTGCTAAGGCGATGGGTGGAAGTTCTGTAACTATTAGCCACAACATGGCACTTGTTCCTCCCAAAATGTGTACATTCATCAGGATAACAAATAAACCGATAAATTAAGAACATATATACTAGTGTAGAGGAGATATGTCTTCAGCTTATTAAATGAATAGTTCTAGCTGATTAGAATGAGTTACAGAATAGAGAACCACATAACTAGGAAGGAAGATTTAAAAGAAAATAATGGGGACTATGCACAAAGAGTGGATTGCCTATGTGCCACACAACTGAGGTGCATAGGCAACCCTCGATGGAATGCTGTGCAGAGTGGACCGACGGCATTCACGAAATGCATGCAAGGTGGTTAGACTCCTGATCCCTCGCTGCATGGAGGGCAATGCACAGAGGCAGGAGGGGCATGTTGAGGCCTGCCTGCACTATGCACCATTCACAAAGGTGCATAGTGTCAGGCACAGATTATGACAGTTGGGACCCTATCACAACCCAATGTGTGCCCCCACGGACTGCACCTGCCAGTCATGGCAGGACTGCACGACTCCACTGTGCTGCCCAGCCCACTAGACTGATTGGGGGCTGGAACAGCTGATTGGGTTAGTGCCTGTACATGTATGCAGTGTGTCCCATAGTGCTACTTATCCCTCCCCTCCAAAACACAGGTCTGCCTGCCCCAATATCTCAAGCTCCCATCCACACATGATAGCCCCGGCCTATAAGTGCACACCACACACACATGACAGCTCCTTCCTGATATGGCACTGCATCTCTCCCCACACACATGCCTGTGCTGACCCACATGCTAAATATACCCACCTCCCTCAACATCATGTCAACCCCAATATCCCTCACACACAGTGTTGTCCCCAGGCAACTGTACCATGACCCCTGATCTCATACACTTGCAGAGCCAGTGGTGACCAGTGAGTGCTCCCCATCCCCGTGGTACTGGCAACACCCAGTCCCTGTGCTGTCCAATGGGTGTCACAGCTTGAGGTGGCCAGTGGCAGAGACCTCCACACCTCCTCAGCTGATAGCCATCCAAGTGATGTTTAGAGAGTGCCTCTATGTACTAGCGCTATACTCCCAGCATCACTTGGATGACCAGCAGCCAAGGAGATGTGCGAAGGCTGTGCTGTGACCATCCTCAGCTGCAGCACCAACTGGAAGGTCCGGGGTCCAGGGGTGAGTGTTGGCAGTGTCCTCGAGGAGTACCCACTGGTCACAACTGGCTCTGCAAGGGTACAGTATCGAGATTGGTATACAGTTGCCAGGAGCAACACTGTAGTGGGGCACTGAGTACACCACTGGGGTCGGGGTTGACATGTTATTGTGGGGCTGAAATCTCACATATGGGGATGGTGTGGCATGTTGTGGGGTCAGTGACACTAATGAGGACAGGACATACTTGTATGTTTAGGGGTACGACATGGATTGCCACATGGGGACCAGACATACATGTGAGGGGGATGCTTGGCACTAACTGGGTCAGGAGGCAATGTGTTTGGGGCAAGCAATGTCATGGGCCACCATGTCTTGGGGTTCTACTGCACACACAGTGAAGGGATCAGTTGTGTGCAGTGAATATCTGGCCACACGGAGATGGGGTGTTTCAGTGTGTGCGTGTGTGCTGGGGGAGGTACACCTGTGAGGCATGCTGTGACAGGGGCCAGTTTCGGGCGAGGGGGACTGCCATACATCAGGGCATGGCCAGGCAGGCCCTGGTGTCTGCTATGAGTACTCACACATCTGGATTCAGACCTACTAGCACAAGAGATTTACTCCTGGACCCAGGACAGGCATGTGATTGGATGCCTGCCTTGGTCACCTACTCAACTCCTGGCCACCCTGCACAGTCCTGCATGCCTGGGCCATGGACAGGTGCCCTGTGAGTTCATGCAGTACTGAATACTGTGCACCTGACCTGTCTGGGTCCATGGAATTACACGGCGAGATACTCACCTCCAAAGCCAATTCCTGCCCTTGTGCGTAGACACCTTTGATATTTTATTTCACAGAAAAGTGACGATTTGCAGAACATACAGTACTTCTGGGAAAATTCCATAACTTTAAATTAAGGCTATATACAGTAAGTACCTTAAAGATAATGGAATTGATGGTTATCTCACTGAGACAGTATGGGTAAACACAATGGGTCAAAGCATTTTCTTACTTTTGTTTGTTCGAACATATTTGAAAATAATGAAATATATATGATTCTGTACAACAGTAACCTTTCGATAAAATGGCCTTTCGATTGGGATAATTTTTATTAATTTTGCTATTTCATATTTTATTCCAGATTAAATGAAGTCCATAAATGGATTGAAAGGACCACATGGAACCTGGAGCAACTCTAAAAGTCTGACCTTAGGAGCATTAAATATTGTGTAGACAGGAGAAGGCTATAAACTGCTCATCAGGGCCTACTGTTTTCCATTAATTTTATTCTTCAGACCATTGCCTTCACCTAGGTTTGATAACTGTGACCATTATCTGTGCATCCCCATTCCTTCCTTCTCTGATAAAGATGCATGTACAACTGTTTTAGGGGAACAAACCTATTGTTTGCTAGTATGGGGTAATAACTAGCTGTATCTGTGGGTGGGCTGTGTATGTATGCTTGCATGTATGTGCAAGTTTTTAATCAATTACAGTCATGTTTTCATTAGTTTTAAGTGGTTCCCTCTTTTATTTTTGAATTTATCAATTTAAAAGACTACATTCATCTGTTACATCTCAATCCACAATATCATATAGTTTTAAGATCCCCTTCACTCTCTTCCTTTTTAAAATATAAAGATCGAGTCCTCCCCGCATGAATCATGGAGGTGCCATCTTCTTACCTCTTCAATCACTATTCTGTTTTATACAGTATCTTTGAAGACCAGAACTTAACAGAATATTCTAAGTATAGCCTCACCATTCTTGGTGACTTTTTGATAACTGGGTAAAGCACACTAGGGCCAATACCTGTTTTCAGTGCAACCTGAGAGCACATGGAGGTTGAGTTACTTGCTCAGGGTTGCAGAATATGCAAGCGAGTGTTATGGGAATCAGACCTAGGTCTGCTGGATGTATCAAGTTCATTCACATGACATTACTCTAACCTCTAGGCCTTACTGCCAGACAAACCTGTATAAGAATAAAGCTAAACGAATCCTTTCTAGCATTCAAACCAAGAGTTGATGTTTTTCTTTCAGATACTGGCTGTTACAGGTACTTTACTCATGATCTAGATATGTGCAAGTTAATGATTTTGCAGGTTAACTGTATGGTGTATTTTGGGAAAATGAAAAGGGATTTTCTTCTATGTATTGAATGAATATTATTTCAAATAAAATTCAAGAAGCAAATTTGGCAAGCAACTTTAATTCACTGAGTTACAAATCATGTTAAGGGCTAATAACAAAATGTCTTTTATATGTTGCTGGTGCTACTTTAACAGTAAAATGTTTAACACTGAACACGATAACATTAAGAAAGCTCTGATTACTAAAAATAGCTATATATGATATTTGCTAAAGTACTAAATTATTTTGAATTATTCAGTTTGAATTACACAGATGTTTGGGAAGTTCAACCTTACAATATTTATAACTTAACACAGTCATACCTTATAAGTAGAGGATGGACTATGTGGCTGAGACCAGAGCAGGATTATTAGGAGAGCCCAGTGCCTGGCAAAGCTCTGTGCACCCTGCAGTGCTCCATAGATATGTTTAGGGTGGCTGGGAACTGTGAATGCCATCACTGAGGCATCACAGTTCAAAGCTCTCAGAACAGATGCATGCAAAGCATGCAGATGCCAACTAAGAAGAAAAATAATTTGCATTTCTGTAGAGCTTTTTATATACATTGTATCCCAAAGCACTTTACAAGCAATATGAAACTGGTAGTGAAGTGACCGTTAACATGTAATGGCAGCAATTTCACACATCAATACTCCACACACAGCCTTGTAAAAATGCATGACCTAGTTTTATAGGAAGGAGGATGCTGATCAGGACACGAAATTCTCCTACTCTGCAGTAGGAGGAGCCCTTGTCTGGCTACCAGTTTGCAAGAAGGTTGACCGAGGAGCAGGGTATGCAGGGAATGAGTCTGGAGTAGAGAATCTGGCTATCAAGATAATATAGAGAAAGACACTGAAGCAGCTACAATCCCTGGTAAGGAAAAATAGAATGGATATTTCAGAGGATATGGACATATCACAATTTGAGACAATACCAAATTTTACTAATGGTTCTGCCAATCCAGAAATTCTGGACTTTCAGAGGCAAATAGCTGCAGTACTGGCAAATAAAAGTCCTATAGAAGAAACTTTAAAAGCTACCAGCCAACAGCAGGACTCAGTCCTGCAAACAAATTTTTGAAATAAAGCGATGGCGGGACAAACTTTTAAAACTACTAGAAGCTATAGAAGCAGCTCTGCATAGCCTGGAAAACACCAAGGGTAATGTTCCAAATGATCAACTGGAAGCCCAACTAAATAAACTTACCAAGTGTTCAGCTCCAGGACAATCCAAGAAATCTGTTGAGACAGCCCAGCATTGGTCTCCAGAGCGTGCATTACAAGTTGCGGTTGGGAGAAAGCGGCTGATAACAATATGGATCTCAACCTCTGTCCCAACAGCAAAGAAATTCAGGGACTGGTTGCAACACCAAAGCATAAAACTAATTTTCCCCTTACCTGAGCCAGTCTACTATACTGATACTGCTCCTCAGACGGCCAATGGTCAGGTTGCCATGTCAACCCTGAATGGCGGTAAGATTGAGACCACACTCAGTGCTCAGTCTCCACAGATTCGGTGCAGCAAGCACGATTGAGCTGAAAATGAAACAATCTGAGACAGCATCTGCAACTCAACCAGACCTTCATCAAAAGTAACGTAAGTTGTATTATAATTTCTGTTCATGCTACTATTGATGGAAAACCAGAAATTTTAACACAGAATAAAGATTGTAGGCAGATGAATGTATCTAATGTCACAGAGACAACTGAAGTTATTGAACAGAATAAAATACTCCCCTCAACATCGTGGGCAGAAATAATGGAAGCACACCCAGTACCAGATACTGAACAATTTGCCCCCAGTTGAGCATGAGGAAGAACAACACTCAAATAGAACCACCCCAAGAACTTTCACATTATCTAACCTTTTTCCAACCTTGGGAGCCTGCTAAAAGGAAGAATGCTGTTCATCTAAAATATAGAGGGGGCTGGAGGAAACACCTGATAGAACTTATGTGGCTGAAGACTCTTAAAAGAAACTATGCAGCTTACAGCAATGGTAGTATAGCTCTTATTCATACCTCAGGGACACACAATTCGAACTTAGTTTCTGATCTTCCTTCTTGCTGGACAGATTTTGGTTAAAATACCAATCTCTCAAACATGCACCTGTAGCCCCCTTTATAGTTATTCCTTTAACTAAACCCACCTGGAAAACTGTCAATATTTTGTTTAAAATGAAGGGTTAACATTTCAGTCGTACTGCACTGGATTATGCAAAGGGAGGAGGTGATAGAAAGACCACAACTGATTATGGACACTGAAAACATATGGACGGGGTGGCGAATAAAAGTGAAACTTAAGAACACTGATGCAAGTATTCAACATTTGCCTAGCAGTTTTGCATTGGCAGAGACTGAGGTTCTGTTTTATCCAGAACAACCTAAAACATGTCACAAATGTGGATCTCTCTCACCTCAAGTAGCATGTGATATTCAAGTTTGTGACTTTTGCCTTGAGATTGGTCACTCTCACTAATGTTGTTGTAATCCAGTACACTGTAATTTATGCGATGAAAATGGACACTCTTACAAAATGCGTCTATGGACTTCTCATAATAAAGGCTCCAAATATGACCAAGAAGAGATGGTCCTAGAAGCTTAGAAACAGAGAGGCCCAATCTCTCATTCCTACTATACAACAGACACCTAGTGGTGGGCAAAGTGGCTTCAATTCGATCTGCTGGGCATTATGAAAGGCGGATTAAGTAAGTTCTCCACAGCACAAAAGTGGAGTACTTCGTGTCATAACAGGTAACACGAAGTCCATTGAAAACAATGACTTTGCATTACCCGCCTTCCCCAAACCACTACTCCACAAATTTTAAGGGAAGTACGTTGAAAACTATGTACTTCACCTCACTTCTGTTTTAAGCTCCAAGGTGAATTTTGCAGTGATTCATGGGATTTCAGGTCACATGGGCTCTAGATTGTTCTACACAGCCTCAGTTCAGGATAGTGTGTAGGAAGCTGTTGGAGACAGTCTGCTCTGAGAGCTCTCTGCAATTCAAACCTTCTAAAGCTGTTGAAAAAGCCTTTTGAGTCATTTTTTGGTGAAACTTTAGTTCATCGATTGTGGAAGCCCTCCTGTGCTCATATCATTGAGCGTTTATTGTTTGTGTGTGGATTTTGAAGGTTAATGTACAACATTCAGTCTGTGTACTGAGAGATGGTGGAAGTGTGCTTTGGGGAGGGCGTATCTGTGGTGCACAGACTTAAGTTGGAGAAATAGGAGTTCTTTGTTTTTGGTTATATTTTTCTTGTATAACTGACTGTGTTAATGTACACATAGTAATATTTTCAGTAATTGTTGACTATTTTGCTCATTGTGTGTGTTGTGGACCTGGTGCAGCAGTGCATAATTTCAGGTTGTTTAAAATACGTTGTATATTACTGAAGTTTTCAATTTGCTAATGCATTACTTCTATTTCTATACTATCCGTCCTCTCTAAATTACTTGAAAATTTTCAAAATCCAACTTAGAGAACATTTGGATTCACAAACTTGATAAACCTGGCTCAGTCCAGCTTCAGAGCCTAGCACAGTACAGTATCGGCTCTTGCCAAAGTAACTACAGACTGGCAAATGGCTCTGGACTCTAAGAAGCATGTATTTGCCCTCTTCCTTGATCTAAGTAAGGCCTTGATACTGTGGATCATACCATCATGCTTACTGCACTGAGTAACATCGGACTTGATAGTTCTGCCATTAAATGGTTCACAGCTACCTAACCAATAGGTTACAACAAGTCAAAGCCATAGAGATCTGTCCCCACAAAAATCCTTGTTACAAAGGAGTCCCACAAGGCTCCATCCTGGGCCTATCTTCTTTCAATATACATCAATAATCTGGACTAGCAACTGGGCATCGTGTTGCACTTATTCGTAGATGATACTGTACTCTATACCACAAATTCATCCTTGGATTTGGCCCATGAGCTTACAGAAAGACTTTGTCACCCTCAATACACCCTTATCACTCATAAGCTCCTCCTCAATGCCAAAAGACTAAAGCAATGATTCTCTCACCAAAGTCTACTTCGGATGTCCACATATCACTGAATACAGACACTCTTAGATGAATCCTTGAAGTAGTTGATACCTTTAAATACCTAGGGCTCTGGCTGGATAACAAGCTCAACTTTCTGTGCCACTTAAATGAAACCTTGAAGAAACTAAGACAGAAATTGGGTTTATTCTAGCGTTAAACACTCACTTACGTTAGAAGCCAGGATGAGACTAGTACAAATTTCATTCCTACCTATACTGGACTGCGCTTGACTTCCTTTACAGTCATTGCCCATCAAAGATGCTAAACAAACTGGACACCCTTTACCACCAGGCTTTAAGATTTATCTAAATCTACCCTGTGGTACAAATCACTGTCGTCTATACCAAGTTTTGGAATGGACCTCACACTCAACTAGGAGAAAAAGGAATGCTTTCCTCTGGTTCTTTAGAGCATTATCTGATAACCTCCTGCATACATCTCGAACCTCTTCAAATGGGCTAAAGGTTCCTATGGCCTGAGGCAGCTTCTCCATAATTTGCTTCCAGATTCCTAGAGTGAAAACTACCCTTGGCTCAGCAGCAATCAACTTCTCACTTCCAACACTTTGGAACACTATGCAAGACTCATTAAAATTGTCCTCACTTCCAAGCATTTTCACATTCAAAGCTCTATTAACAGATTATCTGAAGGAATCATGCAAATGTTCTCAGACGCCTATGACCCCTAAGCCCTGGGTGCCACTCTCAAATCCTATGCCTAAGTATCTCATCCACCCCATCCTAACAACAGAAACCTAGGACCTACAAGCCTAGTTCCTTAATCTGAGATGGCCCTGCCTATTCTCTACCTTTTACCTATTCTGGCCTCCCTCTTGGCTGTACTCTTTCACTCAATTTCTACTTTATTCCTTAATACCTCCTTATTTTTTTTATCATTTAGGTATGAGCTCTTACTTAGCGGAGACTATATGGGATTGTTGTCTCTTCTCATACCACTAAAGCTTATCATATGTACCTTTGCATGTTAATTATGTTGACCGGTGTGATAGGCCCATATTGACAGCACCTTCACAATGTTTTTTTTTTTTGCACCGCTGTCCACCATAATTGTAATCTTATGATGTGTACTGTATTGTATTAATGCCCAGGACCACCTTGAAATGAGCTTGCTCAATGGTGTTTATGCCTGGAAGAATAAAGTGATTGATTGATTGATTACTTGTAGACAAATTGTGTGTTTGTGTATGTGTGTGTGTGTGTGTGTGTGTGCACAACATCAAATATTACACCTTTTATTGTGCCACAGTGTAATTGCAGGTGCAGCAGTGTGAAGCTGCTATCCACTGCACCTGTGTGATTTTGTACTGCCATTGTCCCCTGGTCCCCCACCCAGAAATAATTCACTTCCACAACTTCCGACCTTTGGATGCTCGCTGGCATTATTTATTTTAAAAGGGCACACATTATAAACATTACATCCCAATAATTCAGTAATCACAATATTCAATATTTCAGTCAGACATATCGCTCCATTTCTTTGCCTTGGACATACAGTACAATGTCTTCCATCTTATTCTTCTTCCCTCCTGGTCCTTCTCTTTCTCCTTGGTATTGCTTTTGGGGTCCAGACACTATGATCCAGCTCCCCTCCATCACCAGAACCAGATACCATCGCTACCTGGACTTCTTCCCGCAGGTGCAGACACAACGTTCCAGACCCTAGGTCTATCTCCTCCCTCCCCTTTACTCCCATGCCTGGCTTCCTTTGTCCCCAGCCTGTGGTGCCTATCTCCCTCACCCCTTTCCTGCCCCATCCCCCAGTACCACCCTTTCTCCCACCCTTTTCCTCTCTCCCATCTTTCATCCTTTGCAGTGGGGCTCCACCTAGCCCCAGACTACTAGCTGCCCTTCTGCAGCTCACCAGACCTTAACAGGGCCCACTGAGACAACCATCCTTCTATGGTTTTCCTCCCTTCTGTGTGCCATCCTCCTAATTTCCTCCTCTTTTGCAAAGGGAGGTGGGTGGGAATTTTTCCACAAGAAGAGGATTGTAGGGCTGCTAGCCCTTCAATAGCCAAAGGACCCATATTAGGACCCCTGGTGGCCCCCCCCTGGGCCAATGGCCATGAGCCCCTGTCCCTTGTCATATCCTCTCTCTCCCACACTCTCTGTGACCTCACCCAGCCCTCCCCCGTCTCATTTGCCCCTCCCTTCTGTCTCTGTCTTTCTGGCTGGACCAAGGGACAAATTGGCTTGGCTTTAAAGGGCATGCTTCATTGTCCCCTGATGCCCCCAGAAATAATTCCCTTCCACAACTTCTGACCTTTGGATGCTTGCTGGCATTATTTTAAAAGGCACACATTATAAACATTACACCCCAATAATTCTGTAATCACGATATTCAATATTTCAATCAGACTTATCAGTCCATTTCCTCACCTTGGACATACAGTCCAATGTCTTCTATCCAGTTCTTCTTCCCATCCTGGCCCTTCTCCTTCGGTATTGCATTTCAGGGTCTGAACACTATGATCTGGCTTCCTCCATCACCAGAACCAAGTACCATCACTTACCTGGACTCTTTCCCTGCTAGGTGCAGACACAGTGATCCACCCCCAGCTCTAGCTTTACTCCCATGCCTGGGTTCCTTTGTCCCCAGCCTGTGGTGCCTACTCCCCTTTTTCCTGCCTTCCTCCCTGGTCCCACCCTGTTCTACTGCCCTTCCTCCTGCTTACGATGGAAGATGGGGCTCCCCCTCTGTGGGCTAGAATCTCAGACCCTTCCTATTCGCTCTCCACCAGGTCTCCAAAGGGCCACAGGAATAGGCACATGCCGATTCTGACAGATGCACCCTGGTCTGATGTGTGCACATTTGTTTGCTCAAATGAGATATCCCTATGCTGCATGTGAACCCTCCCATCTCCGTAACTGCCCTGGCTTCCTTCCGATTTAGGCACTTCATTGCTACCTCATTTGATTTAACCCTTTGTTCCCTGCCATACCCGCCTTGAGGTGATCTCAGACCAGCTGATTACCACTCACGCCACCAGCTCTTTACCTTCTCCAGGTCCCTACCATGTCCCTCAAGAGGGCTCCCCATGGCACCCCAGGTCATTGCCCTCCAGGTGAATAATAATGCAGTCAGGACTGCCCACTACACCCATAATTCTTCCAACAAATGTAGCAGCTGAGCCCACTGCATGCCTCTGATGCATTTCCACTAAACTTTCGTGTGCTTCTTATCCGTTCACAACTGCGTTCCTCTCATCCTGGCAGCCACAAACCTTTCTGCCAGTAGATGAATAAGTGCCCAACGATCCATACCTGCTGTTTGGAGCCCGCAGTGGAAAGAAAATGGGAGCGTGGGTTATTCAGTACCTCACATACCTCCTGTAACAGTTGGATTTCCACCGTTCCACTTGCTTCACAACTTCCACAGCCCCCCTTGGCTACTTCAGATGCTGCCCTATCCAAAATGAGTGGGGGCAAAATCTGTGGGGTCCTCTCCCACAAAACCCAGGGTCTTTCGCAGTACCGCTCCCACCTGAAAACCTGTCACTGGGGACCCATCTCCATGCTGGAACCATGCCCCAGCCCTGGTGTCTGAACCTGCTATAGTCCCACATGGCCTCCACTGTGGACACCCCTTCATCCTGGTGTCTTCCCAACAAAACTGAGGTGCACCTTCCTTTTTGGTCTGTCTTTGACCTGCTCAGACAAATGATCACAGAGTCAGTGCTACGTGTGGCATTCTCATATTGCAATGCCCGCAGGCTGCCCCGTTATTGGGCACCACTACTTCACCACCTGAATGCCCCTCTGGCCATGACTGCAAAGATGGCTTTGAACAGGCAGGCCTCCTTTGCTGAAGTGCACACATGCACTAATGCACCCAGAACTTTTTCCCACCAAACAGCCCCATTATGGGCCACCTTCTGTCCTGTCTTGCCCCTGCCCCTCTGCCACACAGTCACCACTCTCCTTACTGCCCACCCCGCTGTGTTCCCCATCCTCGATCCCTACACATCCAGCTGATGCCTGTTAGCTGTACCACCATAGTGGCATGGGCCATGCCTTCCTCCCACTTCTTCACCATGTGCTGCATGACCTGGTCCTCCTGCTCTGGCTCAGCTGTGTCCCAACCTGGCGGCCCAAAACTCTTGGAATCTGGTCCACTCCCCTTCATACGCTCTCAGGGTGCTGGCTGACCAGGACCCCATATATAGGGCCCTGGCTTTCTCCCTCCAATCTTCCACAGGCTGTCTGGTATCCTGGTACCCTGGTCCTGATGGTGCTGCCTGTGGTGCCAACTCCCAAAATCTTGCCATTTGAAAATGAGACAAACAGTCAGCAACCTCATTTTTAGCCCTTCAGTGTGCTGCACTTTGAATGCAAGGTTCAGCTGCAACCCAGTAAAACCATACACTGAAGGATTTGCCCCACTGATTTTGTGTTACCACTCTGTCTATTCACCACCTCCACTACCCCTTTGTTGTAAAACCAGAATACAGTTCGCTCCTCATGGTCCCCCACACTTCCATTGCTACCCATATGGGAAAATCTTGAGGAATGTGTGATGTCCTTGGTGACTCCCATTCCTTCCACTGCGCTAGCCATGCCTCCACATCCATTCACCCTGGAAATATGCCCCCATCCCTAATGCCCCAGAAGTGTCTCGTACAGCTTGATGTCTGTATTGTACTCCCAGTCATCCTGCCAGAATGTCACCCCATTGTAGACCTCCAGAAACTCCTTCCATACCCAAAGGTCCTCCTGCACCCCTTTGCTAAAGTCCACCCAATGATGGGGTTGCTTAGTTTTTCTATGGCCCTTCCTAGCCTCTGTGTAAATGCCCGCCCAGGCTTATGGCCTTACAGGCAAAATTAAGGTGCCCCAGTAGTTGTTGTACCTGTACCAGTGGCACCCTCTCCCTCCCCCAACCAGTGCTAACATCCCCTCAACTGGGCCACTGTATCCCCTGGCAGCCAGAAGCATTTTGCTCTGAATCCACCTCAGTCCCCAGGAACTCCAGCTTGCAAGCTGGCCCCTCTCTTTCCTTCTGCCAGGGGATCCTAATGCTTCCACACATGTCCTCAATGCCCAGTAACATTGCCTACACCTCAGAATGGCTGGCCTCGATCATCAGGAAGTCATCTAGAAATGCACCACCCACCTGTGCCTGTACCGAGACCCAAACACTGATTGCACCCACGAGCTGAAAGCCTCGAACATCAAGCATGTTATTGAACAGCCATGGGCATAGCCTTGTCGAAATACAACTTGCCCTCAAACTGGAAACCCAACAGGTCCTAATCAGATGGTGCACTGGCAGCAGGCAAAATGCCAACTCAATGTCCATCTTTGCCTGCCACGCCCGTCCACTGCCCTTATCAATTCCACCACCTGCTCCAGAGAGGCTAACGACACTGCGCCTATACTCCGTGATCCCTTGCTCACTGACCCTCCCGTCCAGGTAGGACAGGTGGTGTATGAGCCTAAATTCTCCTGGCTTCTTGGGTACTATTCCTAGGGTGACACCTAGAAGACACCACATGGGGGCTCTTGAGGCCCCTCCACTCTACCTGCCTGAATCTCCTTGTGGATCTTTTCCTAACCACGTCAGACTTGCCCTTCACTGACCCCAGGTTCTTCACCTCATCCCCACCCGATCCCTATGAAACCCAATGAGAAACCCTTCTGAAGCCTTCTGCCAACCACTTGGCCCCTTGGTCATCAGGATACCCCTTCAGTCCAGGCCTCTACCACTCCTGAACATATAGGCATGTGGTCTCGAGGCACCCCAACTGCCCCTGGCGACCTCCCTTCCCTAGTTCCAACCGTAGTTGAGTACACCCCTCTGCTGAGTCCCCTCCATCCCAAAAGGGCTCCACCTGGTGCTGCCCCTGCCTGTATCGCCTTCTTGCCCCTGCGCACCATGAGCAAGCATGCCTGAATTTACAGCTGGGCCATGTACATGACGCCTGTTAAATGCCCAGCAGGTTTTAGCACCTGGGGCCTGGAAAACCTTTCATCTGCTCCACCACTGACCCCACCACTGGCCTGGATAGGGTCCTTACCCACAATTCCAAATGGGTACAATCCCACCATTGGTCCTCCTTGCTGCCATCTGCTTCCAGAACACCTCATCATACTTCAACCACCTGAAGCCTAGCTTTGATTTGTACACATCCTGAATGATGGCTGTATAGGTCAGTAGTGGGACAGCCAGCTCTGGCTGCTTCTCCAGCACCAGTGCACTCTAAATCAGAAACCCCACCTGCCATGAGTCTATACTTTTCCCATCATAATTTTTTCTCCTCAGTCTTGTGCCCAACTACTGCTAATGCAACCGCCATCTCTGACTTACCGACTGATTCCTTCTGTTTGTACCTCTTGACCATCTCCTCCTGGCACTGGCTCTGGTGCCGGCCCCAGTGATGGGTTGGTCCCACTCTATTGCGTGTCTTGTCTGCTTCCCTCCACTTGTCCTCCTGTCCTGCTCATTCCTCTTTTCTGTACCTCCTCTTCTGCCTCCCTTCTTTTGGCTGCCTCTATGAGCTCCTTCATCTGCGTCATGAGCTTCGCCGCCTCCTCCATCATCTTGCTGCTTGACGCTGGGACCTTCTAGGGTGCAATCCTCCCAACTTACTAAGATTTGCAACAGGTAACAGTAAATACCAGCGGGCCCCCATTGTCTTTTCTGCTTCTGCATTTATACCTGTATGCTTGTAATCTCTTTTTTTTTGTTGTTGTGGTCTCCCACCAGGGCTCTGCATGCATGTCCCTTTGTGCCTGGTAGGAAATCCTTCTGTGCCTCTTACCTGCCTTGCCCCAAGCCCTCACCTTCAGAGCCTCCCACTTAGAGACCCTCTATTCCCCATCCATGTGAGCCTGTGATCCCAGTCAGCCTGGGGTAAGCCCCCAGCTAGCCTCCCACAGGCCTTCATTGGGCCACCCTTCTTTCCTTTCTGTGAAGTCCGGTTGCTGCCTCTACGCTTCCCCATGTTTTGAGGGTGGTATAATGGAGCCCCTCACCCCTCTTTCCTTAGCGCTTTGAATTCCTTTCTGTGACCCTGAAGCTGCACAACCTTTAAACCCCAGCAACATTGCCCTGAGATAGAATCCTTTCACTCCTTTCATCCGTGCTCACTGGGTGCTCTGCCCTTATGCTGCCACCCATCTAATGCCTGCCTAATGCTCCAGTGCAGGCCCCCTTACTGCCCAGCCTGACCGGTCTGGACCCCACTCGGCCTCTGCTCTGGTGCATCTCCCCGACCCCGAGGCTCCTGCCTCCAAAACTGTGGCTTCTCATTCCCACACTGTGCTGACCCCTGTGGTGCCAAAACATAAACCCCTATCTTTCATGCCCCTGTCCTGGTGCATGCCATTTTATGGCCTACCTTCACTGCCCGCCTTTTTCGCAAGCAATAGGCTCATTGACCCTCCCCTCACCGGCCCTTTCCTTGTACCAGTGAGGGAGGTTCCACGCCTTGCAGGCCTGATTTTCTTTGCACCTGAATCCCTTTGAATGAGGACCTCCCAGCCTCAGTCCTTGCCCTCCCTCCCCTTGCTTTTTTATAGCCCAGGTCTGCTTCTCCCATGCAGCACATTCCCGCTGAGTTAAAACCTCAGTGTCAAACTAGCGCGGGCAGAGTTTCCAGCTGCCCCTGAGCCTGCCGTGATCCCTCACAGTGCTATTTGCACTGGCACTTGCCCTAGGAAGACCTCTAACTCATGCAAGGCCATGCTGGCCCCACCACTACTGCCTCCAGTCTAATCCAAGGGCATCCTTGTGCTCTGCCCACTTGGGCCCGGATGCCTTTCCTGGCCACCTGTGGCCTGCCATATGGCCCAAGCTCACTCCATCTGGGGCTCCTGATGCCAGATTCAGAGCTGCCTATGGCCCACCACATGACCCATGCATCTCCGCCTGCCATAGCAGGTGCCATCCACTGCCACATGCTCCCCTGATGCCATTGCCTAGCTGAGCACTGTCTTACCATGCCAGGGCCTTCAGGCACTGGCGCTGAAAACTCACGCAAGACTCATCCTCTGGGCACCACAAAACTCTTTTGTTGCTCTTGCCCAGTCCCCCAGAGGCTAATCCAGACTTTTTTTATTTATTTATTTTTTATTTATTTATTTAGTTTTGTTGACACGGGTAAGTGCACTAGACAAATCCTGCCTATTTTCAGGCACGACCGGGAGGGTACAGATGAATGCCAACTGACTTTGAACCAGATTAAGCTTTTCAATTGCCCGTATCCAGCTGAGGACCACGACTCGCAATTGCCCACTTGCTTTTCCCCATACTCCACAGCAATTCCTTGTGGCCTTCTCCACAGCCACCAAAACACTGCATTCATTTTCCACCTTGCTGTACTGTGGGTTCACAGCCTACAGCCTCACTATTTCTCACAATGCCTGCGCTTTCCCCTACCCCACAGCAATTCATTGAGGCTGTCTCCTCAGCCTCCAAACACTGCATCCATGTTCCACCTTGCCATAACATGGGATTCACAGCCTACTATCTCTCTCTACTACCATAATCAGAACGCTATCACAGACACCACTCACAATTCACAAAAACAGTTATTCATTAACTCCATGCTCCTATGCAGCCTTTTACTTTCGACCACATCCCCATGCTCATATGCAACTTTGAAATTCACCAAATGATATAAAATGCACCAGCTGTGTGGTGTGTAAGGCCTAGCTGCCCTGTGCCTTACCTGAAGTATATGCCAGTGATGTGCTAATGTAAAAAACTTTTAGCAAGAAAGAGGGCTTGCTTAGGGCTGCTAGCCCTTAAATAGTCCAAAGGACCCATATCAGGACCCCTGGTGGCCCCACTCCTTGGCCAATGGCCTGCTAGCTGCTGTCCCTTGTCATGCCTCTTCTATCCACCCCTCTGTGACCTCAGCCTCTCCCCTTCTGTCTCTCTCTTTCTGGCTAGGCCAAGGACAAATTGACTTGCCTTTAAATGGCAAGCTTCATTTTTTTTGGTTTTACACTGCTGTAATCTGTAGTCAGTGCTCCCCACTGGCAAAGGTATTCTTTCCAGACTGGATTGTTTGTGACTTGACTGCACCACTGGTTAGTTAAGGAGTTGTTGAACTTGTTGTGACTATGCATCTGTATCTCTTGTAGAAGCCGAGTTGTTTTTGGCTTCACATCCAGCCTCCACCCACCCAGAGTGCATGTTCCAAAATCTAAATTTGTTTAGAATATTCTTGTTGGTCTCCCAAAATGCCCACAAAGAGATGTGCAAGCAAAGCTGTTTCTTGCCATGGCACTGCTGCCAGTGTTAAGATTGTCTGTGGGCATGGTAGTATGCAGTCACAGAAGTGCATTGCTGATGTGAGGAAAGGTATTTCTCCTTCAATGATTTTACAGTGCAATCAGTAGCTTCACTCATAGTTGGAGGAGAAGATGTTGTCCCAGCTGGTGGTGTTAGTGCAGTTGCTGTGGTGGTATGAGTATTGCTGACTCAAGTTCCACTCCTGACCAGTTTACCATGTCCAAAAATATAATGGAGTGGGAAGCAGTGCCAGTGAGTGACAGTGTAGATGATGTCATTTTCCCCAGTAACATCCCAGTAACTGAACATTAGAATTCTGATCATCATGTCAAGGATAGCACACAGTGTAACATTTCTTCCACTGTGGTTCAGGTCATGCATTTGCCATGCAGTGATTCACAGTGCGTGAAAAAATTTTGGGTGATGGTGGTGCTGATGATGATGGATCTGATGATGATGTTGCTGTGGTTGCAACATGCAGTCCACATGCTAGCATCCAAGCAGAAGATGTGGATGTGGATGATGATGATGTTAGTGACCCTGTTGGGAACCAGAGAAGAAGAAATTCAAGGTGGGTGTATCTGGGACTGTTTGCATTGCCCCCATAAAAAGTTGTGATTTTCCAGTTTCAGTTGATGAAGATGATGATCCAGTAATAATGTTTGGTAGTCGGGAGTCAGTTGCAGTCCAGGTGTGTCTTGCCTGAAAATTACGTAGCACACCTCCACTTCATGATTTAAAAACTGGAGTCCAATAACAAGCATCAGGTCATGTTAAAACTAGAGCATCACAATCCCTTGTTTGGGATTTTTGTGCAAGATGCAAATGAGTCAGTTACAATCTGCCAGGTTTACCAGGTGCGTGTGAGTCAAGGTAAAATGGGGAGCCATCTGGGCATAGGGGACAGCATACACATCTTAAGAACAGACACATAGCAATGTGGGCCCAGCACAAGATGGCAACTAATACCTGTACCACGGTGGGGCATTCACCCTCCTCATCAACCATAACAAGCATGTTATCTCCTTCCATGAATGTAACATCAGGTAGAAAATTAAATGTGCAGTAGTGATGAAATAAGAGGGAG
Source organism: Neoceratodus forsteri (assembly GCA_016271365.2). NCBI lineage: Eukaryota > Metazoa > Chordata > Ceratodontiformes > Ceratodontidae > Neoceratodus > Neoceratodus forsteri. Next base: position 865,478,391 of record CM028137.1, on the reverse strand, counting down.
GATTACTAGGCATGATGAGGTGGAGGAGAAGAATGATTTTGAAATCCTGTCCAGTGATAGTGAGAGTAGCAGTTTTGGTTTTGGTGGTGGTGATCAAAGCAGTATGTCTAGTGCAAGTGGTACATCAACTCCTGTTGGTAAATCTGGGAAAATAACTGCATTTCTGGGTTTGTCATCATCTGTGCAACCGCCTTCATCACATGTCCACACTCCACCCCTGCAATTCGTAGAGCAGAATAATTTGTCATCACACCCCATGTAAATGTTCGCCAGCCCATGTTAGTGTTTTTGCACATAAGCTAAAGTACTCACCCGATCATACAGTGACACATGAACTTAATACTGCGGTAGCTGAAATGCTGGCAGTTGATCTTTTGCTCTTTTGCTTGTGGAGAATTCTGGGTTCCTGTGGTTCCAGACCAACTTTGGCAGTTGCAGATCTGAAACAGCCTCCCCAGCACTGCTTGAAGCTAGAAGGTGTCACCCCATGGAACTCCTATTTATACATAGCAGAGAGGTTGCATGAACAGTACAAAGCCATCTCAGAATATCTTGTCATGCACACTAGCCATGACAGTTCTGGGGCCTCTATGTGTATGATGACTGAATAGTGGCACCTCATGGACTCTGTAATAACAATCTTCAGGCCTTTTGAACATGCCACACAGGCAGTGAGTGGCAAGTCTGCCTCCATTAGCCAATCAATTCCACTGCTGTGGGTGCTGAGGCAGACATTGGTGAATGTACAGAGTAGCCTTCATGTTCCTGGAGCAGTGCCAGCAGTGTGTTGCTGAAATACATGCTGACAGTATTTGATCAAAACTGTCACATCTTGAGCATTCAGCATAGTGACAACTTTGCAATAGCAACAATGCTGGACCCATGATACAAACATGGAATTGCCTCAGAACTGGAGGGTGGGACTGAACAGGTAAAACTGTCACTGGGCAACTGGTGTGTTGGGTCATGGTGCACAGAAGTCACATGCCAAGAACAACAAACCTCAGCAGTGTAATCAGGCTGAAGGTGAGCCTGGAGGAGTAGCATCAAGCACATCCTGTAAGGCGAAGGGATTGCAGTTCCAGGTGGTCTGTCATCAAAAGTGGTTGGTGTTAACTCACTCAGCCCCATATGTGTGTCATCGGAAAATTCCTCTAGTCCCCATAGTGCATATGTGCATCAGGTATTCACTTCATCTCATCCCTGAGCGATATTCAGGCCCTGCATTTCTTATGCACTTTCTGGATCAACCAATCAGGAATAAGGCTGTTGGTAGTGCAGGTTGGTAGCAAACATTCCTTCCTACCAAAATACTGACTTTATATTGGACCCATTTGTTACCTTTCAGATTTCTTTAGGTTTTAATTTGGGTTAAAAGTAAAAAATGCTATTTTCTCCATTGAAGGTACCATTAAAAAATTGTAAATGCTAGAAACATGTGATCCCTGATTTGAAAGCTCTTTCATTGTGAAAAATTAGTATGCTGGTGTCTGGGAGCTAGAGTGTACTTTTTTCAGTTTTTTGGGATAAAAAGTATAAAATGTGATTTTCTCCATTTCAAGTACTATAAAACCAAAACTGTAAATGCTAGAAACATGTGTGACCCATCATTTGAAAGGTCTCCTTAATGTGGACAATTATCATGCTGGTGTCTGGGGTCTAGGAGGTGTACTTGTTATGATATAGGTTTTATTTGGGAACAAACTGTAAAAAGAATGCTCTCTTTATCATTTCAGGAACTGTAGAAAATATCTGCAAATGCCACTAACATGAGTGACTCATCATTTAAAAGCTCTTGTTACTGTGAACATTTTCCATGTAGGTGTCTAGGGCTAGAGCCATACTTTTTAGTTATCGTGGTTTATCGTCATGTGAGCAATCGTGCAGAGCATTTTTCCAAATTTAGTCAGTTTACTGACTTTATGTGCTGGTACATGCCTTAGTTTATGGTCTGTTTTATTATGTAAAACAGCTCAGAAATATTCTAAACTATGGCAGTGTAATGCACAGATGTTGGTGTGATGGAAAACCATCATACAACAGACATTTGCCACTTCTAAGTTTTTTTTAAAGAAATAAATATCAATTTTCATTTTAACATGATCTGTAAAAAAAAGGTTAATGCTACTAATGTGTGACTCTCATTTTAAAATTTTTTTTTTTTTGCAAACTTCATGCTGTAAGTTTTGTGATAGGAGTTATACTTTTCAGTTATTTATACTCCAAGTGGGAGTGTTACCATTTTAGTTCTGAATATTCTAACTACTGAGGAAAACAGCCATTTTATACAGGAATACAGCATTCACCAAGATTCCATTCTACAGCTGAGTGAGTTAACCAACTTTGTGAAACTTTGTCCCAAGTGGGATTTGTGACATAAATGATTCTCGGAGAAGTGGTTGATGCAGCAACCACTGGAATTAGAGCAGCACAGCGAATGGTTGAGTCATATTTGTCTTAAAACTGACATCTGTCAATCACTGATGATCCCTTTATACTGGGGTAGAAAGGCTAGTGAATGACCAGAGCTGACAGCTGTGGCACTGAAGTACCTGACATGTCCACCCTCCAGTGTGAGTGTCGAGAGGGTATTCAGTTCAGTAGGTGAATAGCTCAGGATCATCATACAAACCTCTCTCCTGCAAATGTTAGTTTGCTGACATTCATAAAATGAATGAGAGACACATACCAGCTCAGACTGCAACCTCAGTATTCATACACTGGCATAGTCATGGTTTTGCTGACATTGTAGAAAGGACCAACCTGGTGGCAATGGCAGCATGAAACAGCCTACCATTTACATAGATGATAACACAATGGAGAAAAAATTTCCCAGTGGTCAGAATTCAGATATAGAAGACTGTGTGGGCAGCTTGGACTACCACCACTGTAAGACTACTGTTAGCCACTGCCACCATAGTGAATGTGACCATGTGTCCCCGGACTTGCACCACCATAAGACCACTGTTCACCAACACCACCAGAGGCAGGAAGATGTGAGAGGGAATGTCATTATGTTCTCAGTTATGACCACCACCACCATTGTGACAATGTTTTCCATTACATGCCTTGACCACACCAAGGTAGAAGTAGTAGAACAGGAGACCACATCCATGAGCCACAGGCACAAGGCTTCTTACTATTAAAATTATAAAGTGAGTATGAGTACTGTTTTTCATGCTGTTCAACATCCTTTAGCTGTATGTTTTGTTTTCTGCTGCTTTTCTGAGCTGCAATGGTCAAACACATACGGGAAACTGATCTTGTTTTTTACAGGCTAACAGCAAACAACTTTCCTTCACTGAAGGTCTGTATCAATGGTACAGCAGCAGTACTGTCTACAGGAACCTATGGGATATCCATTTCCAATCCATACTGGTAAGTATATAAATTTTATTTCATCTGTTCCTTTGTTTTTCATAGCAGTGCAGAAAATCTGACTGATGATTCATAAACTTGGTGACATGTACGTCACAAAATATTTCTGCAACATATCATGCACTGTATTTCAAATTTGCAGCTGTGCAGCCATGACAGTGTTGAAAAGTCAGACTCGGTGGTGTTACTTTACTTGACAAGATATGGTTTTAAATGTAACTTGAGTTGAGACTCTGGAACACTGACAAAGTGTATTTATTACACAGCCTGGTACTAAATTAAATTGTGATCTGATTATTGCAGTGGGACAGCTTGCTATCTGTGTTAATCCAGATACCCATGGTGGAACAGCCACAGCTTAATCATAATGTCTTACTGCTGCACTCAAGTTGTAATAAGTCCTTCATTTCTTTTTTAGGAAACTTCCAGATGATTTGTGGTGTCATAGTTGCCTTAGCCAAAGAACTCTTCAACATCATGCCCCTGGCTGGGGCAAACATGCAACAAGCAGAAGTTGTTTGAATCAATGATGACCCAGACCACCATTACCGGACTGGAGAAGGATGCAGATAAAATCTGTGAAGAAGTAACCAAATAATAAAGCATTAATGAGACCTACTTGCAAATATGACCCCTCAAAAAATAACACTTACCTTCATTGGCTTGAGAGTATTCCATTTCAAATTTCAAAGCCAAAATTTTCTATCAAGCACTGGAATGCAGACCAACAGTATGTGATATGTGATACAAAACAATAAAATGAGTACATGTGTATCTATGTATATGTGTATATATATATATATATATATAATATATATGTATGTCAACCCCACCTAGAAAATATATATATATATATATATATATATATATATAATGTAAAAACCAAAACAAGGTGCTGCATCAGCATGTGGTCTAAAAGCAAAACAAAATAGTTATAGTAAATGCATGCTGAAAATATAAAATGGAGCTAAAATCTATGTTTCGACCTTAGGTCTTCAGGAAATATCTAAAAGAGAAAACAAAACAAAGTTAGTGTAGAGGGAGGTAAAATGAGGGATATATATATATATATATAGAAAGAAGAAAGGGAGGCTCAGGGAGAAGAAGTGATAAATGGTAAGATTAAGAGAATCTGTGAAACAAAAAGGTGATGATGGGAAAGATAAAGCATAATAGGAGTGAAAGAGCTAGGAAGTTACCAGGTGAGGACTAATTAACAGGGCCTAGTAAGAAGGCTGGAAATGTGACAAATGTGTGGGAAGGAGACAGAGATGGAGACTTATGATGAAAATAGAAACATAGAAACATAGAATTTGATGGCAGATAAGGACCGCTTGGCCCACCTAGTCTGCCCATTTTCCTACTTAACAGATAAGCTGCAAATCCTAGTTAACCAACAGCTTACTTCCTCCTACTCCCCACTAGGACTGCCTTATGCCTGTCCTATGCATACTTGAAGTCCCCACTGTTCTTGACTCCACGATCTCCTCAGGGAGGCTGTTCCATGCATCCACAACCCTCTGTGAAAAATACTTCCTCACATTACCTCTGAGCCGTCCCCCTCTAACTTCAAATTGTGCCCTTGTTCTTGCACATCTCTTTTCTGGAAGATGCTACCCTCTTGGACTTTGCTAATTCCCTTGAGGTACTTGAAAGTTTCTATCATGTCCCCTCTCTCCCTCCTTTCCTCTAGGGTATACATATTAAGCTCCTTTAGTCTTTCTTCTTTATGTTTTCTGGTGCAGACCCTGCACCATTTTGGTTGCCCTCCTCTGACAGCCTCCACTCTGTCTATGTCTTTATGGAGATGGGGTCTCCAGAACTGCACACAGTACTCCAGATGGGGTCTGACCAGCTGTCTGTACAGAGGGATAACAACTTCCTGTTTTCTACTATTGATGCCTCTTCCTATGCATCCCAGTATCCCCAGCCTTCCTTCCTGCCTTCTCACATTGCTTGCCCACCTTAGGTCATCTGATATAATTACCCCAGGTTCCTTTCTATTTTTACTGTTGTCAGTAACTCACCCCCATTGTGTACATTCCCTGGGTTTTGCTTCCCATGTGCATTACCTTGCACTTCTTTGCATTGAATCTGAGCTGTCATACATTTGACCATTCCTCCAACCTTGCCAATTCCCTTCTCATCCTTTCCACTCCATCTTGTGTATCAACCCTGTTGCAGATCTTTGTGTCATCTGCAAAGAGACATACTTTTCTTTCCAGTTCCTCTGCAATGTCACTTATAAAGACATTAAAAGGACCGTCCAAGTACTGAACCCTGTGGTACCCCACTAGTAACCCTTCTTCTTCACTGTGTATTCCATTTACTACTACCCTTTGCGTCCCTGTTGTTCAGCCAATTTTTATCCAGGCTACCACCTTGGGACCCACTCCAAGGCTGACTATCTTGTGAATTAATGTTTTGTGTGGACTGTATCAAATGCCTTGCTAAAATCTAGGTAGGCCATGTCCACAGCCCTCCCTGGTCTACTACTTTGTCACTCAGTCAGAGAAATCTATTAGATTCATCTGACATGACCTTCCCATTGTGAATCCATGCTGCCTTGGGTCCTGTGCCCCACTGGCCTCTAGGTACTCAACAATTCTTTCCTTCGGAAGTGATTCCATTATTTTCCCTACCACCGAGGTCAAACTAACAGGTCTGTAGTTTCCTGCCTCTGTCCTGCTCCCACTTTTGTGAAGAGGAATCACATCTTCCTCCTCCAGTCCTTGGGGACCACCCCATCCTCCCATGATTTGTTAAAGAGAGTAGTCAGGTGTCACTAGTTCTACCCTTAGTTCTTTAGAATTCTTGGGTGAATCCCATCAGGCCCCATTGCTTTTGCCCACCTTCAATTTTATTAGTTCTTTCAGAACCCTTTCTTCTGTAAATGGACTGGTATCGAGCCCCATCTTCAGAGTGTTTCTCTTGTTTGGTTTAGGTAACTCCCTCCTCTTCCTTTGTGAATACTGAGCAGAAATATTTGTTCAGTATCCCTGCTTTTTGCTGTCACCCTCTACCCACATTCCTCCCCTTTATTAAGCTTCAGTATCCTCCTTTGGTCTTTTCTTCGCTTCTAATGTACCTATAAAGGTCTTATCCCTTTCTTAACAGAATTGGCTACTCTTTCCTCGGTTTGGGCCTTTGCTATTCTGACTGCCTTCCCAGCCTCTTTCTGCTTTAAATGATACAGTTCTCTGTCCTGCTCCTTCTGTGTTTCTTATATTTCCTGAATGCTGTCCTTTTCTCCTTAACCTTCCCTGCCACATCTTTTGAGAACCATAGCATTTTTTCCTTCATTGTGTTTTATTGATTTGCTTTACACAAAGGCTTGTTGCTTCTGTGATGGCTGTGTTGATCACTCCCCATTGTTCCTCCACCCTCCTTCTTGCCTGTTTGCTAGTGCTTTCTGAGGCACTCTCTCATTTTCCCAAAGTCGGCCTCCTAAAGTCCAGTACTTGCTTTTGTATGGCTGTGTTTATCGTGAACCACACTGTTTGGTGGTCGCTTGTTCCCAGATGGCTACCCACTTCTAAATCTGAGATTCTTTCTCCATCCCCATTTGAGAGTACCAGATCTAAGATTGCTCCTCCCGAGTGGGTTCTGATACTAGCTGTCTTAGGCCTGCCCCTGTAGGGCATCAAGAATGACCCTGCTCTTGGATGCCTGCAGCAAAGGTGCTCCAGTTAACATCTGGCATATTCAGGTCCCCATCAACAATATCCCCTTTTTCTGCCATTCTAAGAAAGCCTTCTATCATTTCCTTGTCCATTCCCTCCCCTGAGATGGGGTCTGTATACAACCCCATGTGGATTGTGGTGCCATTTTCTGTCTCCAGGGTGACCCAAAGTGCCTCATCTGCTCCCTGTTTACTCTTTAGTTCTGCTGCTTTGATCCCTTCCTCTACATAGAGAGCTACTCCTCCTCCTTTTACCCTCCCTGTCCCTCCTGTAGATTGTGTATCCTGGTATGTTGACATCCCAGTCATGGTTCTCTGTGTCCAATGTTTCTGTGACTGCCACAATATCCAGACAACCCTCTTCCATCAAGGCCACTAGTTCAGGGAGCTTGTTACACAGACTACGGGCATTGGTACTCATCACCCTCCACTTTTGATAGCCTTACCCTTTTAGTCCCATTTCTGTCCTTACTGCCTTTGCCTTTTTACATTTAAATCTGTTCTGCTCCATAATAACTTCTGTACCTTGGTGTTTACCTCACTAATCACCATGTTTTGTGGGGAGGCTCGGATTTCCCTGCTCCTTTTCAGTGCCTCCCCTTGGCTAGTTTAAATGCTTGCCAATGAAGCATTTAAACCTCCTCACCTAGGATCCTGGTTCCCCGGACAGATGCAGACCATCACACCAGTATAGATCTCCTTCCTCCAGGTGGCTCCCCAGTCCCCAATGAAGCCAAAACCCTGAGCTCCACACCAGTTTTCAACCACTCATTGAATTCCCTGGTGAGAAGTGCCCGAGCATCTCCTGCCATAGACAGGCAGCACCTCCGAAGGTTACCATGCGCTACTTGTCTAAGGCCCTTCCCAACTCTTATAAACTCCTCTTGCACTGCTCTGATCCCATTCCTAGCCAGGTCATTTGTCCCTAGGTGGACAATGACATCCAGCTCCCTCCCTCGTGCAACTCCTCCCACGATCCTGAGGATTCGCTTCCTGTCCCTCCAGCCATGGCACCAGGAAGGCACCTACCTCCCTCCCTTCCTCCCCATTTGTACCCCCTAATGATCAAGTCCCCACCAGGAGTTGCTTCCTTCCCCTGTGGGGTCCCATGCCACCCTCCTGTGGGTCTCCTTTGTGAAGGTTCCCAGCATCCTCCCTGGTCTCCACTGCAGGTGCCTCCATAGAGGAACCACTATCCACCAGAAGAGCGAATGGAATTGTGGAGAGGCACAGCTGAGGGATGCAACTCTGTTCCACCACCCTCTCCTCCTTGAGCCCACCCTGGTCCAGCCTCCTCTTTCTTGGCAACCTCTGAGGTAGGCATTGGCCCTGGTGGTCCCTGGGTGGGGAGGAGGTTTCACGAATCCTAGCCAGGTCAGCCTGGAGATGGGCAACATCCTCTCTCAGACCAGAGAGGTGCCTGCAAATAGGGCAGCATCGCAGCCTCCAGAATGTCTCCCGAACACTGCCACCCACAGCCATTGCACTGCACCACTCCTATCATGTCTTATTTTGTGTCCTCTCTACTGTTTCACTGGATGCTTATTCTCTCCTGTCCTTACAACTCTCACCTTCCTGTTCTGGGACAGCAACTTCCTATCTTCTTCAGTAGCCTCCTTCTTCCTTGCTCAATATCAGCCCACCAGCAGCTGGGGAGAGTGAGCTACTTTTTTACTTTAGGTTGACAAAACCAATGTTTCTCTATGATCCTTTCCTTCCTACTTCCAAACAGGAAGTTCCTGTTGACAGTCAAATCCAGTCGCTATAAAAGTAGAACTGGCTTTGGGTGGGTGGGATGGAGGGCAATTAGTAAGAAAAAGGCTAGCAACAGGAAGTTGTAATTTGACTCACCTGCTTTTCTAGTGTCTAAACCACACCCCAGGTAAGCTCTCTTTCCTCCTACTGGTTTAGCAAAGTCAGCTGATACAGTACCCTTCCCTGCACAGAACACACACTGACTTTCTTTCTTTTCTTTCTTTTTTACCCTAAATAAGACCCTTCTACTTCTAATAAAGTTATCTGTCTACTTAATCTTAACTGACACTGACTCCTGCTGAGATATAAGTTTTAAATTAATAAGAAATGTAGCTTCTTTTAGTTAGCTGCTTTCTGCTCAAGCAAGGCTAGCAACCTAAAGCTAGCAAAATGAAAAATAAATTAAATGAGTACAAAAACAAATAGACTATAGGGGAAAAGGGCAGCTGAAAGATGTTAGTGGAAAATAAGTCTATATTTAAACTAGATGTCTGCTGGGAGGCAAGGTTGATGATCAGCTTGGCTTCCATGTTTTTCTATGACCTTAACCTAATTACTTGTTCTCACACTCTAAGTTAAATCTCTTCTTTAAATGTTAACAGCATTAGGAATATAAAAAGAAGGCATATTATTTTCATTTTTACATTTGGTAGATGCTCACTTTTTCTTTTGCAGGATACTAGACTCAGAACAGAGAATGATATTCTCGACACACAAAAGTCATGGCTTTGGGGTACATATTTATGGTCCTTGGGGAGGAGTCTTGCTATGGGTGGGTATTTTATTTAAATCTCAATGTTAAAAGCCCTAGAATTATGGACATAATACGAGGGAGATTATTATTAATTTATGTAATTCTGGGAAATATACCTATGAGGATTTGTACTGTTTATGCACCTCAGATCAAAAGTGAATAAACAGAGCTATTTAAGACATTGCAATCTTATTTGCATACAGCAAAATTCACCATATTAGGTGATGATTTTAATTGCCCTTAGACTGGAAGGACAAAAAAGATAGCACAAATAAACTATATTGCAATACAAATGTACTTAAAGTATTTCTTCAGGCAGCAGATATGGTTGATTCTTTTAGACAGATTCATTCATCTGAGGGCCACACTTACTTTAGGAATACCATTTCAACAAGAATAGACTGCATCTTTCTTTCTAGATGAGGTAGAGTCCAGAATGTAAAGATGCAAACTAATGCAATTTCTGATCATGCAGAATTTCTGTACATGTGACTTTAAACTTGCCAGACACTAGGCAGTTAGGTAAAGGATACTGGAGACTAAACACATGATTACTAACTAATGATACAACAAATCAAAATGCTCAGCCCTATTGCAAGCTAGACTTTCAATTGTTGTTTATTATGACACTACGTTGGAATGGTGGAGTAACACCAAATAAGAACTGACATTTTTTTTACTATAAAGGGCAAAAACAGTGGAGCAGATTATTTACACTACTTACAACTCAGAGTTTAGCTTTGTAAACTTCTATCATTACAGACAACATTGATACAATCCTACAAAAATTAAACTGATTGTATTAAGACTTAAATGAAACAATACCTTTATGATAGGGCCAAAACTTTGACAACAGAACAAGATTCTGAACTCAGCTGAAAAAAGGGTGTAGTGTAACACTGTGTAGTAAAACATTTATTTCAGTACCACCTTTTATAATAGGTAGACTGAGTGTTGAAGTATACCCTTTTTCCAGAATGTTTGTGTGTAGTTCATACTAACCAAATATGTTTATTTAAGTAGTTAGCTGTCTTGTGATACAGCATCTAGTTAAATGTCTTGTAATGCTTTAGTTTTGTGATGTCAACATTAAATGTCCTGTAGTACATTTTCTCAGGATAATGTTTCTGAAAAACATGTGTTCCAGCATATTTATGAATAACATGTTGTCAAGACACACAGTCTATAAATAACTTATTTTGTAGAAAAAGAACATCACAGCTTAAAATAGACATGTTCATTGTTTTATGATTGGTTTATACTGGAGTGTTGGCTTTTTCAAGATAGCAGTTTTGTGTATAAGCACTGCATGTGAACTAAATGAATAGCACCAACCAAAAACAAGAATACATGTGAACACATGTATCTGAAGTTGATGGATTCACAGAGAAAATAAACCAAAGAGAAACATTCATTTGGTGTGGCTTGAATTATTTGAAGACAGAAAACACAAACACAGCTATTCTTTACTCTTACAATTGGTGCTGTGACTCGGATGTCTGAAGACAGTCTATATGGTTGCTGATGACATCTAACAAACTGAGAAAGAAGGAGCCACTGCAAGGAATGCCTACCATACTTGAACTAATTACTCATGTATGGAGGGAGGTCAGAAGACACATAAGGAAGCTGAGGCGAAGTCAGACATGATTTGCCAGTGAACCTTCTGACGTAAGTATGGATTCCATATTACATAAATATTTAGAGACGGACCTTTGAGAAGGTCCTTATAGCTCTCCTGAAGAGCAGGAAGATGCATATTTATGTTTAATTAAATGATGCACAGACCGTAATGAGAAAAGTAATTCAGATAAAACCAACTTAGCTAACATATGTCAAATGTCCGACAGTATCAGTAAGAAATAACTTCCAGGACGTATCAGTTGAAGAAAGGAGTGTTAGAGAAAATTATGCTCATGACTTAAATATAACCAAATATGTCACAGAGGCTAAGTTAGTGAATGTAAATTAAGTGTGGCACAAAGGGAAGTTTGTAGAAGTTTGTGGATTAAGAATTAAGACTCTATAATGAATCTAAGTGCAAATATTTATGTCTGTACAACTATTCCTTGCTGCCCAAAGTCATGCTGTTCTCTATACTTACTTGGAGAACTGCAAAAACATTACTGTATTTGGTAATGAATGTTATCAGCTTCATTAACTATAATGATGCCGGATGAAGTTTAAGCTACTCTAGTTTATTTTTATGTTTCATCCCATGACATGTTCCAGTTTTGAAATGTTGGCTCATTGTTGTCTGCAAACTGCAGTTGCAGATGTGATGCAGCATTGGAAGGGCATGTGGATGGGTGGCTCCTTGGGCAATTACATAGGAAATAAAGAGATTAGATCTTGCCAATCAGGAGCACGCCCAGGGCCTTTTATATAAAAAACAGTCCTCATATACATTACCAGCAGAGGCACAGTTAGAAAGCAAATCTCCTTAGAATAAAGGCAGAATAACTACCTCCTTTATCTAAATTGAGTGTTCAACTAAGCAAAAGCTGCCAAAACTAAAAATATGGTAATTTTCATCTTGTTGAAATTAGTGACCTTTTGCAACACAGTTTGACCTTCCATGTTTAATCTAAGTTTAGCACATTATTTTGCCAGGATTTTTCAGGTCCTACTGTATTTTAAGCTATACAAATGAATTTTTTTACTCTGACATGGAAAATGTGATTTACTGTCAAAAACAAAAAGAATCAAGATTTATTTAAATATCACATGTCAACTAGCTTAAAAAGAAGTTTTCTATGATTTTTATCTTGCATCATCTTTTATGGCTCTTAAAGCAAGCATTAGCAAGCACTAATGACAGCTTCAGCTCTCATTAGTCCTTGAGTCCTCTGATTTTATAATACAGGTACACGCAACAGAGCAGGTAATCAATGCGGTACTATTAAAAGGAGAGCAGGGACTTTACGTCCTGTAGGATATTTTTTTTCTCGATGTTAACACCTGTGGAAGTAACATATGAGGAATGCGTAAACATTTGTTAGCTGTATATTGGGCTATACAGGCTACAGAACATATTGTGGGTTTAACAGAATTATCCTGCAAACGCCTCACACTCCAGTACTTAAAAGGGATGAGAGGTGTGTCTCCCAGCGATTGGTCAAACAGGCTTTAGCTCTACAAGGAAAAAAATCACAGTAGAAATATGTACCTAACCTATGTTAGCTGAATTAATGACATGGGAGGGAGAGGCACATGATTATGGAACTGTAATTAGAATTGATTTTAAACCCATATTTGCTGCAGTGCCAAATACTGAAGCAAGATATTTATTTATTTATTTTATTTATTGAATTTTGATGACCGGGTAGGCTTCACTGGGCCCCCGGTCCCTTTTTCAGAGGCGACCCAGAATAATAGTACAGACATTATGAACTTTGTGCAGTTACATAATACAGGAAGTTATGGGCATACAGTATTCAGCTGTTTACACATAGCAGTAGTTATTAGGGTATTATATATCATATTGGTAAGTTGTAGTTCATAGCATTCAACATTTGTCCTGCATGTAAGTGAGACAGCATTATGGATTCCTTTGACATATCTTGAGAGCATTAGGATGGTTCATTGAGGAGAAAAATTAGTGCTACCTTGATTGGGGGTTGACTTTTTAGTTCATAGTGGTAGTTTAGGTAGTGTCAGGTGTAGTGGCACTGGCATACACTTTTGATAGGAGATGGGTTTTGAGTCTGGTGTGGAAGCACGGCACTGAAGGGGTTTCACGCACCTCCAACGGGAGGTGGTTCCATAAGGAAGGGCAGCATACGAGAAGGATTTCTGGCCTGCCTTAGTCCTAGCCTTGGGAACCTCTAGCAACATTTGGCCGAAGATCTAAGGCTGCACAGGTTTCTCTTTACTGTGAGGAGTCTCCCGAGGCTAGGGGGAGGGAAGGGCTAATTCTCTTTTCGCCAGGCAGAGCACGGGGTAACTGAGGCGTGCTTCAAAGGATGGCCAGTTAAGCTTTACTAGCGCCTCACAGTGGTGGCTCCTTGAGTGGGATAGAGTGGCAAAGTGGGTCACTTTGTTGTAAAGAACCTGTAGTTTACCATACTCCCTTTGAGATACCCTGGATGACCGGGGCCATAATATCAATGTTGGAAGTAGGACACTGGCTGCTATAGCAGTCCTAGCTTCAAGGGTTAACAGTTCCTTAAGCCGATATAGTAATCCGAGTTTGGAATGGATTACTTTAGTGACTTGGTCCACATGTTGTTTCAACGTGAGGCCCTGGTCGAGGATGAGGCTGAGGTATTTTGTAGAGGGAGCAACTTCTAGCTTGTTGCCCTCCAGAGATGAGAGCTGGAGAATTTGCGATCTATCCTGTTCTAAGGCTCTTGGTCCCAACAGCATAACTTTGGTTTTATTGGTGTTAAGGACCATTTTGTTGTTAATGAGCCACCTCTCCATGATGTGAATGTCCTTTTGGAGGAACTGGATAGGTCATCCAGGTTGTAAGAGGACATGTAAATAACAGCATCATCCTCATATTGGATTATATTGCTGCTTCCACAGTTCATGTACAGTTCATTGAGCTAACAACGAGAACATAAGGGGCCAGAGTATGGACCTTGGGTACCTCATCCATTAGGGACTGAGGTTTGGAGAGTTTGTCCTGCCACCTGACTCTCTGAGTCTGACCTGTGAGGTAGCTTTCATCCATCTGAGGGCGTGGGCATCTAGGCCTACGTGGAGGAGTTTTGGAGGAGTAGTCTGTGATCCACCCGGTCAAGGCCTTGAGAGGTCTATAAAACCGCCCTGTGTTGGATCCAGCATCTAGGTCTTTAAGTACGCCTGAAGAGAATTTGGTTAGGGCAGTGTCTGTCCCATGATTGGCTCTAAAGCCATGTTGCGATGGGGACAACAGCATGGGCTTCCAGGTGCTCCTTAAGCTGGGCATATACGATTTTCTCCTGTATTTTTGCCAGGGTACAGAGCAGGAGATTGGCCTGTAGTTTTCAATTGGTTCTGCCGGCCCTCCCTTATGGATTGGGACCACGTGCACCTGTTTCCACAGGTCAGGGACATATCCCTCAAGTAGGGACCTAGTGATCAGCCAGGTGAGTGGCTGAGCGGCGCCGATGGCACCATCTTTTAGCAATCTCGCTTTGAGTCCGTCCAGGCCTCCTGAACCTGTTGTTTTCAGGGTTTTTAGGATGGCCAAGACCTCTTACCTTGGCCAGCCTCAAGTGAAAGGGTGGGCAGTCAGGCGATTGAGGAACCGGCTGAGCGACCGGGTTTTAGGCACCGATGGCCCTGCCTGATGTTTATCAGGGTTGGTGAAGTACGATTAAGGGTCTCAGCAATTTGTGCCCATCATGTAGTGCCTTTCCATTGGCAGTGATGGGGCCCGAGGTAATCTTTTTTCCCTTCATTAGTTCATTGATGTGGGACCAGAAAGTCCTAGGGTTGCCAAGGTTGGCTTTTTGGAGGTGGTTGAAATATTCCTTTTCGCTAGTTTGGAGGCCTGTTTACATTGGTTTCAGAGGGTTCTGTAGAGGACCCGGTCTGCTTGAAGAGCTGCGTCCTTGGACTTTTCCAAACTTTATCTCGGCTGATCATCAGGGCTTTAAGGGAGGGGTAATCCACTTATAGCAGTGGCCCTTACCCTGTAGGTTTTAAATGGGGCCAAGAGATCAGCGCCCAGTGATTGACCTGTTTAAGAAGTCCACCGCCTCATCCAAGGTAGGGAGACATCTAATAGGGTCCAGTCCAGGTTGCCCAGGAGAGTATTATAGTGCTCCAGGGAGAACTTTGAGTAGTCCCTGGAAGTGAGTATTCTAGAAGGAACCCTTTCCGTCCTATTCTCCAAACACAGAAGGTGGGTGAGTGGTCACTGAGGGCATCCGCCATGGTGCCAGCCCATTGAATATTTTTAGGTTAGACACCAGTACCCAGTCTATGGTCGAGTGGCTGTCCATTTTATAGTTAAACCTTGTGGGTAGGGTAACTATCTGGGAGAGGTTGGCCTCCTGAAGCATATCTATTATTGAGGACCTGGCCTCTGTGTCCCAGTGCACGTTGAAGTCACTGAGGATGATGACCTAAGTAGCAAACGCGACTGTTAAGTTTTTGTGAGGGACTCGAGGGATTGGAGGGCCCCTTTGGTGGACTGTAAAGCATCCCACATTAAGGTGTTTAGCACCACCGAGGTGATGCATACAAAGATAGTTTCAATTCGGGGACATTGTTACATTGAGGTTAATGGAGCAGAGATCAGAGTAGCCTTAATATAATGAGGACCCCACCCCTTTTTCTGGGTTCTATCCTTCCGTAACAGACATACCCTGGGGCAGCAAATTCGTGATCTAGGATCGATGGTTTTAACTAAGTCTCAGAGACTGCAAGCACATCAGGGTTGTAGAGGCCAGCCACGCTTGTACTTCGTGTTTTAGGCCTAAGACTACAAATGTTCATGTGTGCTAGCCTCAAGCCCCTTGTCACAGTCCAGTTTAGGTCCTGGGGGTTGAGATGGGGGTATTATCGACACGGACAGGGGTTAGGTTGAATGTCACCCGCCCGCAGTAGCAAGATCCTTAGCAGGAGGCGGAGAATATAGGTCAGGAAGGAACCTAGTTTTTAGGTTTGTATGTCAGCAAAGAGTAGCCCTGTAGCAAATCCTGCTCCTACTGAGTTTAGTGGCTATAAGGAGGGCCAGGTTGTCAGCCAGAGGTGGGCTAAGGGTGCCAGGTCAGGCATGGTACTGGTCCATTTGGTGGCTGCGCAGCAGAGGCTTGTCTACTGCTAGCCAATCCACCCAGAGGATTGAGGCGATGTCAGAGCAGTGAGGAGGAGACCCTTAATTGACCTAAACTGGCCCAAGGTACGGGCATTCAGAGGCCTGTTGACTAGCATTTTCATCCTTATGTGGCATTGTTAGGCTACAAGAGCTTGGCTAGTAGTAACAGTACAAGGGTAATTTAGGGGAACAGGCTGGGTGCCTGAGGGTACCGGGACTACAGCAGTATTGTGCTTATTTAGGTTATGTTTGTACAATAGCTTTACTTGGCAACTTTTCTAACCCTTGAGTTCAGTAAGCAATAGCAACTTTTCTAACCCTTGAATTCAGTAAGCAATAGGATTCTTGGTTATATGGGTTACTACCACAGAGGTAGTCTAGCAACAGGTCAGTTAGAGATAAAGAAAAAGAAGATAAAAGCAGTTAGACTTAACCCAGTGGCATTGCTATTGACAGTTATTGCATAAAAGGGTAGGGTTAGCTGGTAACATTGCAAGCACACGTTTCAGTTATAGCACAATATAGGGTCCTTATTGCTTAGTGTACATTCAGCATTAAAAACCCAGTAGACCTTTGAGGTTCATTTAGATCATTAAAGTCTTACAATAGGTAGCTGGAATTAAGCAGTAAGTCCCCATTCAGTTGGGCTTACCTGTAATTGATACAGGCTGAGGTAAATTAGCCCAGGGCGATGCTCCACCTCCTGTGCTTCCTATTGGTGTAGGGCTCAGCGGCGGTGCTGCCCCTACATAATCAGAACCACAACAGTGCGGGTGGGAAACTTTTAAAAGTTGCAGTCTGCTTCAATTTTACACTGGGGAGGTCCATGCGACCAGATTACTCTGTTGGCACCTCAACCCGCAGTTTTCAGCTCTCTCTCCTGGGCAGCGCAGTGGGGGGCCGAACCCGCTGGTCTCGTCGCAGCAACAGTCCTGTCCTCAGTGTGATGTGCTGGGAGGGGGAAGCAGCCTTTCAGCTGGCTGCAGACAACGTCACTCCCTTCTCAGCCAATGGCTCAAGCAACCTTAGCGTTAGTCCAGCAGGAAAAAAGGTGGCAAGTGGGACCTGGGACCCTGGAAAACAGGACAAAGACGTCCACAGAAGCAAGCTGCTAGCTTTGGAGGAAAAGGTCTCGCAGTGTCTATTTCGGCTGTCGCTTCACTGTAGGAGGTATGTCTTGCCAGAAACTTTTTTTCTTTTTAAAGTTGCAGTCTGCTTCAATTTTACACCGGGGAGGTCCGCCGACCAGATTACGCTGTTGGCACCTCAACCCCGCTTGTTTCCAGCTTCTCTCTCACTGGGCAGCGAGTGGGGGGCCCAACCCATCGGTCTCCGTCGCAGCAACAGTCCTGTCCTCAGTGTGATGAGATGTTTATGTAGATGGCTCTCGCTTTTGGAGGATGGACATTTCTTACAGGATATGCCATATGGACACCGAGTACTAATCAAGAAATATTAGTACAATGTCCATCATCATTCTCTGCCACAGAGCAGAATTGAGGCAGTCCGTGGACCTATTATGGCTTACCCTCAGGAGGCTATTAATATCTTCACAGACTGTGCTTTTGTGGTGAATTCCTTATTAGACTTTTCACTGATTTGGACTAAAGAGGAATGCAGACAGCATCTGGAGAACCTGTCGCATTTGCTCCCATATTACAACATATATGGGATATAGGAGCTCAGATACCTTTAAAAATAGCAATCTGTAAAGTAAGAACCCACCAAAAATCCGAGGATATCCATGAGTTACATAGAAACATAGAATTTGACGGCAGATAAGGACTGCTTGGCCACACCCAGTCTGCCCATTTCCCTACCTACTGTATAAGCTGCAGATCCTAGTTAACTGGCATTTCACTTCTTCTAACCCACCCCCTAAATTGCCTCATGACTGTCCCATGCATGCTTGAATTCCACCACTGTTTTTGACTCCACAACTTTCCTCCGAAGGCCGCTCCATGCATCCACAACCCTCTCTGTGAAAAAATACTTCCTAAATTTCCCGGAGCCTCTCATCTTCAAATTGTGCCCTTGTTCTTGCACACCTCTTTTTTGAAAGATGCTACCCTCTTGGACTTTGTTGATTCCCTTGAGGTACTTGAAAGTTTCTATCATGTCCCAGCTCTCCTCCTTTCCTCGAGGCATACATATTAAGCTCCTCAAGTCTCTCATATGCTTCCGTGCAGACCCTGCACCATTTACTTGCCCTCCTCTGGACAGCTTCCATCCTGTCAATGTCTTTGGAAGACTGGGTCTCCAGAACTGCATGCAGTACTCCAGATGGGGTCTGATCAGCTGTCTGTACAGAGGGATAATAACTTCCTGTTTTCTACTGGTGATGCCTCTGCCTATGCATCCCAGTATCCCCAAGCCCTCCTTGCTGCCCTCTCACATTGCTTGCCCACCTTTAGGTCATCTGATATGACTACCCCAGGTCCCTTTCTATTTTTGTTGTTGTTAGTATCTCACCCCATTGTGTACTCTTCCCCTGGTTTTTGTTTCTCAGGTGCATTACCTTGCACTTCTTAGCATTGAATCTAAGCTGCCATACATTTGACCATTCCTCTAACCTTGCCAAGTCCCTTTTCATCCTTTCCACCCCACCTTGTTCATCAACTCTGTTGCAGAACTTTGTGTCATCTGCAAAGAGACATACTTTTCCTTCAGTCCCTCTGCAATGTTGCTTATAAAGACATTGAAGAGGACCGTCCTAATACTGAACCCTCGCGGTACCCCAGTAGTAATCCCTCTTCTTCAGAGTGGACTCCATTTACTATTACCTCTGTGTCCTATTCTCCAGCCAATTTTTACCCAGGCTGTCATCTTGGGACCCACTCCCAGGCTGGCTAACTTGTATATTAATCTTTGTGTGGACTGTGTCAAATGCCTTGCTAAAGTCTAGGTAGGCCATGTCCACAGCCCTCCCTGATCTACTACTTTGGTCACCCAGTCAAAGAAATCTATCAGATTTGTCTGGCATGACCTTACTGCTGTGAATCCATGCTGCCTTTGGTCCTGTGCCCTCTGGCCTCTAGATACTCAACAATTCTTTCCTTCAGAAGTGATTCCATCATTTTCCCTACCACTGAGGTTAAACTAACAGGTCTGTAGTTTCCTGCTCTGCCTTGCTCCCACTTTTGTGATGGGAATCACATCTGCCCATCTCCAGTCCTCAGGTACCACCCCATCCTCCCATGATTTGTTAAAGAGGGTAGTCAGTGGTGTCACTTATTCTACCTTAGTTCTTTTAGAATTCTGGGATGAATCCCATCAGGCCCCATTGCTTTGTCCACCTTCAGTTTCAAGAGTTCTTTCAGAACCCTTTCTTCTGTAAATGGGCTGGTATCAACTTCTGTATCCAGAGTGTTTCTGATGTTTGTTTTAGGTACCTCCACCTCTTCCTTTGTAAATACTGAGCAAAATATTTGTTTAGTATCTCTGCCTTTCTGAGTCACCCTCTGCCCACCCCACCCCCCTTTATTAAGCCTCACTATCCCCCTTGGTCTTCCTTTACTCCTGACGTACTCTCTATAAAGGTTTTATCCCCTTCTTAACTGAGTTGGCTATCTTTTCCTCGGTTTGGGCCTTTGCTTTTCTGACTGCCTTCCCAGCTTCCTTTAGCTTTAACTGATACAGTTCTCTGTCCTGCTCCTTCTGTGATGCCTTGTACTTCCTGAAAGCTTTCTTTTCTCTTGAACCTTCACTGCCACTTCCTTTGAGAACCATAGTGGTTTCTTACATTATTTAGTTTTGTTTATTTGCTTCCACAGAGGCTTGTTACCTCTGTGATGGCAGTTTTATTATTCCCCATTGTTCTTCCACCCCTCCTTCCTGCCCATTTGCTAGTGCATTCCTTAGGCACTCACACATTTTGGCAAAGTCAGCCCTCCTAAAGTCCAGTACCTTTGCCTTTGTATGGCTTGACTCTATTGCTGTGTTTATTGTAAACCATACTGTTCGATGGTCGCTAGTTCCCAGATGGCTACCACTTCACATCTGTGATCCTCTCTTCATCTCCATTTGAGAGAACCAGGTCTAAGATTGCTCCCTCTCAGTGGGCTCCAATACTAGTTGTCTAAGGCATGCCCCTGTAGGGCATCTAGAATAACCCCACTCTTCAGTGGCTGCTGCAACTGCACTGCAGTTAACATCTGGCATATTCAGATCGCCCATCAGCAATATCTCCCTTTTTCTGCCATACTAAGTATCGTATGCTTTAGCCTTGCTAAAGTCTGGGTGAGACCATGTCCACAGCCCCTCCCTGGTCACTACTTTGGTCACCCAGTCAAAGAAATTGATTCAATTTGTCTGACATGGCCCTCCACTGTGAATCCATGTGGTCTTGGGTACTGTGCCCCACTGTCCTCTAGGTACTCAACAATTCTTTCCTTCAGAAGTAATTTCATCATTTTCCCTTCCACAGAGGTCAAATTGACAGGTCTGTAGTTTTCTGCCTCTGTTTTGCTCCCACTTGTTTGAAGTGGAATCACATCCTCCCTCCTCCTCAGGTACCACACCATCCTCCAATGATTTGTTAAAATGTGTAGTCAGTGGTGGCACTAATTCTCCCTTAATTCTTTTAGAATTCTGGGGTGAATCCTGTCAGGCCCCATTGCTTTGTCCACCATCAGTTTTAGGAGTTCTTTCAAAACCCTTTCTTCTATGAAAGGACTGGGATCGACCCTCCTATCCAGAGTGCTTCTGTTAATTGGATTAGGTACCTCCCCTCCTCCTCTTTATGAATACTGAGCAGAAGTATTCATTCAGTATCCTAGCTTTTTCACTGTCCCTCTTTGCCCACCACCGTCCATTCTATTCAGCCTCACTATCCATCCCTTTGTCTTTCTACACTCCCATATGTACATATAAAAGCTTTTATCCCCTTCTTAACCGAGTTGGCTATCTTTTCCTCAGTTTGGGCCTTTGCTATTCTGACTACCTTCCCTGCTCCCTTCTGCCTTAACTGGTACAGTTCTTTGCCCTGCTCCTTCTGTGTTTCCTTATACTTCCTAAATGCTGTCTTTTCTCCTAACCGCCACCTCTTTTGAGAACCATAGTGGCTTTTTCTTTCATGTTGATTTGTTTATTTGCTTCACACAAAGGCTTGCTGCCTCTTTAATGGCAGTTTTGATGTTTCCCATTGTTGCTCCCCTCCTTCTTGCCTGTTTGCTAATGCTTTTCTAAGGCACTCTCCCATTTTGACAAAGTCAGCCCTCCTGAAGTCCGGTATCCTCACTTTTGTATGGCTTTTGTATGGCTTGACTCTGCAGCTGAGTTTATCACACTATTTAGTGGTTACTTGTTTCCAGATGGCTACCCACTTCTAGATCTGAGATTCTTTCACTTTCCCTATTTGAGAGTATGAGGTCTAAGATTGCTCCCTCCTGAGTAGGTTCCAACACTAGCTGTCTGTGGCATGACCCCTGTAGGGCATTGAGAATGGCCCTGGTCTTGGATGTGGCTGCAGCAAAGGTGCTCCAGTTAACATCTGGCATATTCAGGTCCCCAATAAAAATAAGTCTCTTTTCTCTGCCATCCTAAGGATGCCTTCTATCATATCCTTGTCCATTCTCCCCGAGATGGGGTCTGTATACAACTCCTGTGCAGATTGTGGTGCCATTCCCAGTCTCTAAGGTGACCCACAGTGCCTTCTCTCCTCCCTGTCTACTCTTTTGTTCTGTTGCTTATCCTTCCCTTACATGAGAGCTACTCCTCCCGTCTTCTACCCTCCCTGTCTCTCCTGTACATTATGTACCCTGGTATGTTAACATCCCAGTCTCAATTTCCTAAGCTTCCAGAATGCTTTTCTCTTGGCCCTCACCCTTCCATTACCTCCCGAGTCAGCCAACTTGGCTTCTTTGCTTTCCCTTCTTGACCCGTGTCCTGGTGCAGGTCTCAGTAGACTCTGCCAGCCCTTTCTTAATGATATTACATTTCTCTCTGGCACTCATGCATGTCTGAATTTCACCAGATACTGAACCAAATTTCCTCATTCTTTTAATGTCTGCTCTCCCTTAAGAGTGATCACCCTGGTACCTGTTCCTCCTATTGTCCTTCCCATATTGAGTGTGACCACACCATATGATGGTCACTTCCAGCCAGAGCACCTTTAACTCCCAGATCCCCTTACAGCCTCACCATTTGTTAATGCTAAGTCCAGAGTCCTACCCTCCCATGTCAGCTTGTGGACCAATTGCACCAGGAAGCAGTCCTGAAATGCATCTAGTAATCTCTGCTCCTTTGCACACATGGTGGATGGGGTGTTCCAGTCCACCCAGGGAGGTTCAAGTCCCCACAACTATGGTGTCCCCTTCCTACTGACTTTCTTATCTGCTTAGCCAACTCCTATCCAGGTCATCCCCTAAGCTGGTGGCCTGTACACTATCCATCCTCAATGTCTTTCTTTCAGAGTCTTGAAACTGCATCCACAGGGCTTCTGTCCTTCCCTTCACCCCTGCTCTCTCATACACATTATCCCATCCCTCACGATCGCCACATCCCCCCTTCCCCATGTCCTGTCCTTCCTGAATATCCTGTACCCTAGGATTTTCATATCCCAATACTGGTTCTGGGTGGCCCATGTCTCCATGATGGCCTCAATGTCCACCCTCCCACAGCCAAGAGAGCCTGTAGTTCAGCTGATTTGTTACCTAAGCTTCTTGCATTCAGAGAGACCACCCTCCAACCTCTGCCTTTCTCCCCCACTCTGGTTTCCCCTCCTAATCCTTCTTATGTCCCTACCTCAAGTACCTCTGTGATTGCTTGGGAGGGTAGGCATGCTTGGCCCCCTCTGAGATCCCTATCTACTAGCTGTCCTTCCACCATCCCCCAACTAGTTTAAATCTATCTTTGATGCTATGTACCCTCAAACCTCTGCTTTAATACCCCTTCCCTCCCTGCTCAGGTGCAGCCTATCTCCTGCATATAGATCCTTATTTTCCCAGGTACTGCTCCAGTCCCCCACTACCCGTGCCCTTAGATTGACACCATTCCCCAGCCATTTGCTGAACTCCTAATCCTCCCATTCCTTCCCATACTCATGCAGGGTACCAGGAGCACCTCTGAAAGGGCCAACAATTCCCCACTTCTTCACATAGCCTCCTAAATTCCTCAAACCTCCTCCTCACTGCTTCCACCATCTCCCACCAGGTCATTAGTACCCACATACAATATTACATGTGGTTTCTTCCTCACCCTCCTTGTGCAATTTAAGAACCACCTGCCATGTCCTGTCGCCGTTATACCGGTACATAGCCTCCACTCATATTCTACTTTCATGACTCTTCTCCCTGTCACCTCATCTGATCACCTTCAGTATGGAATCACCCAGCACTAGTACACCCCTTCCTTGCCACTGCACCCAACCCCTTTCCCAGTGTATCCAGTCTTAGAGCATGCTAGCTTACTATCTCCACCCTTCCTCCCTACTTCTTTCTCCCCTTCTCCCCATCCCATCCCTGCCCTTCACTGCTCCCTCCTATCCCCACATCCCTCCCCTCTGCCCTTTCCCATCCCTAATCCTCCCTGTCATCCACCTCACCAGCAGTGGTTCTCCCTACCCCTGTTGCCCTCCTCTGACTGACTTCTGCCCTTGTGGGTTTCCCTCTCACTCCTCTCCTGCTCTCCATGGAGATCACTCCCCATTCTCCTCCACCAGTGTCGCCAGCACAGCAAACCTATTTCCTGCCCATCCTGCCTGGCTGTGCTTCTGCTCCTCCCTGACTCTAGCCTTCCCACCATGCTAAGCCCTTTGTTTGTTATGCCTCTGCACTCCCTCTCCATCACTTCCCTTGAGCCACTGTTCCTCCCCTGCAGTGTCCTCATGTTATTTCCTGGATGTGACCCTCCTGCCTCCAGGCTCTTCCCCTCTCCTCATCCTCTTCAGCTCTCTACCAAGCCACAACACTTCCTCCTCCAGTCTCTTCAACCGGATACAAATTGGACACCCTCATAGTCTCCATAATATGTTAATCCAAACTGCCACCCCACATCCATTACAGCCCACTATCCTACCCATGATACCAGTACTAACTACAAAATACAGTTCTATCTATAAGTTTCTAACCAGTCCAGTCTCTACTTAAACTACAATACCAACTCCACTATCAGAGAGAAGCATAAACACCACTAACTATGATACCATACCATCCACACATTTTCCTAGCAAAATACAGCTTGAGGTGCTACACCTATGTGCAAACACAGTACTATCTCTAAGTTTATATCTTTTACATCTTTAACCTGAGCTACATATCACTCTATAACATTACAAAGAACAATCCTTCTGTTAGGGCATGTTAGTGGATGCACTTGGTAGTGCTTTCCTCCAATCCCAATGCAGCATCGCCCAATAAGTGTGGACAAGCTACGGGAGGAAGAGATGGGGAGGGTGGGATTAGAGTCCACTGCCACTCCAGTACAATTCATTCAGCCTCTTACACAACTGCACACCTCAGACTCTTTCCTCAGCCAGAGAAAATACATCCCTGTAGTTCATGCTTCTTCAGTTTCCAGCTCCAAACTGAATCAGTTTAAAATGCTGGGACATGCTAACAAAAACAGTCACACTTATGTCAGTTTCAGTGTTACTATAGGGTAGGTAATTACATGCAAGATGGGTAATTACACTATAGTTACTGTACACAGTTGTTGAATGTACCTGTATTGCCATTGCAGTGCAGTTACATTGTAGTTACACTGTAATTACAGTGTAGCTAGGAGAACTTAAAGGAAAGTGTTACCACAAAAAACAACGCTGGTGATGATCAGGGCTGTTCTTGAAGAGAAACATGGCAGGCTGTTGCAAGAGCATAAAGGGTCTCAAAAGAAAATGATAAGGGCATTGCACTACATACATACTTTAGGAAAACATGGTAAATTGATACTTGCACCAGTTTATCAATACATTTTCTGCATAAAATGTAGGCTGGGACCACATACTGTAGGGGCAGAGGCATGGCAGATGTTCACGGACATGTGTGAAAGCACACACATCTGTGTGCTGACATCATTGCACATCCATGCCTCCAAGGAAACTAAGCAGAAACCTTCAAAGACAGCAGCAGGATAATGCTCTATGGGCACCCTCCCGAATGATGCCCCAGGTATAAGTCTTAACTGGTTCTATGGTTGATCTCGGTCTCTCCTCCTCCAGGTGCCCTGGCTCAGGGGCAAGCTACAGGCCACCAGCTCTGGGAGGCTTAGGGAGGATGCCTGGTGGGCAGATCAAGGGCTTAATAAGGAGTGCATCAATGCCTGAACCTGAGTGAGAGTTGGGGAAAAAACAGAATCATTTTAGGCTCACTGATTTTTTTCTAGTTAAAAAATAAAGAACAAGCATTGTACCGTATAGAGCTTGCCAGGTAACTCCTATTCCCATCACGACCTAAACAATGTTTTACTTAGTTTTGCTATGAATTTTAACAATACCTTATATTACAAGTTGGGAATACACATTCCTCAAAACAAGACAGTTTGTGTACATGAAAGCAAGCAGCAGGTAGTAGGTAGGCACTATTTGATCACCATTAATACTTAAATAGTTTTAAAAGCCCAAACATTTGGCATTTGAGATTTGTTTAAAATATGTGCAGCAAAGCGCACTTCTCTGTGTTCCAGCTTGACTGATCTCAGCTCAGAGTAGCATCTTACAGACTGGGTGATGAGTGCATGATAGCATCATCTGACTGGGAAATGGTCAGGATGGCTGTGAAGCTTACGGCTTATGGCTTCTGCTGTGATTGGACCTTGGTCTTTTCTCTTGCTTTCTATGGCATTTCCTCACCTCCTATGGCTTTTTCTCTCCTGCAATTCAAGCATTCAACATGTTTTAAAACGGCATTGAAATGTATTTTTGCTGGATATTTTTAATGCCTAAGGAGTGTAAACTGTTTGAATTTTTAAGTTAGAAGATTGCTGGATTTCTGCAACCTGAATTGTGTATCTTTTCCACCCTCTGCCACTCTCTCTCTCTCCTAGCTCCACTTAATTTTCACTATTCAACTAGCCCACCTCTTCCCCACCCTGGCTTTCTGATTCCTAAATTTTAACCTTAATCTTTTTGTGGCATCTGACCTAAATTGCCATCTACCTTGCTGTCTGGCTGCCAGCCCCTCCCTCCTTGCTCAACACTACCTTTTGTCCTCTTTATCTGCCTCCCTGCCCCTGATTTAGACTATTAGCTATGTTTTGTCCCTGATTTTCTCTTATTTAACTAACTCCTAGCTCTTCTCTTTTTCTTCTAGGAGCCCTTGACTAGGCAGGCAGCTTGCTTTCCTACAGAGGCTGGATAAGCCAGCCAGTCATGCACCCTCTATGCCCGCCACAAGCACTCTTTGCCTGGGTAAGCCTACCACTAAGACTGGGACCACATCTTGAGGCTGTGGTTGACTGAATCATTGCTCAGTTTATACCCATTGGCTGCTGCCTTCTGGATTCTGCTGTGATTGGACCTTGGTCTTTTCCCTTGCTTTGTATTGCTTTTCTCACCTCCTGCAGCTTTTTTCTCTCCTGCAATTCAACATATTTTGTCCTGCCCATCTGCCATGACTCCAGCTGCTATTAAATACACAATTAGCCCCACCCAATCCTTCACCGCTGGCTGATATTAAACTGCCATCTATGTACTGATAGCCAGCTCTTTACTTGTGCTCTACCCTATTGAAAGTAATTTCACTAACCTTAATCTACCCAGTCCTTCCTCAAGTCTGACTAAGCTCTGAACTTTAAAGCACTGTTTTCTCTAGCTGCTGTCCTTTCTATAGATCTGCTCCTTTGCTAACCCACTCTGCCTTGCCCCTGTGCCCTGTAGTTTATGTTATTTGACCTCTACCCACTGTCCTTGCCCAAGTTCAACTCCTTGTCACCCACACTACATTACCCCTTAGTCCAGCCGTTCTCTGTTTTTCACACCCGTGCCCTTTTGTTTATACCTTTGATATCTGGAGTTTCCCCACCTCTATAACCTAGTGGCTCATCCATCCCCTGCCATACCCCATCAATTCTCCTGAGCTCTCTTCATTATTGCCACCCTCATGGGTTGTCTAAGTTAGCTACTCTCGCTGTCCTACCTTCTTTGTGTTGCAGGGCTGACTAGTTTGTTGATGCATCATACCCTCCTTGTAACAATAACCCTTCCTCTCCATGTCACATCTGGCTGGACTGCTCTTATGCACTCATATTTTCCTTGTCTCCTAAACCTGACACTGCTCTCCTTGGACTCTGGCTTCACAAACATCTATGTGTACCTAATGTTACATCTGCCCTAGAAAAGTTTTCATCTTGTGCCTTGTCATGGATCCATTTATCCATTCTCCTACTTCTGGTCTGTGCTGTGGACTTTGAGCTTAATCCTGGGCCCCCTTGCTCTACCCCTAGCCATATCTGCCTTACTACTACCCTACACCCGTCAAAAGGCCTAAAAGTAGCTCATATGAATATTCACAATCTCCACCCCAAAATGGCTGAATTTGAGGTGTGGATCCTATAGATGACCCTGACATTTGCATATCTGAATCTTGGCTCAAGCCAGATATTAAGCAGCACAAGGTGGCACTACCTGGTTATAATTGTTTCAGAAAAGACAGGGTGGGAAAGACTGGTGGATTTGTTCTTATCTACTTCTGGTCTGATCTGAAGTCATTGAACTCTCTGATCTCAACACTGGCTCACCTTCTGGAATCCATATTCATTTTAATAACTCTTGGAAATTTCAAAAACTTACCACTGGGTGTGCATATCTGCCCCATAACAAGGCTTCCCTAGGTCCGCCCCTTCCTAACTTTTGTAGCTAATCTCCCTCAGCATGACCTTATACTTTGTGGTGACTTTAATATAAACTAGCTTTTCCTGATGCTAACAAAGTGCGTACATCACTTGCTGACTCCAACCTGGTACAACTCATTCAGGATCCAAGTCTATGTAAAACACACTCAACTTGATTGCATGGTCACTAATTGCCTCAGAAGATCAAAGTTGTGGGTGTCCTCTCAGACTGTGTAAATGACCATTCTCCTACTTTCTGTGTTTGGAGGAATAATTGTCCCAACCCTCCCAAGAGCCCTCTGGTTTGGGACATTTCAAGATCGATGTTAGCAACTTCATTACCTCAATCAACAACACTGACTGGTGCCCTATTAAGACTCTCCCTGATATAAATCAAGCCTTGGATTTCTTAATATCCACCTTAACTCAAATTGTTGATAACCATGTCCCTCTGAAAAATGTAGGTCCAAAGAGTGTCAAGGCTCCTTGGCTCACTAAGGAAATTAGGACACTTATGTCCCACTGAGACAAGGCTTGGCTGACCTATAAAAAAGTGGACTGCTTTCAGATTGGCAAGTCTATAGACAATTCAGAAACAAGTGCAAAATTACCTCCATAAAGCCAAATGCCACCATTTCAAATATCTACAAACCGAGCACCTTTGCAACTCTAAGGAATTCTGAGACAGGTTAGTTCTCTGGTTAAAGGAAAGGCTGCAAAGTCCCAAGTTGCATCACTGCTAAAAGCATCACCCTTGCAGACCCCACATCCATCGTTTCTGGATTAAATGATTTCTTTACTGATCTCCACAAATACACTCTCTCTTCCATAACTCATCTTCCCCCACCTCTGCCCAAGCCCCTCAAGCACCCTTGGAGCTTGACCTGCTTTCCACTTGAAAATGGCTTCCCTCAAAGAGGTTCAGAGGCTTTTTTAACTCTATTTCTTGCCTACCTTGCTGGAGCATCTCTTGGGCTAGCTTGCTTGGCTGGAGCTCTAACCACTTGCCTGAACCACTCCCTCAACAATCTCTTGTGGGTTCAGGATCCTCACCTCCTACTGGCCCACAGAGAAGGTTGAGGATCCCCAGGTAGTAGAAGTCAGGTTCATGGCCGGCATTGGGCATGGAACTGCAGCCCTGGAGATCTCCATTGCCTCACCCAGCAGGCAGGGGTTTTCTTGCTTGGTTGTTTCCTCCAGAGTGCAATGTGCAATGATGCCTGTGCAGGGCTGTTGGCTGTCATCTGCCCACACTCCTCCCCTACATTTCCTGGCTGGTGTGCCTGCAGCTCCCTGATCTCCATCGGGGTATACTAGGGCACCAAGCATCCCTGGAACCCACCCCAGGATTGGAAAGCTGTCCTCTGGACACTTGATCCCTATCCCTCCCTGCAGACCCCAGTGACCCAAGTCCATCCCTGAACCCTTTAACTGGCATGACATGAGGTGTGGCATCCAGAGTGTCAACCTTCAGTGCCACCAGGCTAGCAGTCCAGATGCTTGTTGCTAATTCAAAAGTGGAGAACTCTCCTTGCCTTGAATTCCTTGAGCCTAAATTTCTTAAGCTGGGTGCTCCAACCCTTACTCGCCCTATCTGTGATTTATTCAACTGGCCATTCCTCTCTGGCACAGTACCAGACATATGGAAGTGGTGGTAGTCATTCCTGAGTAAATGGGGAGACCTAATACTATTGAGAAACATTTTAGACCCATATCCGTCCTTTGCCCATTGGCTAAAATTCAGATGTGAATAGTATACAACCACCTTCAGAACTACCTGGAACATCACAGTCTACTATCCACCCTATCAACATGGTTTCAAAAGGAATCACACTACCCTTACTGTATTGATAAAAGTGACCACTGACATATTCCAGGCAATGGACCAGGTTCTTCCACTGGTGCCATCTTTGTCAACCGCATAAAAAAGCATTTGACCTGGTGAGTCACAGCCTTCTGCTCTATCAGCTTCAACTTCTTGATCTGGATTGCAGTGCATTGAACTGTGTCAAAGCTATCTTTCCTGCCATTCCCAAAGAGTCAAGTGGGCTGGTTCTGTCTCTAATCTAGACCCATAACTCATGGTGTTCCTCAGGGTTCCATTTTGGGTCCAATGTTGTTCTCACTATTCATAAATGACTTACCCAGCTTATGTGGTGGGGCTTCTGTACACCTCTATGTGAACGATGTAATCATCTATCACTCCTCTTCTGGTATTGATCTGATTAATAGAGAACTTGCTTTTGACTTTGCTTCCTTGACGGCTGGCTCAGGTGCATTCATCTTGTTCTTAATAGGAAGAAAATGAAAAGCATGTTATTTACCCACCTACCCTCCTCCATGTGTACTCTCTCCCTCTTAATATTACCTCTCTCAATGGTGATACCCTTGAGTCTGTCCATTCCTTTAAATACCTGGGCATCACCTTGGACCCTTGCTCTCCCTTAATACACATGTCTCTGATGTCACTAAATCCCTGAACTAGAAACTAGGCCTTGTAGCTTGGTAATAAATTACCTTTCTCAGGTTCTTGGTGGAATGGGACAAAGGAAGAGACAACAGACAAGTGGTACTCATGTAATAAATGAAATTTGTTACAGACCAAATAATACAGGCTTACTACCAATAGTGTAATCACTGGGAGAACTTCCAGTTTCCTTACCTAGGTAATGTAGTCTCTTGTCCCAGAGAAGCTATGTGCTACACAGGGTCTTATACCTGATAATCTCTATGGTCACTACTAAGGAAGATACATAAAAGTATATAATTGACCAAAACAGTAGACCTGAGTAACTATCCTAACATGAGAAGTTGCTTAGCTTGCATAGATAATGAAATACAATAGGATCTCTATAAGTCCCAAGGTAAGTCTGCAATAACAGTGATGCACAAGCACTAAAGATGGCACTCTTGCCTTACTTATAAGAATACAGTAAAATAGAGTGAAAAGCATCTCTCAGGGCTAAGATATATTGGTAAAACATAATAGAGCACAGATCCTGACACTTATGCTTATATGATAAATACCTTTGCTACTGTTAGTACATGTGCCTACATATATGTTTCTGTCCACGAGGTGGAGGTACAATCAGGAGTGCTGGACCATGTATAATACTCCCTTGTTGCCTTTGAAAGAAAAGGCAACAACCACAGAAAAGTAGTGGGATGGAGCTACAAATGTTGTTTAAAAAGCCGACACATGTGCCTCATAAAGAATTCAAGTTGTTTGCGATGTTGTCTTAAATATACTTGAGACAGCAAAGGGTTAGTATTACAAAATTATCAAAAGTGCTTGAATAATAACACAAGCTTTAAAAGTCAATTCTAACCAAGTATTGGATAAAGCAGTGCTTAAATCACCATCTTGAAAAGACCATTAAGCGCATCAACAGACTTGGGGAATATTAAATCTAAAATAAATCAAATGCAAATCTTTCTAGCTAAAGAGACTTTAAAGAAACAGTCAAGGGTCAATGTGCACATTAAACATGGGCAAGTACTGAGACAAGGCAAGCAAGTGTTGCAGATCGGTATCAATAACAATTGGTTCAGGGAGAAGGACCGGAGTGATCACAAGTGTGACCAATTATTGTTTTCTGCTGAGGAATAAAACAGAAGTGAGGAGCTGAAATATCACAAGTTTTTTCACCATAAGCAAAAGAGTAATGATTTGTCACTACACAATGCTGCCCATTGGAATTGTAGGTAACTCTCACAGTTGGAACCCTCCACTGCTGTAGACATATGGACAGGCAAATGAGTGGTTGGTGAACCATGAAGTGAAGCGATGTACCTCTTCCAGGTAGCTTCGGGTGCAACTGTTTCAGTGTCAGGTGCTGAAGATGCAGCTTGTGAAGATTCAGATTAATCAGTGTCAGTCAGGTTGGATGGAAGATCATCATCCAAGGTATAGGCCCAGTTGATATGTTCCAGTGAGTATCCACATACAGGTTTCACAATGTCAAAGACATCACAGTGGCACAAGTAATAATATCCCTTCTTGGTGCAGCAGTTGGTATGCAGTGCAACCCATGCTTGTAGAATGTAATGATACACAAGCAGAGAAGGCAAATCAGTTCTTTCTCTGTAAATGTTCCCATCAAGATGTCCAATGGAATTAATAGCAGCCAGTTTGCCAAAAACAGAAGTTTTTGGATCAAGCGTAGTAGTGACACAGTAAAGGAAACAAACATATTGTCATGGATTGAACAAATCTTAGGAAAGTAACAAGTGCTTGGTTGGATATTGTGAAACATATCCAAGATTTTTCTAGTAGACATAGAAATGTGAACAGAATTTGCCATACACACAGTAAAAAGCCATCTGATTTGCAATGAGGACAATACCATTTAGCCATTCTTCTGTCATGAATAATGTCAGGAATGCATCCTGTTTCCAAATCCCTGAAGAGATTGTTAACGGTGGCCATAACGTATGACCCATAAGCAGAGCATAAAAATTCACAGGCAATATATTGCTTGTCTGCCTCTTATTATTTTGAAAAATTAGGTCATTAATCTTATCCTTAGTATCATTGAACCCCATCTTATCCTTAGTATCATTGAACCCTTTGGTAATTTCCTGCATGTTATATACAGTAAACGTTCTTCTTTACCTAAACCATCTACACCATGTAACATTTGGGGTAGGACAATATTCTTAACAGCTTGCTGAAAATTAAGTGTTTGTGCTTTAATAGCAGCTATATCTGCTCTATTTCAGATAGACATGCCTGAGCCAAAAAGGCCATAGAAGGTGCCTGCTGCACTGGTAACATCTGCAGTTTCACGCCTAGTGTGTGGTCTAACTTCAACATTAGGTGCAGGTCTAAAGACCCCTACATGATCATTGGTATGAGGTCCAGTAACTGGATCATTTGTGCATGTTCAGTAAGCAGCAACAATGTCTTGAAGCATCATACTGAAAAATTTAGAAGTATTGGTCATGTGACAGAGACCAAACTCGGCCATATTTCAATGTGTGAGATTGAAAATAACTGGGACATACATGTATTGTACATTATTAATCAAGGCTCAGGAAGGAAAGTGGCAGTCAAACCACTAGGAGAACCAGGCTCCTGGGGAGGACATTCGGTCATTTTTTTTTTTGGTGGGTGGGACTACAGAAAGGAACAGGGCTTCAGTAGCTACATAGTTGTGAACACAGAAGCACATACCTCCTCAGAGGTGAGGAGGTCACAAAAGGCAGGATCTATTGAAGCAGTCAAGTTATAATGAGCAGTATGTCCAAAGAAGCTTGTTGAATAGAAAGTGCACCATTCTGTGCAATGCCTATGTTGGGCCATCCGTGGACTGTACCCTTGGATAGATGAGCTATAGGGAGAGTGTGTAACCATTAATATCAGTTTCCATTGTATCTGCAATGTGGATTTATCTGGAGCCACTACCATCCATTAAAAGGTATCTGAGCCTTCCTTAACAGCAATCACTTTGTTGGGGACATTAATATGGACTTCACTGAGGCTGAGTGTTCAGGTTTGCTAAGCAAATGTTCTATACATTGTTTGTGTACAGTCAATGGGGTTTGTTTTGAGAGTCAGGCAGAGAGAGTAGTCCTACCAGGATGAAGAGGTGCAAGACGGCTATCTTGCCAGTGTACCTGAAAGAAACAGAAAAGGATTCATTGAGGGTACTATGCCACCCTAAAAGGGTTAGGAAAAGTAAGTTTAATCACCTTTATACAACTTGAGCTGATTAGCATGGAACCACTTGTCGATGGTCTTTTTTCTGTTGGACTCTGACCTGATAAATAACATCATGGAGTTTGTTGACAATGGATATAGGCCTTCTCATTTTCTGGCAAATGAATGAGTTGGTTGTCTGTATTGAGAAGCATAACTGGTTTCCAACTTGCCAATCAACTTCTTTGACATGCATATCAAAATGTGCTTTAGCGTGTAGTTGAACTTTACCCATTTGGTTGGCAGCAAACAGGTGTGTCTTCATGATATTCTCATGAAGCCTTTCAACATACTTATCTACAGATATTCTATCTGCAGTAGGGGTGTGGAGTTCAATCAACAGGTGCTCAGGTAATCTCATTGTTCTACCAGTCATAACCTCATATGGTCTACACTGGGTAGCTGCTGCAGGAGTGCCCCTGATTGCCATCAGTAATAGTGGCAAGAAGGAATCCCAATCTTTGAGATTGTCATTAATGAATTTGCATAACATCTGTTTGATTCTTCTCTTGCTCTTTCTACCTGGCCTGAGGATTGAGGATGGTAGGGATATGGAATTTCTGATCTACTCCAAGCATTTGGAATGTCTGCTTCATCAGCTCAACTGTAAAACTGGTTCCCTGGTCTGAGTCTACTGTAAGAGATTGGCCCCACTTGGAGAACAATTGATCCACCAGGATATTGGCAGTTGTCTTTGCTGTGTTATTCTTAGTGGGAATGCCTCCACCCATTTAGAAAACAAATCTGTGAAAACAAGTGCATACTTGTTGTTCTTGCTGGAGTTGTAAGGGGGCCAATGAAATTGATTTGTATCACATTCCATGGTCCAGTTTGCCTTTGTGGCAATAGTTTGGTGTTTATTTTCACCTAAATTGGGTTGTTCTTGGCACATGCTATGCAGTTATTCACATAGTGTCCTACATCTTTGGCCATGCCAGGTGACCAGACAATGGTTTTGAGTCTCTGTAGGGTATTGTCTGCCCTCTGGCGTCCTCCAGTGGGGATATCATGAACCATATGGATGAATTCAGTTTGCAAAATTGTGGTACAACCCACAGTTTGTAACCTGTATCTTCCTTTCGATACCAGATGAGTTTCTGATCACTAGACAAATGCATGTTTTCAGAGTGTCTCTTATACGGGCTACCAGTAGGTAGTTCCTGTTCAATTCCTTTGTCCAGAATTTGAACATATCTTTCAGTGATGGGTCAGATTTCTGTGTAGCAGAAATATCCAGTGGAGGTTCTGGTACTGGTTTCTGTCTAGTGTTGGTGGCTAGGAAAATAGCTGCCACAGCTACTGGGTGAGTCATTGTCCATGTCTCCCCCACTCGAGCACCTGCTTTGGCAAGCGAGCCCATTGATCATTAAATTCATGGTAAGGGTTAGATTTACAGTGAATCCTTTATCTTGTGGATGTACAGTTTGGGAGTAAACTGTTGTGTCAGTGTGTGTATATATATATATATATATATATATATATATATATATATATATACAAACAGATCCCAGTACTTGACAGATGTGGCATAAGAGGATGTGAAGTTATTTTTCTCCCAGAATGGTAGAAACTCAATAAGGGATGAGAAGACCCAATTGGAGTCTGAAAAGATGATGGCATCCTTGTCTCCATGGGGCATGACCTCCAGAGCACAGGCCACAGCTACCAATTCAGCATACTGTGAGGAGATTACAGTGCAGTTCCTGAACATGCACCTGAAATCACCATCTTGCTCTAATATGAGCACCCAGATCCTGCTACCTGCTCTCCATCCACATAGGAGGTGAAGCCATCTGTAAAGGCCAGATACATGCTGATATCTTCTTTTATTTTTTTGAAATTCAGTATGCTTTATTGTTTATGTTTTGCTTTTCTCTGGCATAATAAGGCCATAACACATACAACATCACATTTGTCCATAACAACAAGACAATACAGAAAGTCAAGACCCTGCCCCCAAACCCTTCCCCACTCATGGTATCAGTTGACAGAAAAACAAAAAAGCTAACTGGTACTTGCTCGGTATTGCATCCCAATGTCATGAATTTGCCCTTAAAGGGCATAAAGCATGTGTAACCTACCTCAGTATTCCTCAAACTTAGGCATCTTGTTGTTGAACACTAGCAATAACCCATTCCACCAAGAGGTTGGAGAGTAGTTCCTGCAGTCACTCAGAGTAGAGGACTTCATCATCTAGCCAGTGTCAAAGTACTAACTTCTTGACCGATAACGCCATCATGGCAAAGTGATATTTCCTCTCAGTGGCAGATATCAGAGAGAAATCTCCCAAGAGACAAGCGGCTGGCTCTATGAACCCTGTTAAGCGCAGTAAGGGTCTACCTTCTGTCTAATAAGATTCCATAGTGGAGCAATTTTGGGCAGTCCCAAAGATGTGATACAGGAGCCCACTGCCTGAATATAGCGCTACAGGTTGCTGAAGGGCCCTATTAATTTTGCCATTTTAACCAGGGAGAAGTACATGTTGTTAATAATCTGCTATTGCATCAACCGCAGTCTGTCTTGAGAGATAAATCTGTAAGTGCCTGTCCATATTTTTTCCCAATTAAGTATCTTCTCTGAAATTGCATATTCCAGTAATTAGAGGATCCATCTAGCTGTTGGAAAGCTCTTTCTAACAGTATGGAGTAAACTGCAGAAACAGCATGAGGCTGCATGGCCATAGTTCTGAGTGGATGCAGGAACCCACCTTCCTCCCTGGCAGTTTGACTGATCTGGGTTCTCCCAGTACATGCCTAATCTGGCACACCTTGAAGTATGACTGAGGATTCAGGTTATAGTCCCTCACTATGTCTCTTGTCAGGCTTACTTGTCCATTGTTCCATAATTCTGAAATAGTAGCCTTTGCCAATTGGGAAGCCATCATTCTACCATCTATCAACAAACTCGGGTTTTCCAAAATGGGTTGGAACGGATCTTGGGTGTGTTTATAAGCTATGGAGTCACACATTTGATTATAAACCTTAACTGATATTCTTATTGGAGTCTCCACTAGCATAGATGGGACCAGTTTAAAGGGTATGTGAAACAGAGCAAGGAGACAGGCCTTGGGCCAATATGAGTTCTCTTTCCAGCGAAGCCACAAAGGGTAGTATTGTTCTGGGGTATTGTTTTAGGACTGTCTAACCATCTCAAGGCTTTTGCAGCCTGACTGGCCCAATAGTAAAGCTTAAAGTGGGAAGTCTTAGACCCCTTTGATTTTAGGAGTCAGTAATTTGTCATTAGCTCTGTGGGCTTGCCCGATTCTTCCAAATGAACCGGGTTATCAAAGAGTGTAGTCTAGTAAACCATGCCTGTAGTAACCAGACATTTAACATGTTGAGAGGGTAGAACTATTCATTTTAATTAAGTTGATCCAACCCCAGAGCGATAATGGCAATTTGTCCATCTATCTAAGTCTTTTGGATGGTGTGTACAAGTGTATCCAGATTGTCTTCCTGTAGAGACTTAGAGTCCTGGGACAGGACTATTCCCAAATATTTAAGTCTCTTAGGCTTCCATTGCAACCCTAATCCTTCAATCTCCCTCTTATGAGTGAACGGGTTCATAGGGAATCTGATGGTTTCTCTAAATTCAACTTATAGTTACATAATAAAACAAACTCCTGAATTAGCAATAAGGATCTACGGATCGAGGCCCATGGGTTCAATAAGTGAAGAGGTATGTCGTTGGCATACACGATAGCTTGAATTCCTGAGAGCCTATAGCTATTCCTGAATACCAGGGTCATTTTAAGCCATGCTAAAAGGGGTTCTAGGTAAATATTAAATAATAGAGAGATAAGGACAGTCCTGCCTCATGCCAGAGTGGAGGGAAGAGGGGGAGAAGGCTCAGTTACAATAAATTCAGGCACTAGGGGTGGAGTATAAAGCTTTGACCAATTGCAAAAAGATGGGAGGAAACTGAATCTACTCAGGGCTCTGAAAAGAAAACTCCAATCCACCCTGTCAAAAGCCTTTTCCACATCCAGGGATAGCAGAACTGCAGAATGAATGCTGCCGGGGACATGGAGAAGATATGTCTAACTTTCTTATGTGATTCAATGAGACTGTCCCCACCGTGAAACCCACCTGCTCCTTGGCTATCAGCGTGGGTATAACCTGACCCTTGTTGACTGCCAAAGGTTTGGCTAAAATTTTGATATCATAATTAAGAAGGGATATAGGTCTATAGTTCGAGACTTTTTCTGGGTCCCTCCTCTTTGTGCAGGACTACCATTGTTGCTTCAAAAATATGTGGTCCTGATATTCACTCAGATAGCATTGTCTGAAACAGACGACACAGCCATGGAGTCAGTTCCTCCATAAAACTTTATAAAAGTTTGAAGAAAATCTGTCTGGCAAGGGTGCTTTATCAAATGTTAGGTCTTTGATTACTACTTTAATTTCTCCTTCCATAATTGGAGAGATCAGGGAGGCTTGTTGTTCTGCAGAGAGAACAGGAAGGGCAGGTCTTTCAAATAATTATCGATTTGTGTTTCTGGTGGGGGTTGTCCCTAGCACTATAGGATCTCTGTAGAAATTTTGGAATTCCCCAACAATATCTACTGGATTTGTTTTAAGTGAACCATCCTGATTTGAACAGATTGCATTGATCAGTCTGAAGTTTCCTGTTGCTTAACTCTCAAGGCCAACAGCCACCCTGCCTTTCCTTGGTCTACATAGAGTGGATTTTGTTTTGAGGATAGCGTTATTCAGCCTTCTCACCTAACATCTCATTGTATTGTGCCCTAAGATGGATTAATTCTTGGTGCTGCGCATCAGTGGAAGAAGGAGATACCTATTTCTATTTGCCTAATCTTGTCCAGCACCTCTCTGGCCTGCCGTTCCTCTGATGCTTCCTCATTGAGGCAATCCTGATTTGTAGAAAGTACTTCAAACCCCATTCCATCTCTGTCTGCCCTGTAGTATGAAGTTTGTCATCTGTATATTGCATAATACAGATTTCAACCTCACCACTACCACTTATCTTTAAGTAGTCTATTATTAATTTTCCGACTTGTTTCCACCCATAACTGGGTTACATTTCCAGAATGCAGGTCACCAAGGAATGGTCTGAGATAACCTCAGGAAAGATCTGACATGCCACAAGTCCTGGGAGGATTGATTTACTTAATAAAAGTAATCTATATGAGAGGATGTACAGGAGACCGAAAAGTGTATTCCAGTGAGCTCGAATGGAGCACCCTCAAGGGTTGCACAGACCTAATCTATCTAACATATCCCTTATAGTTCTTTTGGCCAGTGATAGACCCGCCTTTGGTCTGCCCGTCCTGTCTGCATCTGGAGAAAAGGTAAATTCAGTTGCCACCCAACAAAATTGGGACAGATAGGAAAGGCAGCAGGAGGTTAAGGATATTCCAAAAAGGATGGGGCATCTGTGTTAGGGCCATAGATAGACCTGAGGTTAATGTCAGATTTCTCCAGAGTGCCCAGTACCAAAATAAACCTACCAGTGGGTCTCGAATACATTGGTTGCATTTAAAATTCAGATTCCTGGTTAAAGAATAGCTACCCTTTGCTCTGTGTGCTTGCCCTGCTGAAACATTTGTCCTACATGTAGTCTCCGTAATAGATTAGCTTCCATTTCAAGAAGGTGAGTCTCTTGTAAAAGGACATTTGCCCTTCTCCACCTGCAGGTGCTTCAGTACTTTATATCTTTTATGTTTGTTGCACACACCTTTAGCATTCCATGAGAGAATTCTCACAGTATTAGCCATCTATAGTAGTCTTAGGTATTCTTCTCTGACTAGGATCAGAAGCACATGCCCCGGTTCCCAAACTGATGCCATGCATCCCATCCCCACCCCCATACCCCTACAACATGCCAAAATATACACGAAACAAACCTCCACCCTCCCTTCCATGCAGAACCCTAATATGAATCTGGTATACAGTTTACTTTAGCCTAGGTCTGCCCACCCATCGATGTGTGCTCCATGGATTAAAGCCCATGCATTATATCATGCGATGGTAAGGCACCCACCCCTTGACACTGCGCATGATGCTGCCAGTTTCAGTAGAGAAGTACCCCCTCCTCCCTCCCTCCCCACCATAAAATAGCAAACTCACATTCCCCAAACAATTAGTTAATAAAACACCCTGAGGATGCCAGGGCACCAACTGCTTAAACAGATGAACATATATACTGCTTTAGGTGTAGTAAAGCCAAACAGAATAAAGAACTAGGCTTGGAGGCCCTTATTCCCATTTCCCAAGGGTAAGGACCTCAGTAAGCCACAATCTAACTAAATCTAACTAAAAAACAAGGATGATCCAGAACCCAAATAAAAGGAGGGGAT
Source organism: Neoceratodus forsteri (assembly GCA_016271365.2). NCBI lineage: Eukaryota > Metazoa > Chordata > Ceratodontiformes > Ceratodontidae > Neoceratodus > Neoceratodus forsteri. The sequence goes on along the minus strand of CM028137.1, from coordinate 865,438,282 downwards.
TGATCAGTCTGCTTACTGAGACTAGTGGCCAGCTTCATAAAGAAATAAGGCTCAGCCTGGTTACATCCTCCTCTGAGGTATACTGAATATTGAGCAGTGATGAAAGCAGAGAGCAGATGGAGGCTCATTTAAGCTGCTACTAAAGAGAAAAATAAACAAACAAAGGAGGGAACCCCACACCCTCTCCTGCAATGTGCCAGTGGCTGCTAATCACGTCAAGTCTAGCCACTGGTGACAGACATGCAGTATATTTCCAAAAGGTAATCCAGAGGACCAAAGGTCTCCTATAAATCAGTGTAGCTGGTTGTGAAAGTGCAGTCCAAAACACTGGAATTCAACAAAATGCAGGATCAGTAGTTTCCACGTGGTGGGCACAATCCGAGGAAATCAAGAAAAGGAAACATTCACACAACAAGTCCAGTGCAACCCCTCAATTGTGCATACTTCCAATTCACAGGGAAATGGAGCTGTCTGCCATCGGTTCTTCCTCGATCCCAAACGCAAGTTATCCCCTTGAAAATAAAATACTGAGCAAGCCACAGTAAAGGTGTGCTGTTAAATCTTGTAGTCCAGTCTGTTAAGGCAAGTCCTGAATCCTGACCTGATACCCATGAACAGATTCAAATTCCAGTGCTTGCAGTTTTAGTATGAGTGCCAGCAGTCTGCAGTTCATAATACTGTGGCTGAAAATGCTACAGGAGCCAAAGCCCGATCTTCGGTGTAGCCCTATGCATACACAAAGAAAGGCAGTTAGTAAGGGGCTAGTGTTTTATTCGGTCCAAAATAGGGTTGCAGATTAAGTAATGGCACAGCTCTTTTAAGTCATGTTAGGCAAGATCCATAAAAGAGAGACCTCTACAGACATTTGCACCTACATTCACTTCTTGAACAATTCAGGAAGCAATTTCTGAGTTCTCCTACAGCTTGCTCATTTGACTCAAAGGAGTGCCATTTCTCCTCTATTTGGACCTGCAGCTGTGTTGGATATATCATCCAAAAGTGGATTCCAGCAGGGATGAGGCGGGAGACAGTTGGATGGTATGAGCCTCTACTATCTCACCGAGGCTGGTAGGTCCTGTGAGATCCATATTTTGTTCCCCTCTCACATTACCGCTTGTATGTCTCGTAGCTTGGCCACAATGTGTTGCCTGTCTGGATAATTAAGCAGCTTTAGTAGAAATGGCCGTGGGGCTGAACCTGGAGTTGGTTTGGGGCGCAGTGCTCGGTGGGCCTGCTTCACCACATAGGAGGGGCCATTAGGTGAAGGGCCTATGACTTTCTCAAGCAACTTCTGGGTGAAAAGTATGATTGAGGAGCCTTCCTTACCTTCTGGGAGGCCAATCACCATTAGATTATTGTGGCGACTACGGCCCTCAAGGTCCTCTAGTTTTAGTTCCATTTTAGTCAGTTGTCTTTTGAGGGCCACGATCTCGGGTCTGTAGTCACTAGCCACTTTCCAGCGAGACTGCCAATGCATCATTGTCTTTAACTTGCCATGAGATGTCCACTAGATCTTTTTTAAACTTGCCACAGTCAAGGTAAGTAGGATTAATGCTTCTTGCATTAGCTTCATCTCCTGAAAAATGCTCCTCTGTCAATGGTGTGGCTGCTGTCTTACTTGAAGGTGCGGGTCGATTTGGTGGCTTGTTGCTTGTTTTTCTTTGTGGCCTTCTCAGGAGAGGGCAGAGGAGAGTGCTGCAGGAGTTCTTGCTTTGTATGTATTTCCATAGTTTTGTTTGGGGCTCCAAACTGCAAATACTGCCAGGTAGATCATCAGCCTTCTTGGGAATACAGATTAAGCAGTTCTTTGCTAAAGTAACCAGTGGAATATATTAATTTATGAGTGGAGAGCGGTAGAGAGTTAAGAGTGCTGCTGTCTCTAGCCAGCCATCACGTGACTCCACATGCTGGTATCTTCTAAAATATCTGGTTTAACTGGTAGCAGCTAAGTCAGGAGGTTGAAGTGTGCACAGTCATGGGGCTTACCCGTAGAGCAGGTCATGGGACAAGACAGATGAAATTTCTGCAGGTAGTACTTTGATGTCTCTGCCCTGTAAAAGCAAAGACCAGTGGGTGAGTCTGGTATTGGAAACTGAACCATCTTTCACTTTGTCTGAAAGCAAGAAGTTGGTTGGGTATGGCAGGTATGCAAGACAATAGGTGCATACCCAGTAATGTATATTAAATGTTTGACAGCCCAATAGGTTGCCAAGAGTATTCTTTCACAGAGACTGTACTATCTCTTTACTGGGGATAGCATCTGAGATGCATAGGCAATGGGCCTAAAGTACTCATTGTACTTTTGTGCCAGCACTGCAGACATAGCCCCATCAGATGTGGCAGTTTCCAAATGGAATGGGTGGTTTGGGTTAGGATTGATAAGTGCTGAGGCTGAGGTTAAGGCCTGCTTGAGCTGTGTTACAGCTTCAGTGTGAGAGTGGTGCCCCATGTTCATGGGACATCCTTTTCAGAAGTTCATACAAGGGAGTAGCTTAAGGCAAAGTCAGGAATAAAATCCTGGAATAGTTCACCATTCTTAAGAAGTGTATGAGTGTTGCCACACTAGTAGGAATTGGCAGGTCTTGCAAGCCCTGGATCTTTTGACAGATGGGCTCCTGCTTTGGTCTGTACTATGTAGGCTAAGGAAGATGACCTGTTTTTCACACAGTTGTTCCTTACAGGAGTTGCACTGAGGCCTGCTCACTTGAGGAGAGACACAAGTTCATCTAGAAGGGCTACATGATCTTCTTTCATGGTGGTTGCTAGAAACCAGTCATCCACATGTTATAGAAGACACTGGGGTGTGGAGAATCATTGCAGGGCATCCATCATGTGGAGATGGAAAAGGGAAGGACTGTTGTGAAAGCACTCTGGAAGGCAGATCCATGTGTACTGGCATCCATCAAAGGTGAAAGCAAATTTGTATTGGCTTTCCTGTGCTAGGGGAGCAACCAGAACCCAGTAGAGATGTCAAGAGCTATGAATCAATTTTTGTCAGGTGTCAACAGCTTGAGCACATCAGGTACTGATGCTAATGTCGGGTGCGATTGGGGGTAACTTAATTAAGTTTTCTGTAGTTAGTTGTAAGTCTCCAAGCTCCATTTGGCTTTTTCACAGGCCAAATAGGTGAATTGAAAGTGGAAACACAGGTCCTAATCACTCCTTGTTGAAGCAGTGATTGGATGGTCTCCCTCAGTGATGGCAAGGCTTCAGCAGGGAATGGGTACTGCTTCTGCCTCACAGGGTCAGGCCATGTGATTTCAGTGGTGTGCATCCTATCATAGTCATGCTTGTTGGTAGCAAACACATCAAGGTGTTTATACAGCAAGGGTGCAAGCTCAGAAAACAGGTCATGACTTATGAACAAAGTCATGATGTCATACTCCTTGTTGTTATGGGAGATGGCTGCCCCACATGTGAGTCTGGATTGGTGACAACATGACATTGTCCTTTGATCTGAAGAAGTAGCCTGTTGGCTAGGTCCACTACACAGCCATGTTGTGCTAGCAAATCAATTCCCAATATACTGGGGTGATGATGCAAGACCATGAGGTCAAAAGCAAAATCAGTTCGAGGTGGCCTACTACCACAAGTAGTGGAACAGATCAGTAGGTGTGTAGCTGGGTACCATCTAGCCCCTGAGCATTTTGCCAGTTTGGTCCTGGAAGGCTTTTGGTCTTCTGGGACAGTGATCTGACTATTCGCATCCTTAATCATGTTGTGAATCTCCAACTCATCTCCCTTGTGAGAGGAGCGAGTGGAGGTGCACCTTGGAATACTGGCCCTCCTCCTATGTCATGGATGCTGTCATCTTGGCATTGTATGCGGCATCTGCCATGTTTGTGAAGACGTGGCGATGCAGAGTGCATGGTAATGTAGGTGCCATCTTGTGAATGACTGGCAGAAGTTGCTGCACTACTGGGGTTGGACTTGCGTGTGACATGGCATGCCTCGTCATCAAGGTCAGACTCATCATTGCTTTATGATGCAGTCTCAATGGGCGAATACTGAAACCTGTTCATGGCCTTAACATAGCCAGCAAAACCTCCCATTGATGGCGCAGCTTAGCCATCTTTTCTTTACACTTTGTGACGAACTGTTGCAGTGCCCTGCTGAATATCTTTTTCAACCTCATGCTGCAACACTCTATATGAGGCGCCCAATTAGACATTTTCCTAAGTTCTGTCTCCAACTCACGACTCACACACTGATAATGCTCTTTAACTCAGCATTCTCCTCTCTTAATCCCTTATTCGTATCGCTCAAAATATAATTCAAATATGCTGTTTCTTGTCACATTTCAGCCTTTCACAATCATCTCTCAACACGCAAATGTCATGCTCAGTACCTTGAACAGTACGGTGCAACAGTCCGTTATTGGCATCGCGGAGTGACTTTGTCTCCTCCGCTAGTTTCTGTTCCTTTTTCTGTAACTCCAATGCCTGCTAGCCCATCTCTTTTTAGAGTGGCATTTTGCAGTTCAAGGGTGGCACACCTCACTGTGAGACTCTCGACGTGGTATATAGCTCTGCAACTGAAAGACCTTTAAGGCTGTATTTCTCAGTTATGTGTTTGGACCCTTAAGTATTGGTCAGATATGAGCAGGATTGATTTGTCTGCAGATTTGGCATCCAGTGCGAAATCTGTCCACCTGCCATGGGATGTGAGGTAGTTTGAGACATTGAGTCTCATTTCAGTGCAAAGTTCAGACATGACAAATAAGGGTAGACAAACAAAGAAGCAGTTGGAAAACTGGACAAAATCCTCGGCACCGCCACCAACCACTTTTCGGTCCCCAGTGTGAGTGAATGGTGATGCCAAGGTGGCACACTGTCACTCCGCAGAGGGAGTGTAGGGGGTCTGGTGGGTCTGCCACACCCGAGATCAAGACAGTGTGGGTCCACAACAACTACTACCACTCTAAGTATGAGTAAGTCCAAGCAGGTGAAAATCACACTACACTACTTGGCATTTAAATAAATTGAATGAAATCTTCTTTTATACGTTCCAACCTGCACACAGTCAACAAATGTAACCTGGTAATAAATTACCTTTTCAGGTTCTTGGTGGAATGGCACAAAGGAAGAGACAACAGACAAGTGGTACTCATGTAATGAATGACATTTATTACAGACAAAGGGCCAGATATTCAGAAATGCGCCAAAGCCCGGCACAACCCGGTGCAGCACAACCTAACTGCACTATGGCACAGTAACTCATGATATTCAATGGTTGCGAGACAGTGACATGCGCGCCAGCCAACATGACTGAATATTGCAGGATGCACTCTGGCGCAGCCAGAGGTGCACCAGGAGTAATCTGACCTGCATCATAGTGCAACCAGAGATGTGCAAAGCAACAATGGAAGATGTACCTACAGCACTGAAGGACCAGCTCTAGGCACAGCTGGGAGCAAGGCAGGTGGGGAAGAGACAGTGCAGGAGATGGTGGAGCCCTGCCAGGAACAGTGGCAGGGTGCACAGTGGTGGGGCCATGGTGACCACCACCTCAGGGTGCACACAGGCAGCCAGCCTCCCACCCCCAGCACCAGGGCAATGGCCGAGGAACAGGTGGCACCAACGGCCAAGGGTTTGCTGCCACTGGCCCCTGGACGGCATGCCCCACCCACCCAGACCACGGCAAGCCACACCCTGGCACACAGGCCATCACACACGTCACACATCCTGAACAGCCAGCCCATGGCCACCCCAAGGCACAGCTACCATCTGAGGGCAGGACGCCACCATGCACAACCTGCACAAGGACACAGGAACACCATACAGACACCCACCATGCCACTGCAGCATGGCGCCACTCACCAGCCACAAAGCAGACACAGACACAAGCAGGTAAGGTAGAAACATGTATTGTAAAACTATATACAAGGCAACCAGAGGGACAGGGTAGGAGACTGAGGAATGGGGACAGGGACAGGGACTGTACAGTGGGTCAGGGAAGGGTGGGGAAGGGAAGGCAGGGGCAAGGAGGAGGTACAGGTCCTGCTATGGGCGGCCATGTCCTGCCACCGCCTGGTGCCTCCAGCACTGCCTGTCATGCAGCACAATGCGCTCTCATTTGCTGGGCTATTTCCATGGTGGTTGAGGTGATCAAAATGATCTGCTTCCAGCAAACGACAGTATAATGGCAGTCGTGATCTCCTCCAGATGCCTATGACAAAGGATACCCAGGTGATCAGTGCATGTCCACAGACACCATGCCCTCCCATTGTGTGCAGTAGATAGGGAACACATGCCCTGAGGGCACCCCGCCACCCACAGTGGAGGGCCAACACCTGCTGACACCCAAGCATGCCAAAACAGTGCATGCAGTGGACACCGCTGCCCAAGATATACCCGACTGCTCAGTGGCAGGCAGGTGGCACAGTACTGCAGCATCACCACAGCAGCACCAGTGGCAGCCAGATGCACACCCATCCCACCAACAGCTGCCACACAATGCAATGGGCACCCACAGTGGTATGTACACTGCACAGTGTGCTGCACACAGCTGACATGGCACAAGGCACAGGTGGCCATGGCAGCACTCCCACCCTGCTGACCACCTGGTAAGGAGTAGAGGAACAGAACAGTGCCTACCTTCCTGCTGTGGTGCTGCATGCACCAGTCCTGCAGCTGCTCCTCCTGCTCCATGGGGGCTAGCTCCACTAACCAGTTCACTGCAGGTGGCCTGCTGCAGCCCACAGGGAACCCTGTCACCCTAACACGGCATCAATCCTCAGATCCTAGCAAAGAGACACAGTCAGGCACACATCAGAACACAGCTACAGCATGAGCCCACTGCCTTCACCCCTATGCATAGTATGCACCCCAACCGGGCATAAGCCACAGGCCAGTGGCACAGCATACCCAGTGACTGGCAATGCCACACAACAGGGCACACAATGACAGCACCCCCAGCATGGCAGGCAGCCCAGCCAACACCATGTCATGGTGGCCATGCACAGAAGCAGCATGTGCCCACTTACCTGGTAGTGGCATGGCCCTCCCAGGACAGCACCTGCAGTGCTCTCAGCCGCTCCAGGTTCCTCCACATTAGGTCACCGTAACTGTGATGGCACTGCTCCCTGGTGCATTGCACCCCTGTGGCCTTGACCAGGACAGCAGCTATGGCCTGCCACACATCAGTCCTGGCCTGCTGCAGGAGCTGCTGCCCAAACAGGCCTGCAGCATGTGACTCCACCTGTGCCACCAGGCTGACAAGCTCAACCTGGCTCCAGTTCCTTGCACGATGAACACCACAGTGTGCCATGCTGTCTATGCCACTGCAAAACAAAATGGCACCCAGTAGCAATGTGCACAACGTGCATGGGATGTGCACCTCTTGACGGTTGCAGGGTGTCCGCAATCGCCATCACCAGAGATGCATGGCGCTGGCATGGTCACACCGGCACATGTAGCAGGGGTCCCTGGCGCATAGGGCTGTGCAGGGTCAGGGTCAGCACGAGCAAAGTGCACGTGGACACCATAGGTCCTATATCACATGGTGTGCTATAGGCCTATGGCACACCATGATCCATGGGCCCTATAGCGCCTGATCGCCATTGGCCTAATAGCACCTGAGTACCATGGGCCCTATAGCACCTGAGCACCATTGTCCCACGGCACCTGGAGCTATGGTCCCTATAGCGCCTGGACGCTATTGATCCATGACGCATTAGGTGCTATGGGTCCCTATAGTGCTCCTATAGCACAGTACACAACAGGTGGAAGCACATGCCATGGGCATGTGTAATGTGGATGGCGACTCGCGCTGTCACGGCATTGAACACCACGACATGCACTGGAGCACTTCCATTGCACTAAGCTGCAAGTGTGTGATATTCAGGCCACATGCAAAGCAGCTCATCAGCCTATCCATGGCACAGTGGGGATATTTGTATGACATTACAGTTACGCAAGAGCTCTTTGCATGCATTGTGCTATAAAAGCCGGCAAACAGCACAGGCCATGGACCGTATTGCAACCATCTAAGGTAAGTTGCGCCGCCATGGGGACAGCCAGCACAGTAGGATGGATGGGGTGACCACTGCAGCCAGTAACCATATATCCATGTCCACAGGTAGCAACATGTCTGAGCATGAGGAGGGTGGGAGGCGTTGGGCCAGCCCAAGCAAGCGCAGGCCCAACTCTTACAAAGGCAGAGGCCAATCACCCCTGTCCGAGGCAAACTTAACAGGAGCCATTGCTGAGTGGTGCCACTGGCACACCACGCCAGCCAGCCAGTCTGGGCGTGACGGCAGGGGGCCGTGAATCAGCAGAGCACCCACCAGCAGTCTGCAGAGGAGTGCAGAAAAGGTGGGCACCGACAAATGCAGGATAAAGGAGAAGGTAGCTATCACGGGCTGCCAGAACAGCCATTGGGGCAAGGCTGCTGCGCCAGCTCATGGTGCAAGATGATCTGGTGGTGGCCACCATGCAGCACAGCAGTTGAGGGTGTGCTAGGTGGTGGCTTCTAGACAGGTGGTAGACCATCACTGCATGGTAGGTATGCCGGGGACTGCTGTTATGGCAGCACTGACACATCTTTTTCACTTACAGCACTGGCTTGCCAGCATGCAGTGGCAGGGGCACCTACGACTGTGTGGGGCAAGCTCAACCCTGGAGGACCAGCCATCCACCTCCACAGGCATCCAGGAGCCCGATCAGCTGCAGCACACCACCGTCCATCCAGCCGCATTTCCTGGGCGTGGTGGCAGAGGGAAGTCCTGGCTGTGTTCCAGCAGGATGCCAGCCATGGCATGCTCTGTGAGGAGACACAGATCAGGGTGGGGTCTGACATCACCATCATCCTGGACAGCGGGGAGGTGTTGTCATGGGGGAGACACCCATACCTACCACCATCACTGGCAGTGCTGGCCAGTGGCCTGTCGGAGGTGGAACAGCTGCCCACCACTGCCCCAGAGTCCACTGTGTGCACAGGCACAGTGGCACTGGGTGGTGGTGGTGCAACCGCCAGGTGCTGGCCAGTGCACATTGGCTGGAGGGGTGGCAGGCAGATGGCTGGGAATGGGGGTGACTGGGAGCAGCATCCACCGCCAGTGTCCCTGACAAAGACTCTACCCATGGGGACCCGCCTGTGCAGCATCCACCTGAGCGGGGGCCATGCAGCATGGTCATACACCACCCGGTGAGATGGCGACATCGCCCATGTATCCTTGAGTGCCAACCCATTGACTCGAGCACACCCGATTGCTGTGGGCCTCTGTGGAGCAACAGGTGCTGCTCATAGCTGGGGTGCATGCACTCCATGCAGAGGTGTGCCAGGCAGCAGAGCAACACGAGAGGGGCACTGTGCAGGTCCTGGAGGCCATACAGCACCTGTGGGAGGACATGATCGCATCCCTGGACCACATAGCCAATGCAATCTCAGTTGGACTTGCGCCAATGGTTGCCACAGGTGTGGTCACCTGCCACAGTCACTGCAGAGTGCACTGTCCACCCCATGGACCCAGCGCCAGGTGACACCCTTAGTGTTGATGCTGGCTCTGTTGCTTAATCCCAGGCAAGCCTGGGGCGGGCCTGTTTGGGTGCCTACAGACCCCTGTGAGAACCGGTCGTGGTCCCGGGTTTGACCCCTGGGGCAGTCACAGACCCCCATGCCGTGTTGAGCAGCCTGTGGCTGCCGAGCAGCTGCTGGCCACCCCATGTCCATGGTGGCCGTGTCCACAGCAGCACCTGATGTGCCGCTCCCGTCTGCTGTTCTGCCAGCACCCAGTATGCACCTGGGTGATATGTGTGGCGTGCATGACACAGTCATGGCACCTGTGTGTTGTGCCACACACCGACTGCGTGTGCACACCCACCCCAAGCCACTGGCCCATGTGATGTGTGCGTGATGATGGCAGCACAGCACTGGTTATACCCTGGGCAGCACAGGTACCCTGTGTCTGATCCATGCCACATACTAGCACCGAACTGGTGCCGCTGGTGCAGGGTGTGTGTGTGTTTGTGTGTGTTGCTGTACAGTGCTGTGTGGTGTTGTGTGTGGCTGTGTAGCACAGTCCCCACCCCTGCCTCACACCTGTGTGTGCATGCCCATGGCCATGCCGCCTATGCCTGTGTGCCGTGCCAATGTGTCTGTTTAGTGCATGGGGTTTGTCCACCTAACTGCATCACAGTGAGTGCTCCTGTGCAATAATGTCCTGTTGCTGGCGGCCATCCTTAGGAGATGGGGATCCTTTCCACCAGGGGCTGCCCACCACCCCTGACCTATTGCCCATGTAGTCCCCACTGCTGCCCCCTCTTCAGCCTCAGTAGCTATCCACAGTCAATGGTCATGTTTGCAGCATGCAGCAGGCCGGGAGTAGGCTACAGGCCTTCGAGGGCTGCACTGTAGGGCACCACCAAACTTCTAGGCAATGGAAATGTGTCTCATCCCAAACACAAGCTCAATGATGTTCTGATGCTGGCATGTGCCCCATTGTACTGGTCCTCTGCTGGGATGATGGGTGCGGTAGGAGGTAGCAGCCAGGGCCTGAGGTGTGTCCACTGTCACCTGTGTGGACAGAGGTATGATTGCCTAGTGTCCTCTGTCACTGTGCCCTTGCCCATCCCCTGACACTCCCACCAGTGTACCTTCCTGCCTGCCCCTCCTATGCCCTGCTGTTCCCAGCTGCTCATGGTCTTCCCATACTCACCCACTAGGTGGCCTGTGGGGATATCCCCACTCTCAAACCTGTGGCACAGTGCTGAGCTGTACAGATGGAAGGAGTTAATGCACCCCAGGGTGTAGTGTGGCACAGACATGAGGAAACATAGTACATAGGGAAATGTTAGAATTTGACGGCAGATAAGAACCGCTTGGCCCACTTAGTCTGCCCTTTTTCTACCTAATAGATAAGTTGCAGATCCCACTAACCAACAGCGCATTTCCTCCTACTCCCCGCACTAGGGACTGCTCTTATGTCTGTCCCATGCATTATTGAATTCCACCACTGTTTTGACTCCACAACCTCCTCCGGAAGGCAGTTCCATGCATCCACAACTCTCTGAAAAATACTTCCCAATTACTCCTCTCTGAGCCAGCCTCCTGTCTTCAAATTGTGCCCTTTGTTCTTGCACATCTCTTTTTTTGAAAGATGCTACCCTCTTGACTTTGTTGATTCCCTTGAAGTACTTAGAGTTACTTATCATGTCCCCCTCCCTCCTTTCCTCGAGGCTATACATATTAAGCTCCTTAAGTCTCTTTTTTCATACATGTCTGCTGGGTGCAGACCTACCATTTAGTTGTTACTCCTCTGGACAGCTTCCATCCTGTTCACGTCTTTGTGGAGATTGGATCTCCAGAACTGCACACAATACTCCAGATGGGGTCTCACCAGCTGTCTGTACAGAAGGAATAATGTTCCTGTTTTCTACCGGTGATGCCTCTCCTATGCATCCCATTATCCCCCAGCCCTCCTTGCTGCCCTCTCACATTGCTTGCCCACCTTTGTGGTCTTTCTGATATGACTACCCCCAGGTCCCTTTCCATTTTGTTGTTGTTAGTATCTCACCCCCATTGTGTACCCTTCCTTGGTTTTTGTTTCCCTGGTGCATTAACTTGCACTTCTTAGCATTGAATCTAAGCTGCCGCGCATTTGACCATTCCTCTAACCTTGCCAAGTCCCTTCTTATCCTTTCCATCTCACCTATGTGCATCAACTCTGTTGCAGATCTTTGTGTCATCTGCAAAGAGACACTACTTTTTCTTCAGTCCCTCTGCAATGTCGCTTATAAAGGGCATTGAAGAGGACCCAGTCCTAATACTGAACTCCTGCGGTACCCCACTAGTAACCCCTTTCTTCAGAGTGGACTCCATTTACTATTACCGTCTGTGTCCTATTCCCCAGCACAATTTTTACCCAGGCTGTCATCTTGGGACCCCACCTGTGGCTGGTTAACTTGTATATTAATCTTTTTGTGTAGACTGTGTCAAATGCCTTGTTGCGGTGTCCAGTAGGCTGGCATGTCCACAGCCCCTTCACTGATCTACTACTTTGTCACCCAGTCAAAGAAATCTATCAGATTTGTCTGGCATGACCTTCCCTGGCCAGGAACCCATGCTGCCTTGGGTCCTGTGCCCTCTGGCCTCTAGATACCAACAAGTTCTTTCCTCGGCCAGAAGAGATTCCATCATTTTCCCTACCACTGGAGGTTAAACTAACAGATCTGTAGTTTCCTGCTTTGCCTTGCTCCCACTTTCGTGGAAGGGGAATCATATCTGCCCTCCTCCAGTCGTCGGTACCACCCCATCCCTCCCATGATTTGTTAAACAGGGTAGTCAGTGGTGTCACTAGTTCTACCCTTAGTTCTTTTTAGAATTCTGGGATGAATCCCATCAGGCCCCATTGCTTTGTCCACCTTCAGTTTTAAAGAGTCCTTCAGAACCCTTTTTTCTGTAAATGGCTTATAGCAACTTCTGTATCCAGGAGTGTTTCTATTGTTTGTTTTAGGTACCTCCCCTCTTCCTTTGTAAATACTGAGCAAAAATATTTGTTTAGTATCTCTGCCTTTCACAGTCACCCTCTGCCCCACCCTCCCTCTCATTTATTAAGCCTCACTATCCCTCCCTTGGTCTTCCTTGTTCTCCCTGATGTATCCTATAAAAGGTTTTATCCCCTTCTTAACTGTGTTGGCTATCTTTTCCCTCAGTTTGGGCCTTTGTTGTTTCTGACTGCCTTCCCAGCTTCCCTTTTGCTTTAACTGATACAGTTCTCTGTCCTGCTCCTTCTGAGATTCCTTGTACTTCCTGAATGCTTTTCTTTTTTCTCTGAACCTCTACTCTGCCACTTCCTTTGAGAACCATAGTGTTTTTTACATTGTTTTATTTTTATTTATTTTGTTTCAGCTAATAAAGGCTTGTTACGCCCAGTGATGCAGTTTTTTTTATTCCCATTGATCTTCCACCCTCTGTCCTGCTCTTTTGTTAGTGCATTCCTTGGCATGCACCCATTTTGGTAAAGTCAGTCCTCCCAAAGTCCATACTTTTGCTTTGTATGGTTTGTTCCTTCTATTGCTGGTTGTTTGGTGAACCATACTGTTCGATGGTCGCTAGTTCCGAGATGGCTACCCACTTCACATTCCAGATCCCTCTTCATCTCTTATTTGAGAGAACCGGTTTAAGATTGTTCTCTTGAGTGGGCTCCCAATACTAGTTGTCTACATGCCCTGTGGGCATCTAGTAACCCTACTCTTTTCAAGTGGTTGCTGCAACTGCACTCCAGTTAACATCTGGCATATCTAGATCACCCTCAGCAATATATCCTCTTTTTCTGCCATTCTAAGTACACTTTCTATCACTTTTCCATTTCCTCCCCCCTGAGAAGGGGTCTAGGAGCAGCCAACTCCTGTATGGATTGTGGTGCCATTGCTGGCCCCTCCAAATTTACCCACAGTACTTCTTTTCCCTCCCTTTGTTTTCCTTTGTTCAAGTTGTTTTGATACCTTCCTTTATTTTAAAGAGCTACTCCTCCTCCTCCTTTGCACACCCTCCCTGTCCCTCCTGTAGATAGTGTATCCTGTATGTTTACATCCCAGTCATGGTTTTGTGTACCTATGTTTCTGTAACTGCCACGATATCCATATGTTCCTCCTCCATCAAGGCCATCAATTCGAGGAAGTGTTACTCAGACTACGGGCATTGGTGGCTCATTGCTCTTCATTTTTTGATGGTTTTACCTTCTGTTGCAGCATCCCCACTGACCTTTCTACCTCTGGGGTCTTTTCACATTTAGTACCCTGTTTTGTAGGGAGAGTATGGATTTTCCTGTTGCTTATCAGTGCTCCCCTTGACTAGTTTAAAAGCTTGCCAATGGATTACTTAAACCAATTGTTTGTAAGGCTTGTTCTCCTGACAGATGCGGACCATCCTTGCCAGTATAGGCTGGAGTCCTCTAGGTGGAACCCTCAGTCCCCATTGAAGCCAAACCCTGTGCTCCACACCATTTTTTCAACCATTCACAGTCTGCCTGGCAAAGTACTACTTCACTCATGCCATTGACAGGCAGCATCGCCTGAGAAGGATACTGTGTGTGTTATTTAGTTCTAGGCTCCCCTCCCCAATCTCTACAAAGTCCTTCTTGCACTGTTTCCTAATCTCATGTTGAGCCAAGCTTCATCTGTCCCTATGGACAATGACGTCTCAGCTCAGACTCCTGTGCAGCTGTTCTTGTGATCCTGAGGATGTGCTTCCTGTCCTCTCCAAGCCATGGCACCAGGCAGGCACCTTACTTAGTTTTCCTGCTCCCCCAGTTCTATCCCTCTAATAATTGAGTCCCCACCAGGAGCTGCTTCCTTTCCTGTGGTGTTCTCTCTGCCTCCTTTCTGTGGCCTCCCTTGTGACAGTTGTCCTCAGCCTCCTTAGTCTCCTCTCCATGGGTGTAGATCCATAGGGGAAAGCCATGCTCCCAGAGTGGTGTGGGCGTGGATTGTGGAGTGGAACAACTGACTGGGTGTACCTCTGTCCAATATCCTCACCTCCCTGAGCCCACTGTGGTCCAACTGCTGCTTTCTTGCAACCCTGAGTGTAGTGGTGGTGGCTCTGGTGCTCCTGGATGGGGGAGGTTCTTCTCTACTGCTCAGTGTGGCTCGAAGATGGGCAACTTTCTCCTCAGGGCAGAGAGTTGTCTCGCAAATCAGGGGCATCTCAGCCTCAAGAAAGAACTCCTGGAAGTTGCTGCTCCACAGCCATTACTTGCACTACTTCCCACATGCTTATCTACTTTTTTGTGTGTGTGTTTGTGCATGTGATTAGTTTATTATATATATCACTCCGCCACACCCCCAAGCAACTATTTTGAGCTGCGCAGGGCCTTGTGCCTCAGAATGGTGCAGTTTGAATATCTGGGCCAATATGTTTATTACTATACGTACACCCCTTTTGTACATAAAGCTCCTATTATGGGTTAGCGATCACCCAATGCTTACTAGGTCTTATGTTACAGCCATTTTTCTTTTTTCTCTCTAGTGGACTCTTTGAAAGGCCCTTACCTATATATACTTAATTCATACGGTTTTTAAATAATTTGACTTTAAGGGTTATGTCAAGCTGTCACCCCTAATTCTGCTCATTACTACAATTTGTGCCTATATGTTAGAATGGCACCTTTCTTGTGTCTGAACTGATATTAATCTCGATTCAATTTATATTACTACTGCCTGGTCAGTTGCTTATATTGTTAATTTTTGATTAATTGTTATAATTGATGATTCTGGTTTCCTCAGGGAAATTTAAATGATTGCTTTGTTACCCGTTACTACAGTTCCACCTATTTTATAACAGTTTGTAAATTAGGACTTTATCTCCTAAGTTAACTAACTTCTCATTTTACCCAGATTGTGTGGTAGGAGAGTTTCTGGTTGTATTTACTGACTCATATCTTTCCACACATCATAAATGTTATTTGATAGTTATTATATAATAATAAGTTTCCTTTTTCAAATAGTTACAAGGTGTTTAATATTTTATTTATACTGTATTTTGCTACACTATCTTTACTGTTTTTCAGAGAGACAACCTGGTAACCTTTATACTAAAATATATGGTCATTACAATGTTAAAATTCAGCTTGCCTCTACTGGTTTGTGCTTTCTCCCTGTTGAGATTATGACATCCCCAGTTTTATTAAAAATGAGTCCCTTGAATCCAACATTGTTGTTATACCTCAATCTTATTTCCCATGAGTGATCTAATAGCATACTCTTGAAACATCAAGGGACTTAACTCTCTTTGTAAGCATAAGCAAACTCTTACCTATCTTAAAAAACACAAAGCTCCAATTGCTTTCTTACAAGAAACTAAACTATTGACTGACAATGTCATTAGACTCAAGAAGGACTGGGTTGGCCAAATATTTGATTCTTCCTTTTCCTCAAAAAAAACACAGAGTAGTCATCTTATTACATAAAAATCTCAAATGGGCCCATGTTAATACTATTACTGATGTAGAAGTCAGACAAGTAACAGTTATATTGAATAATCCTACTGGCCCTATTATGTTAATTAATGTATATGCCCCCAACTCTGATTCTGCAGAATTTTTTCATAATTTAGCTCATCAAATTATGTTAAATAACAAAAGTAACATATCAATCCTGTTGGGGGGCAACTTTAACCTTGCCTTGGAAGCCTGCCTTGACAGGAGTAACTCTTCCAAAGATGCGCACCCTAGATGTATTAATGCTCTTTCATTGCTACTGAAAGATTATGGACTCTCTGACACTTGGAGATTGTTACATCCTAGGGATCATGATTATACTTTTTACTCCCCACTTCATAAACCATACAGTAGAATTGATTATTGGTTTACCTCCCCATTCATCACTTACAAAGTAATTAAAACCTCAATCCTCCCCATTACAATATCCGATCATTCCCCTATTCGGTTACATTTATTATGGGGCCCTCCACCCTCTAAATCTCCATCATGGCATCTTGACCCACTTCTTCTTAGAGACCCTGAGTTTTTACCCTGGATCAAAATCCAAATTCAAGAATTCCTTTCCTTTAACACACCTTCTGAGACGTCCATGGCCTCTATTTGGGAAGCACTGAAAGCCACAATTAGGGGCAAAATGATTTGCTATGCCACCCACAGAAAGAAATTAAGAGAGCATCAACTAGTGGAACTGGAAAAACTACTTAAAGATAAGGAAACCCAATATTTCAACACTGGTCATCCTAATCCCAACTCTCAATTTCATCTTGAAATATTGCAACTAAGGATCAAAATTAATGACCTTATATCTCGTTAAGCTGAATTAGCACTCCCTAGGCTCAAGCATAATTATTGGGAACAAGGTGACAGATGTGGTAAATTGCTCTCATACCAACTTAAGGCTCAACAAATGGACAGGCATGTAGCTGGCTTAAAAGACTCCTCTGGCCAAATCCTCACTGACAACTCTTCTATCAATCTCATCATGAAATCTTTTTATCAACAATTATACTCTCAACAAAATCTAGCACAGATTAGTCATATCCAAAAATTTCTAGACAACTTACTTCTCCCACATCTTTCTGAACAGGATAGGTTTATCCTTGATAAACCCCTCGCCCTTCAGGAGATTCAAACAGCACTATCCTCTTTAAAATCTGGCAAATCCCCTGGAGGTGATGGTTTCCCCATAGATTTCTATAAATCCCTTTCAGACACTCTCTGCCCTTTGCTTCATTGAGTCTTTCAAGAATTGCTTAATAATGGCACACTTCCTCCCACGTTGACTGAAGCTGTCATTACTGTTCTACCAAAAAAAAAAAGATAAGGACCCTTCTCTCCCATCCAGCTACAGACCCATTTCACTACTCAATACGGACAGCAAAAGCTTTGCTAAACTTTTAACTCTCCATTTAGAACCACTAATTTCCATACTAACCCATACTTCTCAAGCCGGCTTTATTAAGAACAGATCGGGCTCTGACCACCTTTGCTCTTTACTTAATTTAATTCATAAAGTGAAACCTCTTAAATCTCCTGCAGCAGCTATCGCCATTGATTTTGAGAAAGCTTTTGACTCTTTAAATTGTAATTATTTATATCTAATGTTATCTATATTTGGCATTACTAATAATTGTTGTAACTGGATTAAACTGATAAACACATCTCCATCTGCTAGACTTCTTGCAAATTCCATTCTTTCACCCTCTTTCCAACTAGCTAGAGGCACCAGACAAGGTTGTGCTCTATCCCCATCCTTATTTATACTTGCCATGGAGCCCTTATCAGCCTATCTCCATCAATCTAGTGACATTGAAGGCATACACATTGGCAGCTCTTCTCATACAACCCTCTCTTATGCAGATGATTTTCTTATATTATTAGAAAATCTGGACTCAGCAGGACCATCATTAATTCAATCACTCAAAGACTTTACTTCCATCTCTGGTCTAGCTCTGAATTACAATAAATCTGAAACCCTGCCCTTAAGTGATCACTGTAAACCAGAAATGAATGCTCCTCTAGGTTTTCGTTGGGCCCCTCGTGGCATCACATATCTTAGTATTCATATTACTTCCAAATTAGAAAAAACATGGGATGCAAATTTTACCCCCCTGTTATCTACTATTAAGGATACATTTGCTAGATGGAAATTACTCAGTCTTTCTTTTAGTGGGAAAGTCTCTGCCATTAAGATGACTATCTCACCCAAAATACTATACCTTATTACTAATATAACCTTAATCCTTCCTTCTACACTATTAATTAACCTTGATAAAATGATTGGTAATTTCTTATGGGATGGGAAAATTCCAAGATTTAGCCGAACTAAACTTCATTCCCATTGGTCTAAGGGCGGCTTTGGACTCCCCTGGTTCAAAGCATATTTATGGGCCTTCTGCACAGCCCAAACTATTAAATGGTTTTGTAAACCTTCTACCCAATCATCATTATGGACCAATATGGAAGCAGCACTTTGTCCTGGGAATATCCTGACTTCTTACATCTATAACTCACTCCCTACTACCTTAAAATCACATCCTACAATAACAGCTTCAGTATTTTATTGGAAAGCAATTCACAAACATCTTAAGTCCAATCCAACCCCGATCGCCTTTGCTCCAGCTTGGAGCAATTGAAGCATCTCCCTTGACAATCACCCAATTTTTAATCGGAACTGGAAAAATAGGGTAATTTTCTTTTTAGGTGACTTACTTGAACCCAATATTCTTAAACTTAAATCTTTTTCTAATCTTTGTCACACATGAAATATCCCCAAACATGACTTTTGGGAATATTTTCAACTTCGTACTGCATGTGACCCATTTTTTCAGCATTTTTCCACACAACCCCTTTCTGATCAACATATTTCGCAATGGATTAATACAAAATCTGATTTAAGCAGCACTATATACAAAAATATTCAAGACTCCCTTCCGGATCAGACTTTTAAGGCAAAAAATAAATGGAGTATGTTACTAAATTACAATATATCAGAGAATCAATGGCAAAGTTACTGGTTATCGTGCCATAAATCTTTCAAAGACTCTCGTAGTTCCCTTATACCAAAGAAAATTCTCCATTTATGGTATAGAACCCCAGCAGTATTACACCAAATAGACCTAATGAATAATAATAACTGTTGGCATTGTAACTCCCCCAATGGGAACCTACTGCACATCTTATGGCATTGTCCACTCATACTCTATCTTTGGTGTACTGTTTATCAATTTGCATCCAAAGTAATTGGTCATCCTTTTACTTTTGACCCCAGCTTTGTTTTACTAGGCATCCCTGATATCCATAATAATAAAAAAACCTTACAAGCTCATAACAGATGGTTAAATATCCTATTTCTCACAGTTAAATGCCATATACTGATGTTGTGGAAGTCTGTTTCAGTTTCCAATTTCTCAGATATTCTCCAAAGCTCATCCCAATATGCCACTTTAGTTCGTATGACTCATATTTCTTCTGGTTGACTCAAACAATACAATAGATCCTGGCAGAAATTTTTTGACTATTTAAATTCTTCCAAAGTTTCTACCAGTTAAGGTACGGACCATATCAACTTTTTATCCCCCATATCCCACCTATTGTTAACTTTAGGTTTCTCTCTCTCTTCTGGTTATTAGTTTCTTCCTCTCTCTTTTTCTTTTTTCCCCCATCTCCTTTTATTTCTTGTTCTTTCCTTTTATATACATCTTCAATAAACCTCACTGCTTTCCCACTCCATCCGATCGTTAGATGATTTTTGGCATCATTATTTCCTAATTACTTCAACTTGTATAAATAATATATTTCTCGCTCCTGTGCTTCCTCCAATTTGTATCTCACTTGTCAATATTATTACCTTGCTTTAATGTATCTTGTTATCATGAAGATGTGTACCTACTCAATACTGGCTATATAGTTTTTAATTCATATTATATAAGTCACTCTTCATGTAATGATGCTGTATATTAATATACAATTGTATTAATGGATGTTCTTTTGTCTGATACTGAAGATGTCTATCTATGCTCTATTTGTTTAAATAATAATAACAAGATTAACTGCAAAAAAAGAAATGACCTTAAGTACAAAATGAGGACTGGTACACAAGATAACCCAGTCCTTGTGGAAAACAAGATCAGGAGGATCCTCAACCAGAGCGTGCAGTTCAGAAATACATCAAGCAGACATCATAGCCAGGAGGAAAAATGTCTTCCAAGAGAGGAAGCACAACTCACAAACAGCAGCAGACTCAAAGGAAGTTGCAGTAAGGGTCTCCAGAACCAAATTAAAGTCCCAAACCAAAACTGATCACATACTTTGGATGCAGAAGTAGAATACCTCTGAGGAACCTGTGACAAATGTTAAGCTAGGCCACCATTTTGCCAGTAGTGAGACTATGTTAAGCAGACACTGCAGCCAAGAGGACCTAATGGGGGAATACTAGCTTGGCAGAAGACACCAGGAGAAAGGACTGCTGTGTGACTGGATTTCTCTGCTGGGACTAAAGCAGAAGAACCTTTGTACTTGGACCTTTAATTTAGGGTAAAAAAAAAAACTAACAAACAAAACAAAAAAAAGTGTGTGTTTGTTTGAGTTAACTGAACTGAATGGGTATCTGAACAGTTATTTAGGTGTAAATCTCAGGTGATTGAAAGGACTTAAAAACTGTGAAGTTTAAATTACTTGTAGAAAGATCTAGTAAGTAGGGGGAGTGGCTTAGCTAGAAGGAAGCTACATTTAAAGACTGCCTTAGAAAGATTCTGCTAATAGCTTGGCAGAAGACACCAGGAGAAAGGACTACTGTGTGACTGGACTTCTCTACTGGGACTATATTGCCCTCCGTCCCTCCCCTCCACCCCTCACCCAAAGCTAGTTCTATTTTTATAGGCACAGGATTTGACTGACAACTGGAACTTCCTGTTTGGGAGCAGGAAGTGAGTGATCACAGAACCACCAAAGACCCACCATCCTAGAAGGGCAAGGGTAGCTCTGGCCCCTTCTAGCTGCTGGAGGTCTGCCTCTGAGCAAGTAAGTGGTCTACTGAGAAATATAGGATATTCTTGTCTCAGAACAGGACAATCAGGAGCTTAAAGGGCACACAGGCAGAAAGTAAGGAGAGAGAGAACAAAACAGAAGAAAGAGTAAGGATTGCAAACAGTTAAGGGTCCAGAAATAAGACATGATTGGAATGGTGCAGTGCAGTGGCTGTGGAGCAGCAGTCTTCCGGGATATATTCTGGAGGATGTGGTGTTGTCCCATCTGCAGGCACCTTTCTGGGCTGAGGGAGGAGGTTGCTCATCTCCAGGCTGAGTTGGCCAGGATTTGTGGGGACCTCCTCTTCCATCCAGGGACCACCAGTGCCACTGCCGTTGCCTCAGAGGTTGCCAAGAAAGAGGAGCATTTGGACCACAGTGGGCTCAGGGAGGGTGAGGGTGGTGGAACAGAGGTGCATTCCTCTGGTTGTACCTCTCCATAATTCCTATGCCATTCTGGCAAAGTGTGGTTCCTCTATGGAGGCACCTGCAGTGGAGACAAAGGAGGATGCTGGGAACCTCCACAAAGGAGACCCACAGGAGGGTAGCAGGGGACCCTGCAGGGGAAGGAAACAACTCCTGGTGGGGGACTCCATTGTTAGGAAGGTAGAACTGGGGGAAGAAGAGGAGAGGGAGGTAAGGTGTCTGTCTGCTGCCATGGCTTGGAGGGACAGGGATCGAATCCTCAGGATTGCCGGAGCAGCTGCACAGGGGGAGGGAGCTGGATGTTATTGTCCACCTAGGGACAAATGACCTGGCTAAGAAAGGGATTAGAGAAGTGCAGGAAGAGTTTGTGGAATTGGGGAAGGGTCTTAGTCAAGTAGCACTCATGGTAACCTTCTCGGAGGTGCTGCCCATCTATGGCATAGGAGAGGCTACGGTGTTCTGCACCATGGGATTCAAACAGTAGTTGAAAAACTGGTGTGGAGCTCAGGGATTTGGCTTCATTGGGGACTGGGGGTCCACCTGGAGTGATGCAAGCCTATACTGGCATGATGGGCGCCATCTGTTTGGGAGGGGAACCAGGATCCTAGGTGATAGGTTTAAATGCTTCATTGACAAGCATTTAAACTAGGCAAGGGGGGAGGCACTGGAAAGGAGCAGGGAAATCCTAGACCCCCCAAATAATCATGGTAGTAAGTGCGGCAAACACCAACATAGAGGTGTCGATAGGGAGAAGGGCAGGGGTAAATGGAGAAAGTGACAAAGGCAAAAAGGACAGGGATGGGGCAAAAAGGAGTAAGGCCATCAGGAAATGGAGGGTAATGAGTACCAATGCCTGTAGTCTGGGCAACAAGCTCCCTGAGCTGGTAGCCTTGATGGAAGAGGGATGCCTGGATATCATAGCAGTCACAGAAACATGGTACACAGAGAACCATGGCTGGGATGTTAACATACCAGGGTACATAACCTACAGGAGAGACAGGCAGGGGAGAAGAGGGGGAGGAGTAGCTCTCTATGTAAAGGAAGGGATAAAAGTAACTGAACAAAAGAGTAAACAGGAATGAGAGGAGGCACTGTGGGTCACCTTGGAGACTGGAAAGGGCACCACAATCCACACAGGGGTTGTGTACAGACCCCCATGTCAGGGGGAGGGAATGGACAAGGATATGATAGAAGGCATTCTTAGAATGGCAGAGAAAGGGGAGATACTGTTGATGGGAGACCTGAATATGCCAGATGTTAACTGGAGCACATTTGCTGCAGCCACATCCAAGAACAGAGCCATTCATGATGCCCTACAGGTGGCAGGCCTCAGACAGCTAGTTTCAGAACCCACTCATGAGGGAGCAATCTTAGACCTTGTACTCTCAAACGGGGGCAGTGAGAAGATCTCAGATCTAGAAGTGGGTTGCCATCTGGGGACAAGTGACCATCAAACAGTGCAGTTCACGTTAAACTCAGCTACAGAGTCAAGCCATACAAAAGTGAGGGTACTGGACTTTAGGAGGGCTAACTTTGGCAAGATGGGAGAGTGCCTCAGAAAAGCACTAACAAACAGGCTAGAAGGAGGTGTGGAGCAACAATGGGGAATCATCAAAACTGCCATCACAGAGGCAACAAGCCTTTGTGTGAAGCAAATAAACAAATCAAAATGAAAGAAAAAGTCACTATGGTTCTCAAAAGAGGTGGCTGTGAAAGTCAGGAAGAAAAAAGATAGCATTCTGGAAGTATAAGGAAACACAGAAGGAGCAGGATAGAAAGCAGTACCACTTAAGGCAGAAGGAAGCAGGGAGGGAAGTCAGAATAGCAAAGGCCAAAACTGAGGAAAAGATAGCCAACTCAGTTAAGAAGGGTGATAAAACCTTTTAAAGGTACATCAGCGAGCGTAGAAAGACAAAGGGAGGGATAGTGAGGCTGAATAGAATGAACGGTGGGTGGGCAGAAGGTGACAGTGAAAAAGCAGGGATACTGAATGAATATTTTTGATCAGTATTCACAAAAGAGGAGGGGGATGTGCCTAATCCAATTAACAGAAGCACTCTTGATGAGGGGGGTCAATCCTAGTCCTTTCACAGAAGAAAGGGTTCTGCAAGAACTCCTAAAACTGAAGGTGGACAAAGCAATGGGTCCTGATGGAATTCACCCCAGAATTCTAAAAGAATTAAGGGAGGAACTAGTGAAACCACTGGCTACTCTTTTTAATAAATCATGGGAGGATGGTGTGGTACCCAAGGACTAGAGGAAGGCGGATGTGATTCCCCTTCACAAAAGTGGGACCAAGACAGAGGCAGGAAACTACAGACCTGTCAGTCTGACTTCTGTGGTAGGGGAAGTGATGGAGTCACTTCTGAAGGAAAGAATAGTTGAGTACCTAGAGGCCAGTGGGGCACAGGACCCAAGGCAGCATGGGTTCACAGCGAGAAGGTCATGTCAGATAAATCTAATTGATTTCTTTGACTGGGTGACCAAAGTAGTAGACCAGGGAGGGGCTGTGGACATGACCTACCTAGACTTTAGCAAGGCATTTGACACATTCCCACACAAAAGATTAATAGTCAAATTAACCAGCCTGGGAGTGGGTCCCAGGGTGGTAGCCTGGGTAAAACATTGGCTGCACAACAGGACACAGAAGGTAATTGTAAATGGAGTCCACTCTGAAGAAAAAGGGGTTACTAGTGGGGTACCGCAGTGTTCAGTATTGGGTCCAATTATTTTTAATGTCTTCATCAGTGACATTGCAGAGGGACTGGAAGGAAAAGTATACCTTTTTGCAGATGACACAAAGATCTGCAACAGGGTTGATACACAAGGAGGTGTGGAAAGGATGAAAAGGGACTTGGCAAGGTTGGAGGAATGGTCAGAAGTATGGCAACTAGGATTCAATGCAAAGAAGTGCAAAATAATGCACCTGGGAAACAAGAACCCAGGGGAAGAATACACAATGGGTGGGGAGGTAGTAACAACAACAAAAAAGGAAAGGGACCTGGGGGTAATCATATCAAATGACCTTAAGGTTAGCAAGCAATGTAAGAAGGCAGTAAGGAGGGCTGGGGGTATACTGGGATGTATAGGGAGAGGCATCAGCAGCAGAAAACAGGAAGTTGTTATCCCTCTGTACAGACAGTTGGTGAGACCCATCTAGAGTACTGTGCCCAGTTCTGGAGACCCCATCTCCGCAAGGACATAGACAAGATAGAGGTAGTCCAGAGGAGGGCAACTAAAATGGTGCAGGGTCTGCAAGAGAAGCCGTATGAGGAGAGACTAAAGGAGCTTAATATGTATACCTTTGAAGAAAGAAGGGAGGGGGGGGGGACATGATAGAAACTTTTAAGTACCTCAGTGGAATCAACAAAGTCCAAGAGGGTAGCATCTTTCAGAAAAAGAGACGTGCAAGAACAAGGGGACACAATTTAAAGATAGAAGGAGGGCGGTTCAGGGGTAATATGAGGCAGTATTATTTCACAGAGAGGGTAGTGGATGCATGGAACAGCCTTCCTGAGGAGGTTGTGGGGTCTAAAACTGTGGGAGAATTCAAGAATGCATGGGACATACATAAGGCAATTCTTGTGGGGGGTAGGAAGAAATTGGCTGTTGGTTAACTAGGATCTGCAGCTTATCTTGTAGGTAGGGAAATGGGCAGACTAAATGGGCCAAGCGGTCCTTATCTGCCATCAAAGTCTATGTTTCTATGTTTCTATGTTACCCAAGGCCAGAGTCCATAAGGCACAGAAGGTAATTCATCACTAGACTGAGCACAAAGGGGTCCAACTAACAGGGAGTGCACCAAAATGTAAAATGTTTCCATTTTTGAAAGTAGTTGTATCTAGTAGCAGACTTTCTAGCTGCCAACAGGACAACTGCAACTTCTGGGGAAAACCCAAAGGGAGAGAGTTATACAACCTTAGGAGCCAGGCGGGAAGGTACAGGGATTGAAGATCACGCTGCACAAGAGATCACCACTCCTGTGATAGAAGCCCCTCTTGTAGAGGGAGCAAGACAGGGGGTTCCAGTGCCATTGCTGAAACAGAGGGAACCAGATTTGTTTGGGTCAGTACGAAGCCTCCAGAATCTGGGTGACTGACTGGCAACTTGAACAGAGCCCTTTGCATCAGAAAGAATGAAACATTCATGAATTTCCTTTTCCATTAGAGGGACAATGTGTCTCATCAAAAAAGTCCAGACCCCAGAGTGAGTGAGTAGAAAAGTGGCAGATTTCCATTTGTAAGGGCTGGAGTCACTCTCCTGTGTCTAGGGTTATTTGAGGGCTTCTTGTCTAGGACAGAACCCAGTTTACACCATGAATACCAGTACTGAGCCAACACCAATCACATTGCCATCATGGGTCACTGGTGACAGGGAATCACGGGTGCCTTAAAACCATACCCTGAGGCACCATTAATATGAGACCACACACAAACCAGACTGTCCATATCAGAGCTGGGATCAAGCTTGATAGTGTTTAAGTAGCTTCCAATGGTACACAGCTATTTAGGCATTCCTAGGACATAAACATCTTTTCAGAATGGTACCTGCACACACTATATTAGATTCTTTACCGGGGCCATTCCCTATACATACATTACTCAACATAATCCTAGGGTTTTTGCATATCTCTCCCCCAACATTAGAGGTGCATCCAGTTCTACTGCCGCTGCTATGCATTAGATAGATGGTACCCAGCTGTTTGTGGGGCCTATTTGCCCACACCATGACTACATTTGTTTCAAGTCTACCCCCTGACATAAAAGGGCATACTGTAATTACATTTGACAGTACATACGGGGTGTCTCAACCCTACAAAACTCTAAGCTCTCTTGCATGCTCCCTGAAGCCCTTGAACTCCCTAGACCATTTTTGCAGTCCTAAACTCCTCAGGTATGACAAGCTCTTACCTGAGTGGCAGACTCAGACTGAATGTGTCTCTATGTGCCCAGTAGAACAATTATGAAACGTATATCAGCATTGTATCAGTACTAAGTGCAAAAAGCATGATTGGCAGTTGCTTGTGCCTCCCTTTGACACTACACTTACAGCCATAGGGAACTAAAAAACACAAAAACTGACTCCATGTCTGGCCCCTTCCACAAGTGCTAACTGACCCCAACACTTGTAAATACCCCCTCCTACCTAATGCTCATTTATTCAGGTACCTGCCAGGCATTTCACTACACACTGCCCAGGACATTAAAAAATTAGCTCTGAATTAAGAAAGGTGAACTTACTGTTTGCTCCAAACAGATATTTCTTATTTTTTTCTCCCTCACCCTCTCCCTCCTCCTCTCTCTCTCTCTCTCTCTCTCTCTCTCTCTCTAAGGAGTGATCCCAGAAGGGTTCCAGTGACATCACTTGAGGGGTGCCCCACCAATTGTGCCTTTTGAGGAGGATGTCTCCTTTCCTCTCGAGAGTCCATGGAGCCTCCATCCCTCTAGATTCTCTTGATGTTCTGTTCTGGAGATCAGGCACACGGTGACCAGTGCCACCTGAACCAAGGGACCCTGCCACAACCCCTGGGACTGCAGGCCCCCAAGACTCAGTCACAACCAGAGGTGCTGGACTACTCCCCTCTCCCAGGCTTTAGCCATGGCTGCCTAAGCAAGTGCCCTAGTGCCTTCCTCTTAGAGTCTTGTGGGAAAGGCATAACTATACATATGCATGCTCCAATTTCCCACTCTTAGCCAAGTCAGGCCTCTCAAGCATGAGTATCCAAACATCCTGTCTCCAGGCTTTTCCCTCTTCACCCCCCAACTTAATCCTTTGAGTGCCCTCTGGCAACCTGCCTCAACACTATCTGATCAGAGAGGCTGGTTGGTTACATGTTGTAAGGATATGCAAAGAGGTCGATGTCCAGGCAACCCCACTTTATGAAGAGGTTACCCACAGCTGTGTCCAGCAGCTCTCATTCATGGCAGAGCTTCAGGAATGGCTTAGACTATCTGCAAGAGTGTTTAGGGTACCAGGCAGGAAGACTTGACATTAACATTTTGTGTTTCATGGCCCAGTGCTAGACTCTTATTACCTCTTTACAGCGAGGGTATGAGCGGACACTGCCTTGATAATTTATGTAGTTCCATCACTAAGATGTTCTCCATATGAATAAGCTACTGATGACCAAGAATGAGGGTAAGTGAAGGCCTGTATTCCAAGCAGAACAGCCCTCATCCTCAGAGTATTGCTATGCAGAACTATGTCCAAAGGAGGACCACTGACCCAGTATCCAAAAGGGCCCCAGATGAGTACCCCATCCAGAACCCAAGGCATCTGTTGTCATCACTAGGAGATTGAGGGAGAAAAGGTGGTCCCATCTTTAGGCTGAAGCTCTCCAACAACCAAAGCAGGGATTGGCAGAGTGGAGGGGTCACCTTTGAGACAATCCAGCTTATTTTAATTCTGAGTCCACTGAGCATGAAGGAACCATTGCAGAATCCTCATATGCAGATGCACCAAAGGAAAAATTAGTATAACAGAAGCCATGAGGCCTATATGTCATGGGAGACATCTGGCTGTGGCCGTTGCTAGAAGAGATCAGCTGAGTCTGGGCAACCAGTACCATAGCACAGTCAAAGGGACGGAAATCCTAACCTAATTCTGTGTCTATAACTGCTCCAATGTATTGGAGATGCTTGAATGGAGAGCGTCTACTTCATCTCCTTCACCAGAATGCCCAACTGTTCAAAGAGCTGTGCGGTACTGAACAGTGTGTAACCAATAACCTCTTTTGACAGGGCTTTCAGAAGCCCATCATCCATGTAGGGGAAGACAGAGGCCTTCCCTTCCCTTCTGAGATGGATACAAATGCTGCAAAGCATTTGATAAAGGCACATGGTGCAGACATTAAGCCAAAGGGCAAGACATGAAACTGATGGTGTGAGCCTTGGAGCATAATCTGCAGGTGTTTTCTCTGGACTTGCAGATCTTGATATAAAGGTAAGCATCCTTTATATCTGGGGTATACATCCAATTCCATTGCAGTAGCAAGGGTAGGAGGGACTGCAAAGAGACCATGTAAAACCTTTTGTATTCGATAAAGAGGTTGAGGCCCCCCACAGGTTTCAGATGGGCAATAAAACCCCAGTCCACTTTAGTTTAGTTTAGTTTAGTTTAGTTTAGTTTAGTTTAGTTTATTAGTCTAGGAATTAATACCTTTGAGCCAGGGCTCTTTTACAAAGGTTCCACGTCACAAAGAACATTTAACAAAGCACGATACACATTACAGGTAAAACCAGACAGGAAAGTTACATCATAAATTTGCTATTAACAGTTTAAGGCAGTAACGTTTTTTAAGTTTCATAGAAAAACAAGCTATAACAGGTTCAAGCGAGTAGACAATTTCGAGGTTAAGGAAACTTCCAGGGAGAGGGTGATCATTAGGCACCAAAAGGAGGCTAGAGAGGAGGGAAAGGTGGTGAGCGGGAGAGTAAGTGAGAAGGGACAGGAAAAAAGGGGGGGAGTGAGTTTGGGTGGGAGACAGGAAGTAGTAGAGGTATCAGAGGGTTCATTAGTCAGGGAGGAAGCACTTTGGCACTACAAAGTACCAGAAATAGCTCAGATTCAGATATGCAACCAGGAAAGGCTCTGTGGCTCTTTAACATAGAAGGGTTTGAACCTCTTATTTATTTATTTAAATTGTGTTGACCAGGTAAGCCCGCTGAGACCAATGGTCCCTTTTTCAGGCTCCACCTGGAGTTGGTTACATAAATGAAAGTACATGACATTGATCAACATGCAGTACAGAAGTTATTGTTTGTTCTACACATAGGCAAGCATATTAGAAAAGTCACTACAGAATAATGGTTTGCTCTACATTTAGGTCAGCTTACTTACGGAGACAGACACTAGAGAAAGTAAACAAAATAAGTCACACAGTGTATGGCAAGCCATTAGTTACTACAGTACAATAATAGGAGCAGTAGGAAGCTAATAACTACATAAACCTCTACCAGCAGGAGGGCAAGATATCCTAGTTTATAATGGCTTGGGAGGGGAGGATGCATGGGAGGGACAGAGGAGTTCTAGGGCATGCCCCTGCTGAACTACCTCCAACACCCAACCATCTGTCACAATCTCCCTCCACTTTGGTAGGAAGAGAGAGCTGTGGTTCTCCCACAAAGATTCTATGATCTTCAAGGAATGTGAAAGGGAGTCAGAAGACATCAGGGCAACAAAGGAACTACCAAAATCCATACCTTTGGTGAACCTGGCGTGGGTACCAAGAGGCAAAGGGGCCTGTTGGAAGGTCTGAAGCTGCTGAGATCAGTGGCCAGGTCCCTGGGAATAACCTCTACCAGGGCAGGTACAGTATATGGCCTATAAAATAAACCCCAGCCCCTCCCCTCCTCCCCTGAAGCTTACGATTAAGGGTGTTGAGGGATCTCAGGGTTATATTTGATTGCCTGAAGGTTCTGCAAGGCAGATTCATTGGAGCCAAAAATCTGCCTACCTTTAAATGGAGCATTATGGACAGATTGCTGGACATCAGTGGAAAAGCCAGCAACACGCAGCCAGGAGTTGTGGTTCATACAAATGACAGAAACGACTGCATGAGCAGCAACAGTGGCATCATAAGCAGACCATAAGAGATGCTTACCAGTCTCCACACTGCGGGCAGTCTGTTGAACTACAATTTTATCTGGTCTGTCAGGCAGCTTGTCAGCCATGGCAGCCATAGACTTCCACAGGCTGATAGGATATTTAGTCATATAGGTGTGGTAGTTGGCAATCCTGAGGCCAAAGGGGGGACCACCTAAGCACATGTCCTTCCTTGAATCAAAGAAAATGGATATGCTTAGAAGCTTTAGATCTGTATTGTGCAGCCATCATAAGAGTCAGTCACAGGCTGAGAGGAATTATATGACTTATCTGAACTGGCAGGGTATTGTTTTTCTGTCTTATGAGGCATGGCAAGCAAAGCACAAGGTTGGTGCTCCAATACCAAATAGATAAAAGGAACTATCAGAGTAGGCAGAGCAGACAGCTCCAAGAACTCAGAGTTTTCTTAGAGGAATATTCCTACTTGGCAGCAATACCCAACCTGGTCTTGGACTGGACCAGTCAAAGAAAATACTGAAAGGCATCTTCAGCTGGGGACCTCAGAGTGTAATGTGCACTGTTCTCCATACAGAAGGATAAAGTCAAACTAGAGCCTACCATGTGGGGGGATCAGACCTTCCTTTTACTTAAGACCCACAAGACCAACTTAGGGTAGCTGGTTCATTCTCCCTAGGGTGTCATACAGATGAGGCACACTGATGACTCTCGGAGAGAAGACAACTCCATAAATATAGTTAGGCTTACAAAAGCATTACAGCAATGATTCCAGATTACATGGCTGAAAGGTTAGAACTCAGGGACATGAATTCCTCTTCAAGGAATGCAGCTCACTGAGAGTTGTTAATACCAAGGACAAAAACCAAACGTTCTGAGTACTTCTTCAGCCAGGTAGTCCCAACATTTTGGAATACGTTGCCTCTAAAATTTCATTTGTATAATAGTAAAAGGCCCTCACGAAATGCTGTTAAAACTTGGTTCTTGGAGACACTGCTAGGTCAAGTTAAGGTTTGTTGTGGCTAATGGTTTGAAGTAAGCTATTTGTCTGTATGTAACTGTAGATGGAACTGTAATTTGGTTATGTATTGTACTTTGTTTATGTCATTGTCTGTTGTTAACCATTTGTTTTGAAAAACCACAGGTCACCATTTTAAATGAGTTTTACTCAATGGTCTAACCCATTTAATAAAAATGAAAAATGAAAAATGATGAGTTCTGGGTAGGACGAAACACGTGTCTGTGTCTTCTGTTAGCACCCTTTGCAGATTGTGTGAGAGGCTCTCTGGCACCATGCATTGTTGCACAAAGCTGAACCAGCCTAAAATTTCATAGTGATTTGCATATACAGCCTATAATGCAAAGTATTATGGGGGTATGTGTGATTTTGTATTTCTTTGAAACTTGGCTTTATGGCCAATGCCCTTTAGGGTAATCCTTGCCTCAGTGTTTTTGCACTAAGGATCTTTGTCTTCCTCTTACTTATAGTCCATCTCCATTAAATCCAGATTAAATCCAATTCCTCATCATGAACAATAATAGGCAGGAGGTTGAGAGCAAGATGAAGCTGAACAGGAAGAACAGTTGACAGATTATGGCAAACTGAACTGAAAACCCTAACACTGTCGACTAGAGAGAGTGGCAGACGCTTATGAAAAAGTTCAAACACTGTCTGAAACAGCATCAGCACGGGGACGGACCCAGATGGTGATGTTGATGACTGAGCCATTGACATGATGGTGCACGACAACAGAACCAGATGTAAATCCCCAGTGGGGATTAGATCCAGTGCCAGACCCTGAACTTGGTGTTACAGAGACGGTCAAAGGGTGGTGGGGAGCAGAACCCAAGGGTTTAGCCTGGTATCTATCTTTCCAGAGAAATACAGCAGCACCAGACAGGATGCAACATAGTAAAGCTCCAGAATATTGCAAGGAACAGTAATTCAGTGGCAATTAAGTCCTTTTGTCATGCAATATTTCGTGGCATAACTGACTGCAACTTATTGCGTTGTATCATGGCTAGCTCTGCTCTACCTCATGTAAGAGGTGAGCTGGAACTGGCAGGAGAGGTATTGTTTTCAATGCCTCTGCCTTTTATCATTTGCAAGGAGGTGTTTGCCCATTAATTTAGCAGACTTGTCCTTTTTTCTTTGATGATTCCACATTTTGCACCAATAATAGACAGCAGCGAGGCTGACAGCAAGCTGTGGGGAGAAGGAGTGGGTGACTACAGCGAAGCAGTCTGCAATGCACACTGTTTGTCCTCCATGACTTCGAGTTTCAGATCAACTTCCAAGGCCTTCTTGCAATGTCTCTGTGTAGCCTGGTTAAAGCCCTGGCAAATGCTGCAGGCCTTCAGACAGTGGATGCACACAGTGAGCACTGTCCTTGTAAATTTTGACTTACTGCAATGACAACAGTGGAACAGCTGTTCCTTTTCATTCATTAGTAGCATAAACATTTAAATAAAATAAAATAATGAAGCAGTAGAAGCATAAGCAATGCTTCCAATGTTTGGCGGCATTATTCAGCAGCAGTGGACCAATGAGAGGTTGATGGCAGGAGAAAGGACTGAAGAATGATGGGGACACCAATGGTAGGCATCGACTATACACACTGACGTGGGTGGAACCTGCTAGCAAAGGTTTCCAAGTGGTCCTGGCAGACTGCTTGCAGTTCAATGATGTGACTCAATAGAGGGAGATACCCTCAAAGAAGATCTACAGCTTTAAGGTTTGTAAAACCCCAACCCCTCTCCTCTGGGTGGGCAGGTTTAGTCCTAAGGACACCTCACCTCCCACTCATTGAGTAACCTTGAAAAAGTGCAAGTGAGCTAAAGAT
This sequence comes from Neoceratodus forsteri, assembly GCA_016271365.2. Taxonomy (NCBI): domain Eukaryota; kingdom Metazoa; phylum Chordata; order Ceratodontiformes; family Ceratodontidae; genus Neoceratodus; species Neoceratodus forsteri. Next base: position 865,405,487 of record CM028137.1, on the reverse strand, counting down.
TGAGCAAGTGAAAGAGAGAGCAAGATTCTGTACTGTATTAAATACAGCTGTATGAGAATGGCTTCTAGAGTTATCACAAACAATAGTGGATTTCCAGCTCATGAATGAAGCTAAACTCTGTATAATGCTGGGGAAAAGAAATGATGTAGCAGAAATAGCTGCAAACTATATAGCATCCTTTCAGCTTAGAAATACAAAACAGATGTATTTAAGTGCATTGGAATATGTTTATCTTTGATGTATAAACTCTACCAATAGCTATTTCTTGTCATGCCAATGAAGTTATTTTTGAATTTGAGAGAGAAAGAACACGAGAGAAAAAGGAAGGAAGGAAGTAGGGAGGGAAAAATAAAGAGAGGAAGGAAGGAGGGAGGAAAAAAGAAAGAAAGAAAGAAAGAAAGAAAGAAAGAAAGAAAGAAAGAAAGAAAGAAAGAAAGAAAGAAAGAAAAGACACCCACCCCACCTGTGTGGCAGTTCCTGCTCTTACTATGTAACATTATTTAAGAAAGTTCTCCCATCTTGCCCCTTCCCCCAGTCTTTCTTGTGAAAGTGTCCTGTGCTAGTATTTCACTCCCTGGGTCCCCTAGTAACAGAGCAAGACTGGTTGGTTGGAGTGAGTTTGTGTGTGTGTGTGTGTGTGTGTGTGTGTGTGTGTGTGTATTATCAGGATGCTGGATACTGTAATGTATACTACAATACTAAAAGGTTTGGAGAAATGGACATTGGGGTGGTACAGTAGGTGACTGAATGCTTGGGATGAGAAAAAAATGAAGCTGATGTCAGTAGCAGAACAGTAGATTCATCAATTTCCACTCTGACAAAAGGGAGTCTGTATTTTCAGGGTCCCCATGAGCACCAATACAGAACATTTGATATTGCAAACTGAGCCATTTAAATCACAGGATATGCATGTGCCAATAGGTGCATAAAATCACAATCTGCTCTCAGTGCACATGTTTCTCCATACCATTTCCAGCTCCAACATGGCAGGGGACAAGTGCAGAAAAGATGAATAGGGCTCACAATTAGAAAATTATTATTATTAAACTAGTTAATGTATCTAAATTTGAGAAGAGTGATCTGTGGATGTCTGTATGGTCCAGTTTGCAACAGCCTTCAATCCTTCAGCAATCAGATGTGATAATTCAGGTGGAGGTTTTCTCAGCTTTCACTTTACAGTAATTTTTATATTTGCTTGCGCACATGTGCAAGAAACATAATGCAGCAGCTTAGGAGAGAAGCGGGTTGTGGAGGTGCGGCAGCGTGGCGGCCAATGCCAGCACTGCATTTGTGGGCTTGGTGGTGTGCACCCAATGCAGGCCCAGTGTCCTGATGACACTGGTTCTGCAGAAGTGCCACCCCAGTGTACCAAACAACATCTGCGAAAGAAGAAAACCGACCAGTGTAGTCTTTTTTTTTTACCTATGAAACAAGAAAACGGTCCCTCATGGCCTTTCCTGCCCCCTTCCCCAAACTCCATGATGCCTGACTCATGGAAACATACGCATGTGGTACCTATTTTCAAAGCTGGTGACCCAAATGCTCCAGAAAACTACCGTCCCATCTCTCTCCTCCCATACCTAAGCAAACTATTAGAAAAAATCATACACCACCAACTTTCCAAATATCTGGAAAACTACAACCTTCTGACCCCACTCCAACATGGTTTCCGCAAACACCACAGCACCTCATGAGCCCTGGCCCTTTTCTCCAACCATGTCTTTAGAAACATGGACATCGGTTTGGCCATAGGTGCAGTGTTTGTGGCCCTTTCCAAAGCTTTCAACCTTGTGGACCACCACCTACTACTTGACACCCTGCTCAACCTAGGCTGCTCCATAGATGTGGCTGTTTGGTTCTGCAGCTACCTAGCAAACAGAACCCAGTCTGTCATGATAGGCAAGGTTATTTCTGCCAGTCCACACTGGTGCACCCCAGGGCTCCATACTGGGGCCTCTGTTGTTCTCTCTTTTCATAAATAATCTTCCTGCAGAGAGCATAAAATGCAATGCCCTACTCTATGTTGATGACCTCGTCATCTACCACAGTGCCAGATCCCTCAAAACCATATTCTCTACCCTCACCAATAACTATGGAGCAGCATAAAACTGGTTCCTGTCCAAAAAACTCCTGGTAAATGAGAAAAAAACAAAGGCCATGCTTTTTGGCTCAAAGCCATTCCTCACGAAGGTTGCCAATACAAATTACACACTTCTGATAAAAACCCCTGCTGGATCTCCTCTTGATATAGTATCCTCCTTCAAATACTTAGGAGTGACTCTCAATCCTTCCCTTACTTTTAATGCCCACATTTATAATATTGTAAAGAGGGTCCATCAGAAGTTGGGGACAGCCTACCTGGTCAACCACCTCCTGACCCTTGAAGCTCGCTTTGCTATCACAAAGGGAAAGCTCCTGCCTTTCCTTGACTATTGCTCTCCAGTTTTCTCCACCACCTCTGCCTCACGTCTCTCCTGGCTAAGTACCACATATAACTCCATCTGTGGCTTCGTCCTTCAGGTTCCTTACTCCACTCATCACTGCTCTCTTTACCAGTCACTTGGCTGGCTATCCCTTCATGGCCGCTATGAATATGCCTTGGGAAATCTGGTTGACATCTCTCTCAGAAACTCTCCGAAGTCACCTTTCTCAATGATTCTCTCTGCCCGTCTGGTTACTCGTTCCTGCAGAGAGTCCTCCATTCCCCCCTTGTAGTCTCCCATGTATCTACTGTCATGGGGGGTAAGGCACTCTCTATCGCTGCCCCCTCTCTCTGGAACAAACTTCCACCTGTCATCAGAAATGCACCCTCTCATCAGTCCTTCAAATTGCAACTGAGAGAGTGGCTAAAGTCCCAGGCTACCTGTACGTGCAAGCTAGGCAACCCTCTCACCAAACAGCCACCACAGAAGCCATACTGTATCTCTCGACTTACCACCTGGACACTGATCACTAGTTTGTACCTCTTAGCACTGCTTGCCCCTTCCTGGGTTCACATGGATCACTGTAAGGTATTTCCACCATGCTTTGTCGCATATCCTGACTGATCAAGTGATGTAGGGATCTACGATGTGACCTCTCCACGCGTGATCAACCATGTTTCTGAGACCCAGGCATGCACTCTTGTATTTGTTATGAAACTTGTGAGTTAGATTTGATGTAGAAATACCACTACTTCTCAGTGCAGTTTAACCCCTGCAAGGTATACAGTTTTTTTAAACCAAGGATGGAAATGAGAAAGGAAAATGTGGGCACACCGGGATTTGAACTCTGGACCTCTGGTATGCCGTTCCAGCGCTCTAACCATTAAGCTACAGGCCCACTGGTTACAGTGTCCAAAGAACTTCCTATTTCACAGGCACACATTCCTTTCTCTCTAGTGTTCATGTTACCCAGTGTATATTGTTCCTTTCTGTAACATAATCTGTGCCTATTGCTTCAACCTAGTATTGTTTGCCACTGTATGGCCCGGGTTGTAACTGAAAATGGTCCTTTGGATCAGCTTGCCTACCCGGTCATCAAAAACATGAATAAATAAATAAAAAATGAAATAAATAAATAAACTTGAAATAATTTGGGTGCTGCAATGAAAGGCCACCTCGTCATTGCGGTGTCAGCAATTCCGCTGCAATGAGGGCGCGACCCGTCACTGCAGGGTGGTACCTCACGTGGTGCAACAGTACCAGGAGCATGACGGCTCTATGCAGCCACCTCAGAGCTTAAGGGAAGTGCTCAATCCCCCTCTTGGCATGCCCTTGACCCCCTTCATTTGCTGATGGGGAGCCCAGTCCCCGTCGACATAATTTCCCCACCCCCAAGTTTCTGTTGTGTGCCGAGCGGGTGCCCAATCCCCCTTGGCATCATGCCCCCCCAACAGTCTTTCTTTGCTGACGGGGCACACAATCCCAATCGGCTTCAGTCCCCCCTTCCCAGTTCAGTTTACTGATGGGGAGCCCACTCCCCGTCGGCATAATGTCCCCACCTGCCAATTTCTGCTGTGTGCCGAGGCGGTGCCCAGTCCCCCTTGGCATCATGCCCCCCTCATGTTTCTGTGCCGATGGGGGGCCCAGTCCCCATCGGCTTCAGTCTCCCTTCCCACAAATGCAGGTGGTACACTGGGAGCCCACCCCAATGTACCAAGCAACATCTGCAAAAGAACAAAACTGACCCACGTAGTTTTTTTTTACCTGTAAAACAAGAAAACGGTCCCTCACAGTCTCTCCTGCCCCTCCCCCAACCCGCACCCACCCTCTGCATACCCCTCCTCCCCACACACCCCCACCCCATACTTACCTCTGGAGCCCAGTGCAATGATCTTCGGTGGACCGGGAACACTTCTGCACTCTTCAAAGCCGACCGCGAACTGAAGAAATGCCGGTACGCTGTATAATGGCATAAATAGGGTTTTTTCAACTTCGGTGCATATCTTGGGAATTTTTGGGAATTTTGGCACTAAATTTTCAACATGGGGTTATTGGGACCCCTCCTCATGAATTCAGTGACTGTCATGGCGTTATTCAGTCCAAAAGGTGATTTCGCGGTCATTGTGTGGAATCATCTTTCAGGACCGATTAATGAAATGACAGTGCCACTGTTCATGAGGTGGGCTCTCAAAAAGCTGATGTTACAAATTTGGTGAACAAAAATTCCCAAAATGACTTTCACAAGTGTGTGTTGAGCAGTTTCCATGCACACTCATAACTTCGTGAATTTGTAATATTTTCACTCCAGTTTTTCAACAATGACATTTTCCCACACCTCCTTATGAACAGTACAGCTGTCATTTTACATATCCTGGCCAAAATGTGTTTTCGCACTTCCGGTGCAGAATAGCACAGTCACTGTGGGAAATCAGTTTTAGATACGATTAAGAAAATGACAGTGACACTGTTCATGAGCAGAGGTCTTAAAATGCCTAAGCTGAAAATTTAGTGATGAAAGTCCATAAAATGCACCCTTATAATTTCGCAAATTTGCAATATTTTCATGCCAGATTTTCAACACTGGAATTTTTTCACACCTCTTTATGAACAGTACAACTGTCATTTTTCACATTCTAGCCGAAAAGTGTTTTCGCACTTCCGGCACAGAATAGCGCTGTTGCAGTGGGAAATCAGTGTTTAGGATAGATAAACAACAAGCAAGTGAGAGAGGGGGAGTGAGCAAGCTCAAGAGGGCTCTATTGGGACTGCTACAGATTTCTGTGTGGGCAGAAAAAGGCACCAAAGCAGGTAGGAGCCCAGTACAAAAGGGCAGTCTGCAGCGCCATGAGAAACAGAATGAGAGAGTGAGAGAGGGGGAGTGAGCGAGCTCAACGGAGCTCTGTTGGGACTGCTGTGGATTTCTTTGTGGGAAGAAAAATGCAGGCAGGAGCCCAGTACAAAAGGGCAGCCTGCAGCACTTGGAGAAACAGAACGAGTGAGTGAGAGAAGGGGGAATGAGCGATCTCAATGGAACTCTATCAGAACTGCTGCAGATTTCTTTGTGGGCAGAAAAAAGCACCTATGCAGGCAGGAGCCCAGTACAAAAGGGCAGCCTGCAGCACTGGGAGAAACAGAATGAGTGGGTGAGTGAGAGAGGGGGAGTGAACAAGCTCAACGGACCTCTGTCAGGACTTTAGAGTTGCCCACCCATCTGCCCAGGGTCCTGTGTGGTCCTATATTGCAGCAGGGTCTCTGGGGTGGAGACAAAGCAATGATTGGATACTTTTACGATTGCTGTAATAGTACAGATTTAGTTCTGTTTATTTCTCTAACTGAGCTAAGTTCTGAGCTATACTGTTAGGATTGCTGTAATAATACATATTTATTTGTTCTGTTTATTTCTCTAACTGAGTTGAGTAATACTTGGAGTGCAATATGATTTCTAACTGGGCTAAGTGAAACTAAGAGGGCTGAGAACAAAAACTATGGTAGCTGAGGGGTGAAAAATGGACAAGGAGGCTTTAGGATTGCTACAGTAATACAGTATCTAATGGATGAGATCTGAGACTGAATTAACCTGGTTAGCAAGGGGGCTGTAGGGGGACTAGTGTGGGGGAAACAGGAATTTGAGTTAATAGGGCCCTAACAGTTGTTGTAGGGTACAGAAACCAAGAGTAAGAGCCTGTAACATAAGATGGGGGCTAAAATGGGACAGGTGCCGCATGTCAATAGGGTTGGCGTCTTTGGAAGGGTGGTGGGGTGTACAGGGTGTGGGTCCACCATGATCCTGGACTGGAATTGGAGGATGGGTGGGGGGTGTATGCTCTGTAGACAATTGGTTAGTTTGAGGGAGGAACTGTGGAGGTTAGGGAGGAGTCCAAGTGGAATGGCAGATGAGTGTGATAGGCATCCTGGATGGGGGGCTAATAGGGGATGGCAAGGCGGGATAGGGGAAGAACAACTAAGGACTGAAACCGACCCCAGTATCAGAGACACTAGCAGAAAAGAGAGGAGAAGAGAGGGGGCGCCCAAGGTGAGGGAAGGAGCCTCCGGATGGGGGAGAAAGAGACCATGAGGAGTACCAGGGGAGAGAGTAGATGGCTGCGGATAGGACGGGACCAGGGTGGGACGGGGGCATGGAGGGAACAAGTAGGAGGAGGAAACTGATAGGGGAAGAGATGTAGGAGGGGTATAGACTAGGAATAGATTTGAGCCTCTACTATGGGAAATGGGGGGGAGCAGGAACATACTGAAATGTGGAGGACAAGCGGGGCATGAGAGGGATGGCAACAGGTAGGGAAGAGACAGAGAGGGCGAAAGGGTAGAAGGGGGCTAGTAAGGAAGGAGGGGGGCGACTGGAGGAGAGAAGGCTATGGGAAAGGGAAGGATGGGAGGGGCATCACTATCAGGGTCGAAGGGAATTAGGGCTCTAAATTGAGAACAACGGTGATAGGAGAGGGGTTGGAAATTAGCAGGGAAGGAGGGGAGGTCAACATGGGAAGCTCAGTAGGAAGTAGTCAGGCTGGGAACGGGTTCAAGAGGGATGGGAGGAATAAGGCATAGAAAAGGGGAGAGGCAGAAATATGGGGTACAGATACAGAAGGCACAGAAGGTGCAACTGGCAGGGATAAGGGGCTGGGAAGAACAAATACTGGGGTGGTGGAAGGGGCATTAGAAGTGAAAGGGGGTAAAGGATGGGGAGGTACTTGTCCTGGAGGATTCTCTACTAAAATGGGTGAGATGGGGCAGAAAGGGGGAAGGTACAGCCATATTTGGGTTGAAGCTATCTCTGGGTTGACTGCAGGAGGGGCAGGCACTGCTCAAATGTGCAGCGAGGGGGAAGAAGAAACCTCATTTACTGTTGCATATGGGTACAAACGACTTGTCGGGGGAGACTGGAAGTAGTGAGGGGGAGGTTCTAGGAGTTGGGCAGGCAGTGTAAGAGCATGGGGGAGTCAGTGGCATTCTAGAAGGTACTTCTGGTACCATGTGCAAGCATGGGGAGGAAGGGTAGGATCAATGATTTCATTGAGTGGCTGAGGGATTGGTGCCACACCAAAAATTATGGGTTAGTGACTAACTGGGGTAGGGTCTGGGGAAATAGTGACTTGTACACGGTGGACAGGCTACACTTGAGCAGGGAGGGGACAGGAGTATTAAAGGCAGGATTAGAGGTGTATATCTCTACTACGGTGGATTTAAACTAGTGGGGACGGGTGGCCAAAAGACTGAGATTGGTAGAAAGGACAGGGGAGCCTAATGAGTTTACCCCCCCAGATATAGATAAAGGCAGAGGCATAGTAACTTTGGGAGGGGGAAGGCAGAGTGGTCTGAGTCTAATACAGAAGGTACCACCACCCGACAGGAATAATGTGGAGAAAGGGTGTGGACTACTGGGAGAGGGACACAGGCCAAGGAGAAGAGTGAGAAGAAGGAGGGGTATGGGTGGAAGGTGGTCTTTCTCAATGCAAGAAGCCTCAGGAACAAAACTGCAGAGCTTCATGCACTCCTTTCAGAGGGGAAGGTGGACACTGCTGCAGTGACAGAGACTTGGGCCACAGAGTACCATGATTGGGACTCGGCAATCTCAGGATACAGGATATACAGCAGGGACCTGGGTGTTGGAAGGGGGGATTGCATTCTGTGTCAGGGAAGGGATCAAATGCATAACGGATGAGGGAGAAGAGGAGAGGACAGAGGCGCTTTGGGTGCAACTCCTGGATTCCAAGGATAGAAAGCTGAGGCTGGGAGTGGTGTACAGACCACCAGCCCGATCCTGGGAACTGGGAGGGGAGTTGGCAGAGCAGATATGGAGGGTCTGTAGAAGGGGGAGTGTGGTGATAGTGGTGGATTTTAACCTACTAGGGGTTGACTGGAGCAACCCAGCCACTAGCACTACCAGGTGCTCGTTGATGCATTCCAGGATGGCCTTCTGATGCAACTGGTAAGTGGGCCTACAAGGCTTGGTAGCACTCTGGACCTAGTACTGGCAAATGGGGAGGTGGTGAGGGAGGTAAGGGTGGAGGACCCACTAGCGGGTATCAACCACCAAACAGTGTGGCTCGTTCTTGCACTGGGCAGGGAGACAGGAGGCACATGCACTATGGTCGTGAACTTTAGTAGGGTGGACTTTGGGAGGATGGGAGCAATACTGTGAGGGAGACTCCAGGATATAAGGCCAGCGATGGATGCAGAACAAAAGTGGGGAGTCATAAAGACTGGGCTAACAGAGGCCACAGTAGCCTGCACCAGGGCCAGGAATAAGAAGAGCAGAGCCAAAAAAACATGCTGGCTGAACAAAGAAGTACTGCCAGGTGTGAGGGCATAAAGGGCTGCATACTGGAAGTACAGGAGAACAGGGAAGGGAGAGGATAAGGAGGCTTACGGGAGTTGGTCAAGGGGGGTGGCCAGGAGGGTGAAAAAAGCTAAGGCCTCCAGGGAATTAAGGTTAGCACAGGGAATAAAGGGAGGGGAAAATGACTTTTTAAGGTATGTCAGGGATAAAAGTAAGTGCAAGGAACATATTGTAAGGATAAAGTAGGAAGCGGATTGGGTAGAAAAAGGTGAGGAGCAAGTGGAAATTCTTAATGAGTACTTCTGCTCCATTTTCTCTAAGGAAAGGGATTGACCACCACCAGCATGGGCTGGGGGGTGGGGAAAGGGGGGCATGAGATGACAGACAAAGTGATCACAGGAACTAGGGTGCAAGAGGGGCTGAGGGCAGTAACGGTGGACAAGGCACCAGGTCCTGATGGCATCCACCCCAGGGTGCTGAGGGAGATGGTGGAGCTGTTGGCTGAGCCACTGGCAGATCTGTTTAACACCTCCCAGGAAATGGGGTGTGTGCCCCAGAACTGGAGGTTGGCCCATGTGGTGCCCATACATGAGAGTGGGCCTAGGGAGGAGCCAGGAAATTATTGGATAGTCAGTCTCATGTCCAAAGTGGGTAAGCTTATGGAGGTGATACTGAAACAGATGCTGGCAGCATTCCTAGAGAGTAATGACCTCCAAGATGGCGACAACACGGGTTCATCTCAGGGAGGTCTTGTCAAACCAGCCTAATAGAGTATTATGACTGAGTGACAAGGGAGTTGGACTAGGGCCATGCGGTACATGTCCTGTACTTTGACTTCAGTAAGGCCTTTGATACAGTGCCTCATGGGAGACTGGGAGGAAGGTGACGGCAGTGGGGATGGGAAAAATGCTGACTAAATGGATAGAGACCTGGTTACAGGGGAGGGTGCAGAGGGTGGTAGTGGTGAGGGAGCTCTCTGCACCTACAGCAGTGACAAGCGGGGTGCTGCAGGGGTCAGTGCTGGGCCCGGTGCTATTTGGGCTCTTTATCTCCGATATAGCACATGGAGTGGGAAGCAGGGTTAGTCTGTTCACAGATGATACCAAATTGGGGGTAGTGGTGGACAAAGAGGCTGGATGGGAAAAACTGCAAGGGGACCTGACCAAATTAGAGACATGGTCAGCAGAGTGGCAGCTAGGATTCAATGCAAACAAGTGTAAGGTAAAGCACTTCGGGCCTAAGAACCAGAAAAGGGACTATTGGTTGGAGGGGTGAGGTTGGGGATCACAGAGGAGGAGAAGGACCTAGGGTTGTTGGTAACTGGGAACATGAACAACTAAGCCCAGTGTAGGAGAACAGCAGCAAAGGCAAACAGGATGCTGGGGTGCATCGCAAGGGGGTTCTCATTCTCATCCAGACACAGGGATGTGATCCTATCTTTCTACAGATCATTGGTCAGACCACACCTGGAGTACTGTGTGCAATACTGGAGGCCATACCTGAGGAGAGATATAAAGTTACTGCAGGGGGTGCAAAGGAGGGCAACAAAAATGTTAAAGGGGATGGAAGGAAAGGAATATGAAGTTAGGCTGAACGAGTTGAACATGTACACACTGGAGGAGAGGAGGAATGGGGGGATATGATTCAAGCATTTAAATACCTGAGGGGGGTAAATAAACCTAGCATCGAGGGGGTGTTTAAACTGAGGAGTGGAAGAGAGATGAGTGGGCATGAACTAAGGTTGGAAGGGGGATGTTTCAAGAGGGAAATGAGGAGACACTACTTCACAGAGAGGGTGGTGTCTAGTTGGAATGCGGTGCCAGAGGCAGTAGTAACATGTAGGACAGTCAATAGTTTTAAGAAGTAGTGGGATAACACAAGGGGGGGCAGGGGCTGGGACAAGGGTTGGGACAAGTGGGGCAGAAACTGAGGGGGAGGAAGCTGGGGCAGCTGCAATCTAGGGTGCTAGCTGCACACTTGGGCAGATTTAGATAGACCAATTGGTCTGTTCTGCTGGCAGATTCATATGTTCGAATGTATCTTCATATGTAAAATCACAGTGACTCTGTTCATGAGCAGAGGTCCTAAAATGCCTTGTTGAAAATTTGGTGACAAACGTCCATCAAATAACTGTGTTACAAGTGTGCATTATGCAGTTTCCATGCACCCTTATAACTTTGCAAATTTTTAGTATTTTCACTCCAGATTTCCAATATTGGCATTTTTTCAGAACTCCTTACGAACAGTACAGTTGACATTTTTTACATCCTGCCCGAAATATGCGTTTACACATCTGGCGCAGAATAGCGCGGTTGCTATGGGAAATCAACGTTCAGGACATATTCAGAAAATCATACTGACAGTGTTCATGAGTAGAGGTCAAAAAATGCCTATGTTGAAAATTCAGTGAAATAATTCCACTAAATAACTGTGTTATGCGCATGCATTGTGCAGTTTCCACGTACGCTCGGAAGTTATAGCATTTTTAATATCTTCACTACCGATTTTCAACATTGCCATTTCTTCACACCTCCCTATGAATGGTGCAGTTGTCATTCTTCACATCCTGCCCTATCTGTGTTTTCGTACATCTGGCGTACAATGGCACGGTCGCTGTGAGAACTCAAAGTTCGGGACACATTGACAAACTCACAGTGCCACTGATCATGAGAAGAGGTCCCAAATGCTTTCATGAGGTGGGAGTCACGAAAATTCCATGTTGAAAATTTATAGTGCAAATACCAACAAATACCCTGGGCGTTAGGGTTTCTAACCATATGCCCCACCCTGTACAGACTGACAGGCATCAAGGGTCTGCCTTTGGATTGCCGACTGTAATGTTCATGCTGCTCCACCCCCACTCCACCCCACCCTACAGCCAGTGACAGGCATCAAGGTGTGCCTTGGACTCTTTGGCCCCAGAGTCCACCCCATTATCCTATATTGCACCCATTTCAGCGTATGTCCTTACAGAGTGGGGTGACTGTAATGCTGAACACCCCAAGGCACACCTCAACACTTGTCAGTGTCTGCATGATAGGGTGAGGTGAAATGGCATGAATGTTATGGATGACAACCCAAACGCATACCCCAATGCTTGTCTGTCTCTATGGGTTGGAGGTGGAGTTGGCCTGAAGTTCAATACTTCACTGCCATTCCTACTCTGCATCTGTCTAACTCCTGCATTTCCAATGCTAATACCAGCAAGCAAACATTCAGCATTGACAAATGCTTGTTTTATTTTACTGCAGTCAGGTAAAAGTGACACACACAGATTCAAACTGCACATGCTGTTGAATGCAAAATAACTAACATGATTAAGTGATACTCATAAGCTGTTTCTTTCCCATCCAGTCTCACCTCCTTGAAGACTCCGTTGAGTTGAGGTGCTAGGGGTCAGTGCTGGAGGTACTGAGTAGCACTGCTGTTTTATTTATTTGGAGCAACTGATATTGCTTGTGGAATAAATGTCCTATTTTGCACTTCAGCAGCTTGTGCCATTTGAATCTGTGTGTGCCACTTTTACCTGACTGCAGTGCTTCATGTTGGGCTGGCTGCCCATTCACAAAGTGAGCACCGGGTTCATTCTGAGCTGCATCATGGTCTCAGACCTGTTTGGATTCAATTTTTTATTTTACTGACTGCTGGCAATGAAAAATGTGGGCCACAGTACATCTTTTGTCTGGTTTACAAAATATTTTTTTTGTTTCAGTTACCTTTTGCATGGACTCATTTTCCCATTTAGCATCCATAGGCAGTGCTTGGCCATGACAACACAGTTGGGTTTGCACAATTTTGCTTTCTCGTGTATCACATCCTACAGTCTGACTGCAAGGTACTCAGAGAGCCTCCATTCATACACACTAATTTGTAATTCAGTCAAATAGTGACCATTTAATTTGAGTTGGATTAATTCCTTTAGTGACCAGTCACTACTCTGCTTAAATCAGGCCTTTGATACACTCCATATAGCTAGGTGTTTGTGCCTTCTAAGCAGTCCATGTAGAGCTTAGCATGGGCACAGGAGATGGTCCAAGGGGATAGAACTGTGGAAAATCCTGTGCTTCTTTTAGAAGGCACAGACTGACCACAAAGTAGATCTTCTACTCCATGTGAGGAGGGGATACTGGCAGGGATGTAGCTATAAGGGTGCAGAAAGTGCAGTTGCACAGAGCCAATCAGGGTTTACGGGACCTACTAGTCAGACTAAAAAGATAATTCTTTCCCCATAAAACATCACTTGCACATACATTGCTTGTGCTGTGGCTGCCTTTTTGTTTATTTCAGCCTTGTTGGAGCCTTCAGGAGCTGGGGGGCATCCCATTGGTGCGGCCATGCCATGCTTTTGCTACTATACAGTACACTCGCTTGCAATCACAGTAGTACTGTACCACATGACTCTTTAAGCATTAGACAGTAGAGTCATGAGGTACAAACACTAACCTGTTATGTTGGTGACTGCAAATGAGCAACTATTCTGAGTGACTCATCGAAAGCACTCACTATGTGGGCTACTGGTCAAGAATGCCAAGGGTTGCATTATAGCGAGTGTTGAGTACAAAATAGCAAGGGATCAGGAGAGTGATTGGTGGAAGGAAGGAGGGACAGGAAGTGGATATAACAGTAAGAGCTTGCCAGGGAATTTTGTAGCCTGCTCTCTGGCATAGCGGAGAGGGTGCTCACATAGCGATGGAAAGGTACCGGGTTTGGGGCTGACTAGGAGGTGGCAAGTATTTTTTTGTTCCATTTGGACTTAGCAGTTTGTTTGTTTTTTGTTTCGATTCCTGATTCCATGTCCCCCATCCCCAAGTAGCCACCTGTGGAGTAAGTGCACTACCCCAGTGTCAGATCCACCCAGGAGTTGGTTATAAAGGGATCTGAGGGTGAGGGGGGCATAGCCCCCCAGTATATAAAGATACTATTAGTGCATGCTAGGTTTGTGTTGTAGACCCTTGCTAATTGAGGCTCCGCTGTTGTGTATATTTGCCAACTATGTTTAGGGTGATGTTCCCTCTCTGATTATAGAGCTGCCATTACTCATTCACTGTTATGACATGGAACCATACAAGCTAGGTGAAAGTGAGCATGCCTGAATGAAAACTGCACCTTTCACTTGACCTGTTTTGTTGGGTCATGTGTGGTTGTGGTGTGAGTAAAGAGAACTAGAGTGAGAGAGAGTAGAAAGTGCCATGATGGGAGTCTTTAGACTGCAGTCAAATGGTCATCGATCAGTGCTGTGCTGTGCATGCGGACTGGGAGTAGTCAGACGAAATGACTAGTTATTGTTTGTTGACAGTTTGTTCAGAGTCAGTCAGTTATTCAGTCAGACTGCTGTGTGGACTGGCGGAGTTCAGTTGTGCATGTTGGTGCACCCAACCCAATCCCTAACTGTATACATCACCACAGTCACCACCCACTGTTCAAAATAATAAAAATAATATAATGTTGGCATTGGGCGGCCACTGGCTGGGTCGTGACCCATGGCTGCAAGTTACATTTGATAATTATTCCTAATCCTGGGCTGATCCTCTGTTTGATTATTCCACTGATGATGAAGATTCTCACTCCCGTTGCTGCTGGGCCACTGGCTGCCTTGATTCCCATTGGACCAATGGTCCGACAGTCACAAAGTTAAAATTTTCTATCTGTTTGATTTTGCGGAGGTTGGAACAGCTGCAGCCTGCAGCTGATGATTAATGAAATTGAAATAAAAATATTATAGTTGTTCTTTCTGAACCATCTTTTGGCCAGTCTTTTGACTTCATGCTAATTTTGCTTTGCATTACCATGCTGTAGTCGAAGTCTTGTGGTGGTTAGGTGCAAAAATTTGAACCAGCAGGGCAGGTACTACTTAATAGATCCCACCACTTCCAAATATTACTTTACTCATTGTGTGTTCTTGATCAAGGCAAGCCACTTAACCTCTCTATGTTTAAACTCCTCTTTCTTTCACTGTTACTCTCTGCATCCTATCTCCCCAAGATGAACTGAACAGATTCATGCTCTTGGTCAGGGACTCTTCTTTGCAGGCTCCCCTGGTGCCTCTGTTTCCACTGCAATTTTTCTTTGAGCTTGCAAAGACACTTTCTGAGTGACTTATTTAATGCTAGCTTTAATTAAAGCTGACATCAGACTTTAAAATATTTATAATATTTTAGTATGACTTTAAAACATTTAATCGAGGTTCAGCCTAACTGCACTCTTCTGTTCCTTCTAGGATACAGTTCTACTAAGAGCATATCAGGCTTCAGAAAAACAAACATTTGCCAATGCCAAACGTTTGCTTGCAGGTACTTGCATTGGTGTTTGGCATTTATGCAGCCCCCCCCCAGTTGTATCCATGTCCCTTTAGCACCCATATCCCAAGAGAGTACCTCTCTGCAACTCCTCTTCCATCTGATCAACATTTCACCCTCATACTTCTTAAGTGTCTGTCTTAGGAACCCTAATGCCCTGGGTGTGCTCAAGGGAACGAGCCTGTGTGGAAACGGCGCAACCCGTGCTTGTAACAGTCATTCAGTAGAATTATTTCACCAAATTTTCAACATAGGAATTTTGTCACCTCTGGTCATGAACACTGTCACTATGATTTTCTTAATGTGCACCGAACACCGATTTTGCCACAGTGACTGTGCTATTCTGCGTCGGAAGTGTGAAAACACATTTCAGCCAGGATGTGAAAAATGACAACTGAACTCTTCATAAGGAGGTGTAGGAAAATGCAAATGTTGGAAATCTGGAGTGAAAAGTATGACAAATTCGCAGTTACGAGTGCGTGTGGAAACTGCACAATGCATTGTCATAAAACAGTTATTGTTTGGAATTTTTGCACCAAATTTTCAACATAGGCATTTTAGGGTGTCTGCTCATGAGCAGTGTCACTGTGATTTTCTTACTCTGTACCGAACATGATTTCCCATAGCAGCCGCGGTATTGTATACCGGAAGTGCGAAAACTCATTTTGGCCAGGATGTGAAAAATGACAGCTATACTGGTCATAAGCAGATGTGGGAAAATGGCAATGTTGAAAATCTGGTGGAAATATGACAAGTCCTAAACTTTCTGATGCGTGTAGAAACTGCTTGCCAACTCTGCCTTTCATTAACACAGCCATTTTATGGACTTTTGCCAGCAAATTTTCAACATTGGCATTTTAGGACCTCTGCTCATGAACAGTGTCACTGTGATTGTCTTACTCTGTAGCGAACACTGATTTCCAACAGCGACTGCACTATTTTGCGTCGGAAGCGCAAAAACACATTTTGGGCAGTATGTGAAAAATGACAGCTGCACTGCTCTTAAGGAGGTGTGGAAATATGCCTATGTTGAAAATCTGGAGTGAAAATGTTACAAATTTTTGAACTTATGAGTGTGTGTGGAAATTACGTAACACACGCTTGTAAAACAGTGATTTTGTGGAATTTTTTCACCAAATATGCAACATAGGCTTTTTGAGAGCCCTCCTCATGAACACTATCATTTTGCTAATTGGTCACAAAAGGTGATTCCGCGCAGTGACTGCAAAATCACCTTTTGGGACCGAATAATGCCATGACAGCAACTGAATTCTTGAGGAGGGGTCCAAGCAACCCCATGTTGAAAACTTGGTGCCAAAATTCCCCAAAATGGCTGAGATATGCCCCAAAGTTGAAAAAACCCTATTTATGCCATTATACAGCTTACCAGCATTTCTTCAGTTTGTGGTCGGCTTTGAAGAGTGCAGACGTGTTCCCGGTCTACCAAAGACTGTTGCACCAGGCTCCAGAGGTAAGTATGGGGTGAGGGGGGATGTGGGGAGGTGGGTGCATAGAAGGTGGGTGCAGGTTGGTGGGGGAGGGGGCAAGGACTCACCGTGAGACCATTTTCTTGTTTTACAGGATTAAAAAAAAAAAAAAGAAAACGGAGGCTTTTGGCACACTGGGGTGGTCTCCCAGCATGCCACCTAGGTGAGTGTGTGTGTGTGTGTGTGTGTGTGTGTGTGTGTGTGTGGAGGTGGGAGCACAGAGGATGGGTGTGGGTTGGCAGTCAGAGGACAAAATAACGGACACTGCTGGCATGCTGGGGTGGGCTCCCAGTTTGCCACTTACATGTTTGCTAGGGGGGGACTGGAGCCGGCGGGGACTGGTCACCCCCACCAGCCACACAGTGTGTATGGGGTGGGGCATGAGCACACTGGGTGGGCTCCCAGCGTGTCAACTGTTTTTAGGGGGCTGCAGATACGATGGGGGATTGGGCACCCCATGACCACTGTACTGAGGGGCACATGGAGCCAAAGAGTTGGGCACCCCTCAGCACAAAGGTGGGGAGGACATTAGCAGAGGGAGGCGAAAGGGCTTTGATGCCAAGCTGTGGATGACAGCAGTTTGGCTGACATGTATGCTAATTACATACACACCACCACTGCTGATTGCAGCGGACCTTTTCTTTGATGTGAATGCCAACACAGCTAAACTGCTGTCATACACAGCTCAGCATGTATTGGTCCGGTAGGGTTGTGCCTGCTACACTGAGCACTGGATTGGGGAGGAGGGTCACACACCTACAAAAGGCACACTGTTGCAAGACGTTCCTTGGCATGCACGCAAGCAAATGCAAAAACAGAAATAATTCCCAACTCCTGGAAAAAAAAATCTTGCCAGTCTACTAGTGCAGTAGTCTGCCAATAGCCTAAATAAACTGATCTCTATATCCACAACTGCACTTGTTATCCATATTTACAGGGCAGTTTCCTCCTTACCTCTTTTTTTGTTTGTTTGTTTTCTTTATCAACCTACTGTTTTAGTACTCCAGTCCAGAATCCAGATGAGAATGAACCACAGGTTCTAGAATGAATCATATAAAGAACACTGGCTGGGCAACTGTGCGCAACCAGCCTATGCTTCCACTGAGGGATTCTGATTCTGTTAGACCTCTAGAGTGAAGCTTGAGAGGTCATACGGAATCAGAACCTTGAGGTGGTAGCTCAGGGCAGGATGGTTGGGCACAGTTGCCCAGCCTGTATTTTTTTTATAGTGTATCATGATCCCACAACAAAAAATAAAATCATTTTGAATTTAATGAGCTCCTCTGCCACTTTGGAAAAAAACACTGCCACCATCCTGTCAGAAAATTTACTGTTTGAATTGTAAGATGTGCGTGTAACCCCCCTACAAATGGGGGTTCCTGATGGCTCTTCCAGAGCTCGTCTGAATGCTCCATGCCTGACTGGTGTTCGGCGTAAGGCCGCTAAATGTGGGCGTTGGGAGTGCTTTTAAAGCCTCCAGTACTGCCTCTTCCAGAGCTGCCTGCTCGCAGGCTTTGGTGGTACAAATGGGGGGATTGGGGTTTCCCTGCTTGAGTCCCACCCTGGACTGCCGTCTAATTGCTCCATTTCTGCAGTCGCTAGGAGCGCTAGGGAGCCCATCTGAAAGATATAGTGGTTCCCTGAAGAACATGTATAGTATCGGTAAAATTGCAGTTTGTCTAACTCCTTTTTATTGCAGCTGGGACTTTGTGTTGTGCCCCTCCATATTGGACCCGGACTGTGCTGAAGGGGTCCAATAGTAGCTAAGGAGGCAGCGAAATTGGCGTGGAGGTGACCAACCAGGAATCAGGACTCTAGCTGGAGCCGGCTGACCAATGGGGACACAGCTTGTAATTCTTGGAAGTGGCATTCTGGGCCATGGCGCCTTTTCACACCACTGAGGGCAAGATTAAGTGACTGGCATTTGTAGCCAGCCAATGGAATCGGGTGGTGCCCGAGCTGAGAGGATTTCCCCATGCTGTCAAGGGGCAGATGCGTTGTGGCCGTAAGTGAGGAAGGAGCTCTGAGCTCCTGTGCCATTGAGTGTTCACGCGGGAAGCACGTGAAAGGCCTGAGGAGGTCGTTTACATCGCCAGGGTTCCCGGACTAAATCCGCAGGGCAGCGGTCAGAGGAGGCTGTGTACAAGCACAGCTACCTACCAGGCTCAACCTGAAGAGGACTGGAGAATCTGCTAAATCGCGCTCGGTCTGTCAGGAAAGTTGAAGCTGCAGTGAGACTCCCGATAGCTGTGAGTTCGTTTGGGTCCAAGGAGCAGCTGCCTGTTATGGTACCCCTCTGTTGTTTTCCATATAAATGTGTGAAGAGGCCTTTGAAGCTCAGGCTCAGCCCTGCGAGTGGCGAAAGAGTGGTTCTCTGTTGGAGTTGTGAGTACTGCATCAGGTAGCTCCCTGTTAAAGGTCACTAGCAAAGGCAAAGAAGTTATCTTGTTGTGTTGCTGACTGTACTAATTGAGCTTTTAAGGCTCCATTTAAACTTCTCAGGAATTAAATGCTCATCTGTACCAGGACCCCAACCAGCTGCATCGAGGAACTAGCCATTAGGGCTTGGGTACCCATAGACAGTACTTTATAGGTTAGGCCTGTGCACAGAGCCATAGGTAGATTCTCATACATTACAACTGGTAAGCTAATCAACCTGATTCCCCCTGGTCCTTGTTATCTCCCCTTAAATAAATCAGATTGCTTGTTTTGCAAAAGTACACTGGCTAGCTTGTGTATTCATGGGGAAATACTGCACATGTACCTCACTTTCCAGGGGGTTCCCAGAATGAGCTGATCGGTTCGAGCCTGGAGGTAAGTATATATGGTAAGGACACTGAAATTGAACTTTGTGGGCCACTAGTGGGAAAAAGGGGGGGTTGCAGCAACCCAAAGGGCTGTGACTGAGTCAATCTCGACTGCTCCAACCCCGACCTCTGTGTGGAGGCATCCGCCAACGGATCTGGGCCCCTCACCCTGCTGCAGGTAGGGCAGGCAGGGGTAGTAGCCCTTAGGGTAGCACCCCCTGGGGGTTACATGCACATGGCAGTTTTTCCTTTAATTAAACTGATGTCTCGTACGCGCTCGAAAACAGCCAAGATGTTGTTGTACCACCGTATGGTATTACCATGTTCCATGAACTTTGAACTGTGGTACAACCCCACATTGCATCACAGGGGAAGAAAACAACTCCCGGTGGGGGACTCAATTGTTAGGGGGTAGAATTGGGGGGGGGAGAGGGAGGTCAAGTGCTTGTCTGACGCCATGGCTTGGAGGGACAGGGAACGAATCCTCAGGATCACAGGAGCAACTACATGGGGGAGGAAGCTGGACATAATTGTCCACTTAGGGACAGATGACCTGGCTGGGAATAGGATCAGAGCAGTGCAGGCGGAGTTTGTGGAGTTGGGGAGTGGCCTTAGACAAGCAGCATGCACGGTAACCTTCTCAGAGGTGCTGCCTGTCTATGGCATGGGTGAGGCTAGGGTGCTCTGCACCATGGTATTTAGTCACTGGTTGGAATACTGGTGCAGAGCTCAGGGTTTTGGCTTCATCGGGGACTGGTGGTCCACCTGGAGGGTTATGGGCCCATACTGGTGCGATGGTCTGCACCTGTCCAGGAGGGGAACCAGGATCCTAGGTGATAGGTTTAAATGCTTTATTGGCAAGCATTTAAACTAGCTAAGAGTGGAGGCACTGAAAAGGAGCAGGAACCCCCTCAAAAAAAACAGGGTAGTTAATGAGATAAACACCAAGACAGAGAAGTCGATAGGGAGAAGGGCAGGGGTAAATGAAGAAATAGGCAAAGGCAGTAAGGACAGGGATGTCGTTAAAAGGGGCAAGGCCATTAAAAAATGGAGGGCAATGAGTACCAATGCCCATAGTCTGGGTAATAAGCTCCCTGAACTAGTGGTCTTGATCGAAGAGGGGCACCTGGATATCGTGGCAGTCACAGAAACATGGTACACAGAGAACCATGACTGGGATGTCAACATACCAAGTTACACAGTCTACAGGAGGGACAGGGAGGGTAGAAGAGGAGGAGTACCTCTCTATGTAAGGGAAGGGATCAAAGCAACAGAACTAAAGGGTAAACAGGTAGGAGAGGAGGTGCTGTGGGTCATCCTGGACACAGGAAATGGCATCACAATCTGTATGAGTGTTCTATACAGACTCCCATCTCAGGGGGAGGAAATGGACAAGGAAATGATAGAAGGCATCCTTAGGATGGTAGAGATAGGGAAGATATTGCTGATGGGGGACCTGAATATGCCAGTTGTTAACTGGAGCACCTTTGCTGCAGCCACATCCAAGAGCAGGGCATTATCAATGCTCTACAGGAGGCATGCTTTAGACAGCTAGTGTTGGAACCCACTCTGGAGGGAGCAATCTTAGACCTGGTACTTTCAAATAGGGACAGAAAGAGTATCTCAGATCTAGAAGTGGGTAGTAATGTTCTGAAATAATAAATGCCCTTTCTTCATCTGTGGTCCTTGTCTTAGTGTGTCATGTTAGTGAATCACTTTTTTTTAACTACACGTGTTTATCTGTAAATGCAGTTATCAGTTTTTTATTACCATGTTCCATGAACTTTGGACTGTGGTACAACCCCACATTGCATAGCAATTATTTTATTCAACATTTTCAGAAGAACAAAAAAAATAAGACACAAAAAGAAAAAAAAGAAAAAACTTCATTTGGGGTCATGTTTTCCACCATTTCTATGGGTACTATGTACTGTGGTTTGCAGCATTAGAAGTTGAAGTGCTTTAGTTTACATTTATCCTACTGACCTGTGTGAAAGTAAAGTGAGATGTTTTAAGCCTTGAAGGAAGGTCGATAAAAGAATCCCTCCTATGTGCTTGACATGCTTGATGGTGACTGTTATGTTCATAGGAACTGGTTGCAATGGTTTATGCTCCACATTGATGCCGTTGATCCAGGTGGAAATTTTTCTGTTGCTGCCTTCTGTTTAGGAGGGAGTAGTCGTTTATACTTTTTTGAATTTTTATGGCCAATTATCTGCATTATTTCTGCAGGCAGAACACTGCAGTCATTCAGTTTCTGGCCCACATGTTTGTGGGTACTGTGTTTGTTATCTTTTTGCCAATCTATGGGCCAGCATTTTTTGTTTTTAAGATGAATGACAACTTGTTTACTCCGACTGGTTAATTTTTATACCATTGTACCTTGGTTTGGTATACTGACTTGTTATTTATTGTAAGGAAAAACGTGTCTTGGTGGAAACTGGTCGCTCTGTTTCATAAACTTGAAATATGTACAGAGGGGGCATCTGTTTGTCGGCCTTGTCCTCATAAGCCTTGAGACAGGTTTTGTGACTGTCCTCAACATTCTGACCAGTTCTTGTTTGGCACTCTGTGGAGTAACCCAGATATTGATTTGCATTCTCATCTGTTACATAGACACTGTACATAGATACAGAGATACTGTCACCAGACAAGGACCGCCATGCCCATCTAGTCTGCCCACTTAAACTACCTGTAGAAGTGGGCATGGGGTCATAATGGTGCAGCAATGTGCTGTGCTGTCAATACCAGAGATACATTGAAAGTGCTGGGAAATAGTGCCAAAATGAAACAACTGCTGAAAAAACATATATCCTTCATTTTTTTGGTGGGGACCTGTGCCCCTCGTACCCCCCGTTATGAGGAGCTGCACCCCAAGCCCCTCCAATTAATATTATCAACTCCAGGGGTAGGCAACACCGGGATGGGGAGAACCATAGGCAGGGGGCAATGACTCACACAACCTTTAAAAACAAATAAAGGACAAAACAAGTCAAACTATTTCTTTGGGACTGGGATTCAAGCCCTGCTCCACAGACGCACTGCTTCCCTCCACTGCCGATGACTCATCCCTCTGAGCTATGGCAGCTGCTTGGCAGACTGCCCCCCTAGCAGAGGACTTATCCTCTGCATCGCTGCCTCCTAGCCGTTAGCTACAGGGTGCAAAACTGCACCTGCACTATTTCATCCTTGTGGTATTTTGTACCCTGTAGCTATATTTCCCTGCACTCTTTCTGTTGTATGGTTTTGACTTTGCCGTAATTGAAATGACATATTGACCCAGTACATAGAAGTAGCCAGTGACTCTACTTGGTCATTGACTTTAGCTTTTTCTTCTTCCCATCTCTAATATTCCTTTATACTGTCCCATTTTTACTGTGATGTCACCCCATTTATAATATTCCTTGCTTCTGTGCAACCATGTATTCTGAAATGCATTGAACTCACCAGCCATGGACTGCTGATAACAGACATCATCAAGTGTGGGCCAGGTTGTTGCTTATCATACAGTATGTTAATCAAGTCTTCTGACAGCTCATCTGAAGCATGTGCTTTGCACCACAAGTCAATTGATTTTATTTGCTTTTGTTTTCCTATTATGTTTCTCACAAATTTGAAACATTTTTCTTTAAAGATACCTCATAATTTTTGCAATGCAAATGTCTACCTGCACTTTGAAAGATGGCTGTCAGGCTCATAGGCTCATAAAGTATCCCATTCTTTTTTTTTTTGCCTTCGTAAAAAAAATCTGCCATAAGAGTGTTTAGTCTGGTTCAATAGTTTCTAGGCTATGCACAAAAGAATGATCAAACTGTGTCTTTCTGACATAGAAACATAGACTTTGACGGCAGATAAGGACCTCTTGGCCCACCTAGTCTGCTCATTTCCCTACCTACTGGATAAGCTGCAGATCCTTAGTTAACCAACAGCCTATTTCTTCCTATCCCTCACAAGACAGTGTTCTTGTTCTCATTTGTCTGTATGAATAAGACTCTCTTCTAATAATGATAAGTTGTCTGCTGTACTGCTGTCTTGTTCACTGATCTCACTAAGATTGCCTTCTGTTCACACTAAAATGTCATTAGATGTGATTTCACTTTTTGTTGCCACTGTTTCTGTGAATTCCTCAGTATTATTCCCTTCATTTTCTATTAAGTGTTCTCTGTTTGTCCGACTGTCACTTGATCTCTGCTGTGTGCTCCAGTAGTGGATCTACATCAGCCTCAGACTGCCAGTGTGTTCATCATTTCCATTTCAAAACAAATATCCATTTCTGCCACCACATCAGTGACCCGGGGTCAGGAGTGACCTCAGGGTGTTGGATGTTGGCCAGTGACCCAGGGTCAGGAGTGATAGTGGAGTCTTGGGGAGGGTGGCCAGGGAGAGGACGATCGAGCATCTGATGGACTGCTCTCCTCCTCTGGAGGGTCGGGTAGAGCCTGCCACTTGCTTGTGTCCCAGTGATAGCTTGAGGAAAGGCAGCTTGGGGCAAAAGATCAGGAGATGGGGCAGATTAGGCTCATGTTGCATGGGGGTGTGTGGCATGCGCCTTGATGTCCTCACATGCCACACCTCCCAGAGCACCAGAACATGGTAAAATGCTGTCAGTTGGATGATGGTGGGCACCCTCAGGTCCACTTCCCAAATAGCTGGGCTCACCAGCCCAAACTGGATGTGGTCCTTGGCGGTGACTGGGACCCATGGATGATGACATGGGGGGGTGCAAGCCCTGGGGGAAGATGGTTGATGGTAGGTCCCGGTGGACATTGGGAGATGGGACTGAAGCAGACTCCTAAACAAGGGCCAAACGGGGGCAGAGAAAAAAACAAAAATATTACATCCATTGTGATTACTTTTGTTATTTTCTCTTTTTCTGATTTTAGATAATATGTTGGTGATCTCGCTACTACAATTTAACAGATGGGTTTTAACTGTCACATGTCATTCCTGCTAGGCACAAGGGAGCTAAGTTGTTTTTTTGTTTTACATTTGTACTTGATGATACAGGGCTGATGTTGTTACCATGTGCGAGGTTCACTGTTACTGGCACTTTTGGATATGATTTGACAGGTTGTGCAAGGAAAAACAAAAAAGTAGAAAAAGCAGCATTAACTGTGAAATTAAGTCCTGTTCATTCCACAGCTGGTCTGCAATTATGACGAACCAAACTGTGGAGCTTGCTATTGTGATGAACCCTATTCATAAGATAAAAACTGCATCATATGCGTCGGGTTTTTCATCGAGTGGGATAGCCCTTTCAGTGTAATTTTGCCTACACACTTACTGTATAAAAATTACAAAAACTGCGTTAATGCTCTAGGTAAGGTTACAGCCACAAATGTAGGGAAATCTGGCATTAGTGTTTCCAAACCTAACACACCACTCCCACACTGCACACACCAACAGGCGTCAGAGGTGTGCCTTGGGGTTGTCAGCACTAACACTCACCCCATTCCATATGTAAATAAGTCAAGATAGGTGCAGTATAGAAAAATGGGGTGAGCATTAAGGTTGACAACCCAAGGCACACCCCTGATGCCTGGTCGTATGCGCATTGTGCGGGTGGGGTGTTAGGTTTGGAAAACCTAATGCCACATTTCCCTATTTTTGGGTCTGTAACCCAAATTAGAGCATTAACACAGTGTTTTGAAATGTGTTTCCTTACTTTTTGAGATAATATAATTGTATCCTTATTTGCCTGTGGGAGATCACGGCCCTCTGGGCCCTGCACTCCCATCCCTCCATAGATGTATATGTATGTAGGTGTGGAAGCATAGGCCAAGCATAGGGTCATGTGCTTCCATTTAAAGGACAAAAGTGACCAAATTGTTAGCATAGCCATCTTATTACTCCATCTCATGTACCCAGCACATAACATTTTTGAATCTCTGCCGAAATGTAATTCTGCGCAACTGTAACTCCATTCTGTGCCACAGGTGCGAAAACAGATTTTGGCCAAGATTCAAAAAATGACAGCTGTGACATACATAAGGTGGGGTAATAAGAAAGCTGTGTTGAAAATCTGGGGTCAAAATAATGAACATTTCCAAAGTTACAATGCGACAAATGGTTAGAACCTTGGCATTTTTATATATTTTGACTCCAAATTTTCAACATAGCATTCTTATGACCCCACCTCATGAACGATATTGACTGTCATTATACAAATCCCACCTGAAAGGTGAATTTGCTAAGCAACCAAAAAATCACATTTTGGGTGGAAGTAGCATGACAGTCACATTGATCATGAGGTAGGACCCTCAAATGGCTATGTTAAATAATTGGTGAAAACATTTCAAAAAATGGCTGAGTTATGAATAAAAGTTGAAAGCCCCATTGAAATACATTGAACCACATTTATCTTAATTTCTCATACTGCAGTCGCCAGTTCCAGCAGCAAGATGTGTCTTCAACTGGAGAGAGGATCTTGAACCTGGGGGAGTATGGGGGTGTACTGGGAGTGTGAAGTGGTGGGGGTTGAGTAGGAGGAGGAGGTGCTGGTTGGGGGGCTGATAGGTGAGGGGCTTTTTTTTTTAATTTCAAGAAGAAAAAAAACATTGAGGGACCTTTTTCTTTTTTTCAGGTTTCTGACTAAAATGGTAGGGTGGTGTGCTACTAGACACCAGGGAATGAAAAGAAAATAAGGGAGACAGGGATTGGCAGGTGAGGGGTGCCACTAGAAACCAGGGAATGAAAAGAAAATAATGGGGGCATTGACTGGTGGGTGGGGACGTGCCAGTACACAAGGGTTTAAGAAACAAAATAATGAGGAGGGTGATCAGTGGGTGGGGGATGCCACGAGACACTAGGGAATGAAAAGAAAATAATGGGGACAGAGATTAGTGGATGGGGCGGGGGTGCCACTAGACAAGAGGTAACAGCATTAAAGGAGTGAGGATGACAATCGGAGGGTGGGTGGTGCCACTAGACATCAGGGAATGAAAAGAAAATAATGGGGATGGGGATCAGCGGGTGGGGGATGCCACTAGACACCAGGGAATTAAATTAACATGAATGGGGAGGTCTATAGGAGGGTGGGGGATGCCACTAGATACCAAGGAGGACAGACAATGGGGTTGTGGGGGCAGCAAACACCAGGGAAACAGTGGCTCATGCCTTACACTGCAGCCGGCAGTAGGAGTTCAGCTGCACCTGCAGAAGTCAAGAAAATCCCAGTGTTCTCATACAGAGAACACGGGGGAAGAGCTCCTCTGCTAAGTTGGGCACATGGGATTTTGGGTGCCCAGAAAAAGCATCTGTGGGAAGTAAGCTATAAAACATCACAATCTAGCTAAACGTGTCCCATTTAGCCAGGTTCCGGTGTTTTTTTTTTTAAATCCAACCATTTTCATGTATTTTCCATGTTTGTTACTTCGTGAAATAAATAACTAAATAAATAAATAAGTAAGCAAGATGGTGGTTAGCATGGCAGGAAAAACATTTGGTGCCCTGCTAGTTCTCTGGTGTAAAACCAAAACCCAGTACTTGTGGCATCAAATTTTTACTTTTGCTGTAGAACGTTATCTGAAAACTCACTACTGCACATGCGCAGGTCAGAAAATACTAACTTTAAAAGCCCTATAACTCGGGAACCCTTAAATATTTTTTCACTAGACTTGCCAATGGCACTACAATGGGACATAACACATGTCCCTTGCAAGTCTGGAGCAAAAATTCCTTTCCACATAGACGAGAGCAAAAAATAAATGTCAAGTATAGCAAAAAAGTTTTTTTCCAAAAATTGCACATGTGGATCTCAGAAACTGCATGAGCTGCCATCACAAACATTTCCACACATCAAGACCTTGCCTCCTAGACAACACATACAGATTTCAGTGTATTTCATCAGAGAACCAAGGATATTAATGAGGAATATTTGAGGTTTAACATTAAATAGGCTACCCAACCCTACCTATAAGGGTGCTACTGCGCCCCTATAAAAAATAAATATCCATCAATGTATTAGTACAGTACCTTTTAAATTGATTGTAGTTTGAGGTCCTGTTGTACGTCTGGCTCCCACTGGTACACTGCTTGGGAAGGCGATTTCCTTTCGTACTTCCAACTCCCACTAGAACACTGCTTGGAGGGGGAGGTCCTATTGTACTTCCAGCTTCTGGTGGTACACTGCTTGAAGGGGGAGGTCCTGTTGTACTTTCAGCTCCTGCTGGTACACTGCTTGGACTGGGAGGTCTTGTTGTACTGTCAGCTCCCACTGGTACACTGCTTGGAGGGGGAGGTCCTGTTGTACTTTCAGCACCTGCCGGTACACTACTTAGAGAGGGAGGGTCTGTTGTACTAGTCAGCACACTGCTTGAAGGGGGAGGTCCTGTTGTACTAGATGGTACACTGCTTGTAGGGGGTGATTCTGGTGTACTTCTGGTTCCCACTGGTGCACTGCTTGGAGGGGGAGGTCCTGTTGTACTTCCAGCTGTTGTTGGTACACTGCTTGAAGGAAAAGGTCCTGTTGTACTGGTTGGTACATTGCTTGGAGGGGGAGATCCTGTTGTACTTTCAGCTCCTGCTGGTACAATGCTTGGAGGGGGGGAGGTCCTGTTATACTTCCAGCTCCTGCTGGTACACTGCTTAGATGGCCAGGTCCTGTTGAACTACCAGCTCCCACTGGTACACTACTTGGAGGTTGAGGTTCTATTGTACTTCCATCTCCCATTCGTACACTGCTTGGAGGGTGAGGTTCTGTTGCACTTCCATCTCCCGCTGGTACACCGCTTGGAGGGGGAGGTCCTGTTGTACTTTCGACTCCTTCTGGTACACTGCTTGGAAGGAGAGGTCCTGTTGTACTTCCAGCGCCCAATGGTACACTGCTTGGAGGGGATAGTCCTGTTGTAATATTAGATACAGTGCTTGGAGTGGGCGGTCCTGTTGTACTTCCGACTCCCGCTGGTGCACTGCTTGGAGGGGGAGGTCCCGTTGTACTTTCAGCTCCCACTGGTACACTGATTGGAGGGGCAGGAACTGTTGTACTTCTAACTCCTGCTGGTACACTGCTTGGAAGGAGAGATCCTGTTGTACTTCCAGCTCCCATTGGTACACTGCTTGGAGGGGAAGGTCCTGTTGTACTAGTAGGTACAGTGTTTGGAAGAAGTCCTGTAGTACTTTCAGTTCCCACTGGCAGACTGCTTGAAGGGGGAGGTCCTATTGTACTTCCAGCTTCTGGTGGTACACTGCTTGAAGGGGGAGGTCCTGTTGTACTTTCAACTCCTGCTGGTACACTGCTTGGACTGGGAGGTCTTGTTGTACTGTTAGCTCCCACTGGTACACTACTTGGAGGGGGAGGTCCTGTTGTACTTTCAGCACCTGCCGGTACACTACTTAGAGAGGGAGGGTCTGTTGTACTAGTCAGCACACTGCTTGAAGGGGGAGGTCCTGTTGTACTAGATGGCACACTGCTTGTAGAGGGTGATTCTGGTGTACTTCTGGTTCCCACTGGTGCACTGCTTGGAAGGGGAGGTCCTGTTGTACTTCCAGCTGTTGCTGGTACACTGCTTAAAGGAAAAGGTCCTGTTGTACTGGTTGGTACATTGCTTGGAGGGGGAGATCCTGTTGTACTTTCAGCTCCTGCTGGTACAATGCTTGGAGGGGGAGGTCCTGTTATACTTCCAGCTCCTGCTGGTACACTGCTTAGATGGCCAGGTCCTGTTGAACTACCAGCTCCCACTGGTACACTACTTGGAGGTTGAGGTTCTATTGTACTTCCATCTCCCATTCGTACACTGCTTGGAGGGTGAGGTTCTGTTGCACTTTCACTTCCCGCTGGTACACCGCTTGGAGGGGGAGGTCCTGTTGTACTTTCGACTCCTTCTGGTACACTGCTTGGAAGGAGAGGACCTGTTGTACTTCCAGCTCCCAATGGTACACTGCTTGGAGGGGATAGTCCTGTTGTAATATTAGATACAGTGCTTGGAGTGGGCAGTCCTGTTGTACTTCCGACTCCCGCTGGTGCACTGCTTGGAGGGGGAGGTCCCGTTGTACTTTCAGCTCCCACTGGTACACTGATTGGAGGGACAGGAACTGTTGTACTTCTAACTCCTGCTGGTACACTGCTTAGAAGGAGAGATCCTGTTGTACTTCCAGCTCCCACTGATACACTGCTTGGAGGGGAAGGTCCTGTTGTACTAGTAGGTACAGTGTTTGGACGAAGAAGTCCTGTTGTACTTTCAGTTCCCACTGGCACACTGCTTGAAGGGGGAGATCCCATTGTACTTTCAGCTTCTGATGGCACACTGATTGGAGGGGGAGGTCCTGTTCTACTTCCAGCTCCTGCTGGTACACTGCTTGGACGGGGAGGTCCTGTTGATCTTCCGACTTCCATTAGTACACTGCTTGGAGGGGGAGGTTCTGTTGTACTTCCATCTCCCACCGGTAAATTACTTGAAGGGGGAGGCCCTGTTGTACCTCCTGCTCCCTCTGGTACACTGCTTATAGTGGGAGGTCCTGTTGTACTTCCAGCTCCCACTGGCACACTGCTTAGAGGGAAAAGTCCTGTTGTACTAGTCAGTACATGGCTTGGAGGGGGAGGTCCTGTTGTACTTCCAGCTCCCACTGGTACACTGCTTGGAGGGGGCGTTCCGGTTGTACTTCCAGTTCCTGCTGGTACACTGCTTAGAGGGGAAGGTCCTGTTTTACTAGTTGGTACACTGCTTGGAGGGGGAGGTCCTGTTGTACTTCCAGCTCCCACTGGTACACTGCTTAGAGGGGAAGGTCCTGTTGTACTAGCCATGACACTGCTTGGAGGGGGAGGTCCTGTTGTACTTCCAGCTCCCACTGGTACACTGCTTAGAGGGGAAGGTCCTGTTTTACTAGTTGGTGCACTGCTTGGAGGGGGAGGTCCTGTTGTACTTCCAGCTCCCACTGGTACACTGCTTAGAGGAGAAGGTCCTGTTGTACTAGATGGTACCCTGCTTGGAATGAAAGGTCCTGTTGTACTAGCCATTACACTGCTGGGAGGGGGAGGTCCTGTTGTACTTCTGGTTCCTGCTGGTACACTGCTTGGATGGCGAGGTTCTGTTGTACTGCTGGCTCCTGCTGGTGCACGGCTTGGAAGGTATGGCCCTGTTGTACTGCTGGCTCCTGCTGGTGCATGGCTTGGAAGGTATGGCCCTGTTGTACTGCTGGCTCCTGCTGTTGCACTGCTTGGAAGGTATGGCCCTGTTGTACTGCTGGCTCCTACTGGTGCATGGCTTGGAAGGTGTTTTCCTGTTGTACTGCTGGCTCCTGCTGGTGCACGGCTTGGAAGGTATGGTCCTGTTGTACTACTGGCTCCTGCTGGTGCATGGCTTGGAAGGTGTGGTCCTGTTATACTGCTGGCTCCTGCTGGTGCATGGCTTGGAAGGGGAGGTCCTGTTTTACTCCTGACAGCCTCTGCTACACTGCTTAGAGGGCGAGGTTCTGTTGTAGTTCTGGAACCTGTTAGACCGGCTGGAAGGTCTGGTCCTGTTGTATCTGCTCTTGTTCCTTTATTTACCGTGGGCAGTTTTGTTGTTACATCTGTTTTTTGGATAAAGAGAACAAATTATTGTTATTAATTTACAAAAGATTTTAAAAAAGCAGAACTAATTTTACAAGGCAGGGAGAAAACTATTATTTCATATGCTATCAAAACAAGGGGATGATGATGATGAGGTGGCTGGAGACCAGGTAGAGTGTAGTAGCAGAATAGGCAGGGAGGGGCAGACTAGTTAGGCCAAGGGATCTTCATCTGCTGAAAAATTCTGTTTCTACGGAGATGTTGACTATATAATGTAGACACAAGAAAACAAATACAGCTACAGGATGGCTATATTCCACCATATTGCGGGGGTTGGCATATCACTGTACATATACTCATGATAATGAGTGCATTAGACAAAAAACACAACAAGATCTTTTACAACTTTGCTTATCAGATTCAATATTGATTAATGCTTCATTACAAATACTCTCCCCCACATGGACACAAGTCAGTACCACCTGTAGGTGTACAATGTGTACTGTTGCATACCTCCTCTCCGAGTTGGTCCATTCTGACAGGAATAGTAGACCAGAACTTTTACCAGGGAGAAGAGAGGCAGCATTTCTGAGAAAAACAAAAGATAAAAACAAGCTTAAAGAGCCAGTGGAGCCAAAACAGGCAGACAGGAAAATAATACAAATTTGAAGTAGTAGTCAGTTATAACTTATTATTTCTAAAGTGTTTTTCTTTTCCCATTTGCTCATCAGGCAGTATTTTATGTGATAATATTGTGCTGGATGTCTGGAACAGCTCTTAGCCTGGCAGCTGACATATCTAACTCTACTGTTCCCACTACATCATCAGCATTGTGATCACACTGACAGCGACATCACAGGTGAATGACCAGGCAGTCATTCACTTGCTGTTCCTAATAGCAGTGATGCCATTCAGTGAGGTCACAATGCTGATTATGTAGTGTGGGGCAGTAGAGCAAGCTATGTCAGCTGCCAGGCCAAGAGCTGTTACATACATCACACCTACTTAATAAACAAAAAGAAAAGAAAAAGCACCTCAGATATAAAAAGTAATTGTTGCCTGCTTTTAAAGTCTATTGGTTTTAGGCAGTACACTAGCTCTTTAAGACTATTTAAAATGGTGTGGAACAAAAAGGTAAGTTTTCCAGAGTATGCCACATAAAATACAAAGGGAGTAGGTGGGAGGGTGAGCTGTAGCTATATGAAGAGTCTCTTGAAGATCTACTAATACAGTTAAGTAACAAACTATTTTCAAAGATGTCTCCCTCTATAGTGCCACACCATTTGAAAGAGTTCCAAACAGTACAAACCTGCATAGCTGGAAGAAGGCCAGACTGCAGTGATGTTAGCCAACAGGGACTAGATTCACAAAACTTTGCCCTGGTGCAAACACAGTTTTGGGGGGTTGCAAACCCAATTTGTGCCAAGTTGGTATCCACAAAAGCCCGGTTTGCATATTCAAACTATGTTTGTGGCACGGCAAAGTGTGGTGGGGGCCACAATGCAAATGAGGGAGAGGGGATGTAAATATCAGCACTGTCCGATTTACAAAGAATTTGCTCCAGCAAAGGAAAGGAAATGGAATATTGTTAGCCAGGAGTAGCACACTAAGCCGAAGCTTGTTTCCAGGTGTGACATGGGAGCACAAGGAAGTTAAGTAACTTGCTGAAGATCACACAGTATGCACCTAGGCAGCTGTGGGATTCGAACCAAGATCTACAGTGCAGGGCTTCAAACAGGCATGGGATAGGCATAAGGGAGCAATACAGATGAGTATGAATAGATAGGCCATTGACAGAGTACAGGCCTATGGCACATTCATAAGGTGGAAAAAACAGGCAGACTGGATGGGCCTTGTGGTACTTATCTACCATCAACTTATACATTTCTATGTTTCTATGTCTCCAGATCTGCCAATCAGAGCCTTAACCCACTGCGCTATACTGCCTCCCTCTTGCGGGGCCCCTTTGCATGGAGCAAATATTGCTGATAGAGAATTTGCCTTAAACTCTAGTGGTTGGTAGAGGTATTGTGGCGGTACCCCGCCTCGCTGAGCACCAGCCCAGCATCACCAAGAGATTATTCCTGGTGTCTAGTGGTCCCCCCCCCGCCTCCGCTGTTCACCAATCTCTGGCCCGAGAAAATAAAGCTGTCTACTTGGTAGCCAGAGGTCACTTCTATTGTTCAACCATCACCAGCCTGAGAAAACAAAGCTTTCTCCCTAGTAGCTAGTGATTCCTAACATCCTCCGACCATTTGCCAGTTATGAACATACAAAACTTGCCAGCAGAAACAGGCCTCACTATCTGTCAAGTCTGCTCATATGCGCAGTTAGCACCCTTATATTGCAGCTGTCCCACCCACCCAACCCCCATTCCGGTCCTGGAACTGCTCAGTGTAATTTACCCTTCCCACCTCCTTGCCCTGTCCCATGCCCTTTGAAACTCCTCACGGTCCTGCTGCATGCCACCACCTCTTTTGGCAGAGCATTCCATTTCGACACCACACTCTCAGTGAAATAATTCCTCCTCATCTCCATTACCATCCTGGGGAGAAAGAAAAGAAAAGAAAAAGTATCCCTGGTAGCTAGTGGTGCTTCTCCCACCATTCGCCAATGCGGGGGAAAAACAAAACAGTCCCTGGTGCCAGTGGTTCCCCTCCCACCCCCGTGATCACTGATCACTGGTCAGAGTAAAAATAAAGTTTCCTGGTGACTAGTGGTCCCTAACCCCACCCGATCCCTCTCACAACATAGAAAACCCATTCCCTGGTATCCACTGGTCCCTTCCCCCACCAAGTCACCCAATCAATACATAAACACATTTCCATGATGTTCGGTTTAACCATCCTACCTGATCCCCTGGATAGATAGCATAGTGAAACAGTCCCTTGGTAGTCTAGTGGACCCCTCTTCCTATCCCTGATGTACAATAAATAAATGGATATCCCTTCTCTGGTGGTCAGTGGACCCCCCATCCCTGATTTACAATAAATATGTAAATATCCCTTCCCTCATGGTCTAGTGGACCCCACCCCCCACCCTGGGAGTATCTCCACCACCCACTGCCCAAGTCACAAAACCTGAGGGCAACTAGCACAGCCCTCCTCTCACCACCACATCTGGCTGCTGACAGAGCTGTCAATTGTCACATACTGCATACAGTGCACATTCACTGACAGCTCAGTTGGCTGCCAGACACAATAGTGAGAGGAGGGCAGTGCTGGTCACCTGCTTGGGTTTGGGATGGGGGGGGCGAGGTGGCCACCTGCCAGAGTGAGGGGTCCACCAGACCACCAGGGAACTGTTTCACTGTACTATACAGGGGATCAGGTGGGGGAACCGTTGGACACCAAGGGAATGAGCTTTGCTATATTGAGCAAGGGATTGTATGGGGGGAGGGACCGTTAGCCACCAGGGAAACATATTTTTACTCAGCTCACTGATCAGTGTTCACATGAGAGAGACCGCTAGTTACCAGGGAATAATCTGTTGGATCAGTGATCGGCAGGTGGAGTAACCACTAGCTACCAGGGATACTTTGTTTTCTTTAAAAATCAGGCTAGGGATAAGCGATCATGGAGGGGGGGGATCACTGGCACCAGGGACTATTTATTTATTTTTCTCAGGCTGGCGATCGGTGGGAGGTGGGGGGACACTAACCACCAAGCATGCTTATTTTAACTCAGGCCAGTGGAAGTTGAGGAGGATGGGACCACTAGCCAACAGGGACTGCAGCTGCAAGTCAGGCAGGGGTTAGGGGGACTGTGCTAAGCTCCATTCAGGCTATGTAAATGGGCCCATAATGGGCATACAAATGGCCACCTAGTGCCTTGCATGCCAATGGTCTCATTTACATAGGTGTATTTGTGAACTGGAAGTAGTGCACCAGTGCTATCTGTTGTAGGGCCCTTCACTTGGCTGCAGGTTGGGGCAGCACTGGTGGGGTCGCACTGGCGGTACAGTGGTTACCATGCAAAACAACCTAGCCCTATTAGTGTGGTGCACTATCCAGCTATGAATAGCAATTTTTAAAAACTAGACAATGGCAAATCACAGGGCAAAATTTTGCATTGCCCTTTGTGATTGTTTTGTGAGTCTGGACCCAGGTCTTTGAGGATGGCAAGGCTGAAGCCTGTCTGTCTATAGGACACCAGATCCAAACTGCAGTATTTAAAGAAACAAAAACTGAAGCATGTTCAGGGAGGCAGACGCCAGTGCTCACCTTGGACAGCCAGCCCAAACAGTCAAAGAGAACAAAGATAGGTAGCACACAAGTTTTTTTTGTCATAGAAAAAGGGATATAGAGAGGCTGCATCATATGCAGAATAAACTTGTTCAGTTCAAATAAACAAATCCACAGTAAATATGTTAATGGATGCCTTGATGCGTTGACCTGTGCTAGGTCAGCAGGCGATGTGTGTTAGTTTAAGTGCGGACGGGAGGATAGGTGGCAGCATAGCATATCTCAGCTAACCTGACTAAATGAAAACCTGAGGATGTCATGTCAGACAGGACCGTGATGCTCCTATGCCATGCTTCAAGAGAACAAAGAAAATCAGGATGCCAACCATTTAGAAAGGCACTACTTAGAAACAGGGTGCACAACATCCTGGGGTGGACGAAAAACTAAGAGGATTTTCAGCAGTTATTAGCATGGCCCAAGTAGGAACAAAGTCCTATGGGCATTGAGAGGATGCAGGAAAACATCTGCTGTATTCTGAGGGGAAGGAGAACCAAATACAGGGAGTCTGGTTCAATGTGAACTCAGAAGTTACCATAGGAAGTATTCGAGGACCTGTGCACAGTGAATGAAACCTGATCCTGCTGAACAACAAAGTACACAAGATCTGCTATTCAGACTCTGCAAGCCCAAGTAATAACCACCAGAAAATGCACTTTTCCAAGAAAGGGAACCCAGCTCACAAGTGGTAGAAGGTTTGAAAGGAGCCTGTGTAAGAGGTACAGAACCGAGTTAAGGTCTTACACCAAAGTGGCATACTGACCAGTGGACACTGATTCAGGAGCTCTCTGAAGACCCTGCAGGACACCTCTTAACTGGGCCACATTCTCATCCCCTGTGAGAGCATAAAACACATTCACAGAAAAGTACTGGAGGAATAAGTTCAATAGAAGCAAGGGGTAGTATATGATGCACTAGACATGAGAAAGGGTTGATAGAGGCATACCATGTACTGAAATGTTTTCCATTTCAGTGAATTACACGCTGCTAGTAGAACATCGGAAACCACCCAATAGAGCCTAAAAGCGGGACCATTCAATATCCTCAGGAACCAGCATAAAGCTACAGGGACTGACTGTACAGCTACAACAGACTGCTGTAGTCCTATGACAGCAGTCTCAACTATAGAGGGAGTGGAACAGAAGATTCCACCACAATCTGGCAAAGCATGGGCCAGATGGCAGCTATCAATATAATGCTGGGTCATAATGTTTGTAAACAGCCAAATACGGCATTATCGCTATGCCGGACCTGTGCACTCTCTGTGTTGCCCCGGAGTTAGAATCCTAAGTGGGGGGGGTCTGGGGGCACAGTCCCCATAACGGGGGGTGTGGGGGCAGAGCCCCCCATGCTTCAATAGTAATAAATAAATTGCACAACGCGATTAAGTCACACTACATTCTGCTGTGCGACATTTTGACCCTGTGCCTGTCAACATCATTGTAGTCCAAGCTTAACCAATTCCTAGTGAATCAAAAGGGATGAGAGGAAAGGCATACAGATACTTTCACTTCAAGGAGAGGGACAAAACGTTTCACCAAACTCCAGGCTGTGAAGTGAATGAGCATAAAACCTCCAGTTTTGTATTGTGTGTGAATACAAAAGGTCCTAATTCCCGATTAAACCACTGGCAAAAGAATCTGTGTTTGTGAAATTCATGAATTTTCACTCATGGGACTGAGTAATCAACCTGCTGTGAGAGACTGACAGGATGTTCAGAGTGCTAGACAGATGTGTTACAGAAGCACAGTAAGCAAGTAAGTAAGTACAACTTTATTTTTATAGCACCTTTCCAAAGCCAAGGCGCTGCACATTTTAAAATACACAGACACGCCTAAAACTTGCAGTAAAACAATAAATGCAAAACTAATTAAAAATAATCTGGGAAGGCTAATGTAAACAAATATATTTTCAGCATGGATTTAAAGCTGTTGACATATCTGTTGTTAACTAGGGTCCATTCTCACACCCACGTGGCTTCTCTTCAGAGGGGCTAGGAGTGGGTACCTCCTTGTTTGTAGAGGTAGTGCAGGACACAAAAGGTTATTCATCCTTATCATCAGTCAATGGCCATGAATGTGAAGGGAAGACCCTTAGGCAAAGAAGAACAGCACTCATTTCTAGAATGCTGATTAGGAGTAAGTAGTTTGAGGGGAACCCACCCCCTTGGTCTTGAATACACCCAACTGCCCCCCCCCCCGCAAACATGTCTCAGAGGCATCCATAATGAACACTTTCTGTGGGGATTGATGACAGCCTGAAGCAGATGACAGCAATCTTGCCACCACTAAAGATCTGTGTGCATGGGGCCCATACCAAACATAGGGTGATCCAGGGATTTGGTAGCCTGGGTCCACTCGGCATGAAGCATTTACTGGGGAAAATGCATGGGAGAGTCGGCTTTGGAACAGTCAAAACTGCAGCTGCTGTAAGGTCCAGGAGCCTAAGCAAGGATCTTGAAGGGACACTGGTGCTGGAAATGATCATTGATGACTGGGCTGTAAGAGTGTTTGCACGGCATTCTGGAAGTAATCCCTGAACTCAGTCATAGCCAGAATTAATGAACTGAAGGCACTAGAAAGGTAGTCAGAATAAATCAATTTAGGTCTGTTGACCAGAATACACGACTGGTTGAAAACAGGAGAGCCAGGTATAGTCTGTGTAGCTGCTTTCCTGAAAAGTGCTGTGAGGAGTCTGTCATCAAGGTAAGGGAATATGTACAGGACCTCCCAGCATAGGACTGCAGCCACCAGAATGAAGCACTTGGCGAATACCCAAAATTAATAGTGCTAACCTCCTTAAAGAAAGCATAGGTATGGTCATAGCTGCACTGACAGGTGATGTGCAGAGATATGTATCTTGCATGTCCAGAACACAAAACTAATTTATGAGAGCAGAGGGATGATGGACCACAGCCCTTGTAAAAATTCTGTATGCAATGTACTGCATTTGTTCAGGAATTTAAAGTCCAAGACAGGGCATAGATCAACTTTGGTACTCGGAGATATCTTGAATAGAAATCCTAGTTCAGTTTATTCCCAGGAACAGGTGGAACTGCTCTCTTGTCCCAGTAGAGTACATATTTCCATCTGGTGGGTAGTGACAAGGGCTGGAAAGATGCACTGGTAGGGTGTGCTGTTAATTTCAGTGCATGATCCTCTCAAATAATCAAGCACACACCAGGCTGATATTTTCTGCCATTTTTTATTT
The DNA here is from genome assembly GCA_016271365.2 of Neoceratodus forsteri. Lineage (NCBI taxonomy): Eukaryota > Metazoa > Chordata > Ceratodontiformes > Ceratodontidae > Neoceratodus > Neoceratodus forsteri. The sequence goes on along the minus strand of CM028137.1, from coordinate 865,367,241 downwards.
TGAACAATAGACCCTGTCCCTTTCATGAATCCCTGGGAGTGTGGCAGAAGAGTCATTAAGAGGAGGCAGTGGAGGCCTACTGGCATCTGGACCTACTGAGGTCTTAAAATGGGAACCCTTGAACTATGACCAAAGTGAAAGCCCAAGTGGCAGACCAGGACGCTTGCAAGGTTGGAGTAGAAGCCTCTGCAAAAAGTATCAATATCACACTCTCATAAGAGTTGCTTGCTGTACTACAAAAAGGCAGCCAATATTCAGGTTGTACCTGCGATTACCAAAGTCAATCCGTTAGGTGCTCATACTGACCAATTGCTGGTAGCTCTATCCTTCTCCAAGTTTGCCTTTTTATGTGCTGCATAATCCAGCATGTGTTGTACTCTGCTATGGCTCCATATCTAGGTACTTAACATGTAGCTTAGAATATCTTCTGTGACTCCCTGTCTAGGTACTGCCTATATAACTGATCAGTTCATACAAGTGACTATTGACTGCTACTGCTCCTTATCTAGTTATCACATATTTTTCTGCTTTGCTGCCAGCTACCAGCCTGCGATTGCAACCTGCTGTTGTTAATCCCCTATATATTAAAAGGCTATTAAAAAGGGATCCACGATAGGAGCTTGACAAAATTTTTGTCGAATGCCCCGTCAGCGACACCGGTAGGTCGACCGCGTTCTGCAGTCGTCTGTCGGTTCGCACTGTCCATCCTTGTTTTCTTCGGGGGGCTTTGACCCCCGAACCTCCCACATGGGGGGCTGCATTCCCCACACCCTCCCACTTAAAGATTATCAACTCCGAGTCGGAGCTGATTGGGGGGGTGCAGGACCCCCAACAGACAGCGCCGGGTTGTAGCAGGTTTCCCACAGCAGCATGGCGCTGTAGTCACTGTGGGGGACCTCGCTGGTGAAATGTTGCTGTTGGGGAGGGGGGGTAACCGGTTGAAAAGTGTCTAATCCCATAGGTATTCCTAATTGTCTCAAACCACAAGCTTTTAAGGACACAGACTGTGAGGACAAGGCAACAGGCAGTGCAAACTAGACAAATTGGTTTCCCGGGATGGCACAGTAGCAGCAGGAGCCTATCATAAGCATTTATTATATGGAAGATTGGCTGAAATTACTGGTGACCCGCAAGAAAGTTACAATAAGTGCAAAACTCGACTACCAAGGATTGAGCCACAGAGTCAAGAAAACTAAGATTAGAAAGTGTCGTAATTTAAGCAGAAGACTGGAAATATACATTCAAACTCAGATCCCACAGATTGAGCACAACAATGGAGTCTGGCATGGGGGCCTAGAAACATTAGCCTTAAATCTGGAAAGCACCTTATTCAAATCTGACCACTTCACAACGTGGGTACTAACTACACTAGGTAGTCTGATATATTCTCTAGAACTGAATTATATACATTAACATGAATCTCAGATGCAGATATAGCTGTGTCAGGTTTTGAGTCCTTTAGAGAAGGAAGAATAATGAAACAAGCATTTGTCAATGCCGAATGTTGATTGCTTATATGTGCTGCTTAGGTATTTGGAAGTGAAAGTACCATGCCTAAGAACTGTCATGTGCCCCTCCCCCCCAAGACATCCACTGTGTCTTTCTGTTCAGCATTCACAGAAGAGGGGGAAGGGCAAGGACCACAGCAGTACAGCAGTTGCAAAGGCATGAAGAGGTGGTCAATAGTCCATTCACAGGCAGAAGAATCCTGGAGAAGGTGAGTAAACTGAAGGTGGACAAAGCGATGGGACCAGATGGCAAACACCCAAGGATATGAAAAGAACTGTGAAGGGAAACAGCAGTACCTGTGGCAGCAACGTTCACTGAGTCATTCAACAGAGGAGTGGTTCCAGAGAATTGGAGGAGGGCACATGTGGTCCCTCTATAGAAATCCAGCAGTAGGGAGGAGGTGGGGAACTATAGGCCGGTCAGCCTCACTTCAGTAGTGGGGAAGATCATGGAGACAGTAGGGAGGAGGTGGGGAACTATAGGCCGGTCAGCCTCACTTCAGTAGCAGGGAAGATCATGGAGACATTGGTTAAAGAAAGGATAGTGGGCATGTAGAAGACATCTGAGCCCAGGGCCATAAGCAACATGGATTCAAGAAGAAGAATCAGCATTTATATAGCACTTTTCATACACAGTATCCCAAAGCGCTTTACAAGCAATGCTAGACTGGTAGTGAAGTGACTGAATGTGAGGTGAGGTGGCAGCCATATCACACATCATCACCCACACACAGCCTTGATAATTGCATGAAAGGGGAATGTTGGCCAGGACACCAGGAATGTTCCCTATTCTTTACAAAGAGTGCCCTGGGTTCTTTTACTTCCACCTGGACAACACCAGGATGGGCAGAAGGGACCTCAGTTTAACATCTCATCCAAAGGACAGCACACCCCAGCAGTACAGCACCCCCCAATACTACACTCAGATGCCAGCGATTTTTAGGTGCAAGTCCATCCCGGTGTGGGACAAGAACCCACGACCTTCTGGTCCAGAGGTGGATGTGCTACCAACTGAGCCACGCTGATACTGATTTACAGTGGGGAGGTCATGTTAGACAAATCTGGTTGATGTCTTTGGGTGACAAAGGAAGTAAATCAGGGTGGGGAAGTGGAGAATGCTTACCATGATGTAAGCAAAGCGTTTGACACCGTCCCACATAGGAGGCTGATAAACTGGCTGAGTAGGGTGGGCATGGGGGGGAAGGGTGGTAAAGTGGGTTAGAAACTAGTAAGAGACAGGAGGCAGATAGTGGTGGTAAATGGGGTGCAGTCTGGGAAGAGGGGGTGACTAGTGGGGGTGCCGCAAGAATTGGTCCTGGGGCCAGTCCTGTTCAATGTCTTTATGAGTGACATTGCAGAATGGGTGAAGGGAAAGGTCTGCCTGTTTGCAGATGACACCAAGATCTGTAACACAGTGGATACCGGGGGTAGGAAAATGAGGAGGGACCTGGGGAAGGTTGAGAAATGGTCTGAGGACTGGCAACTGAACTTTACTTCAAAAAGTGCAAAAGTATGGACCTGGGACACAGAAACCCTGGGGAAAGGAACAGAATGGGGGGGGGGGGGGAGTTGGTGACAGTCATAAAGAAGGAAAGGGACCTGGGGGTTCTTATGTCAGATGACCTGAAAATGTTGAAGTGGTAAGGCAACTGGGAGGGCCAGTGACATTCTGGGGTGCATAGGCAGGGGTATCACCAGCATACGGAGAGAGGTAGTGATACCATGATATAAAACCATGGTTAGGCTTCACATGGAGTACTGTGTGCAGTTCTGGAGGTTGCACCTTCGTAAGGATATTAACAGGCTGGAGATGGTCCAGAGAAGGGCGAATGAGATGGTACAGAGCTTGCAACACGAGACTTATGAGAAGAAAGTAAGGGACCTCAATATGTACTCACTGAAAGAGAGGAGGGAAGGAGGGGATATGATAGAAACATTGAAGTACCTCAAGGGTATAAATAGAAGTACTGAGAAGCAGGAGACACTTGCTATAGGGATATGTGCGAGCTTCTGTGTGATATTATTTTGTTCTTATAAATCTGTAATCTCCAGTATTTCAGTAACCACATGACCACACTGCCTTCTTTAAGCAATTTTATGCTGGTTGATGGCTTGTTTCAGATGGCAGACAGAGGGCTCACCAGATTGTATTGCCATTTGAAAAACTTCATAGAGTGTTCTTTTACTGGTTAGCGTTTTGGAAAGGTGATGAAGGTCTCACAATGTTTATTATGATTTATTCTCCTTATGTGTGTACCCTTTGGTCCCCTCATCATCACACCCCAACAGTCATCAGTGGCCACAGCTTCACCCTTCTTCTTGCCAAGATGGCGGGTGAAAAACATAGAAACATACAAGTTGCCGGCACATAAGGACCACTTGGGCCACCTAGTCTGCCCATTTCCCTACCTGATGGATAAGCTGCAGATTCTAGTTAATCAACAGCTTACTTCCTCCTAACCCACAGTAGAATTGCTTTATGTCTCTCCATGAGCAGCTGCCTTCACAGTCTGTGAAGTCTGACGTCTTTCAGTGCCGTTTATTGGTCATCTTCCAACACAGGCGAGGTGCTGCCAGGCCAAAAGTAACTCAGGACAAGCAGGTTTCAAAGTGGGGAAGAAATGGAGTGAGCAAGAATCAAGTACTCATTCAGATGAGGTGTCGATTTTAAGATCAGCATACTGGTGTGGACACTGCAAATAGAACCCCAGCTCTTTAAGTAGCCTTATGAAGAGTAAAGCCTTCTCGAAGCAGTGGGGTTTTGTTTATTGCACTGTAAGTGGGCTGCATCTAATTCAGTAATTTACTGTACTTTGCATGTGGATGTATAGTAGGCCCAACTTTAAATAAACACTACACCTGAATTAACACATGATGCGATAGAAACATAGAATTCTTCAGCGGAAAAGGACCGCTCAGCCCACCCAGTCTGGCCAAGTGTTCTCTACCTACGTGTAACTCCTGCCTGTATATGTTAGTGCATGTCTTATTCTGCCTGCATCCATCAGGACCTCCTTGTGAGTGAGCTTAATGGATTTTTCCTCCAATGAACTTGAACCTACTCCACGTCCATGGCCCTATTGATCTCCGTTGACCCCCTCCTTCTCCTTTCTGTAATATACCCCTATGTTTATCCCATGCATGCTTAATGCCCCCTACCATTTTAGCTTCCACCACTTCTCCTGGCAGTCTGTTCAAGGCATCTACCACCCTTTCAGTAAATAAATGTTTCTTTACATCTATCCTGAATGCCCCACCCCAGCTTCATTGTATATCCCTTGGTTTGGGTGCTCATCCTCATTTGAAGGAAACTCCCCGACTGTACCCTCTTTACTGTTTACTGTTTACTCTTTACCCCTGTGAGGTACTTTGTAGGTCTTCATCATGTCACCTCTCGGCCTCCTCTCTTCCTGAGTGTACATGTTGAGATTCTTCAGCCTTTCCTTGTAGGGATTCCTGTGAAAATTCTGAACCATTTTAGTTGCCCTCCTGTGGAAAACCTCCACCTTGTGTCATTTCTGAAGTGTGGACTGTAAAACTGGACACAGTAGTTCAGCTGGGGAATACCAGGGAGTGATACAATGGCAGCAGAATATCCCTCATCCTCCCACTGGAGATGACAGTCCTTATTCACCCCAGAATTCAATTTGCCCTGCCCATAGCCTTGTCACACTGTACTGCCATCTTGAGGTCCTCTGATACAATAACCTCAAGGACCCTTTCATGTCTACTGAGTATCAGTACCTCCCCCCATCGTATACCCAGTATCAGGGTTCCTGTGCCCTAGGTACATGATTTTACACTTGTTGGCATTGAACCCCAAGTAAGTAAGAAAATGGAATTGATTTGAATGAATTGCAGGCTTTTAAGCAGCTTTTTGGGGAGTGTGTATGTGTGTGTTTGGGGGAAGGGGCTCTGGTATGGGCCGTACCTCCAAGAATGCCACCAACTTCCCCACCCCATCACACTGCCTGCCCAAGTACTGAAACCTCCCCCTCACTACTTCCACAGTGTCCCCAAAGTCGTTTGTACCCACATGCAACAGTAAATGAGGTTTCTTCCTGCCCCTCACTGTATATTTGAGCAGTTCTTGCCCTGCCCCTCCTGCACTCAATCTGGGGGCAGCTGCAATGCAAATATGGGTGTGCCTTTCCACCTTTCCACCTCATCTCATCCATTTCAGTACAGAATCCCCCAGGTTGAGTACCCCCCGCCCCTTACCCCCTTTCCCTTCTAATGCCTCTTCCACCACCCCAGTATTCGTTCTTCTCTGTCCCTTATCCTCAGCAACTGCACCCTCTGTGACTTCTATATCTGTACCCCTTACTTCTGCCTCACCCCTTTTCTCTGCCTTATTCCTCCCATCCCCCTTGAATCCCTTCCCAGCCTGAATACTTCCTACTAGGCTTTCCATGTTGACCTCCCCTCCTCTCCTGCTGATTTCCAACCCCTCTCCTATGCCCGTTGTTGTCGATTTAGAGCCCCCATTCTCTTCTACCCAGATAATGATGCCCCTCCCATCCTTGCCCCTTCCCATAGCCTTCTCTCCTTCAGTCACCACCTCCTCCTTCCTTACTAGCCTCCTTCTACCCTTTTGTCCTCGCTATCTCTTCCCCTACTTGGTGCCATCCCTCTCATGCCCCATGTGTCCTCTCCCCTTCAGTATGTTCCTGCTCCCCCTCTGTGTCCCATAGCAGAGGTTTGAATGTAGTTGTAATCGATACCTGTCCTACATCTCTTCCCCCTATCAGTTCCCCCCTCCTACTTGTTCCCCTCTGTGCCACCCCTGGTACCACACTACCCGCAGCCATCTGCTCTCTCCCTTGGTACTCCTCGTGGGGTCTTGCTCCCCCATCAGTAGGCAGCCCCGCCGTTGCCTAGAGCACCCCCTCCCTTCTCCTCTCTTTCCTGCTAGTGCCTCTGATACTGGGGTCAGTTTCAGTCCCTAGTTATTCTTCCTCTGTCCCCCTTTGCCATCCCCTATCCCCCCCAGGATGCCTATCATACTCATATGCCCTGCCACTTACACTCCTCCCTAACCTCCACAGTCATCCTTCAAACTAGTCAGTCATCTACAAACCGTACACCCCCCCATCTTCCAAGCCCGGTTCAGCCCACAAAGAAATCTGCAGCAGTCCCAACAGAGCTCCGTTGACCTCGCTTAGTCCCCCTCCCTCACTCGCTCATTCTGTTTCTCCTGGCGCTGCAGGCTGCCCTTTTGTACTGGGCTCCTGCCTGCACTGGCATCCTTTTCTGCCCACAAAGAAATCTGAACCAGTCCCGACAGAGCTCAGTTGAGCTCAGTCACTCCCCCTCTCTCATGTCGCTCGATTCTAATCGGTCCCAAACACCGATTTCCCAAAGCAACTGCGGTATTAGGCACTGGAAGGCAAAAACACATTTTGGCCAGGATTTGAAAAATGACAGCTGTACTGTTTATAAGGAGGTGTGAAAAAATGCTAGTGCTGAAAATCTGGCGTGAAAATATTACTGATTTGCGAAGTTACAAGGGTGCATGGAAACTGCACAATGCACACTCATAACACAGTCATTTTATGGACTTTCATAACAAAATTTTCAACATAGGCATTTTAGGACCTCTGCTCATGAACAGTGTCACTGTGGTTTTCTTAATGTGTCCCAAACACTGATTTCCCACAGCGTCCACACTATTCTGTGCCGGAAGTGCGAAAACGCACTTTGGCCAGGATGTGAAAAATGACAGTTGTACTGTTCATAAGGAGGTGTGGAAAAATGCAATAGTTGAAAATTTGGGTGAAAATATTGCAGGTACATGAGATTCACAGTATCGTGTAAGTGTGCGTTACACTTTCTAAAACAATTATTTTTGGATTTTTCTACCAAACTTACTACTCAGCTCAGTTAGAGAATAAACAGAGCAACTTAATCTGTATTATTAGAGCAATCCTAAAAGTATCTGGTCATTGCTTTGTCTCCACTCCAGAGACCCTGCTGTGATATAGGACCACAGAGGACCATGGGGCGGGAGGGTGGGCAACTCTAAAGTTCCGGCACAGCTCCACTGAGCTCACTCACTCCCCCTCTCTCAATCACATGTTCTATTTCTCTTGATGCTGCAGGCTGCCCTTTTGTGCTGGGCTCCTGCTTGCATTGGCGCCTTTTTCTGCCCACAAAGAAATCCGCAGCAGTCCCGACACAGCTCCGTTGAGCTCACTCACTCCCCCTCTCTCTCTCTCGCTCATTCTGTCTCTTCCCGCACTGCAGTCTACCTTTTTCTACTGGGCTCCTGCCTGTGTTGGTGCCTTTTTCTGCCCACAAAGAAGGTCACAGCTGTCCTGACAGAGCTCCATTGAGGTCGCTCACTCCCCCTCTCTCTCTCTCGCTCATTCTGTCTCTTCTCGCACCAAAAGCTGCCCTTTTCTCGGGCTCCTGCCTGTGTTGAGTACCTTTTCTGCCCACAAGAAGGTCACAGCGTCCTGATAGAGCTCCATTGAGCTTGCTCAGTCCCCCCCCCCCAGTCGCTCGTACTGTTTCTTCCACCGCTGCAGGCTGCCCTTTTGAACTGGGCCCCTGCCTGCATTGACACTTTTTTCTGCCGACAAAGAAATCCGCAGCAGTCTCAAGAGAGCTCCCTTGAGTTTGCTCACTCCTCCTCCCTCACTCGCTCTCTCATTCTGTTTCTCCCGGTGCTGCAGGCTGCCCTTTTGTACTGGGCTCCCGCGTTGGGGCCTTTTTCTGCCCACAAAAAAATCCACAGCAGTCCCGACAGAGCTCAGCTGAGCTCGGTCACTCTCCTCTCTCACTCGCTCAATCTTAATCTGTCCCAAACACTGATTTCCCACAGCGACCATGCTATTCTGTGGCAGGAGGGCAAAAACATATTTAGGCCAGGATGTGAAAAATGACAGCTGTACTGTTCATAAGGAGGTGTGAAAACATGCCAGTGTTGAAAATCTGGCATGACAATATTACAAATCTGCTAAGTTACAAGGGTGAGTGGAAACTGTGCAATGCATACTTGTAACGCAGTCATTTGATGGGCTATCGTCACCAGATTTTCAATATAGGCATTTTAGGGCCTCTGCTCATGAACACTGTCATGTTCTTAATCTGTCCCGAACATTGATTTCCCACAGTGATCGTGCTATTCTGTGCCGGAAGTGCGAAAACATATTTTGGCCAGGATGGGAAAAATGACAGCTGTACTGTTCATAAGTAGGTGTGGGAAAATGGCAATGTTGAAAATCTGTAGTGAAAATATTATAAATTCGTGAAGTTACAAGCGTGCGTGCAAACGGCGCAATGCACACTCGTAACACAGTCATTTTATGGAGTATCATCACCAGATTTTTAATATAGGCATTTTAGGACCTCTGCTCATGAACAGTGTCACTGTCATTTTCTTAATCTGTCCTGAACACTGATTTCCTACAGCAAGCGCGTTATTCTGCGCTGAAGTGCAAAAACACATTTCGGCCAGGATGTGAAAAATGGCAGCTGTACTGTTCACAAGGAGGTGTGAAAAAATGCCAGTGTTGAAGATCTGGCCTGAAAATGTACAATTCAAAGTTGTAGTGTGCGTAGCAACTCATAGCGCACACTTGTAAAACAAGTCATTTTGAAGTTTTCCACCAAATTTGCAACATATGCTTTTTTTGACAGCCCACCTCATGAACACTGGCACTGTAGTTTCATTATTCAGTCCGAAAGGTGATTCCATGCAGTGACCGCGAAATCACCTTCTGGGGCCAAATAACGCCATGACAGTGATGGAATTCACAAGGAGAGGTCCCAAAAACCTCATGTTGAAAATTTGGTGCCAAAATTCCAAATAATGCCTGAGATATGCACCAAAGTTGAAAAAGGCCTATTTATGCCATTATACAACTTACCGGCATTTCCTCAGTTCGCGGTTGGCTTTGAAGAGTGCAGACGTGTTCCCGGTCCACCCGAGGACCGTTTTCTTCTTTTCAGGGTTATATAAAAAAAAGATGTTGCGGGACTTTTTTTTTACCAAAGGCTATGCCGACGAGGATTGGGCACCCCATCGGCAAAGAACCAGGGGGAGGGGACATGATGCTGAGGGGGATTGGGCACCCCCTCGGCAAACAGGTCGGGAATGCAAGGGAGCCCTGCAATGAGGAGTCTCTCCCTCATAGCAGCGGTTGACGCTGCAATGATGAGGTGGCCCCCTGATTGCAGTGGCTAAAACTCCTCAAGGTTGTGGCACGCTGGCTGAACTAGTGTCAGCAGCAGCGTGCCATGCCTTTGGGGACAGGGGGCCAAGCCTCAAAAGGCAATGGGGGCATTGACCATAACAGTGCTGCGCCTCTACAGCCTGCTTCTGCAGCAAGCTGCTGCAACATGTTTCTTGCGCATGCATGCAATCAACATAAAAAGGGGAAGGTTGCTAATTTTTGCAAGGTCAGATCTCATTGCAACTAAGAACCAGTTGCAGAATAAAAAGGAAGAATGTGAATGCTTGGCTCTTAAGCTAATCATAGACAGATGTAACAAATCTGGTAATCATGATTACTTACACACCCCAGGCAATCACAAAAAGGGCTGCAAACCTTTAGTCACCATTTTTACATGAATTAGTCAAAACACAGAAAGAATTATGCTATTGGAGAGTAACACACTGGTGCTCCAGTACTAAAAAAAATTAAGGTACTGGATCTCAAGTCTTTTCCTAACTTAAATGGTCACAGAATATATGAGGACAAATTATGCATCAGGGACAAGGGACTGGAGTTTCAAAGGGTGGCACAGGGCTTGCATCACGCCCTGTACCACACCACTTTATTCCTGTAGCTGTGCCACTCCTGTTTGCCACAACTGTACCTGATTTTACATTCTCGGATGCAGTTGTGACAGTTTACCTGCTTTACGGCAGCTTGTGCCAAATGTCAGGCACAAGCTCCATTCAAAGGGTCTCCACTATTGATGCAAACTAGACCCCCCAAAAAGATGACTAGCTGGTACCCCTGCTAAGGGGTACATTAACTTTTAGTAGACTACCAGGAAATACAATGTGGCAACCTGAAGTGCCCCTTCACCCAACTGAAGTATCCTAGTGCCCACCCTACTTTCTAACCAACTTCCTAGACAATCACAACATCCTGTGCAAGGAGCAACATGGCTTTTGGAAAGGCCATAGCACCTCCACGGCGCTACTTGAATTCACTGGTGCAATCCATCACTCACTCGATAATAGTCATCTTACTGGGTCCACCTTCATCGACTTAACTAAAGCCTTTAATACCATCAACCACAATCTCCTACTTGCCCAGCTTTGACTAGCAGGGCTCTCACCTAACTCGTTGAACTGGTTCAAAAGTTACTTAGACAACCGCTCCCAAAGAGTGAGAATTGCTGGCACACTCTCAGAGCAAAGACCAGTCCGGTCCGGTGTCCCACAGGGCTCAATCTTGGGCCCCCTCCTTTTCAGCCTTTTTCTGAACTCACTGCCAGAATCCTGCCCTCAACAGATCCTACTCTACGTGGATGATGCTGTCAACCTGGCAACCCCACCATGACCCAATCCATCTACAAGGTAACCTCCAACAGGCCTTCTCTGCAGTCGAAAACTGGTTTACAAAACACAGACTTATCCTTAACCAGAAAAAAACAAAGACCATGATCTTCTGCAGCTCCCAAAACAAATACAAACAATATCAGCTCTCCATTAAAACCAAGCAAGGAATCACCCTCGAACAAGTTCATACCTTCAGATACCTTGGCCTCACTTTTGACTGTAATCTCTCCTATGTCCCACACATCAATAACGTGTCAAAAGTAGCCAACACCAGGATGGGCCTACTATTCTGACATAGGAAACATCTAACCCCAGAAGCTCTGTCCATAGCTGTCCAGAGCTCCATCATCTGCATCATTGACTACGGTCTCATTATCTATGGATCTGCCACAAACTCATCTCTCAGGTGTGTTTTGACTTTCCTCAATCAAGCCTGCCGACTCGTTACTGGTTCCCACCATCTCATCCACACCTGCGATCTCTATTCCAAAACAGGCTGGCTACAACTGAACAACCAAATCAAATACCAAACCTGCATCACTGCTAAGAAAATCATGATGGGAAAGGCACCACCAGGAGTCAGCACCCTCCTCAAACCCAAAATCACCAACCGCAACACCAGGAGCTCTAAGCCCCAAATCCTTCAAATACCCTGCTGCCACACGTTCCAAGGCCAAAGTTTGTTTGCATGCAGGGCTCTGAGTTGGCTGAATGAGCTCTCTAGTGACACCTCATCCACAGCAATGCTTGGAGCGTTAAAAAAAAGCTCCGCCACTTGATAACTGGCACCTCCACCTGTGCTTGCAACCCATAACATCTTCATCCCCTTTGCTGCTTCTGACATTATAGGTGTCAGTTTCTGCCCTCTCTTCTTACACTTACCTGTCCAATGGAAGTTCTAATGCACTTGCCCTGTGTCTGTCCTGACAAGGCCCCTCGGCTGCCTCACCCTGACCCTCTACGCCTATGCCTTCCCCTACCCTCAGCCCTCTCCCCTTCTTGCTCTCTTCCTCCTATTGTTTCTTAAGTTACTCACCGCTCAGTTTGATTTTGTCAAGCAAAGTTACTGTCTAAAACCATGTACCTGTAACTGTTTTATGTTTTAGTGTCTGTTACCCTGTAACCAGCATGACGTGGAACCTTTGTAAAAGAGCCTTGGCTCAAAGGTACTTTGTAATCCTAGACACAAATAAATAAATAAATATAATTGGCTAAAACACCTAATTTAAATTTCAAATCCCAGCCATTTTCCCCTTCTCTTAGCAAGACAGCTATGTAGAGGTCCCTCCCATTCAGTCCTTAGCCCAGTAGGCTGTAAAAAAAAAAAAAAACAGCAGTATACACACAAAAGAAATAAAAACAACTTTTCTTGTTCTTACTCTTCCACTTGGAAATATAGATCAAGCATGCCAGTTCCCTGGTACACTCCTTTTGGACAGTACTATGCCCCAGATCTCCCTGCCAGTTAAAAAAAAAAGACAAGTGCTGTCAAAAAAAGGACCAGCAACAAGGAAACGCTAGTTAGACTCACACTCAGGAGCACCTATGGACCTTGATATTTTATTTCACCAATCCTGAACAGGTCAAATTAAGAAATTAACAGTACCTCTTTCATGCTCGAGCACCCTATAGCTGCATGTCAGCTACAAATTGACTTGTTATTTCGGGCTCCTACACTTCACTACCAGTACTCTTCTCTGGGGCTCCTTTTCACACTCCCGGTCCTCAGGGCAGGCAGTCCTGGACCTGAGAACAGGTAGTGAGGACCAGGAAAACTGTAAAAAAAAATAAAAAAAAATTTTCTAAGCCAAGGGCAGGCAGTGGGGATCAAAAGTTCTTAAAATAAATCACCTCCAATTCCGGTCCCCAGTGCAGGTAGCGAGAACTGAAATAAAAAAAAATATTAAGGTCCCAGTTGTCCAGAATAAAAATGTAAATGTCACATTTTATTGTGTTTTTATTGCATGTTTTTTTAATTGTGGTTCGAGCAGGATTGGAGGCAGAGTGAGCTGAGATAAACTATCGCTAGTATCGCTAAGCATGCACCATGCTAGGGCTATTCATTTAACCCCCCCCAAAAAAAAACTTTCTTTTTTCCTGTTGGCTGAAACCTGCAATATGAGTGGTAATGTCTGTCTTGGTCCTCAGGGCAAGCAGTGGGGACCATGGAAACTGTGTAAAAAAAAAAAAGAAATGAAGCAGGTCACTGATGACAAGACATAACAGCCCCCCGCCCCCACATGAGGACTGGTAGAGTAATTGCTGCCAGCAGTAGAGGGACTACTTTATCAAAAAAAGAATTAAAAATGCAATTGTTGTCATTTTTTGTATCATTACTTTAGATTTTTGTAATTGTATATAAAAGGACACATGTAGCCCATTTCCTAAGCTCAGTAATACCCTCCAGGGTGAACTGAATGGGCATTACCAGATCTTCCAGGGGCTATAAGGTCCTCCACCTGTGGCGTTGGGCCTCATTATGCCCCTGGGTGGTCTGGTATTGCTCAATATCGCCCACCCTGTCAAGTATTATTGCTTGCTTAGACTGCCAAAAACGGAGCTTGCAGCAATCTTGTGTGTATCAATATCCTGCCCAAGGACTCTATTTAACTGGATCCTGGCTACACATGCTAACAGTATAAAAATTAAGGTACTCTCACAAAATGAGTGACCACTTCCCTGTACAAGTGGGCAGTTGAACAAGTAAAGCAACCCCCACCCCCCATAAATGTGCACAGTCTGAGGCTAAACAAAATAACAAGACTTCATGAAGTGTGTGCAACAAATTGACTTCTGGCTACCTGAATGCCATTCCAGATGGATTCAGCTTTAGATTTGTTTATCACAGAATTCAACAAAGAATATGATCTCTTTGCTTCCATTAGAAAGCAAAAAGTGAGGGATGACATTGTATGGCTGTTCCCACAGCCTAGATAACTTATGAAAGAGAGGACAAACAGTGTGCACTGGCCATAGAGAGACTGGACAAGCTCATGTCCAGAAAGTTCAAGAACTTAGAAGTGTCGGCAAAACCAATGTAAGATCTGAAAAATCTGAGCATTGTAAACAAAAGCAAAACTGGGAAATCCTAAGAGTTCTCAAACATGAAAGGCATTTTGAGGAAGGAGGACAAAGGACCACCATTGATGATAAAAATAGGTGAGTGTGAAGTGGTGGATCAAAGTTCAAACAAGCACTGCCAACTACTTCATGGGTCAGATAATGCCCAGTGCTGAGGGGGCTCCCTATACAGCTGCAGACAAGCCTACGTTCTGGTTCAGACAAGTCATAGAGTGTGAAATGTTAAAATATTAAGTGCGAAATACAATAAGAATGGGAGCAGATACCTCAATATGAGGCTTCTGAAACTGCTGTAGATGAGGTGGCCCACCCAACAGCTAAACTGTTCAACTTCTCCCTTTATTATGTTCACCATACATGTGCACACAGCAAACATCTTGTTATGATAGTTGGGTTTTGGGAAGTCTGACATTATCTATCCAATGCAGAGCACTGTTTTAAGGGCAAACCAGTGCCACTCCAATCAGTGTTTATGTTGATAAGGATGGAGTTTTGGCTTGCTGGGAGGAGATGGCATGAACTTAAAAATAAACAGCAGACCCAATCCTGGGTCTGCTCTTTCCTTTGATGTAGCAACAGATATGCTCTGTGCAATAAGCCTGGAATTTCAGACATGCAGGGGCTCAGGTGAGCTGTAACAAAAAGGTCTGTCCATGTGCCCAAGTGTGTGTGTGTGTGTGTGTGTGTGTCTCTGTCTCTCTCTCTCTCTCTCTCTCTCCGTCTGTCTCTGTCTCTGTCTCTTTCTTCATGCCCACTATGCTAGCAGTACTAACCATATTCAAATGCCAATAACTTAAAAATAAAAAATGATAGCATGATACTATGAGCACAAAAGTTGTTGAGCACAAAAGTATCTACCAAATGAGTGGTGTTTTTTTTTTATATACCATTTCGTTTTTTTTTTTATAATTAGCAAAAAAAAAAATCAGTAAATCCATTTTTTTTTCCGTGCAAACAGCTTTAAAACAAAAAATGATAGCATGGTACTTTGAGTACAAAAGTTGTTCAGCAAGCTGGCCTGGTGGCACTGAGGGTTGAGGCTCTGGATGCCACACCTCACGCCACGCCGTCAACCTGGGTTCAGAAACGAGCCTGGGCAGCTGGGGGTCGGCAGGGGGGAAGAGAGGATTGAGCGTCCAAGGACTGCTCTCTTCTCTCCAGGGAAGGAGACTAGTCATCCCACCCACTGACTGCCCTCTAGCAGTGGCTGGAGGGCAGTAAGGGTTGGGAGGCTTAGAAGCCAAAGTGGTTATGTTGGACAGGAGGGAGGGAGAAAAACATAAAAAGACCAGGGCTCCACGGTCCCATGATGGCCCGACCACTCCGCTGAAGTCTGCCCCCTACCACTAGATTTGCCCTACTGGGTGGTGGGGGACTGCCGGCCCCCCTTCCCCTGGCCCTGCCATGGAGGGGGAATCCACAGGGAAACCTCAGGGGCAGATGAGCTGGGGTCGGGCTGAAGGATGTAACCCCTCTGGGGGGGGTCATAGCCCCGTGGAGCCCGGAGAAGGAGCAACAAAAGATTAATAAAAAAAAAAGTTGTTCAGCACACATATATCTACTAAATGAGTGGTGTTTCATATAAATACCTTTTAGAATTTTTATAAATGGCAAAGAATGGCAGGAAGTTCAGTTTTAGGGAGGTATGGCATAAATGGAATTTGCTACCCCCCACTGGAAATATTGTTGTTATTTGTTGTTCTTGTACTGATTGACCAGATATCATGAGTGGTGAGCACCTCTAATTAGCAAAAGTTGCAACAATGGTCACGAAACTGCTCACGGTAGGCTCTCCACCTGGAAACAGATAATATTCCAACTTAAATGGCACACAAATGAATAACACAAAATGAAGCCAAAAAAGGAGAGTGAGATGTAGCTGTGGGTTGTATGGAGAAGGCAGTTTGTATGTGCGCTGACTAAATGCAAGAAAACGTAAGTGTCAGTGGGTGGCTGAGAGAAATGCAGCATGTCCAAGATCACGTTGCCCAATAATGAAAAGTGGGAATACTAGAATCTGTGGCTCACACTGTCATGGCAAGGCAGCATTGACCGAGCAGGGGAAACTAGAAATGGAAACATTAAATGTACAATAGTTTTGCAACCCCTCCCACTTGAAAGGTGGAAGGTGGGAGCTATTTGAAATGCAAATTGCAGTTTTGCTAATTGAAGGAGAGGGATCCTCAGACTGTTTTGACTCCTGTGCCCCAGTAGAGGTCCCACATGCCTTCAGATGGAATGGACAAGCAGTTTCTGATGCACCAGCTGCCCCCCCAACCCTTCTAATCTGTCCAAACCTGTCTAGTTATCCTGTCTAGTTATGGGACTCTGCCCATATCTCACCATCAGTTAGCTCTCCAGAGTTCCATGACCATGTCCCAACTACAGATGGGTGAAGTGGCCCCAATTTGCTCCGCGAAGTGGAACGTGGAGTGAAAGCGAATCCGCGGAGTGCTCCACAACGTGAAGCACAGTACTTCGCGTTATTGATGAGTAACGTGAAGTCCATTGAAAACAACGACTTCGTGTTACTCCGCCTTCCCAAACCACTACTCCACTAATTCTTAAGGCAAAGTACATTGAAAACAATGTACTTCTCCTTACTTCACCTTGTTTTTACGCTCCAAAGGCAAATTTTGCAGTGATTCATGGGATTTCAGGTCACATGGGCTCTAGATTGTTCTGCACAGCCTCAGTTTGGGGTAGCGTGTGTAGGAAGCTGTAGGAGACAATCTGCTCTGAGAGCTCTCTGTGATTCAAACCTTGTAAAAGCTGTTAAAAAAGCCTTTTTGAGTCATTTTTTTTGCTGAAACTTTAGTTCATCAATTATAGGAAACCCTCCAGTGCTCATATCATTAAGTATTTACTGTTTGTGTGTGTATTTTGAATGTTAATGTACAACATTCAGTCTGTGTACTGAGAGACAGTGAAAGTGTGCTTTGGAGGAAGGGCGTATCTGTGGTGTAGGTAGTTTAACTTGGAGAAAAAGACAGCGCTTTCTGTTTTGGTGATATTTTTCTTGTATAACTGTGTTAATGTACACACAGTAATATTTTCAATAATTCTTGCCATTTTTTGCTGATTGTTGTGGTGCAGCAGTGCATAATTTCAGTTTGTTTAAAATATGTGGTTATATTACTGAAGTTTTCAATTTGCTACATATTGCTTAGTGTGTGTGTGAGTATGTGTGTGACTCGTGTCAACAAATCCGACACCTTTTATTGTGCCACATAATTTCAGCAATGTGAACCTGCTATTCACTGCAACTGTGTAATTTTTTGTACTTCTTTGTGGTATCTTTACTGGTACTCGTACTAGTGACTCTTACTGCAGCAGTGCAGTACACTGCCCCCTCCCACCACGGCCAGCCCCAACCGGCAAAGATATTCTTTTCCAGATTTGAATTTCTGATGGTGAGCACTGGTTAGGTATTGTGCCTTTGCATCTGCATCTCTTCAGTGCGCAGCACAATCTTAATCTGTCTGTAGATTTGCATCTCTTTAGGGCCCAATCTCCATCTCTAACTTAAGTCACAGTAGTTTCTTTGGGCTTCCCTTCACAGTACTGGACAGGTGTGGTGCATAATTCAGCATGAACGTTGTACTCATTAATATGCATTTTTAAGTCAGGACCATCATCAGGAGTCACTCGTGATACAAATCACGTTCTTCTTCATTATGGTCACAAATGCAGTCACAAATTACGATTTACAATCAGGTCATGAATCACAACAGTAATTTTTTTTCCTGGTTACTTGGATCTATTGTAAGCCTGTTTTGTAGTATCTCTCCATGCTTCACCACCCCACCATTGTACTCATTAATGAGTGTTTTTAAGTCGGGGAGTTTTGTGCCACCCCCTCATCGGGGCCCGGGGAAGTACAGCCGTAGGCATTTGCATTTCTTTATCATCACAGTCACAAATGCAGTCACAAATCATGATTTACAATTACGTCACGAATCACAACATTAATATTTTCACTAGTAACTTGGATGTATTGTAAGCCTGTTTTGTAGTATCTCTCCAGGCTTCACCATCCCACCATTGTACTCATTAATAAGTGTTTTTAAGTCAGGGAGTTGGACAGTGTCTGCAGTACATACACAGACTGGAAAGAAAACAGCACCCATGCAGTTTAGCACAGTATACTTCCACTGCTCAGAATACATACAGAGGACAACAAAAAAAAGGACATAATTACATACAAGGGTCGGGGATGGTGGAGGAATACATTTTATAACACAGCAAGGAAGGTGTGGGGGGGCACATGGTGTGAGGGAAAAAAAACTAATGTGGGATCCCATGGTAATCCAGCAGCAGTTCCAGCATGGACATCATTTGCAACTGATGTCCCTCTATGTAAGAAAAATAAAATTTACAGAAAGAAAAAATTAAGCAAAAAAGAGTACAGACAGAAAATACAAAAAAATGTAGCTTTTAAAAAAGCTGTTGGGTCTAAATCTCCTCCTCGTTCTGATCTCAAAGTATCAGCAGTCACAAAACACACTCCTCTCTCTCTCCGTCTGCACAGGAGAAAGTAAACGTTTCTGCTTGTATGATTCACTTTCTTCCTGCCTAGCTAAAGAGCATGTGACTTACAGTACTGTAAGCCATGTGATGTGTGGGGCGGCTGCCAAATCTGAAACACCAAGTGGATCACTTAGAATCATAATGAGGAAGTAGAAGTCCATTAAAAACAATGACTTCGCCTTACTTCGCATTGCCATTCCGCCTTAACGTGAAGTGGTAATGACAAGGCGGAGTGCCCACTTCGCGTTCACTTCACCGGCGGAATTTAAATTCGCTGCATCTCTAGTCCCAGTCCTGTTTACAGGCTGTCTCAGTCTCACTAATATTTCCATGTTGCCCCTCACTGAGATGCATAATAACCTGCCTTGTCTCTGTGATTCATACTTCGTAAGTGTAATGTAGCTATGGCACTTGCTCATGTGCGTATATGCTACACTCCCCTGTTCCTTGTTTGTTATGCATGGGTGTCAGAAACAATCTGAGGATCCCTCTCCTCCAATTAGCCAAATTTGCTTTTCATATACTCCCCACATTCCTAACTGGGGAAGGGGGGGTGTACACCTGTTGTACACTTAATGTTTCCATTTCTATTTTCCCCTGCTCTGTCAAAGCTGACTCGTTGTGACAGTCTAAGCCACAGATTCTCATATTCCCACATTATGTTATTAGGCAATGTGATCTAGGACATGCGGCATTTCTCACACACACACCCACACACCCACCCAATGACACTTCCTTTTTCCTTGCATTTAGTCAGTGCACATGAAAACTGTCTTCTCCGTACTACCTACAGCTACATCTCCCTCTGCTGTCATTTTCTTTTTTTTGGTTTCATTTTGTGTCAGCTGTGTGCCATTTAAGTTGGAATGTTACCTCTGTTTCCAAGCAAAGAAACCAGGGACCTAGTGTTCCTCAAAGCAGCCATGTGCTGACTCTCCCACGTCCTTAGCATGCACTTCTATGGCAGCATAGGTGCCTTTGGTGTCCGATGAAGGCATTCACACTTCCCAGGTGGTTGATGGCACCTGGCTGTGCCTCGTGCCTCACAACACACTTGGGGCATGCAGTAATTTAACAGTAATTTAGCATTATCACACGTCCTGTCATGAGTTATTGCTTTCTTACAATTTGTAATGTGATCCTATGGGAATTGTATATTGCACTTTCCACTTGATTGAAGGTACTCAGCTGTGCCTCATGTCACACAACCCACCTGGGGCATGGAACAATTTAACATTGCTGCAAGCCCTGCCGTGTGTTATTGCTTACTTACAATTTACAATGTGATCCTATGGGAATCATATACCACACTTCTCAGGTGACTGAAGGCAGTCAGCTGCACCTCATGCTTCACAGCCCACCTAGGACAGGTAGAACTTCATAGGACAGCACAGACACATATGGGAGGGAAAAACAGGGAAGCAGGCAGGGAGAGAGCAAAAGACCATTTCCTCCAATGTGAAGAGTCCGGGAAATAAATTTTTCGACCTGAAGGCCATCATGGCAGAGGTTAGCCTGGATTTGGTGGTCATAACAGAGTCATGATGCATTGAATACCACAACTGGGACATGACCATATCTGGCTACGCTCTGTTCAGGAAAGAGACAGGGCAGGCAGGAGGGGTTCCACTATGTGACAGAAGGGAAATCAAGGCCACAGAGGTATAGGGCTTCTGGAGAAGAAGGAAGGGTTAGAGGTGCTGTGGGTCATCTTGGAGACAGGTTCTGGGGCAGTTATCTGCACCAGGGTAGTGTACAGAACTTCAGTAGAGACCTCCACAACAGGGAGAGAAGGTGCATAAGGCACTTGGAAAAGCCATCATCTGAATGACAGGAAAAGACAGCATCTGAATGACAGGAAAAGCCAGCATCTGGATGACAGGAAAAGCCAGCATCTGAATGACAGGAAAAGCCAGCATCTGAATGGCAAGAAAGGAGGAGGAGGTGCAGCTAGTGGGTAGCTTCAATCTGCCAGACATAGCATGGAGCCTTCAAAATGTGCAAGGACAGGGTTGTAACTGACTCCTTACAAGGGGAGTTTCTAAGGCTGCTAGTCAAAGAACCCACTGGGGATGGGGTTGTGCTGAACTTGGTGCTTACAAACCACGTCAGCACTGCAGACATGACAGTGGGCAGTTGACCATGTAGTAGTGATCACCATTCAGGCTGGTTAAACATACACAGGAGTAGAAGCAAACTACATGAGAATTAGGGTCCAGGGCTTGAGGGTGGATTTTAAAGAAATGGGAGACTGCCTCAAAAGCTGCCTCATGAGGGGAAGGGGATTTAGAGGGATGAATAGAGGCAATGGAGAACTGTAAAGATGGACAAAATTAAGTCAACCAGCCTCTGCATAAAGGGAGTAATTAAAAGCAGAAGGAAACAGAATGTTATGTTTCCCTAGGGAAGTGACAAAGGTGGTGAAGGAAAAAAGGATGACAGTTCAGGTGGTATAAAGGAAACACATGAGGAGTACAGGGAGATATACCAAGTAAAACAGAGGGAAGCAAGAAAGGCACAGATAGCCAAAGGGGAATCAAAAGGGAATAAAACTTTCTTAGATACATAAGTGAGAAGAGGAAAGCAAGGGGCTGGGATAGTGAGGATTAGGAGGGCGAAAGATGGGCATGGCTCAGAAGAGGACCAAGAAAAAGCTGCCATCCTGAAGAGGTACTTCTGTTCAGTCTTCACAGTGTGTGTGGGGGGGGGATGGACCACCAGGAAGTAGCAGGAACAAAGGTGGGGTGGCAAGGAGGACACAAGTCCATTTTCAGAGGAAAGAGTCATGAAGGGACTTTGCAGCTCTGAAGGTTGACAAAGCTATATGACCCGAACGGATACCCCAAAGGGTGCTAAAGTAATTCAGAGAGGGGCTAGCTGCTCCACCGACGTCTTTATTCAACAGTTCACTAGAAAAAGACATAGTTCCAGAAGACTGGAGAAGATCAGAAATGGTCCCTCTACATAGGAGCAGCAGTTGGGAGCAGGCTAGCAACTATAAGCCAATCAGTCTCACTTCACTGTTGGGGAGCCTTGCTTAAGAAAAGACTGGTAGAGTATGTTGAATTCAATGTGCTGCAAGACCTTGGCAGTATGCATTCATAGAGGGAAAGTCATGCATGTGAATCTGATTTCTTTGACTGGGTGACCAGAAAAATATATCAGAAGGTCAGTGAACAACATGGCCTATCTGGACTTTAGCGATGCCTTCAACAATGTGCCCCACAGGAGACTGGATCCCACCTCTACACTGCTCAATTCTTTTTCAAAGTACTACATTGTGTTAGAAACTATGTAATAGATAGGCAACAGATGGTGGTGGTTAGCTGCGCTCACTAATGATGGGGGAATGACCAGCAGGGTGCCACAGGAATCAGTACTAGGACTTTTTATTTTATTCTTTTGGTAACCGGGTAAGGCCCACTAGGCACAAGTGCTTGTTTTCAGGGGTGACCCGGGAGCACTGGGTGGTTAAGTGACTTGCTGAGTCACATAGTGTACAAGTGGAGGTTATGAGCTCAAAACCCAGGTCTGCTGGATGTACCAAACTCATTCACAGCTCATTACTCCAACCTCTAGGCTATACTGCCAGCTGTCCTCTTCCAGGACTTCATAAGTGATGTTGCAGAAGAACTGAAAGGGAAGATATGCCTTTTTGCAGATGATAAAAATATGTAATAGAGTGAACAATCAGAAGATGTCAGAGAGAATGCATAGGGATCTTAGGCAAATTCTGGAAGTGGTCAAGAGAGGCTGGCTTACTGGTGCAGCTGTAGTACTACCGTTTGTGACACTGATGCCCCAGCTTTAGAAGACAGCTGGGGTGACAGAGGAATGACTGGTGGAGAGGAGGGTTGAGCATTCTATGGACTACTTTCCTCCTCCTCCTCCTCCAGGGGAGGGAAGGGCAAAGATGCCAGTGCTTGCCTGACCTCTAGGGACAGCCCATGGTCTGACAGCCAGAGCTAATGCTAGTCAGGAGGTGTGGCAGATGCCTGCATGCACACCATCACATCACTGCACATCACAGCTCCCAGAAAAACATGGAAAATGGTGGACCATGCTGGATGCCACCCACCTCACAACACAGGCCCCAAACTATTGGCCAATGGCACCCACAGATACCAAGCTCAAGGTCTGACAGGGGAATAGGTCTCCCCAAGGTGCCCATCCATGGAGGAACACCAGGGAGGTAAGTCTCAGGGAAAATTGATGACTGGGCTGGGTGCATGGATGGGTCAATGGGGGCTGGTCCAGGGTTGGGGAAAAAGCCAGTTCAGGGTGGGGGGAGAAGTATTCTAAAATAAAGTGGTCAAGAGCATGGTAGTTGGGGTTCAATAACCAAAAAATGCAAAATCATGAACCTGGTCATAGGAACCCAGGAGTGGAGTATAGGATGCGGGGAGCTTACCAGGACCTTGGAGTTATAACTGAGGACTTCAAATCACGGGGCAGTGAGACAAAGCAGTGGACAATGCTAGTGGGATGCTGGATAAGGAAGGGTATCTCCAACAGGAGGAGGGATGTGACTTTGATATAGAAACATAGACTGAATGCAGATAAGGACCACTTGGCCCACCTAGTCTGACCATTTCCCTACCTATTGGATAAACTGTAGATCCTAGTTAACCAACAGCCTACTTCTGCCTACCCCCCCCACCAAAATTGCCTTATGTCTGTCCCATACATTCTTGAATTCCCCCACTGTTTTTGACCCCACAAGCACCTCAGGCAGGCTGTTCCATGTGTCCACCACCCTCTCTGTGAAAAAATACTTCCTCACATTACCACTGAGCCATCCCCCTCTATTTTGAAATTGTGTCCCCTTGTTCTTGCACATCTCTTTCTGAAAGATGCTACCCTCTTGGACTTTGTTGATTCCCTTGAGGTACTTGCAAGTTTCTATCATGTCCCTCCTTTCCCTCATTTCCTCAAGGGTATACATATTAAGCTCCTTTAGTCTCTCTTCATATGGCTTCTGTTGCAGACCCTGTACCATTTTAGTTGCCCTCCTCTGGACTGCCTCCATACTGTCTATGTCCTTGCAGAGATGGGGTCTTCAGAACTGCATGCAGTACTCCCAGATGGGGACTCACCAACTGTCTGTAGAGAGGGATAACAATGTCCTGTTTTCTACTGGTGATGCCTCTCCATATACATCCTAGTATCCCCCCAACCATCCTCATTGCATTCTCACATTGCTTGCTTACTTAGGTAATCTGATATGACTGCCCCAGGTCCTTTTCCATTGTTGTTGTTAATACCCCCCTCCCCCATTGTGTACTCTTCCCCTGCATTTTTGTTTACCAGGTGCATTACTTTGCACTTCTTTGCATTTGAATCTAAGCTGCCATACTTTTGACCATTCCTCCAACCTTGCCAAGTCCCTTCTCATCCTTTCCACCCCCCTTGTGTATCAATCCTTTTGCAGATCTTTGTGTCATCTGCAAAGAGACATACTTTTCCTTCCAGTCCCTCTGCAATGTCACTTATAAAAACAATAAAAAGGACCGGATCCGATACTGAACCCTGAGGTACCCTGCTAGTAACCCCCCTTTCTTCGGTGGGGACTCTGTTTACTATTACCCTCTGTGTCCTGTTATCCAGCCAGTGTTTTATCCAGGCTACCGCCCTGGTACCCATTTCCAGGTTGGCTAATTTGTTTATTAATCTTTTGCGCGGGACTGTGTCAAATGCCTTGCTAAATTCTAGGTAGGCCACATCCACAGCCCCTCCCTGGTCTACTACTTTGCTCACCCAGTCAAAGAAATCTATTAGATTTGTCTGACAGGACTTTTCCACTGTGAATCCATGGTGCTTTGGGTCCTGTGCCCCGCTGGCCTTTAGGTACTCAACAATTCTTTCTTTCAGAAGTGATTCCATCATTTTCTCTACCACTGAGGTCAAGTTAAAAAGTCTGTAGTTTCCTGCCTCTGCTTTGCTCCCACTTTTTGTGAAAGGGAATCACATCCGCCTTCCTCCAATCCTTAGGTACCACATCATCCTCCTATGATTTGTTAAAAATGGTAATCAGTAATGTCACTAGTTCTCCCCCTAGTTCTTTTAGAATTCTGGGGTGAACCTCATCTGGCCCCACTATTTTGTCTACCTTCAGTTTTAGGAGTACTTTCAGAACCCTTTCTTCTGTGAAAGGACTGATATTTACCCCCTATCCAAAGAGCTTCTACTGATTTGATTAGGTACCTCCTCCTCCTCTTTTGCGAATACTGAACAGAAGTATTTGTTCAATATCCCTGCATTTTCACTGTCCCTCTCTGCCCACCCACCCTCTCCTTTATTAAGTCTCACTAGCCATCCCTTGGTCTTTCTTCAGTCCCTTATGTACCTGTAAAAGGTTTTATCCCCCTTCTTAACTGTGTTGGCTATCTTTTCCTTGATTTGGGCCTTTGCTATTCCATCTGCCTTCCCAGCTTCCTTCTGCTTTAACTGGTACAGTTCTCTGTCCTGCTTCTTCTGTGTTTCCTCATACTTCCTGAATGCTATCTTTTTCTCTCTCTAACCTTCCCCTTCACCTCTTTCAAGAACCATAGCGTTTTTTTCTTTTGTTTTGATTTGATTATTTGCTTCACACAAAGGCTTGTTGCCTCTGTAATGGCACCTTTGATGTTTCCCCATTGTTCCTCCACCCTCCTTCTTTCCTGTTTGCTAGTGCTTTTCTGAGGCACTCTCCCATTTTGACAAAGTCAGCCCTCCTGAAGTCCAGTACCCTCACTTTTGTATGGCTTGACTGTGCAGCTGTGTTTATCGAGAACCACAGTTTGGTGGTCACTTGTTCCCAGATGGCTACTCATTTCTATATCTGAGATCCCCTCTCCATCCCCACTTGAGAGTACCAGTTCTAAGATTGCTCTCTCCCAAGTGGGTTCCAACACTAGATGACTGAGGCATGCCCCATGTAGGGCATTGAGAATGACCCTCCTCTTGGATGTGACTGCAGCAAAGGCGCTTCAGTTAACATCTGGCATATCCAGGTCCCCCATCAACAATATTTCCCCTTTTTCCGTCATCCTAAGGATGCCTTCTATCATTACCTTGTCCATTTTCTCCCCCTGAGACAGGGATCTGTATACAACCGCTGTGCGGATTGTGGTTCCATTTCTGGTCTCCAGGACTACCCACAGTGTCTCCTCTCCTCCCTGTTTTCCCTTTAGTTCCATTGCATCGATCCCTTCCCTTATGTAGAGAGCTACTCCTCCTCCTCCTCCTCCTCTTCTACCCCCCGGTCCCTTCGGTAGATTGCGTACCCTGGTATTTTGACATCCCAGACATGGTTCTCTGTGTACCATGTTTCTGTGACTGCCATGATATCCAGGTATCCCTCTTCCATCAAGGCCACCAGTTCAGGGAGCTTGTTACCTAGACTATGGGTATTGGTACTCATTACCCTCCATTTTGTGATGGCCTTACCTCTTTTTGCCCCATTTATGTCCTTATTGCCTTTGCCTTTTGCTCCATTTCCCCCCTGCCATTCTCCCTATTGACGTCTCTATCTTGGTGTTTACCTCACTAACTACCCTGATTTTATTTTGGGGGGGCTAGGATTTCCCTGCTCCTTTTCAGGCTAGTTTAAATGCTTGCCAATGAAGAATTTAAGCCCAATCACCTAGGATCCTGGTTCTCCTCCTGGACAGATGCAGACCATCGTGCCAGTATAGGCCTGTATCCCTCCAGGTGGACCCCCTGTCCCCAATGAAGTCAAAACCATGAGCTCTGCACCAGCTTTTCAACCACTGATTGAATCCCATGGTGCAGAGCACCCTAGCATCACCCATGTCATAGACAAGCAGCACCTCCAAGAAGGTTACTGTGTGTGCTACTTGTCTAAGGAACCTCCCCAACTCCACAAACTCCTCCTGCACTGTATCACTCACTGGTGAGACCCCAGGACCATTTCCAGTATTGGAGGCTGCACCTAGGAAAGGACGTAGACAGGGTGGAGGCAGTCTAGAGGATGGCAACTAAAATGGTGTAGGGGTTGGACGAGAACTAAGGAGGGGCTGAAGGTTCTCAACATGTATATCCTTGAAGAAAGGAGAGCAACAAGGACATGATTGAGACCAAAATGTATCTTACAGGGGTAAACATGGTGCAGGAAGGAAGTCTCTTTCAAATTAGAAAGAGCTCCAGGGGGTAAGCAGTGAAGCTGGGGAGGGGCAATTGAGAGGGATTTCAGGAAGTACTACTTCACTGAAAGGGTTGTAGAAGCCTGAAGCAAACTGCTAGCATAAGTGGTGGAGGTGAAAACTGGGGGCTACAAACTTGTGAGTTAAACATAAAGAATATTAGTAAATGGGGAGGTTCCTAAGAGACCAGTTAGGGTCTGTGGAAACTGATTCAACAGAGAACATCTGGGCAGATGTGGCTGGTCAAGTGGTCCTTTTTAGCCAACATATTCTATGTTTCTATGACGCTTTATGGACTTGCTGAGGGCCTTCAATCTTGTTAATCAGTCTGTGAAAGGGAGCTCCTGCCACTCTTGAGGACCAACCTTTTCTTAAATCTGTTGCAACAGTTCTTCCATTTCTTAGCCTAATCAATTCTTTACAATTTCTAGTCCATAAGGTTGGCTACCTAGGACACCCCTTCCCATTTCTTGACTATGCTATAGTGTCCTCTTTAAATTTTCCCTTTCCCTCTCGGGTGCTCGTACAGGAAGGTTATTATGGTGACCTCCAAGCTGATGTAAAACAACAGGCTGTGTTCCTCATTGTTAAATTTAGTATGCAATGGCACTATGTCATAAAATACATTGATGTATATACCTTATGTGTATGAAACATGTAAATGCTAAAAATACCATGGCACTAGGTGTTTTTGATAAAGGTAAAAAGTTACTAGTTGACTGTATTATCAAAATGAAGTTAGTTGTGCTATTTAAAATGCATGTAAATTGCTGTAAGTTGAGCAAGTCTGAAATGGCATGGTAATTTGCATATATCCCATGGTGCTTTGCATTATGGAAGCATGTGTGATGTGTTTCTTTGAAACTTGGCTTATTGTCAATGTCCTTTGGGGTAACCTTATTTCAGTGCTTCTTCACCAAGGTTCTTTGTCTTTAGCTTCTTTTTTATGTTAATTGCGTGCATGCGCAAGAAACATATTGTGACAGCTTGTTCCAGAAGCAGGTTGTGGAGGCACGGCACTGTTGTGTCCAATGCCCCCAGCTTGGCCTGCTTTTCCCAATGGGGTGGCACACTGCTGATGACACTAGATCAGCCAGCGTGCCACAACCTTGTAAGGTTTCAGCCGCTGCAATCAGGGGCCGCCTCTTCATTGAAGGTTAAGCCATTCCGCTGCAATGAGGAAGTGACTCGTCATTGCTGGGTGAAACCTTCTTAGTGTGATATTGTTTGTGAACATGGCTTGATACCATGTTCACAAACAATATGAAGCAGTCCCACTGTTGAGGGGGGTGTCCAATCCCCCTCGGCAGCATGTGCCACCACTCCCAATGTGTTTTGTTTGCCGGCAGGGCCCCAATCCGCGTGTTGACTGCACTCTCTAACTTTGTTGTTGCAGATGGGGAGCCCACTCCCCATCGGCATTATGTCCCTCCCCCAGTGTCATTGCCGATGGGGAGCCCTCCCTGTCGGCATAATTCCCCCCAAACACGCATTACAGTTGTGCTGAGGGGATGCCCATTCCCCCTCGGCTCTTGCGCCCCCCTTTTGTGCCAATGGGGGTGCCCAATCCCCCATCAGCTACAGCTGCCCCCCCAAATAAAACTCTGTTGGCACACTGGGAGCCCATCCCAGTGTGCCAAATGGCCCTGTAAAAAAAAAAATCCCACAATGGGTTTTTTTTGTACCTGTCAAAAAAGAAAACAGTCTCTATTGGTCTCCCTGTCCCCCTCCCACAACCCACACTTACCATCTGTGCACCTTGCCTGCCGTTACCCCCCACCCCATACTTGCCTGTGTAGTCTGGCATGATGATCTTCAGTGGACCGGGAACACGTCTGCACTCTTCAAAGCTGACCGCGAACTGAGGAAATGCCTGTAAGCTGTATAATGGCATAAATAGGGTTTTTTCAACTTTGGTGCATATCTCAGGCATTTTTTGGAATTTTGGCACCAAATTTTCAATGTGGGGCTTTTGGGACCCCTCTTCATGAATTCTGCCACTGTCATGATGTTAATCGGCCCCGAAAAGTAATTTTGCGGTCACTGTGTGGAATCACCTTTTGGGACCGAGTAACGAAACGACAGTGTCAGTGTTCATGAGGCGGGCTCTCAAAAAGCCTATGTTGCAAATTTTATGGAAAAAATCCAAAAAATGACTGTTTTATGAGCGTGCATTGTGCAGTTGCTACGTACGCTCGTAACTTCGCGAATTTGCAATATTGTCATGCCAGATTTTCAACAATGGCATTTTTTACACCTCCTTGTGAACAGTACAGCTGTCATTTTTCACATCCTGTCCAAAATGTGTTTTTCCACTTCTGGTGCAGAATAGCACAGTCACTGTGGGAAATCAGTGTTCAGGACAGATTAAGAAACTGGCAGTGATACTGTTCATGAGCAGAGGTCCTAAAAAGCATATGTTGAAAATTTGGTGATGATAGCCCATCAAATGACTGTGCTACAAGTGTGCATTGAACTGTTTCCATGCACCCTTGTAACTTGGCAAATCTGTAATATTTACACGCCACATTTTCAACACTGGCATTTTTTCACACCTCCTTATGAACAGTACAGCTGTCATTTTTCACATCCTGGCCATAATATGTTTTTGCATTCCTGCCACAGAATAGCATGGTCACTGTGGGAAATCAGCATTTGGAACAGATTAAGATCGAGCGAGTGAGAGGGGGGAGTGACCAAGCTCAAGTGAGCTCTGCCGGGAATGCTTCCGATTTCTTTGTGGGCAGAAAAAGGCTCCAACACAGGTGCCCAGTACAAAAGCACAGCCTGCAGCAGTGGGAGAATAAGAATGAGAGAGTGAGTTAGGGAGGGGGAGTGAGCAGACTCAACAGAGCTCTGTCATGACTGCTTTGGATTTAGTTGTTGGCAGAAAAAGGCGTCAATGCAGTTAGGGGCCCAGTACAAAAGGGCAGCCTGCAGCGGTGGGAGAAATAGTACGAGCGAGTGAGAGAGGGGGACTGAGTGAGCTCAACGGAGCTCTATCAGGACTGCTGTGGATTTCTTTGTGGGCAGAAAAAGGCAGCAATTCAGGCAGGAGCCCAGTACAAAAGGGCAGCCTGCAGCGCCAGTAGAAACCAGAATGAGCAGGTAAGAGAGGGGGAGTTAGCGACCTCAACAGAGCTCTGTCAGGACAGCTGTGAACTTCTTTGTGGGCAGAAAAATGTGCCAACACAGGCAGGAGCCCAGTACAAAAGGGCAGCCTGCAGCACGAGGAGACACAGAATGAGCGAGTGAGACATGGGTAGTGAGCGAACTCAACGGAGCTGTGTTGGGACTGCTGCGGATTTCTTTGTGGGCAGAAAAAGGCACCAACGCAAGCAGAAATCCAGTACAAAAGAGCGGCCTGCAGTTTCAGGAGAAATAGAATGAGTGAGTGAGAGAGCTGAAGTGAGCCAGCTCAATGGAGCTGTGCCGGATCTTTAGAGTTGCCCACCCTCCTGCCCAGGGTCCTCCATGGTCCTATATTACAGCAGGGTCTATGTAGTGGAGAAAAAGCAATGAGTAGATACGTCCACACCTCCTTATGAACAATACAACTGTCATTTGTCACATCCTGGCCAAAATGCTTTTCGCACTTCTAGTTCAGTATAGTGCGGTCGCTGTGGGAAATCAGTGTTCGGGACACATTAAGAAAACCACAGTGACACTGTTCATGAGCAGAGGTCCTAAAATGCCTATGTTGAAAATTTTGTGATGAAAGTCCATAAAATGACTGTGTTACGAGTGTGCGTTGTGCAGTTTCTACGCACCCTTGTAACTTCGCAAATCAGTAAAATTTTCACGCCACATTTTCAACACTAGCGTTTTTTCACACTTCCTTATCAAAAGTACAGCTGTCATTTTTCACAACCTGGCCGAAATGTGTTTTCACACTTGCAGCACAGAATAGCACAGTCGCTGTGGGAAATCAGTGTTTGGGACAGATTAAGATCGAGCAAGTGAGAGGGGGGAGTGACTGAGCTCAACTGACCTCTGTTGGGACTGCTACAGATTTCTTTGTGGGCAGAAAAAGTCCCCAATGCAGGAGCCCAGTACAAAAGGGCAGCCTGCAGCACTAGGAGAAACAGAACGAGCCGGTGAGGGAGGGGGAGTGAGTGACCTCAACGAAGCTTTGTTGGGACTGCTGTGGATTTCTTTGTGAGCAGAAAAAGGCAGCAATGCAGGCAGGGGCCCAGTACAAAAAGGGTAGCTTGCAGCGATGGGAGAAACAGAATGAGCAACTGAGAGATGGGAGTGAGCGAGCTCAACTGAGCTCTATCGTGACTGTTGCAGATTTCTTTGTGGGCAGAAAAAGGCAGCAATGCAGGCAGGAGCCCAGTACAAAAGGGCAGCCTGCAACACCAGCAGAAATGGAACGAACGAGTGAGAGAGGGGGAGGGAGTGAACGAGCTCAATGGAGCTCTGTTGGAACTGCTGCAGATTTCATTGTGGGCAGACAAAGATGCCAAAAGAGGCCAGTACAAAGGGCAGCCTGCAGCGCCAGGAGAAACAGAATGAGCGCGTGAGAGAGGGAGACTGAGCGACCTCAACGGAGCTTTGTCGGGACAGCTGCGGATTTCTTTTTGGGCAGACAAAGTTGCCAATGCAGACAGGAGCCCAGTACAAAAATGCAGTCTGCAGCACCAACAGAACCAACAGAAACAGAATGAGCGACTGACAGAGGGGGAGTGAGAGATCTCAACGGAGCAAAGCAATCAACATTCGGCATTGACAAATGGTTGTTTTATTTGAGCCCTCACCACCCAAGCAAACAAGGCCCACATAGGGGAGGCTGAATCTCAATTGATAAGAGATCAGAGATCAGTGAGTCAGTAGGTGCTAGCTAAGTGCAGAAGAAGGACATGCATAGTCTGTTGCTGCAGACTGATTTATTGAAAAAGGGATATGCCATTGCTAAAGGTTATCACCTGTATTTTGAATAAACATCACACAGAGATTATGTGTTGAACCTGAATATCGGTGTCTGGTCCATCTGTTAGCCCCACAACCCCTCCACAGACTATCCACCAGAACATAGCTGAGTATTGTAAAGTATGTGCTGAGTGTAAGAAAGTAGCTCAGGCAGAAAAAAGGGATAGAGTACCACTACAACCCATCCCCATTGTGACTAACCCTTTGACATGATAGCCATGGATGTAGTGGGGCCCCTGGAAAAGAGCTCCAAGGGTAGCAGATTTGTACTGGTCATACGTGATTATGCTACTCGCTACCCAGAAGATATCCACATAAGAACTGTCACCACCCCAAGGATAGCAGAGGAGCTAGCAAAGGTATTTAGTCACCTGGGAATCCCCCAGGAAATAACCTAGGGGAGTAATTTTAACGCACACCTGCTCAAAGAATTGTACCATCTGCTGGGCATGGTAGCAGTGTGTACTTCCCTATACCACCCACAGACTGATGGCCTCGTAGAGAGATTTAATCAGATATTAAAGAGAATGTTGAGGAAGTATATAAAGGGAGAAGGTAAAGATTGGGGTAGGTACCTCCCTTATTTACTTTTCGCTTACAGAGAAATAACTCAAGCATCCACTAGTTTCTCTCCTTTTTCATTACTCTATGGGGGAACCCAAGGGAGCCACTGGATATGGTTAAAGAACACTGGGAAGAAGGGAAGGAGGTGAGACATCTTAATGTCATAGAGTACATGACTCAGTTACACAAACACCTGGTGCGGTATATCAACTTGGCACACCAGAGCTTAGAACAGAAACAAGACTTGCAGAAAGAAAGATACGACCAGGGTTTGAAGACTAAAACATTTCAGTCAGGGGACAAAGTGTTGTTACTCCTTCCCTCCACATAGAACAAACTACTCATACAATGGCAGGGCCTCTTCACCATTTTGAGGCAAACAGAAGCAATGAACTACAGTATGAGCTTAGCATGCCTGGAAAGAGACCGGACCAGAAAATGTACCATGTGAACCTCCTTAGGAAATGGTGTGAGAAGTCTAACCACTCCCTTTATATCCATCCTGAAGTTAGGGAGTCAGAGCTAGAGGTTGCCTATGAAAGGCTAGAACAGCCAGGACCATTGGAGGAGTTTCAGAAAAACCCTGAATTAAAGCCTCTGCAACAGAAGGATTTGCAGGGGGTATTACAAGAATTTGAGCCCATATTCACAAACATTCTGGGGAGGGCCAATGGAATTGTGCACACCATAAGTGCCACTCAAGACAAGCCCATACATCAAAAGCACTACATATTGTTTATGAAGGTGAGAGATGAGGTGATTCAGGAAATCAAAAAAATGGAGCAGTTAGACATAATTGTGCCCTCAAAGAATGTATGATCTTCACCCATTGTTGTAGTGGACAAGAAAGAGGGTGGGATACGCCTATGCCTAGATTTTAGAAAGCTTAACAATGTGTCAATATTCGATGGTTACCCAATGCTGCAAATAATGACATCATTGACAGGCTAGGCAATGTGCAGTATAACTCCACCCTTGGCCTTACTAAGAGATATTGGCAAATCCCTATGTCACCCGATTCACAAGATAGAACCGCATTTAGCACCCCAATCGGTTTATACCAGTTTGTCACAATGCCCTTTGGACTACCTAGGGCACCAGCCAATTTTCAGCATTTTATTGACCACATACTAAGACCACATACTGAGTACTGTGCGGCTTATTTGGATGATGTGTCATATTCAGTCCTGACTGGGAAACCCATGTTAGACACTTGTCCCAGGTATTGCAAACAATAAAGGAGTCAGAAGTGACCATTTATCCTGCTAAGTGTGCCCTAGTAAAGACTGAGACAAGATACATAGGGTTCATTTCAGACAACGGACAAGGGAAGCCTAAGGTAGAGAAAGTTACAACAGTAACAAACAGCCCAAAACCTACCACAAAAATGCATGTGAGATCTTTCCTAGGCTTGACTGTTATTACTGGAGATTTATCCCTAGTTTCTCAGCCATTGCTAGTCCTTTGACTGATCTCACTAAAAAGAGGTGTCAGAATAAGGTTCGGTGGACCCCTGTTTGTAATAAAGCATTTAGGAATATCAAGGCAATTCTATGTACAACTCCTGTACTGAAATGCCCTGACTCCAACCAAGTGTTTGAGGTTCAAACTAATGCATCAGAGAATGGTATTGGGGTAGTCTTATCTCAGAAAATAGATGGGGAAGAACATCTGATTATGTGCATCAGCAGGAAGCTACATGAGAGGGAGAGAAGATATGCTACCATAGAGAAAGAATGCTTAGCTCTCAAGTGAGCTATTGAGTCTCTGAAATATTACTTGTTGGGGGGATGAATTTAAGGTTGTAACTTCTCACAACCCCCTCTGCTGATTTCACCAAATGAAATAAAAAAAAAATCCCCATATAATGTGGTGGTACTTGGCTCTTGAGCCTTATCGATTTACTGTGCCCCACGGGGCACAGACAAAACATGTAAATACTGATTTCATGTCTAGATAAGGTGCAGGAATTGATGTCAGTAAAATATGACATACTTTCCTTAAAAGGAGCTAGTTCAGGGAAGGTACCATTAGTCTCTGTTGAGAAATGTGTTAATGCCTCAGGGTAAAGAATGATGATATCCACTATGTTTTGGATGGAATGTTTATCGTTAATTGGAACCCTGAGATGTAGCTTCTGAAGATGACTGGGTGGAAGCTGCATCCTTTCCTGGGACAGGAAGGTGGTAAGCAGTCTGCAATAACTGCGTCCCTCTTAAGGAGTCACCTATTGGAAAACTTCTTAACCTAGGTCTGTTTCAGGATGAGGATTGCTCTGATACCCTAAAAATCAGATCCATGTTAGGATAATCCTTATCTGAATCAAATATTTGATCCCAGGGTCAAATGTCAGATTCAAGTGCAGATTATCTTAATGTTCAACTCTAACATACTTTATGACTCATTTCAATGTGCCATACTAAGACAACAGGGGCCTGATATTCAAAAATGGGCAAAGCAGAGCACAAAGGCATGTGCTGTGCTTACCCACTCCCTGGGATCCCAAAGATGCCACATTCAGTCTGATAGCATGCAAGTGCTATTTGACTGAGTATAGGGGAATGTCAGCACATTGGTAAGCTGAGTAGTGTTGCCCCGACATGGATCCCTGCAGTGCAGAAAATAGTACCCCCCAAGCCAGATAGCACAGGTAGCTCCAGCATGATACTCAGACAGCCCCATGCAAGTGAGCCCATTTGGCATGCAAAGTGCTAATGGGTCAACTGCAAGCCCATTTGGGGCAAATTTGCTTGGGAAGTGGCAGCATGTTTTTGACCATGTGATGGGCTCCATCCCATCCTGACTGCCTGGTTCCCAAAAAGAAAATTAACTATTCTCCAGTGTTTAGTGGTCCCTCCCCACCCTCTGATCATCAGCCTCAGGTATTAACATAATTTCCTGGTACCTAGTGGTCCACCCACCCTCTGATCACTAGCTCTGGTAGCAGATCAGAAATCCCTGGTATCCAGTGGTCCCCCCACCCTTCAATCACCAACCCTGGTATAAAATTGTGGCATCTAGTGGCATCCTCCCACCCACCAATCCCTCTCCCCATACAAACAGTCTCTGGCATTTAGTAACCCCCCACCACACTGGAGGCACAGACCATCCACCCTCCCAACCTCCTTTTACCTGAAGCATTGGTGCCACAGGAGTCCATATACTAACTGTACGTAGTTACTGGGAGTGTGCATCCCCTGTTCTGAGAAAGACATGCTCACTTTACAGTACAAGGGATGAGCACTCCCCGTCATCACATACGGCGACTGGCTAAGGTGGTGACTGGAGGGTTGTACCCGTCACTATGTGGACTCCTGCAGCACCAGTGCTTCAGGTAAGGAGGGGGTTGGAAGGGTCAATGGTCTGTGTCTGTGGTGTGGGGAAGGGGCACTAGATGCCAGGAACTATATGATAGTGTATAGGGATGGGAATTTGTGGGTGGGGGTATCTACTGGACATCACAGAGTTTTGATCTACTACGAAAACTAGTGATCAGAACGTGGGGGGACAACTAGGCATCAGGGAATTATTTTTGATATATCTGGTCTAGCAATTGAAGGGTGGGGGACCAATAGGCACCAGGGTGCAGGTGTGGTCCATCACTGCCAATGTGGCAGTTTGCTGCAGTTGCTCTGCCAGCCACTAGGGTTTCCCAGAATAAGTCAGGCTCCTCTGCAATATTTGCGTTGTGCAAAGTGGCCTGTGCTAACACTTTTGTACAATGCAAATGTGCTGAACATTGCACTGCACTAGTATTCCTGTCCCCACCCCCCCCTCTTGGCACACTTCATACATAGTTTTTTTTTTGCATGTTCGCACCCTGTCACAGCGTGCCACATCCCCCTTTGAATATTGAGCATGGGTGTAATCCCTAGGCAAACAGGGTGCCATCAGTTTGCCCACCAGGAAACACTTTGAATATCTGGCGCCAGAAATCCTAATCCTAACCCCCCATGCAAAACACCCAGTAACCCCCACATCCCAAATGCAATCTTGAAGTCAGATCCCACAGATTCAGACAGCTGCAGCACTCACTTAGTTATAACCCCCCCACCGAGTCATAGATCTCTCCCTCCCCCAGCATAAGCCACATACACACCATTCTCATTTAAGAACCTACCCAGCACACCTACTAGCTCCCACCTCCCTCTTCCCCTCCCCAGCACCCAAAATACCATAGGTTTTGAGTGTTGGTCAGGGTGACTGTCCCATGGAGGAATGCTTCCCTATGCTTATCTTCATTCAAGATGGACAACTTAAGAGCATAGTACTGTGTCAGCGGAAATGGACCAGCCTGGCCCATCCAGTCTGCCCATTTCTCCCCATCTCCAATTGATACAATTGATCAGGGTCATTTTCCTCTTTCCCATCAGTCAACCCCTTGTGTCTGTCCCATGCTCTCTTAAATCCCTCCACAGTTGCTGTACTCACCACATCCTCTAGTAATCTGTTCCAGGGCTCCACCACTCTTTCCATGAAGAAACTTCTCACAATACTCTTAAGTCTTCCACCCTCCAAACTTAAACTATGACCCCCTTGTTTTAACTCTGACTTTCCTTTTAACTAAGCTTCATTCACTCACTTTATTAATCCCCTTCAAGTACTTAATTATCTGTATCATGTCTCCTCTCTCTCTCTCTTCTAATCTCAAGCGAGTACAGATTCAGCTCTCTTCATCTTGTTTCATGTGTCTGATCCTTTTATTGTAAATGTCCTACAATAGTAGTAACACCTAACTGACCCTCTGTTAGCCCATCAGGTTTTACTTCTATTGTAGGAAAACTGTAGGACTCAACCTTAAAGTGACACTGTCTGTCACAAACTCGGTCAGCCAGTCAGCCCTCTACTCCCAAAGTGCCAACTTCTGAGCATATGATTTCTGGACAGTGAACAGAACAAGGTAACCCTGTTGTCTGTTTTGTGGGTTCAAGTCACCTTAGTCTCAAGTTCTGGAGGGACTCAAACTGATAACCTCGTGTTAGTGTACCCGATTTTCAGGCTCAGATAATTCTGTCTTTGGGGGGGCCCGATATCTTTGCCTATGGGCACCCAACCAGGTCTTTCAAATGAACCCTTAGAACTCCATCCATTTCCCAGTTTGGTATATCAGTAAGCCCATACACAGTGTTAACTGTAACCTTTAAAAGCTCCACTTAAATAAAAAGAAATGTCAAGGCACTACAGGCAGTTTCCGTTGTAAAATATATCTTTACTTTAAAATATCAAAACAGAACAATAAATACAGAACAAATATCCCAAACACATACAATCTTAAAA
The DNA here is from genome assembly GCA_016271365.2 of Neoceratodus forsteri. Classification (NCBI taxonomy): domain Eukaryota; kingdom Metazoa; phylum Chordata; order Ceratodontiformes; family Ceratodontidae; genus Neoceratodus; species Neoceratodus forsteri. The sequence goes on along the minus strand of CM028137.1, from coordinate 865,329,685 downwards.
ACAAAACAGGTTTTTAAAGTACAAACTAAGCTCTCTTATCCACAAAATACTTCTCTCTCACAGTGCTGATGTTGTCCTTCTTCTCTCAGTCAGAAATAAAATAAAATGTGTCTCTCTCAGGCTTGCTCAGTTGGATAAAAACAGTCCTGAGCCGGCCTCCTCTCTGGGGTCATTAGACTCTGCCTTGGAGTATTAAAAGTTATATTTTACAGCACAGGATGTCCCAACAAGATTTAAAAAAAATTATAAGTGACATACTCAATTTCCCCTCCTCGGGTTAAATGGTCAGAACTGGTTTTTGTTCTGCCACACACACACACACACACACACACACATAAACAGTTTCTGTAATGTCCTTCCAAAGCATCCTGGGAATGTTTATTTGACCTTCCAGATTCATCTGGATCCTTGTTATCTACACATCAAAGGTCTTTCTGATGAAATTCAAGGGCTCCCTGTGACACCCCTCCCAACACAGATTCTTCCTGGCAACTATTGCAAGTCAAAGGATCTCCTGGAGGGCATTATAAAGTGAATACTTTGGTTCCTGCTTTCAAAGAAAATTTAACAAAGGAATTGCATTTTAAATAGCTGCAAATTTAGCTATGTCCTGTTCTTTGAACTTATTCCTGTTTTTTTCAGATGTGTCAGCTCAGCAAGACTGTGGGTCTTCTGACTGCACTTCCCTTACATAAATTATATGTAATCAAAAAAAAAAAAATTGATACATGCATCAGAATCAGTAGTCCAAGTGTGACAGTTCCTCCCCACCTAGACTGAATTTGGGGAATCTATCCCCTACATGGGATGAGCTTCCCAAATAAGTTCATTCCTCATACACACGGGACAAACCATCTGAGTTCTGATTCTTGGCTTCGGCCCTATGTACGATTTTTAAATCATACCCTTGTAAAGCAAGACTCTATCTGAGCAGTCTGCCATTGTTTTTCCCCATCTGCGTCAGCCAAACCAGGTGGTTGTGGTCAGTCTGCACCACAAAAGGCCGCCCATACAAGTATGGCTCCAACTTCTTTAGGGCGCACTCTATGGCAAGACACTCCTTTTCCACAGTGGAGTACGTTTGCTCCCTGGGAAGCAGTTTTTTACTCAGGTAGGCAATTGGGGTGGTCCCTCCCTTTGCTGGATGTCTGGCTTAGTACTGCCCCAATACCCACATCTGAGGCGTCCATCTGAACTGTAAGAGTTTTGCTATAGTCTGGACTTGTCAAAACAGGAGCACTGCACAGTGCCTCCTTCAGTTTGATAAAGGCTTCCTCACAGGTTGGGCCCCAGGTGATTTTCCTTGGCATTTTGTTCTTTGTAAGGTCAGATAGGGGAGCAGCCAGGGCACTGTAATTAGGTACAAACATTCTGTAGTACCCTACTGTCCCTAGAAAGCTCCTGACCTGCTTCTGGTTTTCTGGTCTGGGCCAGGTCTGGATCACCTATATCTTTATTTGGCTAGGATGGAGCTGTCCTTGGCCTACCACATGCTTGAGGTATGCCACTTCTCCCCACGGCCACCTGGCACTTCTCGGCTTTGACAGTGAGCCCAGCCTTCTGTGTTCTGCCCAGCATTTCCCTAAGATGTGAAAGGTGTTCTGCCCAGCTAGTACTGGAGATAGCAATGTCATCCAGGTACGCCATGGCATACTCCTCAGCACCATTTAACACCTGGTTCACCAACCTTTGGAAACTGGCCGGGGCGTTCTTCACTCCGAAAGGCATTACTTTGAACTCAAATGAGCCTATCAGAGTGACGAAGGCCAACCTCTCCCTAGCTCTCTCCGTTAACTCTACCTACCAATACCCCTTTGTCAGGTCAATGGTCGTAAGGTAGGTCACCCCCCCCCGACTTGTCCAGGAGTTCATCCATCTGGGGCTTCAGGTGGGCATCTGACTTTGTGACTGCATTCAGTCCATGATAGTCTACACAGAAACAAGTTGAGCCATCTGACTTGGGTACAAGGACTATGGGTGAGGCCTAGGGACTGTGGGATCTCTGGATTACCCCTAAATCCAGCATCTCCTTCACTTCCCTCCTAATGTCCTTTTGGACAGCCTCTGACACCCAATATGCTGTCTGTCGTATGGCGTCTGTGTCCCTGTCTCCACATCATGTGTTGCTAAGGGGGTTTGTCCAGGCTTGGCACTAAACAAGGGGGCAAAGTCTGCTAAAACCTCCCTTACTTTCTGGATCTGGCCCGGGGTCAGCTGGGGAGACAGTTTTACTGCCTCCACAGAGAACTCTCACTTACCTTCCTCCAGCAAGCCCAGAAGGGGGTCTCCTTCATCCATCCCCTCCCCATGACTACACACTGTGAATACCATGTCAGCCCTATTTGCATATGGCTTCATCATGTTAACATGGTACATCCTTTCTGTCTGTCTATGGTCAGGTAATGCCACAATGTAGTTTATGTCATTTACCTTCCTAACCACTTTGTACAGTCCTGCCCACTCAGCTTGCAGCTTGTCTTTCTGGACCGGAATAAGGACCATGACTTCCTGACCCACCATGTATGAGCGAGCTCTGGCTGTATGGTCGTACCATATTTTTTGTTTCTGTTGGGCAGCTGTCAGGTTGCTCTGGGCTGTCCCCATAAGCTCCTTCAGCCTTTCCCTAAACCTTAGGACATAATCCAGAGTGGAAGTTCCCCGAGTGGCGTGCTTGCCTTCCCAGTCCTCCCGGATCAAGTCTAGGGGCCCACATACCCGGCATCCATACAAGAGCTCGAAGGGGGAAAATCCTGTTGACTCTTGGGGCACCTTCCTGTATGCAAACAACAGGTGAGGAAGATATTTCTCCCAGTCCCTCCCATGCTGTTCAGCAAACACCCGGACCATTGACTTTAGGGTACCATTGAATCGTTCCACAAGTCCATTGGCTTGTGGGTGATATGTTGTTGTGCATCTCTGCACCACCCCACACTTCTTCCATAGACATTTCATTTGGTCCAACATGAAGGAACCCCCTCAATCAGTGACTACCTCCTGTGGAAACCCAACACAGGAGAAAATCCTAAGTAAGGCATCAGCCACTTTGTCTGTCCTTAGTGAGGATAGGGCGACTGCCTCAGGGTACCGGGTAGCATAATCCACTACAGTCAGGATGAACCTTTTCCCTGAGGAGCTGGGGGTATTTGAAGGCCCCAGAATATCCATTCCCACCCTCTAGAATGGCTCCTCTACTACCGGCAATTGAATCAGGGCGGCTTGGGTTTTCTTTCCCACCTTCCCTATTTCTTGGCACTAGTGACAAGATCTGCAATTCTCCTTCACCTGCTGGGTGAAGTTAGGCCAGTAGAAATTCTGGGCCAACTGCTGCATTGTGCGCCTGATTCACAGATGACCAGACAAGGGAATATCATGGGCAACCTTGATCAACTGCTTACGATATCCCTGGGGAATGACAAGCTGCCTGCCTAGCATCCCTCCCTCAGTCTGTACTGCCTGGGTATACATAAGTTCATCTTCCCAATAAACCTTATGTCTGCTGTCACTTCCCTGTGCATTATCTAAGTCTGCCCAAACCCTCAGCTTCTCTAAACTAAGGTCACTCCTCTGAGCAGCTGTGAACCCCTCACACCTTCCCAAGGCATGGGACAGGTCCCCTTCAGTCACTAAACTAGGGTCCCTAGCACCAGAGTCAGGGTCCTCAGGATCACTGTCAATCCCAACCCTCTGACAAGAGGTCACCCCCCTCTCTCTTCAGAGTAACCCTCTGTAGCTATGTGGTTACTTGCTACTGGGGAAATTTCTACCCTCTTTTTATCAGTCTCCCCCTCTGGGGACACAGGCTGGGGAACCAGCCTCTCAGTATCTTCCCCAATAGTTTCTGGGGGCTCAGGGAACTACAATTTTCCCTGGCCACTTGGCTGCAGGTAACTGCACATACCACCCCTGCTGGAGATTGTTACCCAGGATCACATCCACTGCTAATGTGTTGGCTACAGCCACCTGTTGCACACTTCCCCCTGTTTCACCCCAGTCAAGGAGAACACTAGTGAGTGGCAATGTTTTCTCTTCACCAGTAAACCCTTGTACAGTTACGTATTTATTGGGTATAAGCTGACCAGGCTGTACCAGATCCCCCTTCACCAATGTCAGGGATGCCCTGTGTCCCTTAACCCCTGCATCTGTATGCCATTTACCATGATGGGGTGCATGTGTACCCTCATGTTTACTGGCATGCTTCCAGGGACACACAAACAACCCACTTCCTTTCTGGTACCACTTTGCGTATTATTGCTTGCCCTTCTTGGACACTGTCTGGTAACGTGCCTAGTTTCTTTACATAACCACCAAAAATTTCTTACTTCAGAGAAATCTTTTCTTTGAAACCTGGGGCTAAATGGTATCAGTGGAGGCAGTGAGGGTTTTAGCTGCCCTGAAGGTGCACTTTCCCCTTTCCGTGCTGCCACAAGCACCCCATTCACTCTCGGAGCAGGTCTGCTTTTGGCATAGTGGTCCAAGAGTTCAGCAGCCTCTTGCACTGTTTTTGGATCTCGGTCCTCTAGCCAGGTTTTTAACTCTGCTGGGCATGCCCCATAAAACTGTTCTAATAAAATCACATTTTCAATTTTATCAATAGAGTTTGCCTCAATTCCTTCCCACCAATGTTTTAAAAACTGACGTTGTTTCGTGGCTAGCTCCTCATAGCTCATATCAGGGATTCTCCTGAGCTTATGGAATTTAGCTCTGTATGATTCAGCAGTTAATTCAAACTTTTTTAACAGTGCAGCTTTTAACTTGCTGTAATCATCACTGTCTTCATTGTTCATTTGACCCAGTGCATCCTGAGCTTTTCCGGCAAGTAGCGGGGATAGCTGGCAGTTCCAGGACTATCTAAGAATTTTAGCCTGAATACAAACTTTTTCAAAAGAATTTAAAAAGCCTTCCATGTCCTCCCCTGCCTTAAACTCGGCTATTAATTTGGAGTTAAATTTGTAACCCAGTCCTGCAGCCCCAGTTAAACCCAAGCCACTTACCTGCCATGGTGCCGCTGGTTGGAGTCGTAGCTTCTCCAGTTCGTGTTGCCACTGGCACTCCTCTCTCCACTCCTTTGCCTCTCTGCATTCTCACTCTCTCTTCTCCTCTGCAGCTCGCTGGTGCTCACGCTTCTCACAATCTGCCTCTCGCTGTTCCCTTTCTCTCCTCTCCTGGGACTCCAGCTCCATCCTGCGCAACTCAAGTTTCAACCTGAAAACTTCTGGATTCAGGATACTGGTGACTTGTCCCTGCTGCTGTGGCCCTTTACTGGCAGTGGCCCTGCTGTCCACCTCATCGGCTCGGGACCCCTCATTGGCCACTAGCCCTTCCAGACTTGAGGTTTGGACCCTTTCAGTCACGGTCTGTGACTCACTGCTCTGGGTATCGGCTACCATCAGGACCTCTATGAGGTTCTGCTTACTGGCTTTCACCCCAAATGGGACTCCTCTGTCCCTGCACAACTGCTTTAAGAAATCTACGGTGTGCCTGCTGTAGTTGGAAGCCATTTTCTTCTTCCCTCACTACTAATACTATTCTGACTGGCACTTCAGAGAAAAAAAATGGGTGGGAACTTAACTGTAAGTCAAAGGATTTAGTTCTGTTTCCTTTTGAAATAAAACACTGCCTTTCTTTTTTTTTAAGTGAGCTAAATGGTCTCAAGCTGACACACTGAACAATGAAACTTATACCACCAACCTTTTTTTGCCACCGCTGACAACCAATCTGTCACAAACTTGATCAGCCAGTCAGCCCTCTACTCCCAAAGTGCCAACCTCTGAGTGTATGATTTGTGGACAGTGAAAAGAACAAGGTAACCCTCTTGTCTGTTTTGTGGGTTCAAGTCACCTTAGTCTCAAGTTCTGGAGGTATTCAAACTGATAACCTCTTGTTAGCGTACTCAATTATCAGGCTTAGATAATACTGTCTTTGGGGGCCAGATATCTTTGCCTATGGGCACCCAACCAGGTCTTTCAAATGAACCCTTAGAACTCTATGCAAGACTTTAGAGAACTCTGTCCATTTCTCAGTTTGGTATATCAATAAGCCCATATGCAGTGTTAACTATAACCTTTAAAAGCTCCACTTAAATAAAAAGAAATGTCAAGGCACTACAGGCAGTTTCCATTGTAAAATATATCTTTACTTTAAAATATCAAAACACAACAATAAATACAGAACAAATATCCCAAACACATACAATCTTAAAAACAAAACAAGTTTTTAAAGTACAAACTAAGCCTTCTTATCCACATAATACTTCTCTCTTACAGTGCTGATGTTGTCCTTCTCTCAGTCAGAAATAAAATAAAATGTGTCAAATAAAATAAAATGTGTCTCTCTAAGGCTTGCTCAGTTGGATAAAAGCAGTCCTGTGCTGGCCTCCTCTCCGAGGTCATTAGACTCCACCTTGGAGTATTAAAAGTTATATTTTACAAAATAGGATGTCCCAACAAGATTTAAAAAAAATAAGTGACATACTCAATTTCCCCTCCTTAGGTTAACTGGTCAGAACAGGTTTTTGTTCTGCCACACACACATAAATAGTTTCTGTGATGTCCTTCCAAAGCATCCTGGGAATGTGTATTTGACCTTCCAAATTCATGTGGATCCTTGTTATCTACACATCAAATGTCTTTCTGATGTAATTCAAGGGCTCCCTGCGATACCCCTCCCAACACAGGTTCTTTCTGGCAACTACTGCAAGTCAAAGGATCTCCCTGAAAGCATTTTAAAGTGGATACTTTGGTTCCTGCCTTCAAAGAAAACTTAACAAAGGAATTGCATTTTAAATAGCTGCAGATTTAGCTATGTCTTGTTCTTTGAACTTATCCCTGTTTTTTTTTGGATGTGTCAGTTCAGCAAGACTGTGGGTCTTCTGACTGCCCTTCCCTTACATAAATTATATGTAATACAAAAAAAATTTGATACATGGATCAGAATCAGTGGGCCAAGTGTGACACTGTCAACCTGTTTTTCATCATATTATTTCTAATTAAAAAACTACATTTTGTGATTGCTTACCTTCTCTAAAATTCATTGATGTTGCTGTATCTTTTGTCTATCTCCTTGTTTAGTAGAACTGAAATGCATAGCAATGTATATTTATAAACAACCTTGTTTTGTTTACAGTCCTGGATCTGTTCTTACTGCATATTTTCTGAGCATTAAAAACACCCCAAACAGTGCAGTCACTCATGAGGCAGTAGTTTTCTTACCTCCCACTGCATCATGAGTGGCTAGACTGTGCTGGGGGTGTTCCCAAGTCCAGGAAAGATGCCGCTAGAGCTGATCAAGGAATGAAAACAAACCTGCATTTGTGTGGTAACACCAGTATGTTGGGAAGTCTGTTTTTCACTTTTTTATAGAAAATAAGAGTCAGAATCAAAGTACCAGCTGCATCAGCAATCTTTACAGAATGTTGGCAGTTCTAAAATGTGTTTTTTTAAATATGGGCACTTTGAGACCTAAGTGGGTTGACAATGTCCCTTTAAATAAGGTCTTTTGGGTGCAGTGAGGGGGAGATAAAATAGGGCTAGTGGACATGTTGGGTGGGGATTCTAACACACAGTCCAGGTGGACAATGTGACTTGTGCTGAGGGAGGGAGCTTACAATTTAGGAGGGGAGGGTTGCAGTAGTATTAAGAAGGAAGAGTCTGAGAACAACTATATCAGATTTTAGTATATTAGATATCCACTAATTTGATATCCTAAAACTGTATTTGACATCCAAGGTGACTTGGGTTGTCACTTTTTGGAGACCAGTATCTTAAAATCCTAATTGTCATTAACAAGACATATCAAACAAAACAAACAAACAAAAAAAAAAAGAAAGAAAACCACTATTCTAACTATTCAATTCATTTTTATAATGGATTAACTGAGCAACCATAGTCAGGATGCCTCAACCTGGTTTAAGGGCAATCTGACTGAAGTGACAGTCAAAGATGAAAATCAATGGCCACTACTCTGAGCTGAAGCTGGTCTCTGTTGGAATGCCCCAAGGCTCCATTCTGGGACATCTGTTAATCAGCCTATTCAAAAAGCCTGCCAGGTCTGTACAAGAAAAATAGGTTACTCACATGTAACCGTATTTCTAGAAGTGGTATATGGTGGACATCCACACTTCTTACAGTATTCTTTTCTCTTCAAGGCTTGCAGAAAGTCTTCAAGCTGGCTTCTTCCATCCACCAAGGTGGTAACTCCCTTGGCACCACCCATCCTACCCACTGAAAGCAAGAATTGATGTGCCACTTAACAGGGGAAGTTTGGTGGGTCAGTGTTGATGTGCACCATATGCCACTACCAGAACTACTGTTCCAGGTAGTAACCTGTTTTTCTAGGGATGTGGATATGGTGTACTTATCTATACTTTGGTTGGCTCCTAGAAATTCTCCAGGGAGGAGGCGGCAAGGCCCACACTCCTATTTAGAGAAGAGATATTGGAAAACTGAGACCCCAAAACCAGCATCCTGGCATGACTGAAGGTCAGTGTGGTAGTGGGAAAAGAAGGTGCTTTGTGACATCCAGGTTGCAGCCCTGCAGATTTCCTGGATTGGGACATCCCTGGAAGCAGTCATTGAGGCAGCGGTATAATGGGTGGAATGAGCCCTTAGTCCTACAGGAGGCTCCCTACCTGCCAACCTATAGCAGAGGTAGATGCAATATAAATCTACCTGCCAATCATCTGCTTAGTTGCCAATCTGCCTGGTGTGGCATCAGCGTAGATGACAAATACGGTTGTTGGCAAACCTCTCCCCGAACTCCAGCCATGCGCTTGTTATAGTAGGTGAGCACTCGCCACATGTCCAAGGTATAAAGCCTGTGCTTGCCTTCCAATGTGTAATTGGTGAAGAACACTGGGAGATGCATGACCTAATTAAGGTGAAACTCAGACAAAACTTTCGGGAGGAACTTTGAGTTGGGGCAAAGGACAACCTTGTTCCAGTGGAAGACCAGGTAAGAGGCTCCACTGAGAGTGCCTGTAGCATGCTGATCCTTCTGGTTGATGTGATAGCCACCAGGAAGGTGGTCTTCCATGATAGGTGAGACATCTCACATCTGTGCACTGGTTCAAATAGCTTGCCATGAGCTTTGCCAACACCATCAGCAGCTCCCAAGGTGACAGCAGTTCATGAACTGTAGAGAAAATGTGGTGAAAGCCTTTGAAAAAGCACCACGCCACCTTCTCCTGTACTACCGATGGCATATCAGCCCACACATGGTATGCCAAGATGTCTGCCAGATGCAGCTTTAGGGTTGTCAACCAAAGGCCTGACATAGAGGGAGTATGGGTAATCGAGAATGTTAGCCAATGGACAAAATAAGGGGTCAAGCCCCTTGCCCTGGCACCAAATGAAGAATTTCTTCCATTTGAAGGCATAGCATTTTTGTGTTGACTTCTTCTGAGAAGCCTCAGCCAGTGAGGATGTCTTCAGAGAGACCCACAGCTGGAACTTTAGCCACTCAGGAACCAGGCTGACAGGTGCAGGAATTGTAGGTCCAGGTGGAAAACCTTTAACTGACTGCATGAGACCAGGTCCAGGCATAGAGGAAGATGCCACAGGAGCCTGCTGCTGAGGCTGAAGAGATCGGGTGTCAGAACTGGCAGAGCTAGTCTGGATCCACCAGGATCATCTTTGCCTTATTCCTCCTGGCTTTTAGAGCAGGTTCAGGTGTAGAGGAAGATACCACAGGAGCCTGCAGCTAAGGCTAAGGAGATCGGGGTACCAGAACTTGCAGGGCCAGTCCAGACTGATCAGTATTTTGTGGATCAGAAGAAATGGAGGAAAGGTACAGAGGAGGCCAAGGTTCGGGGCCTTGAAAGGGCATCCTCTTGTAGCATTCCCTGCTGAGGGAGCAGACACAATACAGCATCAGCTTGGCATTCTCCCTTGAGGCAAACAGATTTATCAGAGGGGTGCTCTTCAGAAGAACAGACTGTACTCTACCTCTGGATGGAAAGACCACTCATGAGATACCTCCTCGCCCACATGTCCGAGGGTATCTGCAAACTGGCTGGAGATGCTGGCCCTATGGATGGCCAGAAGATTGGTGTCCAGGCTGAGCATGAGGATCCAGATGCAGAGAGATTCCCTGCACAGAGGAAGGAGGTGCATCCCATCCTATTTATTGAGGTAGCACATGGTCACGGTGTTGTCCATGACCCGACCCTGAACTTGCAGAGCAAATGTTATCAGTGCAAGCCAAACTACCCAAAGCTCCAGCAGGTTGATATGGCATCAGAACTCCTCAGGGGTCCAGAGTCAGTAGACTCTGTGGTCCTCCAAGTGGGCACCCCAGGCCATCAGGAAGGCATCGGTCATCGGGATGACCGTTGGCCCCTGGGCAGACAAATGGGATCTCTTCCTGCAGATATTCTGGGACTAACCACCGCTGGAGGGCATACTACATCAGCTGGGTCACATTGACCTGCTGTTTGAAGTGGTGCTTGCACTGAATCCATTGGCAGGCAACTTCCCATGGTAGTATAGTGCATTCTCCACCAGGCCAAATGAACCACACTGATACATTCTGCCATGTATCCCAGCAGGTGTAGAAAGTCCCAAGCAGGACACAACTGCCCAACCCAAAATGATCAGGCAAAGGAAGAGAGAGTCTCTGCCTGGTCTGATGGAAGCCAAGCCCTGGCTCTGCATGAGTCATTTTCTGTCCCAGTGAATAGTATCACCTGCAAAGGTAAGAGGTCAGACTTGGCCATGTTGACCAAGAGGTCAAGAGACAAGAAAGTCTGGAGGGCCAGATCACTGGACCACTCCACCTCTTCCCTGGAGGGATCCGCTATGAGCCAGTCACCCAGGCAGCGGTATACCAGAACCTCCTCAGCAAATCAGATAGGCTGTCAGCACTGCAATGCATTTGGTGAAGTCCCTGGGAGCTGAGGTGAGACTGAAGGGCATAGCCTGGAATTCGTAGAGAATCCCCTTCACACGAAACTGGAAGAACCAGCAAATTGTGACATGGAAGAATACATCCTGAAGATCCAGAGGTAAAAACTACATGCTGTGCTCCAGAGATGGTATGATCTGAGAGACTGACCATCCTGAAAATGTGCAGCTCAAGGAATTTGTTCAGGTCATGCAACTCTAAGATGGGGTGCCAGCCCCCCCATCTGTTTTGGCACCAAGAAGTATCTGGAGACAAACCTTGGGTGTACTGGAAGTTCAAAGATGGGAGCCATGACCTTTCATCTGGAAGAGCTGAGCAATGTCTTCCCAAAGAGTTGATAGAATGTCAGCAGATACCATATCCTCCTGTGGGGCATGGGCTCTACAAGGTGGGTAACCCTCAAATTCTAGAGTGAGACCATGAGCGACCACCTCACAGACCCACCTGTCTGTGGTAACAGTGGACTAGGTGGAAAAAAAGTTGTTGAGCTTGCCCCCCACAGAAGGATCCAGTGGAGTCAGGATGGGCTTGGGGAGGCACCCACCATGCTGTCACAGGGTAGGCTTGGAGGTGGAAGAGGGACTGACTGAGGAACCAGTGGGTCCTCATCCTCCTGGTTTCCAGATGACTGAAGCAACCAACTTTGGCAGGGGACACTAATCCTGGACCTGCTTCTCAGTTGAAGGCTGCAACAATTTGGCTGCAGGAACAGAGAGGTGCTGAAAGGGCTTCCTAGAGCCTCAGAGTTCTCCCTCCTGGGGAGGTGGAGGAATGCAGAAAAAGGCCGACTGGTAAGGTGCAGACCAGGGGAAGACAGAATCCCCACAGGAACACGAGCAGTGGAAATGGAAGTATAGGGAAAGGGTGGAAGGTAGTCCTGCTAAATGCCAGGAGCTTGGGAAATAAAATGCCTGAGCTCCAGGTGATGCTAACTGAGGGAGAGGTGGATGTGGCAGCGGTCACTGAGACCTGGGCTACTGCAGGGCACAACTGGGACCAGAACATGGAGGGTTACACCATGTTCAGGAAGGACGGGGGGAGGGAAGGGGAAGAGGGGAAGCAATAATAGTCAAAAACTGCATTGCCATAGGAGGAGTGGAGGAGGCGGAGGGAACTGTGGAGGCAATTTGGGTCACCTTGATAACAAGGAGGGGCAAGAGAGTAAAAATAGGAGTGGTGTATAGACCCCCGGGGCTGGTGGAGGAGCTGGAGGAGAGTCTGGTGGCAGATGTTGGGAGACACTGCAGATTGGGAAGGGGAAGGGTGGTGGCGTTGTGGGACTTAAACATGCCAGGAACAGACTGGGAGACTATGACATCCTCGTTGGCCAGGGAACAGAGGTTGTTGGATGTCTTTCAGGATGCGTTCCTAACTCAGCAGGTGGGGGAGCCGACCAGGGAAGAGCGGATACTGGATGTGGTCCTGTCAGACAGTGACCAGATTGGGGGCCTGAAGGTTGGGACCCATTGGCAGGGAGTGACCATGCCATGGTCTGGTTCTGCCTGAACCTAGGAGGGGTAGAAGGCTGCACAAAGACAGAGATAACTGACTTCAGGGGGGTGGATTTCAAGCAAATGGGAAGGATCCTTAAGGAGCACTTGGATAGGACTGGGCCAGACATGGACGCTGACAATAGGTGGGAAATCATCAGGAGGGGGGTGCAGGATGCTACCAGCACCTGCGCAAGAGTAAGATGAAAATGCAGTAGGGCCCGAAAACCCTGCTGGTGGACTGGGGAGGTTCAGGACTTGGTGAGGGGAAAGAAGGTGGCCTATAGGCAATTCAAGTGCTCAAGGAGTGAAAGAGACTGAGGGGAGTATGAGCTGATGGCCAGAAGGGCCACTAGGGTGGTGAGGGCGGCTAAGGCAAGGAAGGAGCAGAACCTGGCTGGGGAAATTAGGAGAGGGAACAAGGAGTTCTTTAGATACATTGGGGAAAAATGAAAGATGAATAGGCAGATTAGCAGGATTAAAACAGGGGAGAGATGGGCACAAGACCGGGGAGCAGGCTGAGGTATAAATAGTACTTTGCCTCCAAGTTTTCACCAGGAAAATGGAGGCTGCATCATACATGGGAGGAGATGGTGAAACTGAGGAGAGGGAGACCCTTACCAATTGGTGGGTCAGGGGGCATCACTGGCAGGTGGGGGGAAGACAAAGCAGGAGAACGAGGTAGCGGAGGTGGAAATCATAGCAGAGAGAGTGAGGCAAGCTCTCAGGTCCCTTAAGACAGAGAAAGCACCAGGGCCGGATAAATTACATCGCAGAGTGCTGAAGGAACTGGTGGATGTCCTGGCGAAACCGCCGGCTGAGCTCTTCAGCATCTCTCTGAGGACAGAGTGGGTGTCCCAGGACTGGAAGGTGGTGCATATAGTGCCTATCCACAAGGGGGGGCTCAAGGGAGGTGGCAGGGAACTACAGGCCTGTCAGCCAGACATCAGTGGTGGGCAAGGTCATGGAGGGCATTGTCAAGGAGAGACTAGGGGGGGACCTGAAAAAGTTGCGGTGCCTGGACGATAGACAGCATGGATTTGTCCCAGGGAAATCATGTCAGACAAACCTTGTGGAGTTCTATGACTGGATGACGAGTGCCTTGGACCTGGGTAGAACAGTGGATGTCCTCTTTCTTGACTTCAGCAAGGTGTTTGACTCTGTTCCTCATGGGGGCCTGTTGGATAATCTGGGAGAAATGGGGGTGGGGAACCAAATGATCAGATGGATAGGAAATTGTCTCCAGAACCAGACACAGAGGGCTGTGGTTGGAGGGATTGTCTCATCCCCAAGGAGGGTCATTAGTGGAGTCCCTCAGGGATCGGTCCTTGGGCCTCTCCTGTTCAATGCCAATGTCTCTGACATAAGGAAGGGTATCAGGAGTCAGATGAGTCTCTTTGTGGATGACTCAAAACTGGGGGCAGTGGTGGATGGGGAGAAGGGGAAGATGGCCCTACAGGGGGACCTGGAGGCTCTGGAAAGGTGGTCTGGAAAGTGGAAGCTGAGTTTCAGTGCAGGAAAATGCAAGGTACTGCACCTGGGAGCCAGAAACCCGGGGCAAGTGTACACCCTGGGGGGGGAGGAATGCTACAAGTCTTGATGGCTGAGAGGGACCTGGGGGTGGTGGTGGATGTCAAGATGAACAACTCAGAGACTTGTAGAAGGGCAGTGGCAAAGGCCAACAGGATGCTTGGATGCATCGCTAGGGGGCTCACCTCCAGAAGGAGGGAAGTGGTACTCCCACTGTATAACTGATTGGTGAGGCCACACCTTGAGTACTACGTGCAGTTTTGGAGGCCACATTTAACGAAGGACATTGAACTCCTGGAGAGGGTCCAGAGGAGGGAAACCAAAATGATTTGGGGCTTGGGGGTAGGACCTATGGGGAGAGGCTCGAAGAGCAAAATATGTACACATTGGAAGAGAGAAGGGACCGGGGGGACATGATAGAAGTCTTCAGGTACATGAAGGGGGTAAATAGAGGAGGCACAGTCAGGGTGCTCTGAAGGAAAGAGGGGGGCAACTAGAGGGCATTGATGGAAGCTGGAGGGGGGGATTCAGGGAAGAAAGGAGGAGGTGCTACTTCACTGAGAGGGTGGTGGAGTCATGGAATGTGCTGCCCAGGGGGCTGGTGGAGGCAGAGACGGTGGAGGGGTTCAAGAGAGGGTGGGACAGGTACAGGGGAAGGGTTCTGGAAGCAAAATTCAGTGCAGCAAGAATATCCATAACTGGGAAGGGAGAAGCCAGAGAAGGCGAGGGGGGCAGCAAGGTCAGCTCCCAGGGTGGGGGCTGACCAAACAAGCAGACACGAAAGACTGTTAGGCCTATTCTGCTGTCATTTTAGTGTGTTAGTATGCAAATGATGCCATTATTTACATATGCCACCATAACACAGACAATCTTTCCACCTCACTGTAGCAGAACTCTATGTGTCTGGAGTGGTTTACTCAAAATAAACTAGTACTCAATTGTAAAAAATCTAAAATTATGATCTTTGAGAGTATAAAAATCGAAAATGCCTCTACACTTCATCTCTTATGGAAATGGAGTGATACTAAAAAAGTGAATCTTTTAAATACCTTGGCATTCACCTTCATTGCACGCTGTCATTTGTACCTCATGTGTAATATAGTGTAAAGAAAATCAAATACTGTGGGTTCTGAATTGGAACTGACATTACCTACATAAGAGGCCATGCATCAGTCAGTGGCCAGTTCCTAGTGTCCCTCAGACTATAAACTGATTTTACTCATCTTCATATTTTTTTTGTTTGTTTTTCTTTAATGGGTAGGGTTAATAGTCAAGTAAATGCCTGTTTTTAGGTATGACTCTGAAATATAGTAATTCGTATTTCACTAGGAAAATGCTCCATTGAGCAATGCACATTTACTGTACAAGGAGTTCCTGGTTTTGACAGGTAACATTACAGAAGGAAAATAGCCAGTTTAAATAATACAGGAAATTAAAACCACATTTTTTTTTTTTTTTTGCTCTTTCTTTATCCCTCCTACTTTCTGCCGCTGTTCAGTCTCGGAGCTCCCCTCGAAGGTCCCTATCAGCAGAGCCCTGAGTAGTCTGCTCCTAGCATACCAATGCTTACCCACATACCTGCAGAGCCTCGGATTACCTCCGGGCGGGGCAGCAGAGATCCCCCATATCTCCCCCTGAACAATGACTGGGAGTGCATACATTGGAATCTGCTCTCTTGGGTGCTGCCACGAGACTGACGCTGAGGCTCATCGCCTAGACCAGGACAGGATATTTCCTGATGCTCTGGTGTGTCTCTTCCCTAGCGTTGGTGTGCAATGGGGACAAGGCTGCCGGCGCACACAGAGACGCAAGTCGAATCCAGTCTCTTGCTAACGTCTACCCTTGCGTGGAACGTCTTCCCATCCGCACAGACCACCCTGAGGTTCCCCCAACAGGTGGTGGTAATGCAACGGAGATCACGGTAACCCCTCTCTGGAGAAGGAGAGCTGCTGTTGGGCACTCAATCCTTATCTCTCCCTGCTGACTCCCGTTGACCAGGGTCCGCTCCCGAACCCGGGTAGCCGGTGTGGCATCCAGCGCCTCAACCCTCAGTGCCACTGGGTCGGCTTAAAACCAAATTTTTGAACATAGGCTAACAACTGTAATCTAACAACAAAGACTATAAACAGTAGAAATTTTTATACATAGGATTGATGTCAGAGATAGATGATTACAGAGAGCTATTTACAAATGCAGTATGGATCATTCAGTACAGCATAGAAACATCTGTATATGTAGCATATCTATTTATTTATTTATTTACTGCAATTGTTTCACCAGGAAAGGCACACTGAGCAACAAGATGCTCGTCTCCTGGTGCGACCTTGGGGGGGGGGTACACATGGATATGATAACATGCAGGTTATCAAGTGAACAGTTAATAGAAGCAAATAAAAAGCAGCATAAGGATACACAATTGCATGAATATACAAGCAGCGCACATCGAATGCTTAGGATATTATAGTATCAAATAACAATTTTTGTGACAAGAAGCAGCAGACAAGGTAAATTAGCACAGTAGGAACCGCTGTAACAACAAAGGATATATATCATAGTTACTGTATATAGTTATACACAGTACATAGGGCAAAACAGGCCCAGAACATAAGTGCAAGGTTGGGGTTATTTGCCAGCTTCGGTAGCAAGACTAAGGCTGCTGGTCAGGCACTGGGGAGAGGATAGTGGGGCATGGATGGTTCAGGGACAGGAGCAGTTTGCAATAAGGAAGTTGGCTAGGGCAGTAGACAGAAAGTAGGAAGAGGAGGAGTGCCAAATTTGCGGTGGGAGGGCGTTCCAGAGTTTGGGTAGCCAGTGTGAGAAGGCAGCTTGACCGGCAGAGGTCTTCCACCTAGGGACTGAAAGTTGGCGGGAGTCACTGGATCTAAGATTGATGGGAGGTGGGTGGGTCATCTGTGAGCACGGTGGCAAGGTAGGAGGGGATGGACCCGAGCCATAGGTTGGAGACAAATTTAGCACAGTGAGAGATGCGGCAGTTTTCGAGGAACGGTAGTGCCAAGGCTCAGTAGAGGTCGCAGTGGTGGGAGAGGGGAGAGGCATCGAGAACAAAGTGGCAGAAGGCATTATAAAGTGTGTCCAGTTTAGATAGGGTGGACTTAGGGGCTGCACTGTATACAATGTTGCAGTAGTCAGTGGAGGGCAGTATCATCTTCAGGACCAGTTCACGTCGGACTCAGGGAAGGAGGCTGCAGCAGTTCCTATATAGTGCACTGAGCATGGGGCATAGTTTTCTTGAGATAGCATTGATGTGGTCAGAGAAGGAGAGGTGGCTGTCAAGCCAGACCCCCAAGTAATGGAACGAGGAGACATCCAGGGTGGCAAAGTAGGGAAGGGAGGGGAGTCTGGCCAGGTGTTGTTGTGTGCCGAAGGTCATAGTGACAGTTTTTTTTTCATTTAGGGAGAGCTGGTGCAAGCTAAACCATTGCTGTACCTTGTTGAAGTCAGCTTGGAGGTTTGATTGTACCACATCAGGGGCAGAGCCCGAGTAGTAGAGATAGTATCATCTGCATACATGTGGATTGAGGAAGTAGAGCAGATGAGTGGCAGGTCATTTTGGAATATAGAGAACAGAATGGGACCAAGAACCGACCCCTATGGGACACCGGTAGTTAAGGGAAGGGGGGGTGGAGATCACATTTGAGACTCTAACGGACTGAGTTCTATCAGAGAGGCATGATCTGAACCAGTTTGTGGCTGTGACAGAGAGGCCTGATTCAGCGAGACTTGAGAGCAATATGGAGTGGGAGACGGTGTCGAAGGCTTTTGCAAGGTTGACATAAATGGCTGAGGTGATCAGTCCACTGTCCATGCCTGTCAGGATAGTGTCTGTAAGCCTTATCAGGGAGGAGGTGGTGGAGTGTCCCTTCCTGAAGCCAGACTGGAATGGCATGAAGAATTTGGAGTCAGTGAGGAAGGAAGTAAGTTGGGTGAGCACAAGGTGCACTTGTAGTTTTGCTAGGGCTGGGAGGAGGGAGATAGGGTGGTAGTTAGAGGGGGTGGTAGGGGCACCTCCTTTTGGCAGAGGGATGACAATGGCATGCTTCCATGCATGGGGGATGGCAGCTACAGCAAAGGATTGGTTTAGGAGTTTGGCAAGCGGAGTTGCTATAGCGGGGGCAGAGAGGTAATAAAGTTTGGGGTCTAATCCATCCGGGGATTTGCCTTTTGAAGGATTGAGAGAAAGTAATGCATCTAGGGCCTCAGTTGCAGAGATATCTTTGAAGGAAAAGGAGCGAGGCCTAGTCTGGGTCTTTATGTCTGTAGGCGGTGTGAGAGGTGTAGTGTTGGGCAGGGAAGAGAGGAGGGTGGCAGCACAAGTGAAGTACTCATTGAACTCAGTGATGACTGCTGTGGGCTCTGATAGGAGAGAGTTATTAACATTTAGCATTGGAGTGGGATTGGCAGCCGGTGGGGTGAAAAGGGAGTGAATGACCTTCCAGAATTTTGAGGGTTTATTTAGGTTTGACTGGAGGGAGCTGCTGAAGTACTCTGCTTTTGCAAGATGAGTGGCTCTGGTGCACTTGTTACGGAGCATGCGGTATGTAGAGAGGTGTTGTGGGAGGCATGAGGATTTATGCATTTTCCAGGCTTTGTCCTGTGCGATTTGACATGCTATCAATTCTTGGGTGATCCAAGGTAGGTGGTTTCCACATACTCTTGTACGACGTAGTGGGGCATGTGTGTTTCAGACGCTGAGGAATGTGTTTTTAAAGTGTAGGAAGGCATCATCAATGGAGATCGTAGGAGGGGCAGGAGCACAGTTTGCTAGCGCAAAGTCATCTAATACAGGGGCTAGATTGAGGGATTTATAGGAGCGTTGGACTACAAATTTAATGGGGGATTTTGGGCAGTGAATTTTACGCATTAAGAAGGTTACGTGGTGGTCGCTGAGGGAGTCAGGAAGACTACCGGCTTGTTTGACCAAGTGAGGGTGTGTGATAAGGATCCAGTCGATGAGCGAGTGGTTACCAGATTTTAGGTTAAGCCAGCTGGGCTCAGTAATGATTTATGAGAGGTTTAGGGTGGAAATTTCAGTCCTGGTTTTGTTGAGGGCAGGAGCTAGCTGATTGTGGTTAAGATCACCCATAGTGTAGAGTTCCCCTGTCGTGGTTAGGCAGGAGATTTGCTTGAGGAGGTCGGTGACAGCAGAAGCTGGTGTACCAGGTCAGCAGTATATCCCAGCAATGTAGATTAGTAGCAAGAAGGGAAGGACAAGCTGAATTAGTATTACTCCAAGGACTTTTGGTTCAGACTTGGTCAGGACCACTGAATAGTGCAAGTCTGAGTTTACGTAGATGGCTATTCTGCCACCTTTAGAGGCTCTATCCTGGTGGGCTATAGTGTAGCCTGGGACAGTGACAGAGGAGTTGTTGATGTTTTTGTTGAGCCAGATTTCGGACAGGGTGAGAATATCTGGAGCATAGTGGACAGCAAGAACCTGAAGAGAGTCAAGCTTGTGGACAAGGCTTCTCATATTTAGGTGCAGGAGGCGCAGGCCATGTGGGAGAAGGTCCCAGAGTGAGGTGAAGAAGAGGCCGATGTTGGAGAGGGGCATGGGGGGGTAGTATTGGGGCCAGGGTTAGGGTGGATGTCACCTGCTGCAAGAAGCAGAAGAGCGACAGTTAGGTAGTGAGCGAATAGCTGCATATGACTGACTGCGAGCAGTCATCTCTTAGATTGATAGTGTGTATGAGCTGGGCATAGGGGAATAAGTTGAAAAATAACCCAGGGGAGTGATGGGTTGAAAAGAAATGGTCTGGGACGTGTGGCAGAGTGTGTCTATGCTTGGGTGAAAGGGGAGGTGGATGCCGGGTTGGAGGGGTGGGAGAACTCAATGAGGTTTGGCAGGATTTGGGAGGGGGGCATGGGAGAGGTGGGTGGCATGTTGGAAAGGAAGGGAGGGAGGGAGAAGAGAATAGGGATGAGCAGGGTCAGGTGGCCTGGCAGAAGGATCATGGCACGGATCAGGTTCTAGGAGGACCCTACTGTTGTGGTTACTTAGTGGGGAAGGTAGGTGCTGTAATTACTTAGTGGAGAAGGTGGAGGGCTGGGATGCAGGGGCAGGGAAATGATAAGGACCTGTAAGGACTAGGAACCAATGGGGGAGCAGAGGGAATGAGGGTTTTAGTTAGCCAACAAGGGAGCGAGCAGTACTACTAGGCTTATTAGCCGATGAGGGAGCGAGTACTGCTAGGCTTACTAACCAATGATGGGCGAGAGGGAATGTGGGCAGGCAATAGGTGTATTTAATCAGGGGAGGGGTGGGTGGGAGGGCTGAAAATCCTTCTATGAGACACTTGAATTTTGCTTAGTTGCAGCTAAATCTATTTGTAAAAAGTGCCAGGTGGCAAAAGCAGGGGAAAAAGTCCTGGCCAATCGGAGCGGGTTTGCTGGAAGCGCCCATGTTCCAATTGGCTGCGATGTCGCCATATCTTCCAAGGAACTGCAGGCGAGCGTCCTGGTCTCGGTCAGCTGGGTGCCGTCCGACTGTGGGGGAGCTGAAGCAGCCCTGTTCAAGGGCAGGCAGCTAGTGAGAAGAAAAAATAGCAGGGGTTAAATAGCGTAGAGGCAGGACAGGTTTAGATTGAGCAATTTAGCAAGACAAAGGAGAGTGAGACTTTTCGGTGCCAAGGCAGAGTGCTTGGATGGGGGGGTGCAGGAGCAAGGAAATAACAGAAGAGCTGTAAGCACTTTAAAACAGTAGTAGAAATTACAATCCAGCTAATACAGTTGAAATCCTTCTATGAGACACTTGAATTTTGCTTAGTTGCAGATAAATCTATTTGTAAAAAGTGCCAGATGGCAAAAGCAGGGGAAAAAGTCCTGGCCAGTCGGAGCGGGTTTGCTGGAAGCGTCCATGTTCCAATTGGCTGCACTGTTGCCATACCTTCCAAGGAGCTGCAGGAGGGCATCCTGGTCTCGGTCGGCTGGGTGCCGTCCGACCGTGGGGGAGCTTAAGCAGCCCTGTTCAAGGGCAGATAATGCCCAGGTTGTCTGGCTAACACTAAAAACAGAATAAAACATATTATATACAGTTACAATAAAGCATATGACACTGTTTGGATCAGGTAAAAAGTGCACTTAAATGCTACAGGCTTTTACAAGACTAACAGATTCACACAGCTGCCTTTTGTATTAACTGACCAGCTGGCTCCCTTTGCAGCCAAGCAACCTTGTGAGGCAAGAATACGCAACATCACATTAAGCAAAACTAAGTACTTAAAAGTAGTTGATAATCAGTACAATACCAGAAGCACGGTTAAGTGGAACCTAGTGAAACCTTTCTATATATCCTCATTGGTGCAATGCTCATTCCAGTTTCGGCCTTGTGAATACATGAATAAAGAAACCCTGCATCTTGTACAAATGAGTCACTTAGGACAGTTTAAATCCTGCCTTAGAGAACTGCTGCAGAACTCTGTTACGTATAACTGTGCAACGTATATGTAATGCCACTCTATATACTGTACTACACAAGTATTGTTACTATATCTTGTCTTGACATGAAACCTTTGAAAATAAATAAAAGGTGGGGAACAGGTGAAGTCATTTTGGAGATGCATGTCTTTGAAGAGAGCTTTACGATATGGTCAAGCAATGTCTCACCACAGAATTGTTGACATCACTAGCAAGACCAGAATCATGCCACCATGAATACTGGTAAAGGCAGATGTCAGATGCAACTGCACAAGCAGAAGTGCTGCATGCAGAATGCAATAAATATTTACCAGCCTCCATACCTTGCAAAACACACTGAAGGACTTCAGATAAAGACTGCCACAGGTTATCCTGATTATAAGGGATATACAATGGTGAGCTGTCAGAGAAATTATTTTTGCTGTTTGACTTCAGGTAACCTAACGAGTGGCGTAAGCCATGAGTGAGATGTCAGAGGTCAAACAGCACGAGTGCAGATAAATCATTTATCTGACAGCTCACCATTGTATATTTCATTTATGCAATAGGGATGCTTGCTGTCAGTGCAGGGACATTTGATTTTGATTGTTTATCATTTTTTGCATAAGTTTGTCAAAAAAGTGAACAAAAAAATAGCATTTTCTGCTCTTTTTTGCTAATTATAAAAAAATCTATAAGGTATCTATAAATGAAATACCTCTCATTTTGTAGATAATTGTGTGCTGCACAACTTTCATGCTCACAGCACTATGCTATCTTTTTTCATTTTAAAGTTATTTGCATTTGAATATAGTTAGTACTGGTACTGAGGCTGAACATTCTAAATGAATTCCAGAGTGACTGTGACATATCTACTATGGGCCGGATATTCAAAGCAGTTGCGCAATGTGCAACAGGGGTGCATTGTGCAACTGCGCCAATGCGCCAGAAAGCAATATTCAGTGGCAGCAGTTGCGCAGTGCAAGTTTCAATACACCAATGTGCAATGGTAATGAATGCATGCACAAGTGAAGGGGGCATAGCCATGAATATGCCACGCAGCGTGATATTCAACAGCAGCCAGATGGCGCAAGTGAGGAGCAAACCGGACTTGCGCAGATCAGACTTCAGCCCATAAAAAGAGGGAGCAAGTGAGGGAAGGAGGCTTGCGCCAGAGGGGAGCCAGATAGAAGGAGAATGAGCAGGCAGACTGTACAGCAGGAGGGGAGCCACAGAGAGACAAAGGCAGGCAGGGAGTGGCACACAGTGTGGGCCAGGGTGTGTGACACTGACAGAAGCTGTGAGTGTGAGCGGATGTGTGAGTGTGTATGTGTGTGTGGGCGTGAGACAAGGTCGGAGGCAACATCCACAGTGGGTACCTGTGACACCAGCACAGGAGGAGCTGCACAGGGGCCCAGACAGGTGGGAGGCGGAGGCCACAGCCCTCAGTCCACTGGCCAGGAAGCCAGAACACAGGTGTGTGCCCAGTGCAGGGGTATAGTCAGCAGCACACAGCAGGGGGGTCCTGGGGAGACAGCCGCTTGGGGGGGGAAGAACAACCCAGGCCATGGTCAGTGTCATCTTCCAGATGGAGGCGATAATGAGGGGTGTGAGGAGGCAGCTAGCAGACTGGCGCGGCCATGGAAGGGCCCATCGGTGGTATGCCCGGAACAGGTGGTACCGCACCCGCACCACCTTTGAACAGTACAGTGACACAGAGATTGTGGGCCAGTTCAGCCTGCACTGGGAAATTCTAAGGCAGCTCTGTGAGCTGTGCAGTGAGGAGATGCAGGCACCCACAAGACGGAGCCATGCCCTGTCGGTGAAGACAAAAGTCACGGCTATCATGTGCCTGCTCACCACGGGTACCTTCCAGAGACCAACAGGGGACACCATAGGCATAACCCAGTCGGACGCATCATGGCTCCTCACACAATTCCTTAGCGCACTGCTGCCACATGCTGCGGAATACATTTGTTTTGCCAGCACACAGGCAGAGCATACAGCAAACATGCAGGAGTTCCACAAGGTGGCACATATGCCTGGTGTGCTGGGGGCCATTGACTGCACCCACATCGGCATCCGCACACCATCTGGCCCAGAGGGGGTAGCATACATCAACAGGAAGGACTACCCCAGTGTCAACTGCCAGGTGGTGTGCGATGCCAGGGGGCGCACAATCAATGTCTGTGCCACACACCCTGGTGGAGCACACGATGCCTTCATCTGGCACCAGTCAGCACTGTGTCGCAGGTTCGAGAGTGGGGACATCCCCACCAGCCACCTAGTAGGTGAGTATGCTGCGGAAGCAGACAGCTGGGCACAACAGGGCAGGGCGTGGGGGATGCTAGGGCAGGGGTGCCAGGGGATGTGGGCGGGATGGCGGGGAGGTGCAGTGACACAGGCCGTCATGCTAACCAGACATCTCTACACACAGGTGATGGTGGCTACCCAATCCTGCCCTGGCTGCTCACCCCATACCAGCACCCGTCGACCCCAGCACAGGAGCAATACAATGAGGCACACACCAGCACACGGAATATCATCAAGCGGGTGTTTGGGCTGCTGAAGGCACAGTTTTGTTGCCTGGACAGCTCTGGTGGTGCCCTGCAGTACAGCCCCTCAAAGGCCTGCAGCCTATTCCTGGCCTGCTGTATACTACACAACATGGCCACCGACTGTGGGATAACTGTTGAGGTCGACGAGGGGAACAGCAGTGGGGATGATGCAGTGACCTCATGGTGGTGGGCAGCCCTCCCACGCGAGGGGAGCAGCAGCTGACCAGGATGGCCCAGTAGCTCCGAGACACAATTGTGGAGGAGCACTGTGGAGCGTGCAGGTAGGTGACCATGTCCACATGCATGTCCCGGGGTCAACGGCACAGCATAGTCATGCATGGGTGGACCCAGTGACAGGGACGGCAGCAGGGGAGTGCAGACAGGTGTGGGATCGGACACCGTGGAAGCACACAGCACAGCCCCGCACATACCACCCACGCACACCCCCTGCACACACTCATGCACATGCACACAGGATCCATCATGCCCCCGCCCAGAGGTGGACATCAGGCGTGTGTCAGACTCTGAGCACCGGTGCACAATGGCAGTCAGCGTATTGCTGGCATCATCATCCACATGCCCCAGTAGCCAGCAGCCGGGCGGCTCTGCACAAGGCCTGTGTGTGTGTCATCAACCGTGGTTGCCATGTCCAAGGGACACACACGCACACACCACACTAATGTGCACACAGGGCAGCAGCAGACAGCAGATGGGGAGGTGGACGGTTCAGGAATGCTGCATGGTTGCACGGCTGCCGCAGACACATGGACGGCCCCGCCATGACTGCCCAGTGGACTCTGACAGTGCGATGGCCACAGGGGGTGTCTGTGACATTCCCCAAGGGATCTCACCATGGGAATGCGACGGGGTCCTCGCAGGTGTCTGCAGGCACCCAAACATGCCCACTCCAGGCGTGCTTGGAATGCCCACAGCAGATCCCGGTGTCGACACGGAGGGGGTTGATCGATGCCGTGACCGAGGGGTGGAGAATGCACTCTGTTGGGTATGCGGCAGATGACCACACACCAGGGAGGCCAGTGGGGCCAGGCTGGCTGTATCCGCAGTGGTGAACCGATCCATGGCTGTGGTCATATCCACCCGCATTCGTGTGTTCTCTGCCAGGAGCTGGGCAAAGTCCCTGTTGCGCCGCTCTGCTACCTGGTGCAGCTCTGCGCAGAGTGCTCGCACACCTGCCACCACTAGTGTCTGTTGCTCAATGGAGGCCGATAGCAGATGGGTGTGCTCGGCAAAGAAGTCAGCACCCTGGGGCCCATGGGTAGTGTGCCAACCCACGGGTGGTGCCTAACCCTGCAGCCCAGCCCCCCTTGATGGTGGACACTGCACAGCGGGGCCCTCTTGGGGCTGCTCATTATGTGGTGCACCATTGGCGAGTGCTGCACCCGGCTCCCCTTCAACACCGTCCAACCACCACTGCTGCCTCTCCAGCCGCTGTGCATAGGGTAGTGTCAGTGCAACTGCACCACCACCACCACCACTGCCACCACTGTCACGGTGACACCAGTGGTGGTGGCCAGTGGGCAGGCAACCGACTCCAGGTCACCGCCTGCACTGCTGTGGTGGTGTGGTATGGGTGCCTCCCCTGCAACCACAACAGCACTGTCCAAGATGATGGTCTTGTCATCATCGGTCCTGGACCCTGCCCCGATCTGTGTCTCGGCACACTGGACGCCTTGCCTGGCATCATGCTGAAACTGCCAGGGCCTCATCTGAAACCTCACCACGGGCATCCGGATGGACAGCAGTGCTGGGCTGCATGCGATCTGACCCCTGGATACCGGTGGAGGTGGACAGATGGTCCTTCGGGTCCAGGACTGCCCCCAAGGTGGACACCCCGACCTCGGCAGCTGCATGCAGGTGCTCAGGAGCTGAAAGAGAACACAGTCACATGCAGCGGCCATTGTTGCCACCCTGCCTCAGTGCTCCTCTGTGGTGTGCATGGTCAGGGGCATGCTGCTACCTCATGCACACTTGGAAGTGTACCTTTGTGTGCCTACCATGCCTCTCTCCTGGCACACTCCGCACCCTGGTGGCAGGCCCTCCCACCCCTGTGGCCTGCTCCTTGCTGTGCCTGTTGCCATCTGTGTCCTGGCACATGCACCACTGCACATTGCGCATCCCTGGTTGCACTGTTGCGCTTCCTGACTTGCTCCCTGGTGCATCCCTGGTTGCGCTGTGGTACATCTGTGCGATATTCAGCCGTGTTGTGCAGGCGCATCTTGTCATGTGCATTCTTTGAATATCGTGCTCGTTGCACCATGGCACAGTGGAGTTGCGCTGCACCCCTCTTGCACCTCCCTCCAGCGCATTTCTGAATATCTGGCCCTATGTATATAGATCTGTGATAATGCATCTACTATGTGTATAAATTTAACATTTTTAATTTATCTCATAGTAGCTCAGATTTATCACATAGGATTTATGTCCACGCCTATTGCATAAATGTATTTATTTATTTTGGACAGTATTTATTTTCATTGAGCCTACCATCTGGGGGGTACCTACCCATCATATTCTGTCCAGGGTCTCCTAGAGCATCCTTTTATCAAATGTGCATTTGCCCATCAACTTAACACTGTGGTGGGATTCCATTTCCAGCCATGTCCCCCTGTACAGCATACTCAGGGGCCACTTACAGATGGTGGGGATTAGGGTTGCTATATACCAGTTTTACTGTGTTGACACTGTATGAGGTATTATATCACTGATGTACAGTCCTGCACCTGTAGACTGTCCCTGGGTCATGATAAGGTGGCCAGGAGTCAACCCTAATAGCACATTCCCAAAACATTGTGGGAATTATGTTAGCAACCCTAATAGTTATTTCCAAACTTTATGCAGTTTGTGTTTTGTCCAGTAGTAATCCTAAACTTTGTACAGTAACTTCATTTACTCACACCCTTCAAAACCCTATGTAAAGCAAGAGGTGACTCATAACCATCTTTTTCACAGAACCATTTCTGTTTTGTGGAAAGACTGGACTGTGGAGGGGGACATAAAAGTCTTTCCATGGACTGTTATGTACTGTAATGAGATTTTATATTTGATACTGTTTTAATTTATGTGTTTTCCTGACCTATGTACAATGCCCTGATCCCCAGAGAAAAGGGGATAAAATAAAATGTTACTTACTATAATCCCTGCTCCTGCAGCAGTGGGGCTGTTCAGGACATTTAACTGAAAGCAAAGTGCCCTAACTCATTTTCTGGCAAGTTACAGCATGTGTTTGCGGCATCTGAAATACTTACTTTCAGATGTTATCTGGCTGATATACAGAAGTTAACTGTACAGAAGAATGCAGCTGACAGTAGCCAGAATTAAGGTTGCTCAGATAGTTTTAAAAACAAATGTAACCCCCCTACAAATGGGGGTTCCTAAAAGCCTTCCCGGAGCTCGCTTAAATGCTCCGTGCTTGGCTGATGTTCGGCGTAAGGCCACTAAATGTGGGGGTGGAGAGTGCTTTTAAAGCCTCCAGTCTGTTTCTTGAAGAGCTGCATAAGTGCAGTCATAAGTACTCAGAGAGGGAGGGGGTTTGAGTATTTCTATGCTCGAGTCCCACCTGGGACTCTGGAAATAGCTCCCTTCTGCCATCGCTAAGTACGCAGAGGGAGCTCTGTTGAAGGATGTGACTCATTGCTGGAAAATAACTTAGAGTAATAATGTTACTGTAGTTGTTCTAACCTGCTTTTTGTTTGCAGCAAAGACTGTTGTGATAATCTCCTCCATACTGGTCCCGAACTGCCGCATTGGACCAATCAGTTATCGGAACTCTAGACAGAGCCGGCTGACCAATGAGAATTTAGCTAGTAAGCTTCGGAAGTAAAGTCTGACCAAGGGCACCTTTTTGCACCAATTGGGACAGGTTTCATAGCCTGGTGTCTGCAGCCCACCTATGGGAACGGGTGGCGCGAGAGTGAGGAGGTTGCCCCCACTGCCTGAGGGGCAGAGGCGTTGTGACTGTGAAGGAGAAGGGAGCACTGAGCTTCTGCGCCATTAAGTGTTTGCGCGGGAAGCACGTGAAAGCCCTAAGTGGCCATTTTCTAAAGCTTCGGATTAAATCTGCCCGTGTGCGGTCAGAGGAGGCTGTGTATAAACACAGCTACCGACCAGGCTTCACCTGAAGAGGACTGGAGAATCTGTTGAATTGCGCTCGGTCTGTCAGGACATTTGAGGCTGCAGTGTAGCACCCGAAATTGCTGTAAGTTCATTCGGGTCCTGGAAGCAGCTGCCTGGTATGGTACCCCTCTGTTGTTTTCCATATAAATGTGTGAGAAGGCATTTGAAGCTCAGGCTCAGCCCTGCAAGTGAGGAAAATGTGGTTCTCTGTTGGAGTTGTGAGTACTAAATCAGGGTAGCTCCCTGTTAAAGGTTACAGACAAAGGCAAAGTCACTTGTGTATTGCAGACTGTACCAATTGAGCTTGCTGGCTCCACTTGATCTTCTCAGGAGTTAAATGTGCTTGTGTGTCAGGGCCCCAACCAGCTGCATCAAGAAACTAGCCATTAGGGCTTGGGTACCCATAGACAGTAACTGAAAGGTTTAGACCTGTGCACAGAGCCCTAGGTAGGCAAATATATACATATATAAATTAGTGGTAAGCCAATCACCCTGATTCTCCCTGGTCCTTGTTACTCCCCCTTAAATAAATCAGATTGTTTGTTTTGCAACTCTACCCTGGCTGGTTTGTGGCTTACTGGTGATATACTGCACAGTGAATATTTGATAACTGTACCTTATTTTCCAGGGGGTCCCCGGAGTGAGCTGAGTGGTTCAAGCCAGGGGGTAAGGGTTCAGGGGGAGAGCATTGTGATTACTCCGTGTGAGCCACTAGTGGGAAGAAGGGGGGGGGTTGCAGCAACCCAGAGGGCTGTGACCAAGTCAACCTTGACTGTCCAAACCCCGACCTCTGGGTGGAGGCACCCGTCAACTGATCTGGGCCCCTTACCCTGTCACTGCTGAGACAGGCAGGGGTGGTAGCCCTTAGGATAGCGCCCCTGGGGGGTTACACAAATACATAGGATAATAGGCATTGTGAACTGGGGATCGAAAATCTAGGAAGCTGCTTTGTACCCCCCTTCTCTTATCTTTCCAATTTTACGTGTGATATGTTTTAAATAATTTTTATTCTGTATGTCTACATATGTCTATATAAGTTATGTGATGTCTTGACTGTACAATGTGTAATGAAAATTATAATAAATTATGAGTAAAAAAAAAGAAACTCTAGGAAACTGATTGGCTGACAGTGCTTTAAAGCCGTGATATCTAACTACATCACCATGGCTTCAAAAAGCCTCCAGCCACCAGCCTCCTCACTCTCCGTGCACTGTTCCTTTCAACTGTGCCCATGACAGAAGGCAGCAGAGCGAAAGCTGCTGACAGAAACAACGAGCAAGCGCGTCTTCAAAAAAAATAAAATCCACTCTCTTCATTTCCTCACCAACATCCCTGTAACCTAACACTGCTGTCGAAATTTGCTGCCACAACTCAATCTGCTGTGTTTTAAAACAGACTTTTCAAGTAAGCGCTACTGTGCGGGTTTACAATCTCCATGTCTCTGTGGCACGCTCCTTTCACAGGTGCATGCTCGGCTGCCCATTTACCAAACACATTAGCCTTTACGAAAAAAATGACAGTACTTATTTCCTCTGCTACCAGAACCAAGCTAAATACTGACAGTGAAACTTAGTCTGCAAGCAAGTGTCCCTCCTACTCGGTCTGCTCTCTTTCAAACTTCGACTTTCACCCATTCTACTGGCTCCAGTAACATTATAGCAGTGCCACCTGCTACCCATAACACTTTAGGAACTTTTTTATCAAAAGGTAGTCCTCCAACACTCCAAAATGTTTACTTTTTCTTTTAACTGATAAAATGTTTAACCTAGTTCATAATAGCAATAAGGCACTCCAGGGTGTGGTATATCATGGGATATCATCACGTCTTGGGTCGTTGGATGCATGAGGCCTACAGCCTCATGCCCAACTACCCGAGGCGTGATGATATCCCATGATATACCACACCCTGCCATGCCTTATTGCTTAATTTTAGTATGCTAACACATTTGTGATATTGGTTCTATAAAAAGAATCAGAGCTCCTAATAACACCTCTCATGTCAATTTGGATGTAGGATATCACAATATCTGACATCCAATATCCTTAAATCAAAATTTCCCCTCCTTACAGTATAACTCAATTGATGGCTATTGCACCACCAGATTCTATTTCCTTCACCCTTCCATAAGATACAAGCCCCACCATCCTCAGATCAGAGCAGAAACCACCACACAACACATCACCCCCAGGCCCTACCTCCCTTCACTCTTTCTTACAATGAACAGTAGAAATACACTGATTGTGAAAACTTTCATTTGTTCCCCATCTGTCCCTCCACTGTAGAATCCCTTAAAAATGTCAAAGTGCACACAAAGTAGGAAAACCATCCTACTGCAAGATTTCATATTTATTTGTAAAGTATTACTTAGCTACGGTTTTTAATTTAATTATAGGTAATTACTAAATAGTTTATTTAAAACAAACTACATTTTGTACCTTATCCCTCCCTCCCTCACAACCCTCAAACATGCAACTCTTACCCTATTTTATGTTTTTAAAAGAAACATTAGCGGAAAGTTTGTGTAGAACAGTGGAAAAAGTCTCCCATTTTGTTTGCTACAAAAAAGAAAAGATCTATTCCCACATGATATCTACAAAACCTGCTAGCTTCACAGCTCATCTCAAAAAGCTGTTATCTTAGTTATCACAGGGGAAAAGCCAGCAAATCAGGCAGATATTAAATAATTTTGGGCTAAGATACAAAACTGATTCTCCTGGAATTTGAAGGGATAAAATTCCATGGACTTGCCAGTTGCTGGTGGAACAGGTAAATCAGTTGCTTTTTTTGACAGTGACATCCGTGCTCCATTTCTGCACCTATTCTCCATGACATGCAAGCACACCGTGATGCAACAGTGTAATGGGAGAGAGAGGCAAGGAGTCAGTGTGAGGTGCGGGTGTTCAATTAAGCAAACTTTAGTTAACTTGATGTTAGGCACCCCTGTCTTGTGTGACACAGTATAGCTAGCAGCCAGGAGAACAGAGCAGAGCAGGAGATGTGGCACATTTGAATTAAACAAACTACTAATATGACAAGTTTGACAACTTGACAACCTTTGAGTGACAGTTTAGAGGGAGAGCAGTGTGCAAACAGGAGACAGTCTGTGCAAGGTGTCCCTTGCCTGTGATAAGTCAGTGGTGCTCTTAGGGTGGGGGGGGGCTGGTTTTTTTTTGGCACTCTCAAGGTGGGCAGTCCCAGATACCATGATATGACTGAGAAGCTGCATATTAATTTCCACAGTCCTAGGGTCTAACACAGCTGAGGAATGACACTTTAAAAATGGCCATTTTTAATGGAATACACATACACACACACACAAATACACACACACACACACACACACACTACATGAATAGGAACTTTACATGATTGAAAAGGTCAGCATTTATATCCCTGTATACCTATGACTAATCTATCAACTAAAACTATATACCTTAACTAAATCAATCACAGCTATATACCTGCACTACTTGAAGCTGTATACCTACACCAAACAATTAAAATTATACAATGGGCACAGAAAAAAATGCAAATCTTCCATTCTGATTAGCTGACTGGCACCCCTCTCTCATTGTAAATCCTAGCATCACCCCATGGGAAGAGGTGCCAGATGCCTGTCGGCCATATCAGGATGTCCCCCCAAATCACTCTGGCAATGACCAACACAGTAGTCGGAAAGACGTTGAAAACCCTGCTCGTTAGCGGCTGGGAAATCGCATCACCAAACCCTCCATGTCCTCATCAACAGCAGTATTAACCCCAAAATACAAAATCAAAATCCCACATCACCCGCTAAAGGGAAACTAACTGCTGACTCATAACTAGCACCAAGACACGTACAGTTTTCAACATTTCCTGCCCCCCCCCCCAAAACACACTGCAACTGGGAATGATAAGGCAATATTGGGTATGCACAGTAGCAGCTTGGCTCCAGCAACCAGAGAGTATTTTTTTCCAGTGGAACAATAAACACAGTAAAAATACGTTAAAATGGGGAAAAAAGTTTTATTTACTATTGTTCTATGTGCCAAAATAAGGAGGACATTGTATAATCACAATATACCACTTGAGAATGTAGGTGATGCCAGGATTTACCCTCACCCTGGTGTGTTTTAGCCACTCAGCTGTGTCTCGTGACCAAACAATACCCCAGGGTGTGGGTAAATCCTGGCATCACCCACACCCCTCTAGTGGTATATTGCTTAAGTGTATACCTGCACTAATAAAAATTATGAACTGAGGAACGTAAATAGAGGAATCTGATAGGCAGAGAGCTCTTTGAAGCCATGATGATATCGAGCTACATCATCACAGCTTCAAAAACGTTCCAGCGCCACCAGCCTCCTTGCTCTGTTCTCTCTGAGAACTATTTTTTCAAAATGTACTCCTACATCACCCAAAAATTTGTTCATAAAACATTTAAAAACCTGTTTGTTTTATTTTTTTATTTATGAAAATTCAAACTCAGTTCATGATAGCAATAAGTCACTCCAGGGTGTTGTATATCATGGGATATCGTCACTTCTCGGGCCGTTGGATGCATGCGGCCTGCGGCCTCGTGCCCAACCACCGAGCGTGACAATATCCATGACTACTACACCGTGTCGTCCTTTATTGCTAATATCTAACTGCACTCCATTAAATCCTATATAACACCACTAGTAACACAATTAACACAGCATTAGGAAGACAGCAAAACCATTTAACAAGCTACAAAAGAAAATGAAGAAAAAAACCCTTTACACAAACCCATCCAAACCAAGAAATCCCCCAAACTCCTACCTGCATTCATTAAATACCCTTCCCTCCTTGCTGCAAGAGCCCTTATAATAACCACCCTAATGTATTAGATTCCACAAACAATGGATGAGGGTGGCACACTTGAAAGTATCCCTATCAAGGGTATAATTACAGCAATAAAGCCACTTGCCCTTTGGGCTTATGTCCTTATATCCATAACTAACCCCCTCAATAGGTATACATCCTTGTATATCACCAGGATGTATACCCCATCAAGGGTGCTAATTAGGGCAATAAGGCCATCAGCCCAAACAGAGAGTGGCTTTATTGCCCTAATTAGCCCCTGGGATGGGTTTGCTTTCAAGTGCTCCTCCCTTACCCATTGTTTGGGAAATATAATAGATAAGGATGGTTATTTTTATTGTGGTGCATTTATGATCACCTTATGGCACCTGAAGTTATCTGCAGCTAGCAGAGAATGGTGTGTAGTAAGTGCAGGTAGAGTTTGGCAGTTTCTGAGTTTTGGAGAGGTTTTGCATATCTTTTCAGGTTCTTTTGAAGCTTGTTAATTGGTTTTGCTAGCTTCCTAATGCTGCATTAATTGTGTCATTAGTGGCATCCCAATAGGGGTTAATGTAGTGCAGCTGTGTAGCTTTTATTAATGCTGCTATGTAGCTGTGATTAATAGATTAGTGTGGCTTTACAGCTGTTATTGATAGATTAGTGTGGCTTTACAGCTGTTATTGATAGATTAGTGTGGCTTTACAGCTGTGATTAATAGATCAGTGTGGCTTTATAGCTGTTATTGATAGATTAGTGTGGCTTTACAGCTGTGATTAATAGATCAGTGTGGCTTTACAGCTGTTTTTGATAGATTAGTATGGCTATATGTGACAGGGTTCAATAAGGCACTGTCCCATTAGTTACACAGAAAGAGTTAAATGCAAGGATATATTCTGTTCTCTCCTTTTCGCTCTCTTGTCTGTCTGGTTGTGCAACCAGATGGTCTCCTGAGACCCAGAGACTGATCACTCTGATGGTCTCATGAATCTCCGCCTCTCGCTGCCTTCACTTGCTGGTTTTGTCCTTTTTTTCCTTGCATATATGTGGTTATAAAATATATGTGATTCTTTAAGTGAAACTGGGATTCATTGATTTGAAAATGTATGTAGTTATATCTTTGAAATGACTGAAAAAAAACCTATTTGTAACTCAGGGGCTTAACTCTGAGATGCAGTTTGAGCTCTTCAGTTTGCTTTCAAAACTGTCAGCAGGAGGCATCCTTGGGTCACTGTGCTATTTGCAAGCTGTTCTGCAAAGAAAACTGACAAGAGCTCTAATTCTCAAGATACATCCTTAATAA
This sequence comes from Neoceratodus forsteri, assembly GCA_016271365.2. NCBI lineage: Eukaryota > Metazoa > Chordata > Ceratodontiformes > Ceratodontidae > Neoceratodus > Neoceratodus forsteri. The sequence continues at coordinate 865,295,557 of CM028137.1, read as the reverse complement.
GCTCAGGGAGGTAGAAATTAGTTATCATGCAAATACATATTATAAAATGCGAGCAATCTTTCTTTTTTGGAGAGACTGAGATTTGGAATTGAAAATATACCTTCAGATGAAAGACTTATTTTCTCTGTTTGCAATGCCTTTGTATATAGCTATCCTGAACAGTTTTTTTATCCTATTGTTGATAATAAAATGGTAGTTGCGAATTTTATAACTGCTCCTGGTTTTCCTGTGCTTCCTGACTTGTACCTTGATGACTCTATATAGCTGTAATTGATAGATTAGTGTGGCTAGATAGCTGAAATTGATAGATTAGTGCAGTTATAGAGCTGTGATTGATAGCTTAGTAACAGGAATAATGGCCTTTCCTATGAGGAAAGTTGCCATGTATTATATACATACATACACACACACTCTTCCCACCCCTACCCCAACCCCACAATCTGGAGAAGGAAAAATAGCACTTACACAACAGTAGCAGAAGAGAAAGTGCCTAAGGAGGGGATCCATATGTGCCAGGGATGTGGACAACAAATTCACAGATTTCCATGGCTAGGCAGGCAAGGGACAGTACCTTTACAGTACACAGTGGCATGGCCATAAGTTATGGTGCAAGGGCAGGGGGACTTCAGAAGTAGTGCAACTATACACCTGGTGCCAGGTCATGGACTGGCCCATTTGCTTTTGCAGCCCAGTATATGCAAGACCATTAACATCAAAACAGGCAATTTATATAAAATGATAAGCTGCATCAGTCACAGGCTAGACATGATGTACAACAATGTTGATGGGTAGCAGTATGGTTGCAGCAATGCATATTGTTAATGGATTCTCTTTTGTGCCCTACATCAGTACAGCAGGCATGCAGGAACTTTCAACTGAGATCATAGACATTTCAGGAAATATCTGACAGGTCATTTGCTACAACTGAAAAGGAAGCTCAGTGTTCCCCTAAACAGGAACATTCACTACCTTCACCATGTACTGTAGGTCTCCTCTTGGCTTAGGGAGAGTAGGAACCTTCCATGTGATCTCTTATTTCTGTCATAGATAGCCCAACAGTGCAAAAACACTGTAGCGAGCTTTACCTAGAAGAGCACTAGCAATAAAACTTCATTTCAAGGCAATACCAAACTGCATGTGTCACATAAATTCAGCACTTAATGGGAAGTACAGTATATGCATGATTTGCCTCTACGCACCATGCTGCTTTGCATTAGTGGGCATCTGTAGTATACAAGTCCTTATTTATTTATTTATTTATTTATTGCAGAGAATCAAAATTACAATCCTTTGAGTCACTGACTCCTCTGCAAAGGCTCCACGTCAGTACAAAAGAGCAAACATAAAATTTGCTAGTATTTAAACATAGGTCATGTAGTTCAGTGTGTAAACATTGCGTCAAGTATCTTAAGTAGTCCTTTGGTCTAGGTTATGATACAAAGTAGATTACCATTATGGAGGGTCCTAAGTGAACCCCGAGTCAGAGTTTATATACAGTGTGATCGTGGAACTTTGAGGATGCAGTCAGGATTAACGTTAGGCAGTTAACCCTACCATTGTGGATTTTTATTTTCTGTGCTAGTGCTATAGACTGTAATGGTTGCCATCACAAGTAGCTGATTCAAGGAGGAGATTTTTAAGACCAGTTTTAAATTGGCCAAGTCTGGGGGCTAGGGAGATGGAGGCAGGTAGGTTGTTTAGCCAGAGGGGAGCCCGGTATCGGAAAGAACTTTGTCCTAGGGAGGTCCTATAGTGGGGGACCAGGAGAGAGGAGTTAGTTATGTGTCTAGGGACCCTCCTGTGTGGGGACAGTCTGGATGAGGGGGAGGAGGCCTTTGGGTGCTAGGTTGAGGAGTATTTTTTTGGCTTGGAGGGAGGTGTGATATTTTAGCCTCCCTTTAAAGGTGAGCCGGTCTGCAAGTTTGTAAAGCTCACACATGTGGGTGTCTCTGTCACTTCCTGTGACCAGTCTGCAGGCTTTGTTGAGTGCTATGTTGATACTACGTAGGGCTGTTTTGTCTGCATATCCATAAATCATAATACCGTAGTCCACCAGAGATAGGACAGAACAAGTTACTGCGAGATGTAGGGCCTGAGGGGGTAGGCAATGTTTATGTCTATATAGGATCCCTAATCTGGTGTCTACAGTGGAGGAAAGGTGTTGGATGTATGCATGGTAGGTGAGGGAGGTGTCCAGGGTGACACTCAGGTATTTGAAGGTATTGACCTGTTCAAGACTGCGACCCTGGGAGTTAGTGATGAGAAGCGGGGCAGTACTGAGTTGGCTTTGGCAGTGGGCAAAGATCATTGATTTTGTCTTGCTGAAGTTGAGTACTAGGCGATGCTCCAAGAACCGTGTTTCTATTTCTCTATTTTCTCTGACAAATGCCGCTGGCTGCCTTGTTACGATGCTACCCTTGAATTGTATTAATCTGTACTCTGTTTGCAATGTCCACATTGTTGTAATGTCTGTTTTAAAGTTCCCCATAATTTGTATTTCTCTGATGTAGAACCTTTGTAAAAGAGCCAAGGCTCAAAGGTATTTTTAATCCTAGACTTGATAAATAAATAAGTAAATAAATAAAGCCTTGTAGGGCAGGTTGGAGGGAGTTAGGATGGGGGTGTTTCCATAGTACTACGGCATCATCTGCATAGAGCAGAAGCTTTCCGTTGCATGATTGAGGTAGGGAGTTTAGGTAAAGAGTGAAGAGCAACGGGCTGAGTATAGACCCTTGTGGGACACCTGGTTGGACTGGCTTTTTGGAGGAAAGGGTAGTGTTAATTTTGACCTGTTGTGTCCTGCTAGAGAGATAGTCTTTGAACCAGGCAGGTGCTTCAGGGGAGAAGTGTTGGGATGGAAGGGAGTGCAGAAGAAGAGCGTGACTGACGGTATCAAAGGCTTTGGTCACGTCAACGTAGATGGATCCTGCTAAGGACCCCTGGTCGAAGGCCTCATGGACATATGAGGTAAAGTCCAGGAGGGCTGTGGTGGTGCAGTGCCTCCTCCGGAACCTGTGTTGTTCTTGGCAGACCAGCAAGTGTTTGGTCAAGTAGTTGGTTAGCTGGTCTGAGACTATTTCTTTGAGTGCCTTTGAGGGGGGGATCGAGATGGGTCAATAACTACTAGTGTAAGTGGGGTCACCGCTCTTGAGGATGGAGGTAATGATGCCACTTTTCCACAGAGTAGAAAACTGGCTGAGGCATAGTGACCAGTTTAGTATTTTGGTGAGATGTGGCAGAGTCACATCAAGAGTTAGCCTGAGGATGTTGAGGTTGATAGTGTCACTACTGTACCATACATTCATCAGGGCTTTGGTAAGGTAGCACTTTGCCTCACTGCACGAGACTATTCTTTGGTGGCAGGGTGGGGGGACCATGATAGCTGAGGTGACCTCGGGGCAATTTGGAATTGGGTCAAAGAAGTTATGTGGGAAGATGTGGATGAGGTCCAAGAAGGTGGAATTAAGGGCATTGGTGATGGTGGGGGGGTCTTGGGTGAGGGTCCCATCTACTAGAATCTGCGAGGGGGCAGGTGAGATGGTTTTTCCACATGGTTCCTTTATATTGCTCCAGAATTTTTTCCCAGAACCCCAAGTGGTGGTGAGGTCATGCTTGTAGTATGAGTCCTTGGCAAGTCAGATGGCCCAGGTGCATTTGTTCCTGGCCTCTCGGTACAGCTGTCTATCCTGGGGTCATTGTGAGTCCAGGGCTCTGTGCAGAGGTTGTCTCTATAATCAGGCCAAGCAGAGACTGTGAGATCCAAGGGGTATCCTTGTTTTTTTAAATATACTTAGTGATGGGGACAAAGATGTCACAGGCACTGTTAAAGGTGGTGATAAAGGAAAGGAGGGCTATATCAGCAGTCTGAGCTTTGTGGATGGGTGACCAGTCACATGAGGCAAGGTACGAATTGAGGCAGAAAAGGAAGCCTTTTTGAGGCGCCTTTGGACTGTAACTTTAGGTAGGCTGGGAGGGAGTTTGTTAGACCACAGGCAGGTGATCGGTGAGTAGTCACTTAGTGCATCAGGAAGCACTTTTATCTGGGAGAGGTGATTGGGATTATTGGTGAGGATAAGGTTGATAAGAGGTAGGGAAATCAGCAGACTAGGTGGGCAGACTAGGTGATAGATTTAAATGCTTCAGTGGCAAGCATTTAAACTAGCCAAGGGTGGAGGTACTGAAGAAGAGAAGGGAAATCCTAGCCCCCCCAAAAAAATCAGGGTAATTAGTGAGGTAAACACCAAAATAGAGCAGTTGATAGGGAGAAGGACAGGGGTAAATGGAGAAAAAGACAAAGGCAGTAGGGACAGGGATGAGACAAAAAGAAATAAAGCCATAAAAAAAAATGGAGGGCAATGAGTACCAATGCCCATAGTCTAGGTAAAAAGCTCCCTGAAATGGTGGTCTTGATGTAAGAGGGATGCCTGGATATTGTGGCAGTCACAGAAACATGGTACACAGAGAACCATGACTGGGATGTCAACATACCTGGGTACACAATCTACAGGAGGGACAGGGAGGGAAGAAGAGGAAGAGGAGTAGCTCACTATGTAAGGGAAGGGATAAAAGCAACAGAACTAAAGGGTAAACAGGGAGGAGAGGAGGCACTGTGGGTCACCCTGGAGACTGAAAATGGCTCCACAATCTGCACAGGGGTTGTATATAGACCCCCCATCTCAGGGGGAGGAAATGGACAAGGAAATGATAGAAGGCATCCTTGGGATGGCAGAGAAAGGGGAGATATTGCTGGTGGGGGACCTGAATATGCCAGATGTTGACTGGAGTACCTTTGCTGCAGCCACATCCAAGAGCAGGGCCATTCTCGATGTCCTACAGGGGGCATGCCTCAGACAGCTAATTTTGGAACCCACTCAGGAGAGAGCAATCTTAGACCTGGTACTCTTAAATGGGGATGGAGAGAGGATCTTTGATCTTGAAGTGGGTAGCCATCTGGGAACAAGCGACCACCAAACAGTGTGGTTCACGATAAACTTAGCTGTAGAGTCAAGCCACACAAAAGTGAAGGTACTGGACTTCAGGAGGGTTGATTTTGTCAAAATGGGAGAGTGCCTCAGAAAAGCAATAGCAAACAGGCAAGAAGGTGAGGTGGAGCAACAATGGGGAAACATCACAACTGCCATCACAGAGGCAACAAGTCTTTGTGTGAAGCAAATAAACAAATCAAAATGAAAACTAAACCCACTATGGTTCTCAAAAGAAGTGGCAGGGAAGGTAAGGGGAAAAAAGATAGCATTCAGGAAGTATAAGGAAACACAGAAGGAGCAGGACAGAGAACTATACCAGTTAAAGCAGAAGGAAGCGGGTAAGGCAGTCAGAATAGCAAAGGCCCGGGGGTGGGGCGCTGTTGAGCCCGAGCCAGAAAGCAGCTGTTAGACAGTGCTCTGCACAATATCTAGATCTGGGATAAAAAAGTGGTTTTTTGGACATTTAGATAAATATTGGGTGACTGTACCTCTGTTGGATCACTGGAATGATCAGATGGGAAATCCACACAAAGATCGAACTCAGCACGACGGAGTAAAATCCAAAAATGCTACTGCATCTGTTGCCACACTGTCGGCCTTGTAACATCAAGCCATGGACATGGAGACAGACAGCGAGAAAACCTTGCAATCATTGGGACCAAAATTGAACAGACTAGTATCCTCTGTCGCAGGGCTGGCTGACAAAATTGATGGTATAGCCAACAGAGTAACCAACATAGAAACCGCATTGGAATTAGTTACTGTGGAATCTACCGAGGCCAAGAAATGTTTGGATGCAGCAGTGGGGCAATTACCAATGTGCTTAAAGAGAATGGACACTTAAGAATGAGGTTAGAAAACCTGGAAAATCAAACCAGGGCAATGAATCTTCATATTCTAGGTCTCCCAGAGGGCTCCGAAGGGGACCATCTGGTACTGTTTCTACATGACTGGTTACAACAGCAACTTGGGGACGATGCTACAACATGGATACAGGGGATTCAGAAGGCCTGCAGAGTAGCAGCCAGAGGTAGGCCAGAGAACCTGGAAGCTCCACGGGCTGTCTTGGTGATCACGGATAGCGTGGCAACAAGAGACTATCTACTTGCATTATCCAGACAGAAAAAGATTCCCTTATGTGAGGGAGAGGCGGTGTGATTGTATCCTGATATTAGTTTTGCCACCTGGCAGCGACAGAAACAATTTGATGGCACCAGAGCTCTTTTGAGAGAAGCGGGGATCCAACATAACATCATTTTCCCTGCTCATCTCCGAATCACTCATCAAGGCAAAATCTACATTTTTTCTGATCCAAAGGATGCGACAAAGTGGTCACAGAGACAGGCTCCTAGAAGAAGACGTCAAGTGGAACAGGAGGGCAGTCCCTCAGAAGACGACAAGGCATGAAAAGTCACTTGGATTATTATTTCCCTGAAGATATAGGCAACATGGAGTGGTCCTGTGTTTAAAAGTATGTTACCTATTGAAAAAAGGCGTGAGTACTTTCAAAGAAGTTTATAGGACCCATAATTTCAGGTCACTTTCCTGTGGTTATAATATTTTGGGACTTTAGCAGAATTTTATAGTTCAGGCTGAAATGTTAATCACCTAGTTTATCAGAAGGACTGCTGTTTATCAGTCCTATATATTGGTTCCCAATATAGTTTATTTTAAAATTGTATCAACACTGTCACTCTGGTTTCAGCACTTTTGTGCTAACAAGATTTTGGAAAGCATGGACTTATTATTAGTCTCTCATGGAGGGGACAGAATACCTGGGACTTATACCGTAGAACTGTTTGAATTTTACCATGCAGCTCATGGGCTTTAATTTCAACTCTTGTGTATTGACCTTTTATGGAAGTAAAAGTTTTTAGTAACTCTCTCAGATGTATCTTACAGCAGTAGAAGAACTATATTTTGGATGTTAAGAGGAATGGCGACCTCACTGTGTCCAATGTATTGACATTTGATATTTCACTGCTTGAAATGTGCTGTATTTGTTTAATGGAAACAATAAACACAAAGTACAAAAAAAAGAATAGCAAAGGTCCAAACTGAGGAAAAGATAGCCAACTCGGTTAAGAAGGGGGATAAAACCTTTTATAGGTACATAAGGGAGCAAAGAAAGACTAAGGCAGGTATACTAAGGCTGAACAAAGAGGAAGGTGGTTGGGCAGAGAGCGACAGTGAAAAAGTAGGGATACTGAACAAATACTTCTACTCAGTATTCACAGTGGAAAAGCAGGGGGAAATACCTAATCCATTCAATAGAAGCACTCTGGATAGGGGGGTTGATATTAGTCCTTTCACAGAAGAAAGGGTTCTGAAAGAACTCTTAAAACTGAAGGTGGATAAAGCAATGGGCCCTGATGGGATTCACCCCAGAATTTTAAAAGAACTAAGGGAAGAACTAGTAACACCACTGACTACCCTTTTTAATAAATCATGGGAAGATGGGGTGGTACCTGAGGACTGGAGGAGGGCGGATGTGATTCCCCTTCACAAAAGTGGGAGCAAGACAGAGGCAGGAAACTACAGACCTGTCAGTTTGACCTCAGTGGTAGGGAAAATGATGGAATCACTTCTGAAGAAAACAATTGTTGAGTACCTAGAGGCCAGTGGGGCACGGGACCCAAGGCAGCATTGATTCACAGCGGGAAGGTCATGTCAGACAAATCTAATTGATTTCTTTGACTCGGTGACCAAAGCAGTAGACCAGGGAGGGGCAGTGGACATGGCCTACCTAGACTTTAGCAAGGCATTTGACACAGTCCCGCACAAAAGATTAATAAACAAATTAGCCAGTCTGGGAGTGGTTTCTAGGGTGGTAGCCTGGGTAAAACACTGGTTGGGCAACAGGACACAGTGGGTAGTAGTAAATGGAGTCCACAGTGAAGAAAGGAGGGTTACTAGTAGGGTACCGCAGGGTTCAGTACTGGGGCCGGTTCTTTTTAATGTCTTTATAAGTGACATTGCAGAGGGACTGAAAGGGAAAGTATGTCTCTTTGCAGATGACATAAAGATCTGCAACAGGGTTGATACACAAGGTGGGGTGGAAAAGATGAAAAGGGACTTGGCAAGGCTGGAGAAATGGTCAAATGTATGGCAGCTTAGATTCAATGCAAAGAAGTGCAAAGTAATGCACCTGGGAAACAAAAACTGAGGGGAAGAGTACACAATGGGGGGTGAGATACTGACAACAACAAAAATGGAAAGGGACCTGGGGGTAGTCATATCAGATGCCCTAAAGGTGGGCCAGCAATGTGAGAAGGCAGTAAGGAGGGCTGGGGGGGTACTGGGATGCATAGGGAGAGGCATCACCAGTAGAAAACAGGAAGTTGTTGGCCCTCTGTACAGACAATAGGTAAGACCACATCTGGAGTACTGTGTACAGTTCTGGAGACCCATCTCAGCAAAGACATAGACAGGGTGGAGGCTGTCCAGAGGAGGGCAACCAAAATGATGCAGGGTCTGCATCAGAAGACATATGAAGAAAGACTAAAGGAACTACAGATGTATAGCCTCGAGGAAAGGGGGGCATGATAGAAACTTTCAAATACCTCAAGGGAATCAACAAAGTCCAAGAGGGTAGCATCTTTCAGAAAAAGAGATGTGCAAAAACAAGGGGGCACAATTTGAAGATAGAGAGGGGACAGCTCAGAGGTAATGTAAGGAAGTATTTCTTCACAGAGAGGGCTGTGGATACATGGAACAGCCTTCCTGAGGAGGTTGTAGAGTCAAAAACAGTGGGGAAATTCAAGAATGCATGGGACAGACATAAGGCAATTCTAGTGGGGGGTAGGAGGAAGTAGGCTGTTGGTTAACTGGGATCTGCAGCTTATCCATTAGGTAGGGAAATGGGCAGACTAGGTGGACCAAATGGTCCTTATCTGCCATCAAATTCTATGTATCTAAGAGTAGAGGATCCAGTTGTGGGATCAAGTCTGGTAGGGAAATGGACCACCTGAGCGAGGTCGTAAGCTAGTACTGCGTCTTTGTAGGTGGCAGATATGGTGGATAGCCAGTTCACGTTGAAGTCTCCCATAATAATTAGTTCACTCTTGGGGGGGGTGAGTGATGCTGGACAGTATAGAGTCAAAGGCTGGCTTTTGGTTAGTGGGGGGGATGTAGACCGCCATAACGTACAGTGTTTTTCCAGGATTGCCAAGAGTGACCTCAATGACAGTAGATTGGGCACTCTGGGTCGGCGGGGGAAGGGAGACCGGGAGTGCTTGCAGTGCTGTTTTGGTGTAGATAGCACACCCTCCTCCCCGCTTGCCTAGTCTGTCTGCCTGAAAGATGGAATAGCCACTGAGGGTGACAGAGGCTTCAGGGATGTTATTTGAGAGCCAGGTCTCTGATAATGCCAGGATGTCAGGGGCATGTTGGGCAATCCAGCCCTGGAGAGAGGAGAGTTTCCTTGGTAGATTGCACATATTAAGGGAGGCCAGTTGTAGGCTCCCTTTCTTGCCCTTTGGTGTAGAACCATGGGTAAGTGGCCCCAGATTGGGGTGCACATTGCCAGATAGTAGTAGGAGGAGTGCATGTCGGAGTAAAGCTATCTGGAGTAGTTTGGGTGAAAGTCAGTGGGAGTGAGGAGAAATGCGTTTTTTGGTGTGTTCGACCAGTATTGAGAGGGTGCGTGCAGGGTGGGCTAATAGGGCTGGGGTCAGTGAGGGGTGGTTGCTGTGGGGGGGTGACCGGGTGGTGAGAGAGAGTGAGGTCCCCTGGAGAACAGTGAGGCAGTGCAGCGTAGGTGGGATGTATGGGTGTTGCAGTGAAGTTTGGGATCCCATGTGTGGTTCTGTCACAGGGAGAGTGGGTGGGAGGAGAGAGGAGAAAGGTAGCAGCTTGGCAATGGTGAGAAGCAGCTGTAGGTAATTATATATGGTGATCTTAGAGTGAGAGTTGGTAAAGGAAGGGGTGGTGGCCACTAGTGGTGAGCTAGTATAGACTGCAGGTGGAAAAGTGGGCTGATTGGTTTATTCTGATCACGTGATCCCTCCTATATAATACAGAGCTCACCAAGGGTGGTGGCGAGCCTACTTAACATTTTAGCAAGAGGGCAAGCGTTGTTTCTTTCAGGCTCCTCCAGTGATAGCCTACATAGGTCTGTACCTGTGTTGATTAGGCTTGGGGGAGGGCAACTTGGAGACCCTCGCGACCTCCGTTCTGTGGTGCACTGTGAACAAGGATAGGGAGAGAGCAAGATTAAAACAGGTAGGAGGCTTGGGGGAGGGCCAGCATTTGGCCTCCAATTGTAATTGAAGCAAGTGGCTGCTGCTTTGCTTGCACTTCTAATATAGTTTTAAATACACTTATGTGCAGTTTATGGGGATATCTAGGGTAGGCAGGTTCGGTGAAGGCACACACAACTCTGTGTGATATGGATAAATGGGAGACCAATTTGCAGTACTTTTTTGCTATAGAAAAAAGGGATCACAACATTTTCCTTGCACACAGGTTACTGTGCGAGCAGGCCATGGAAAGGGGTAAGGAAGTCTGATTTATAAGGCCCTGCTAGGCACACACTCATGGGGCTATGCACGGTGGTTCCCCAGCACCCTCACCCCTGGATTGCAAGGTGCAACAACCCTTGCCATGTCAGCAAGGCTGGCTTTAGAGTTATGGGGGACCCAAGCAACATAAGATACTGGGCCCTTACACAACCCAAACTGACCTCATCTTTTACTTTGACTAAAATGCACAACATTCAGTACAACCATTTATTTATTTATTTTAGAGGGGTGGTAGCAATATTAGTCTTTGGGTCCCCACTACTAGCAGCATCATTTAGGGGTTGCCAAGGGTTGTATTTGTGACCCTTATACATTTTTTGCAACCTCTGCATTCTGACTGTGACCCCTGTGTTGTTTAGTTAAGTTAAAACTTTATTTTTTAACAGGATAAAACTTTAGGTTCGAGGGCCCATCTTCAAAGTTGTTCTGCGTACATAAAAACATTAATTTGAGCAACACTCATAAATCATACATACTTCAGTATATTATAAAACAGACAATAATTCTGGCACTAATTTTCATACAGTCGGACAACACTCATTAATCATATATACTTCAATACATTATAAAACAGACAATAGTTCCAACACTAATTTACTATACATAGTAAAAATAGACATTTGGTACGATCAGTGACAGGTACATTCTTTATGATAGCTCGTATCCAATTTTAATTTAAAAATAGATAACTTGAGCAAATTTCTTGTTGATGAAGGAATTTAATTCCACATTACTGCAGCAGAGTATTGGAAGGTCATTTGACCATATCTAGTTCTAATTCTGGGTATTTGTAAACCCCTGTGGATCACTTCCCTCAGTTGGTATCGTTGTCCATCACATTCCTGTTGGATGCTAAGATTTCCCTTGATCAGTCCCTCCCTGGCTTTAAATATTAATATAGCATGTTGTTTTTATAACTCAATAGCCAGACTGTCCCATTTTAAGTTTTTATCCATCTCACAGTGACGAGTCTGGAAAGGACATCTCAAGGACAAATCTAACCAATCGTTTATATGATTTATTGACCCTATCCTGGAGTTTATGTTCAGCAAAGCCATAAACTAAGTTGCCATTCTCTAGGACTGGCATGATTAGTTGTGTTGCTGTTGTTGTAATCATTTGGTATGTTACAATTGATGCTGATCTTTGTAATACACCTATCCTTGTGTTCACTTTTTTTGTTACGTAATCTATGTGATTTCGAAATATAAGTGAGATATCTAAAATAACTCCTAAGTATTTAAACTGATTTGTGATAGTTACTATTTGTCCAGTTCTAGTTGTGATACCCGAGTTTTGTATGAGTTGACTTTGGCTTTTCTTGTTTTGAAAGTACATTATCTGTGTTTTTTCCCACTCAATACTAGTTTTGATTTATGGAAGCAGTCCTGGAGTATGTTAAAATCAGATGGAAACTTTCTTATCGTTGAATCTTGTATTTTCGCTGAGGCAAACAACACAGTAACCTACATAAAGTCTTATGTAAGTAATCTGAGTATTCTCAGGCTCATTTGCATAGACTAAAAATAATAGTGGCACCAGGATTGATTCCTGGGGCACACCTCAGGTCAGATAGCCTTAGTTCGGTTCTGGGTAGTCAGGGTGCAGGTGACAGGGCTCCAGCAATCAGAGTACTGCAAGAGGGTGACAACAGCGAGGGTGGCCCCGCAATCAGAGCACCAGTGTAACAGAGCACCCAGTACACTGGAGTACACTGCGCCACCTGTGAGTAGGGCTGTATGCTCTGCTGCCCCCTGCCGGTACTGGTCGGAAGGCCGTCGCTACACCCTATTGGTGTACTGTTGCTCCATGTGTCACACCTATACTGGGTGCTTTTATCAAGAGTCTAATAGAGCAACTCTTGAGAAAGTGATCAGTATAGACACAAAATATCAAGTTTATTGCATGTCTGTCTTTCTGCTGTTTTAACCTTTGTACAAGACTTCTTTAATATAGTTTGATATTACCAGTTGACATATGTAGTGTTGAAACATTTTAACAGGCTCTGGGTGTGTGATTGCTTTGTGCTGTGTTCTTGCTATTTACCAGTGCACCCACTTATCTCCCCTGTAATAGCTTGTTTGCTTCCTAACCGAGGGAGGAGGGTGCCACTATATATTCATGTACTGCTTGCCAAAGGGCTAGGGTGGGGAGATGATTGCTACTTGGTAGAGGGCAGGGTGTACTGTTGCTTCTGCCCACCACCTCCATGTTTGGCCACATGTTCGGGAGGGTGCCTCATAAGACAGCCTGTCACCCATGTGTGGCTCCCAGCCATGGTGTGGTCAGCTCTACCATTGTCGGCCATGAATGTTGGATGCAGCAGTAGAGTGGCACTGAGTGTGTGGGATGGTGGCCATGCCATGTGGTCATGTACATGGCCCCCTTGTCTCATGCATGGTGGGTCCACGGGGCATCGTCTCAGGTGCACTGGGCACAGTGGTGCTCCTTCATGTTGCTGCACCCCCTGTGGCCCTGTAGGCATACAGTTGGTGGGTCAGAGGGTGTGTGATGTGTAGCACTGCCAGCTGTGCAGTGTTGGCCCATGCTCCATGTGGCTCCGAGATCTGGCGCTGTGCCTGCTGGTGACCTCCCACTGATGCTCTGATTGCTGGTGCCCTGGCCACCCGGAACTCCTAAGTCCTATAGCTGGCTATCTAGTTCTACCTATTGACTTCTTTGCCCCAAGTAGGATTTAAACCAATTTAATGGACTGGAGGCCATTCCAATTCTTTCCAGTCTCTCAAAGAGGATGTAATGGTCCACTAAATCCCCCACATCCAAAGCGCTTGCTACCTTGTCCACAGAGTCCATGAGTGTGGTGCACATCAAATGACTAGCCCTAAAGCCATGTTGAAATCTAGTTAATTTTGAATATTTTTCTAAATAATCATAGAATTGATTGTATACCATTCACTCCATCAACTTTGAGAGAATGGAGAGGAGTGCAATCAGCCTATAATTTGACAGGTCATCAGGGTTTCCCCTTGAAAATGGGGATGGTTTTAGCCATCTTACATATATTGTGGAATTTACTTTCGATTAAACTTTGATTGAACAATCTTTTTAGTACTGGTGACAGTATATCCTTTGCATCTTTCAAAACTTTAATGTAACCACTCAGTCCCCTATGGTTACTGGAATCCCATTAGGTTAGCCCTAGGAAGGTAGTGGGCAGCTGGCAGAGGGCTTATTAGAAGCTGTTTACAGATTACATCATTATTTACTCAGCTAGGCTAAGCAGAGAATGGATTATGTCATTTAGAATTCTCGCAGCAGCATAAGCCACTTTGGAATCAGCTGCTAGGGGCAGTTTGGAATGTTCAGACAGGAGTCAGTCAGTCTGTAGTCAGCAGTAGTTCAGTGTGAAGCTGTGAGTGAGCAGTGCTCAGAGTATGGAGGAGCCTGCCAGTCTGTCCTGAGACTGGGTGAAAGACTTCTAGTAGTTTTTCACCCCAGTGTGCTAGACCCAGCAGTGCCAAAGGAAGTGGTAGAGACGATTGCCAGCAGGACATCAGTGGATCATACCACAGAAAAGTGGTTTGGACTTTAGTGCTGTGGATCCAAGGGCAAACTCTTGAAGATCCTGAAGAGTGTCAGGTGCCCAGAAAGAAAGAGTGTTCTGTTGAAGCAATGACACGCTACCTGTTAAGGGAAGAGGTTTCTTCTTCCTGCATAAATGTCTGTATAAAAGGGACAAACAAAACCGTGAGTACAGGTTCATGGAACTGTCTTCTTGGGAGTTGGTCTGAGGTGTATGTGCCCAGAGATAATGCAAGAGTGCACCTGTCAGGGCCCCTGAATCACCACAAAAATGTGCTGACTATTGAGTTTTAAAGTTGCGAGTCCTTTAGCATTTTGTGGGAAATGAAGGCTCAATTGGTGTAACCCAGAAGGAATGGCAGAGAATGGTTGGGGTCAGAGTGGGCATTGTGGTGAGTTGCCTGGCTGCTAGCCCTTATTTGTAGATATTATTCTGTTACATACATGTTGTTTTGTAATTCTATATACATGCCAGTGTCAGCACAAGGAACCTGGAGAAAAGGCATGATTTTTAAAAGGGATTTGCCTTCTTCTGACATTAGAGGTCAGCTGCTTGCAGGAATCTGACAAGTTATTGTAAAAGGCTTTGGGGATACCTGATCAAAGAGTATTCCTCTAATGTTAACTGGCCAAGGGAAACAGAAGTAATAAAATCAGTTTGTATAATCATACAATTTACAGGATCTTCCTTATAACAAATTAGATTAAGCCAGTTCAAAAGCCCAGGAATGATTTAGCCAGGAAAGATCCTCCTAACATGCCGGTGTGAGGTAATAAGAAAAAAAAACTCATCCTTATAGCATTCCTGTGTGAGTCTATAAAACCTAGGTTAACTATGAGACTCTGACATCAGAGATTATCAGGAAAATAAAACTTTGGGGAAGTGCAAGAGTGAGACCCAGTGGCTTAAAAAAGAAAAAGACCAGCCTCTATTCACTGACCTGGAAGGGCCATTCTTTATTCACAGACTAGGGTGCGGGTAGGTTTTCTATATAAACTCCTCAGCACAGACACTCCGGACACAGTTTGCTTGAATCCTCTCTCCTGACCACAGAGAACACCTGTCAGCAGAGAGACTGCTTAAGAGCCAAAGGCTGCTACAGAAAGACTGCAATATTTTGCAAACCAGTGATTCTCTGGACATTGAAATCTTTGTACCTCATGTAGACTTAGTTAACCAGTCTTAGTGTGTTTTTCTGTATGCTTGTCCATTTTGTTTCTTATACTGTAACCTAATTTAGTATATGTTCTCTTTTAGTTGTAACTGCATTTAATTATTTTAGTAAAATTGTTTGCTTTTCTAAAGAGATTCTGCCTGTGTGAGAGTTCTTATATTGTATGTGTTACTGTAGAAAGTTTATTAATAATCTGTGACAACTGTTAATTGCTTAGAGGGGCCACTACAAATAGAGATGCAGGAAATTTGAATTCCACTGGCGAAATGAACGCAAAGTGGGTGCTTCGCGTTGGCACTCTGCTACACAGAGTGGCCAATGCAAAGTGCTCACTCCGCCTTGTCATTACCACTTCATGCTAAAGCGGAATGGCAATGCGAAGTAAGGCAAAGTCATTGTTTTTAATGGACTTCGCGTTTCTCATTATGATTCTAAGTGACCCACTTGGTGTTTCAGATTTGGCTGCCCCCCACACATCACATGGCTTACAGTACTGTAAGTCACATGATCTTTAGCTAGGCAGGAAGAAAGTGAGTCATACAAGCAGACACTTTTACTTTCTCCTGTGCAGACGGAGAGAGAGTAGCATGTTTTGTGACTGCTGATACTTTGAGATCAGAGCGAGGAGATTTAAACTTTGATTTAGACCCAACAGCTTTTTTAAAAGCTACATTTTTTTGTCTTTTCTGTACTCTTTTTTACTTAATTTGCTCTTTCTCTAAATTTTATTTTTCTTACCTTTATAAGTAGTTAGTTGTTTGTCTGTGTCTGTGTGACTGTGTGTGTGTGTTGTGTGACAGTGTGAGTAGTGATTGCTTGGACTGAGGGAACTCAGTAGGAGAAATGGACCAGGGTGAGGGAATGTCTGGGGCGGAGTCAGCTCTGGGAGAGCGTGGTAATGGTAAGCGTCGTACCATGTGCATGTGTGGAGGGTGTGGGCACCCATTCCCATTGGACTGCTCAAAACCTGTGAGTGTTCCCCTCCCAGAAGCAGGACCAGAACTGTCTCCTGTCCTGACTCTGAGGTAGTTGAACCACCACCACCACCACCACCACCAAGTCCAGCACCAGGTCCCCTGGAGCAGGATGTGTCTGTTCCCCTGGGCCCATGTGTGGATCCCATCCCTGTTCAGCACCATGACCAGCCGGCTGCCAGTTCATCTGGCCATCCCTTGCCTGTGCTTGGTCCTCCCCGCACCTCCATTGTTTGGCAGTTTTTTGACTGTGTTGGGGGGACAGAAGTGTGGTCAAGTGCCGCCTATGTGAGGTGGAGGTGTGCCGTGGCCCCCGGGGGACCCACCTGGGGACTGGGGGCCAGCACAGCTATATGTTCAATCACCAGCAGTTGAAGTGGCAGGCTGCCACAGAATGGACCATGGCTGCACCTGCTGGCCATTCTGTGGCAGAGGGTGCAGCTGTGCATTGCAGCATCCCTAAGAAGAGGAAGGCCACAGCAGCACCTGCTGCTCCACCAGCACCCCACCCCACCCCCACCCCCACCAGCAGGTCAGCTTATAGAACAGCTGAACCCCAGAGAACTGCATGTAACACAGGCTGACTTAGAAGTTCTCTGGAGTGCTGCCGAGGATAACAACAAGAGGGTGAGTGCTGTGGAGCAGTGGCTGGATCACATAGAGGGACATCAGTTGCAAATTATGTCGATGCTGGAACTGCTGCTGGATCACCATGGGATCCCACATTATTTTTTTTTTCCTCACACCATGTGCCCCCCACACCGCCTTGCTGTGTTATAAAATGTATTCCTCCACTATCCCCGACCCTTGTATGTAATTATGCCCTTTTTTTGTTGTCTTCCATATGAATGACACTTTGTACTCTGAGCAGTGCAAGTATACTGTACTAAACTGCATGTGTGCAGTCAGTCTTCTTTCCAGTCTGTGTATGTACTGCAGACACTGTCCAACTCCTTGACTTAAAAACAAACATTAAATATATCGGATGGGCAGGTTGTCCTCCTTGGAATGCAAGGATTGTGGATCCAACTATGCTACACTACATCATAAGCTTTGGTCATGCCCCAAGATCTCAAAATTTTGGGACACAATCAAAAAACGCATTGCACCCTTTTTAAAAATGTCTTCCTACTTCGAGGAGGATACCTGCCTCTTAGGAATGTATTCGTCTATCCCCACAGTCTCTCAAAAAGTTCAATTTGCCTTGGTTTCCATGGTTACAAAGTTGCTAATTCTAAGGCATTGGAAAGAGGAATGGGAACCTTCTTTTGGAGAATGGTGGGCTGAATTTCTTACCACTCTGAATGCAGAAAGATGTGTGGCTAGGTACTCTCACTCCTGGGGAAAATTCCAGGAATATTGGAGAGGTTTTTTCTCAATTCTTAAAGGCAAATTTGGATATTGAACCAGCTCCCAACTTTCTTCTCCTTCATCCTTTTATAATTTGTTTCCCTCATACCGTTATCCCTCTTTGGTTCTTCAACCTCATGACTACTTTTAGTTATTATCATTTCTTCTCTTCTCCTCTGTTTTTTCTCTTCCCTAGTTTGGTTGTGCCTAAGCCTCAAGAGGGTTCAATGCATCATGCTTCTATCCCTTTTATGTGAAGCTGGGTCAAAGAAGGGTGTGTGTGTGTGTGCTGCAGGGTGGGGTAGGGATGAGTGGGTATATAGGATATCCCCCCCTTTTTTTTTTCTTTCTTTAGTTTATGGTTACTGGGCATGGAACATTTGTTTGTTTAGTTATAATGTTGGAAACTGTCCTTTTTTCCTATACATGGTTAAACCTTGCATTAAAATAAAGTTATTTGCAAAAAAAAAAAAAAAAACATTAATGAGTACAATGGTGGGGTGGTGAAGCCTGGAGAAATACTACAAAACAGGCTTATAATACATCCAAGTAACTATTACAAAAAATTAATGTTGTGATTCATGATGTGATCGTGAATCATGATTTGTGACTGCATTTGTGACCGTGATGATGAAGAAACATGAATGCCTACCGCCTACAGCTGTACTTCCTTGATGAGCTGTAGCTTAAAACTCCCAGACTTAAAAACACATATCAATGAGTACAATAGTGGGGTAGTGAAGCCTGGAGAAATACTACAAAACAGGCTTACAATACATTCAAGTAACTATTACAAAAAATTAATGTTGTGATTCGTAATGTGAATGATCGTGAATTGTGATTTGTGACTGCATTTGTGACCGTGATGATGAAGAAACATGAATGCCTACCGCCTATGGCTGTACTTCCCTGATGAGCTGCAGCTTAAAACTCCCAGACTTAAAAACACGTATCAATGAGTACAATGGTGGGGTGGTGAAGCCTGGAGAGATACTACAAAACAGGCTTACAATACATCCAAGTAACCAGAAAAAAAATTAATGTTGTGATTCATAATGTGAATGATCGTGAATCGTGATTTGTGACTGCATTTGTGACCGTGATGATGAAGAACGTGATTTGTATAACGAGTGACCCGTGATGATGGTCCTGACTTAAAAACTCATATTAATGAGTACAATGTTCATGCAGAATTAAGCACCACACCTGTCCATTACTCTGAAGGGAAGCCAAAGAAACAACTGTGACTTAAGTTACAGATGGAGATTGGGCCATAAAGAGATGCAAATGTACAGACAGATTAAGATTGTGCTGTGCACTGAAGAGATGCAGACACAAAGGCACAACACCTAACCAGTGCTCACCATCAGAAATTCAAATCTGGAAAAGAATACCTTTGCCGGTTGGGGCGGGCCGCGGGGGGGGGCAGTGCACTGCACTGCTGCAGTAACAGTCACTAGTACTAGTACCAGTAAAGATACCACAAAAAAGTACAAAAATCACACAGCTGCAATGGATAGCAGCTTCACATTGCTGAAATTATTATGTGGCACAATAAAAGGTGTCTGATTTGATGACACATGTGCTTCACACACATACTCACACACACACCAAGTAATGCATAGCAAATTGAAAACTTCAGTAATATAACCATATATTTTAAACAAACTAAAATTATGCACTGCAGCAGTAACAGTCACTATTACTAGTACCAGTAAAAATACCACAAAGAAGTACAAAAATCACACAGCTGCAGTGGTTAGCAGCTTCATGTTGCGGAAATTATTATGTGGCACAATAAAAGTTGTCTGATTTGATGACACGCGTCACACACATACTCACACACACACTGAGTAATGCGTAGCAAATTGAAAACTTCAGTAATATAACCACATATTTTAAACAAACTAAAATTATGCACTGCTGCACCACAACAATCAGCAAAAAAATGGCAAGAAATATTAAAAATATTACTGGGTGTACATTAACACAGTTATACAAGAAAAATATCACCAAAACAGAAAGCACTGTCTTTTTCTCCAAGTTAATCTACCTATGCCACAGATGCGCCCCTCTCCCAAAGCACACTTCCACTGTCTCTCAATACACAGACTGAATGTTGTACATTAACATTCAAAATCCATACACAAACAATAAACGCTCGATGATATGAGCACAGGAGGGTTTCCTATAATCGATGAACTAAAGTTTCAGCAAAAAAAATGACTCAAAAAGCTTTTTAACAGCTTTTTGAAGGTTTGAATAGCAGATAGCTCTCAGATCAGATTGTCTCCTACAGCTTCCTACACACACTACCACAAACTGAGGCTGTGCAGAACAATCTAGAGCCCATGTGACCTGAAATCCCATGAATCACTGCAAAATTCGCCTTTGGAGCTTAAAAACAAGGCTAAGTGAGGCGAAGTATATTGTTTTCAATGTACTTCGCCTTAAGAATTGGTGGAGTAGTGGTTTGGGAAGGCAGAGTAATGCAAAGTCAATGTTTTCAAAGGACTTCGCGTTACCCATTAATAACGTGAAGTACTCCACTTCACATTGAGGAGCACTCCGCGAATTCGCCTTCACTCCGCGAATCACTCCGCGGAGTGAATTGGGGCCACTTCGCCTGTCACTAACTGCAAGCAACCAAACTGAGAAAAGGATCTGTAAGTGACATCTAGAAGGATAGGGATAATACCAAAGTCTCATATGAGTCTGCGGGGATTGTGAACTGGCCTGTTGCTTGTCCTGTAGGGTGAAGGCAAATCAGGTTTACACTGCTGCCTCAAAGAGAGTGTGATGCCTGGCTCTTCCTCCTGTGTGAATAGCCAAGGAAATGTTCATATTTTGGCAACAAGACTCAAGACTGGTATTGTGCCTCGATACAGAGCTAGAGGGATGCTCGGGATCCTCATGGCAGAGGTGCAGTCATGACCTTGGCAAGCATTCTAAAGGATGAGGAAGGTATCCCTGTTCCCCCTGTGACATATAGCACTTAAGGGTGGGCA